>JADMLL010000003.1:16334494-16997756 GCA_016920875.1 Columbicola columbae | reverse complement strand
CCACGAAATTAAATTTGTACAAGGGAAAATAAAAATTTTTTCGGGGCGACGTTTGTGAGACTTTATTTCAAATTTTGAACTCGGAATATTAACCGTCTTTCGTTCCTCCCTCTCTTTCCTCGTTTGCAGCAGACAGCAGACTGCTCCAAAGCTAAATAGATAACAAACAACGAGAGAAATGGCTGTGAGTTTTTGAGACAGAAGGACGTCAAGTCGGAAGAATTTCATAAGTATTGCACACTCTATGACAGGGGTCGGTAATCATTTAAGTGAGAAAAGTCAAAAAATACAATTGACAAAATTTCTTAGTTATTAAAAAGCTACAAAATTTTTTTTGCCAACAATAAATAGTACTCGCATGAATAAAAGTATCCATAAATAAAAATATCTATGTATTCATATACATGATGTCTTTTCCACGACAAATTAGATAATATATTATTATATACGGCATTATGAGATAATTACTTATTATTTAAGTATGGATATTAAGTATTTGAGTATGTAACTGAGCATGTAACATGTAAACTCACAGCTTTACATCCAGAGCCGCAGGATGCCGACCTCGTCTGTTGATGGACCTATTTCATAAATATTGCACACTCTCATGTAGTGTTCACTTCATAAATTTTCCTTTTCATTGAGGATTCACTTTACACACTGAACTCATTATTGGTGTCAAAATCAAATTTCGGTCCACTGAAGATGTCTTCAGCTAAAAGAGGAGAAGAAACATCTGGATAAAATAGCAGATAATTGAACCTTCATTCCCAAAATTCGGCTTCAGGCATGTAATGGTTCAGATTTTAGCTGTTGTGACGTGGTGTTAACACCATAAATGAAAGAAAATTTTTTATTCTCTTCTGAAGACCCGAGACAAACTGTTATGAAACTTTTCCTTTCGTCCCATTGTTCGTCCCCCTGCCCTCCCGACGACTCGTTTTTAATGATTTTAAAATAAATATTTCAAAAAATTAAAAACAAAAACTCCCTCCAGCTAAAAAGAAAAGCTTTTTCCAATTAACATCCTTCTCTTCCTTCTTCCTGCTCGCCCTCCAGTCCTGTCGCCGAAAAAAAAACAATTTCTAGATACAGCAAAGAGAGAGACAGCAGAGTGGAGAGAGAGAGAGAGAGAGGAGTTTGATTTTTCGAAAAATCACCCTCCACGAACCAGATGGAAGTTTCGAAGCTTTTCAATTTTGAAGTTCTCTCCTTTTACGGTGAAAACAGATTTCCGGAGAAAATTCGTTTTCAAAATTCGCTTTGCAATTAACCGAAATTACAAGAACCCTCTCCACTCCATTCCTCTCCGCTGTCGTCGTCGCCGCCGCCGCCATTTCACATTAGCATTGCTTCGAGTTTCATTCTCGAAAAATTTAATTTCTGAATCATTTTCCAAAACGTTCTTGTTCCGAGCTAAGAGCTTTGAAAGAGAGCTGAGGAACGGGGAGGAGGAAGAAGAGGGACTGGATACGAGTGGGAAGGCCTTTTCTCTTTCTCATTTCAAAAGCTTCTGATTTTTCCTCCCTTATTTCTATCCAGCCATCCCATCCCTTGAGACTCTTTATTCGCGGTTTGACTTTTCTTCCACAAAAAAATTCCTTTCTAGAAAAAATTTGTTCCTAGATACTTAAACAGGCAGATAAAGACTATACTCGGCAGCAGAGGCTCTCGCACCTAAAAACCCTTTCAAATTTGCATTCATTTATTATTTAGGTGTTGGGATACTTGTTAAAAGACTCTATACCTCATAAGTTAAGTATAAAATAAAAAATTAATTGTTACTGTAGCACATTCTATAGAGAATTCTTTCCTCTCCCTATATGATTGTAAATACAGGACAATAAAACATTTCGATTAGGATGACTGATGATTTAAAATCGGGTTTTAAGTGTTTTTGTGGAGAATTTGGGGGTAGGTTTGAATAGGTTGTCAAGCCCTAATTCTTCAAAGGTTTCGATCTTGTCATTTCCTATTACCGCTATTTTATGAAAAGTCAAACGCATCACTCTCGAGTTGGTCACGCGTCGATTTATTAATTGAATTAATTGGTAACATCTTGATAACAATTAGAGTAAATGATGTGACGCTTTTGGCTGGGCAAAAGTATTTTCGCCTATTTTTACAGCTAAAGACGTTCTCAGTGGGCATAACTTCGGTCTCGATTCCAAGACTTTATTTACAAACTGAATCCTCCGTGAAAGTGTGCAATACTTATGAAATAAGATATCCCAAGAAAGTGATCAATATTTATAAAATCAATATTCTCTGAAACTGTGCGTTAATTATGAAATGGATCTTTATGAAAGGATGCAATATCTATTTAATAAACACCATATGATAATTTGCAATATTTATGAAATCAACTCACAGAAAATGTGCGTCAATTATCAAATGAATCTTCCCTAGTTTAGTATTAGTCTTGACTTCAAGTTGAAATAATTTCATAAATACTGCACTCTTTCAAGAAGGATCCAATTCATAAATAAATTCTAAAGCAATGATTCCCAAAGTAATCTATATTGACCCCAAGGGGTCTATGACAACCTGCAAGGGTCACGTCAGCGAAAAAAATTTAGGAGGTCATGAAATGAAAATGGGGGTCTACGATAGTGGATCTCAACATACACTGATAGTACCTATTCACCTACATTATGGTACATCTTATATAATGGATACAAAATTTTATTTTGAGTAGTTTTAATTTAAATTCAATTAATAAACGTACAAACTTAACATGTGTTTTTACTTTGAGTTTTTAACACTTAACTTCATTACAGTGAGAAATTTACAAAAATAAATATCAGGTAAGTTGGGATTCTACCCAAAACCAAAAAGCATGGCAACGGGTCTATGACACAAAAAGTTTGGGAACCTCTGTTCTAAAGCTAAAAAACCCAATCCAATTGTGCAATACTTATGAAATGAGTACAACTCCATGTCGAAATGGAACATCCTTCCTCTAAAGGAAGCCTCATGACCTAAAAAGTAGGCCAGATACCTGGGTAGGATAACCATAAATCTCTTTTGATTCCGAAAAAATTTGATTTAAGCAGCGCAACGGCCAACATTTACTGTTATTATAACATTACTAACATTAATGCCAACAGCCACAAAGTGTTTGGTAACAAAGGCAAGAAACAAGATCAACACTGTCATAAAGTTTGAATAAACAAAGCCCATCTTCAGTTCATCCTGTTGCATTATGTAAAACCATCAATCAAAACACTACCTTATGAAAGTGGTATATACACTCAGGAAGAGGTCTCATCCTGTACTAGAGAGCACATAATGAAAGATTCGCCGACAGCTCCCCTCACTACAGCGTGAAAATAATATCAAAAAGAATCCTTTTAAATAATTTTAAAAAAACTGTGGGTGGTGGTTCTCCAATTTCTGCCTCATTTTGTAAGCTTGTCAGAGGTGGTTGAACGTTACAACAAGTTTAGACAACTTTTCAAGCTCCTGTTCCCTTCATTGCCTTAATTAAGTGTCTACATAAGGTGTAAGAGCCCGAAAACTTGGCCTGTCTTATGGTTAATACGTTTTCTTTTAAACTTTTAATATTTCCCTTATCAAAGCTCACATTCTAAACTTTTAGAATGATACAAACCGCGCAAGTCATCATTATTAATTTAATTAAATAATTAATAATTTTATATCAGTAAGAAAACAGCCCAAAGTTTTGTACACGAAAGGTCAAACCACTTACCCACCAAGTAGGGCCAATTGTTGTAGGTTGCCGTCCTACTGGTTAAGAATAATCCCAGTCTGTTGCAATGCAGGAATAAAGTGAAATTAACCCTCCATGACCGTGTGCAATATTTATGAAATGAACACCCCGTGAGAGTGTGCAATATTTGTAGAATTTGGCTAAATATTTGTGTGAATATTGGTGGATCACCTTGTGAGACTTGTGGATCAATTATGAAATTAACATCATGTGATGGTGTGCAACATTTATGAAATGAAAACCTAGTCAGTGTGCACTCTTTTTTACCAACAATATTTCCCTTTAATTTGTTTTCTAACCTTTCCATTAAAAATTTCCACCAAGGCTCACAATTTTGACAAGTCAACAACTGCCCTTCACATAAGGTAGCTGACTTACGTAATCAGGCTGTCACAAATAGGTCTCCAAAAAATAATTTACAACAGTGTGGTTCATAGTTTACCGAAAACAAAAAAGAAATTCCTTCCCCTATACTCCCTCTCTTGATCAAAACATTTCTCTTAATTATGACCAAACCCCCAAAATTTTGTGCAATTCCTACTACCCCAAAATTGAAGGTATCGGTTTGAATTATCTATCGAATTATTTTTCTCCCACGAAAACCTCTTCAGCCACCAACCACCTCAAAACAGAATTCATAATTCAAAATAATTCATAAATTAAATTTGGGGAAAACGTTCGCCGGAGCAGAAGCCAAATTCATTTCCATATTAAAATAAATATTTAATTAAAATTACACCCAAAAGGTTTAATGACCTCGAATTTAGCCAGTATATTCTGGTTAAAAATTTTCTCTGACAAAAAGTTTTGATGATAATGTTATAATAACAGGAAATATCATCACCACTTAGCCGGGGTATTTCAAAAACTAAATTCCGTCATTTTGGGTAAGTTTTAACATTTTCCCGACTGTTATCGTTGACATTACTGAAGTTATTCTGATGACTATTACACCATTCCAGCCAAATTTGTAGTTCAATAAGAGAATTTACTCTTATCTCGTCCGGCCGTTTCGCAACTTTAGCCATGTTTAATGGTAGAGAGTTTGGTCTTGAGTCAAAGGCAAACTCGTCCCAAAAATATTGCACACTTACTTGTAGGGTTTATTTCATAAATACTGCACACTCTTATTTTGAGCCAAAGAGTTCCGTCTCGAAGATATTCTCAGTGGACTGAAGTTTGCTTCATTTTAAGAATTGATTTGTGAACTAAATACTCTATGAAAGTGTGCAATATTTATGAAATGAATTCTTAAACAAAATTATGTTTTAAAACAAAAACAAACGCAAAGTATGTGTCATGACTGAAAAATTGGCTCGGAATTATAATGATGCCAAGGACCAGTTTTAGCGTTAGTCCGCCACTGTTAGTACCCACTTAAGCAATATGTTTAGTTCGTTTAAAATCACTATTTGTCACGTTTACCATTACCGAAAGGCATTTCCGTGACTAAAGATTGGGTTAAACACAATTTTATCACCTCCAACAGACCTGAAATTAGCCCAAAATCAACATCAAGACGCAAAAGGAAATTTCCCCAAATGATATTGATCAAACCTTTCAGCAAATCCCTCATTAAAACTATCAAAACCCATTCTACAAAGCGAAATTCTATACAGTAAAAAACTTCCACGTAATCAAGTGATAACACCTCCAAACCCACAATTGTATACAAACCAACTCTCAACTCGTTCTACGAGGACACATTTTCAAAATTAAACTTTCTCCCGAAAACCTTAAAAATCCCAAAAACACACCCTCACACGCATAAAAGAGAAGAGGAAGCGATAAAACACTTGAGATTCCATTTATACAAAAGATAATATCATAATCTAAATTCTCCATATTATTCACGTGATTTTCATTATGCCTACGTACAATAACAACAACAGCGGCAACTATTTCTAAAAAACAAAATTAAACCGATTACCCCCAGTTCCACCCGACAAAAAAGGAAACGTTCACATCTACTAAGAGTATATTCGTAGAGAAAATTAAATTTTATTTTTCGTTAAAAATTATTTTATCGCACGGTAAAGATAAATTCGAGATTTGAGTTTGACATTAAGAGTCGATAACTCACATTAACAAAGGTTGATACTTGACAAACGGGTGAGTGTAATTGTTAGCGTATAAATATTATTTCCCTGTTCGTATACAGTTAAAGTTATAATTAATATATAAAAAAATATTCGAAGATTATTAAATAAAAATTGATGGTTAATTGAGATTATCAATAGTAAAACCGGATTTGTTAGTTGTTGAATAATTAAGGAATAAATAAATAATGAAAATATTGAACATACAGAAGATAATTATGTTGCCTCCATGTTCCTATATAATAGTATAACAGTTTAAAACAAAACAAATGAACTGAGTTTTCAACTGAAACACACACGGAACAACGCCGGGAAATCTGTCGAAAATTTTTCCCACTTATCACAAGTCACGACGTCGCGATTTTAATAACCCAAATCGGACAAGGATTCGATATGATCGAATTTGAATCGAGTAACAGCGCCATTTTTAAAAATAAAAACCCCTAAATAAAAATAAAAACAAAAAACTAAAAAAAGGAAAAGAAAAATGTAAAACGAGAGAGATCCAATGACTCTGAAAGCAGACCGAGACTGATCACGCCCGGCAGCCCCGCTGCAGTCCGCACAGCTCCGGAAAATCCCGAATTCGGCTCTCGGCTGCCGTCGACTTTTAACAGTTCCAACCTTTTTCTCTCTTCTCTTCTCTCTCTCTCCTTTTTCGCGTTTTTCACTCCTCTCTCTCTCTCTCTCTGCTCAAGCTAAATGCTTAAATGAGCAAAAATGGGAAAGATGTGTTCTCGGGGTCTCTTGTGGAGCTCCTCAGTTTATACTTCAAGGTCTTCATTCTCCTCTTTTCCTATTTATTTATTTTTTTTTGGATTGGTTATTGTATTCCTGTCATGAGAGAAAAAGTAAACACTGAAATATGGATTCTCTCGTCGTGTCCTTTTTGAACTGACAGCTCTCTTCTGGTATCAGGCATTGTTGTTCTTGTTAAAAGTAAAAACTCCGACTTGGTTCGAGTAGTACACAATTTTAGAAACACACTCCAGATCCCTCCATTATTGACAAAGAAAAAAATGAGAGCCGCCAAGTTCGCCGTTTTTTAAGCGGATTTGTCATTATGCGATTTTGAAGTTATACGGTCCTTGTAAAGACACCGTCACTCTTTGCAATGACATTTTAAAATCCATCACCTCATCTTTGCTCACTTTATACATTTTAAGGAAACTTAACCAGTCCTTGGAATTGCATAAGTAGATGTAACATCTTAAAAAAAGCTGTATGTGGTTAGAAACCTAAGAAGACTCTGCTTCATTTTTATAACATTGTGAAGGTACCCAACCCAAGGATTCTCAATTTTGAGGTTTTTTGCGGCTGTTACATTGATGTTAGTAGTTATTCGTTGGACCATTTCCTCTCTTCATTCTTTAACTTTTCTAATTTTTCTCATTTTCTCTTCATTTAGGTATTTAATTCAGTTCGTTTAGTTACTAATGTTACTGCCTCCTTCATTAGTTTTTTGAGTCATTTGCTTCCTACTTCATACTCGTATCTCCTCTACGTATTCCTGTCATTCATGTTAAGGAAATTTTTTTAAGAAGAATGTGTTTCCATTTTATTTTTAATGGGCCATCACTTCTTTATATAGTGAAAAGCGTTAGAACATTTCCAATCTACTTTGTCTTATGCAATTTTTCCTCCAGATTCTGTATCTAAAATTTTGACTCGCGAATGTAGTGAATATTTTTAATTCGCCTCTCACTGCAGATGTTCGGTCTTCTAGAACTTTCGGCAGTGTCCAAACAGTGTGGGAAAGTAGAGGTCTCTGGGAAATTTCAATTACAAACATTCGCAAATGTTCTGAATTTTGAAGAATACAAATAGAATAGTCAGTCAACGAGTCTGCGAGCATCACTTCATGATAACAGCCTCTGTTTTTGTATATATTTAGCTTTCGTCAGTTGTATAAAATAGTTTCTTTAGAACTGAAATATATGTAGTTAATTTTTTTTTACTATCCAGATCAACAATGTATCAGAGGATTCATTTCCGGTTTCTGTGACTATCATATATACCAAGGCAACATCCAGAAATGTGATTTAAAAAAGGTATGATCCCTCCACTATCTTCCGAAAATCCCTGAGGAAAAATCCCTTCCAAAAATCCCACGTTAGACTGATAAAACTCTTCTTATTAACACATAACCACTTGATATTGAGAAAGAATACGAACCAACAATTATTTATATAACTTTAAAAACAAACTGAAATGACAAGCCTAAGACTTTACAACCCAGAAAGGAGAAAGACAGTGAAGGTATCAATTTTGGGAGCTACACTATTATGAGTCCTAATATCAGTTTTGCCAAAGGAATTTTTTCAAATAGAGTTCAACAACAGCTTTACATTATATGAGATTATAAAACTCAAATTAGACACAAAATAATTTCTGTTTCATTAGGAGACAGGTGGATATAACGATAAAACCTTAACCCACCCAACCAAAATCTGAGAGTATATTGATCATAAAATTAGAACAGAAATTAAGTAACTAATAAGCTTTCTTCGCTAGAAGCGAGATATTTTTCTAGGGTTAAAAAGACACGAAAACCGTAAAGCCACGCCACTGATGTAGTTCCAATAAACGCAGAATACTAAACCGAGTGCGTTGCCAATTGGCATTCACATGTTTCATTAATAAAATGCAAGATATTATAAATTTCGAATCTTGTAAATCCTATTATAAGTTTTCTCACAGTTCTAGTAAACCACCATAGTGATAGACCTATAATCTACCTATTGTCACAAACTAACTGATTTAAAATAAAAACAATTTAATCCTATAAATAAATCCAAACCTATCCAATGTATAGAATATAAAATTCTAAATATAATTTTTTACTATGCTTAGTATAGCATTGCTTCAACATGACCGCAATTACTCAAAAACCACTCTCAAAAATTCAATTCATCAAAAAAACACTAATACACAATAAATTGTTTCAAAACAAAACTTGTTTCTTTAAAAATGAAAAATTCTCACAATCGCGCCTACTTAACATCAATAACCATTCGAACAAACTCATCAGTTTAGAATCTTTTCATAAAAGTAAACATTTGCAATCAGAACTGAGATGAGGGAAAATTTCAGTAAAAAGGAAAGAAATTTCAAAATTTGTTTTCCTCGCCATTAATTTCTTCCTCTTCCAACATCATCATCATCATCTCCTCCAATTTCCTTTTCCGCCGGCTTCCTCATTAGTATCTCATTTTCTCTGTAAAAGAAAAAAAAATTGATGTTAAATAAATAAATAAATAAAGAAATGTATAAGGTAAGGAAACAAATGTACAAAAATATAACATTTATTGAAATGTAAACTAGTCATTAAAAAAAAGTTAAATGCTAACTTCACTCTTCCATTTTTGTTTGTGTTCTTCAACAAATTACTTTTCTTTTTTATGTATTTTTTAATACACTCCTCCAGTAGAATTTATTTGTTTTATCAGATGCCTATTTATAACTGAAATTAGTCGAACAAACTTTGTCCTAAGGGAAAAGAGAGGGAGAGAGAGAATAATAAAAAAAATCTCAGTTTCAATTTGGAAAAAAACAAAAAATTGAAGAGAATTTAACAAGAGGAAAAAACATACACATTTACCTAGGGGTAGAAAGAGGGTTGGAGGGTGGGTTTTAAAAATTCAACTTGAATGGGAAAAAAAGCATTCGAATAATTTTTAATTTCACCGTTTTGCGTTCTGACAAAATGAGAATTCGTCGAATTCGAAACCAACGGTCACAGAATAAAAAAAAGCGACATCACGCAAACGCCGACTCTCATTCGTCGGTTACGCTGTGACGTCACAATTGTCGTCACATTAATTAAATAAATATTTCGTATCTCACATTGTTTACAATGGAAGGTTTATATTTTGAAAATTTAATAAAATTTGGGAGAGAGTGAGAGAGAGGGATTTCGTGACCGGGGCGACTAGGCCAATATTGAAACGAGAAACGAGGGGAAAATGGATTTATGCAGTATTCTTCATTATTATTAACGTTTTCGAAAAAATTCTTTTTCAAATTAAAAACGTTCATTTTCGTTAGGGAGAGATGAATTGTGACGAAAATGGAGACCGGGGGAAGTTTGAGACGAACAAAATTCGTTTCGGTTTTTTTTTCTTCTTTATCAAGTAAAATATCAAATATCATCATTTAACATGTCTATTCACTTAAGTAAATTGTCATTTGTCCCATCAATAATGGACTCTTGTACGTTGAAACTCTTTAATGTACACTTGTGTAACGATAGAAAAGACAGTGTCCATTTCAATAAAAAGATCTTTCATAAATAATGCAAATTTGTGCAAAATTTGATTCAAGAAATTCATATTCTTGTGATTTTATTTATCGTTGTATTATGCATGATTTTGTGGAAACCATTTCGTATATATGCACGTATCTGTGCATTTCCAAAAGTCGGGAGGATCTCTCATAAATAATGCACAGTTCGTGAAAGAATCAGTTTAAACTAATGCACGTTTCTGCAATGCTAATCTTCCATAAATCATACAGAACTTATTTCAAAAATAGTGCACACTTTCTCTTCTCCTTCCCTTTGAATAAAGGTGCATACAGTTAATTCAAGTCCTTAAGTGTCAACTAAAATCTATAAACGCCATGTGACGCTTTATCTGCCATTTATAATATACCCAAAAACTGCGTTTTGCACAACCGTCAGAAGAAGCTTGTCATGTTTGCTAATACAAAAACTTCTATCATATAAGTCGAACGTTGGTTATGTGGAGAGAATAGAGAAATAACAGAAGAACTGGAATGGTCTAACCTTTAGTAAATTGGTTATCGTTCAAAATTAAAATTTCTCAGAAACAGTGTCATTAACCCAGTTGAAAGAGAAGATAAAGTCAATGAAGCTACCTTGCATAATGAGTTCAGTCTCGAGAGTCTATTAAAAGGAAAAAAGTGCACCTCAAGAAAAAAAAATTAGGATAATGAGAATGGAAATTATGTTTTGAATAACCTTTCGTTCCTTTCAGTTTTTCCTTCAAACCTCTCTCATTAGGAATATTAGATTTTCGTACAGTTTACCAATTTATGAAACTTTTACGCGGGACAAGTAAGACGAGAAACTTCGTTAAACACCTAAACACCATCACAAAAGACAAGAAGTGAAATTATTTATAATTAAACAAAAAATAACTTAGTTTCTTTACACGTGCCTGAACTGCCACATAAATCTCGAGTCAAAAACAAATTTTCCCGGGACACCAAACAAGCATCCAAACAAACAAAAAAGGTGGGAGAGAAATGGTACCCAAACACCAAAAATTTAGAGTTTTCACTTTAATTTGCTTGCACCGCGGCTGATTTCCATTTTTATTATTTGTGAATAATGAAAAATTTTTTAAATGGCGGGTTCCGGGAAATTCAGTGCTCGAACACTTTTGCGATTATCCTCGCCCCCAAAATTTCAAGTCGTTTTAAAACGACTTTGAACAATTAAAACGATCATAAAATCTCGTTTTCTCTTATTTATGTTCGGGAGATGGGGGCGGTGACGTCACCAACGACGCCATTTATAAAATTTCCTTTTTCGCTGAAAGGAAAATTTTAACTCGGCGACAAATAAGGAAAAAACCCAAGTCGGCGGTGTTATTATACAAATTAGTATAATGAATTTTACGTACAGGCCTGCTTGTGAAGATGGAGGAAGGCGGTGATGGTGATGTTGATGGTGGTGGTGGTGGTGGAAGTGTTGAAGATGGCTTACACGTTTCGCCTGCAGTTAATCATGACTTTAAGACTGTTTCCAGTTTTAGCTTTCTCAAATGCTTCAACCGTTTCCTCAAGCTTATATCGATCCGTCACCATTTTGAGAACGTCTGCTTTCTTCGAAGCGATCAGCTCCAACGCCATTGGGTAACTGAAACAGGAAAAGAAAAACTCAAAAAACAGGTTTTAGTCTAAGGTTTATTGATTAGAGTTACTTCGAAGGCCTCCTTTTGAAGTTTGTGTTTTGGCCCCCTGTGAGTCACGGAATTCAAGTTTTTAACTGCAGCGGGCCCTACACATAAGCCTGCTGCATGATTTGCATAATAAGAAGGCCGATGTTAACAAGAGCTGTTTACTTATCAAGATGTCCTGACAAGGAAAGGAATTACTTTTAATAAATGTGAAATAATTTTAACTTTTATAACTAAGTAAAC
This sequence comes from Columbicola columbae, assembly GCA_016920875.1. NCBI lineage: Eukaryota > Metazoa > Arthropoda > Insecta > Psocodea > Philopteridae > Columbicola > Columbicola columbae. The sequence continues at coordinate 16,985,757 of JADMLL010000003.1, read as the reverse complement.
AGAATTAATAAAACCGAAACTATAAAAACAAATTTTGAGATGAATTTTATTTTCAGCGTTTACCTTATTCCGGTTCTTTGTTTTACTTCCGGAAAGTTGGCAACACTTTCGGCTCCAGTCGTGGGCTTCATTTGAATATGTTGGGGGAACCATTAAAAAAAGTTCATTTACTGAAATTCACAGACATTTTTTTATAAGTATTGTCACATAGCGTATGTCCACTACCGTTTTTCTGTTCTTTGCATTGTTCGGCCATCAGCTCAGAAAGTATAGACAAAAGATGGTCATCGAAGAGGGGTGATTCATTCTTCTCTATTCTCTGGCATCCTTTCCACTACTCAGGTCAAAATAGATAGTCTCTTTCTTTGATTCTCACAGCGATTTGACGCTGTACCTGTCTTAAAGCTCGTTCAAGTTATAGTATGTATTGTTTGTGTAATTGCATATATATATTTATAAATTTGCACGGATTTAAGCCTTCATATACAGCAGGGGTCGGCAACCTGTAACCCTTTGCGCGACACACCATAGTACCAATAGATTTTAGGAAAATTATTTAGCATTGAGGAACTGTATCAGTACAACATATCGGTGTCCCAGCTCCAGGATTGGAGAGAAGTGGATGATTTGGTAGAGTTAGAAGAGTGACGTAGCAAATTATCCTGATCAAGGCACAAGTGTGTTTATTAACGTGGAGCAAAACATCCCATTTGTCACTACACTTGTGTTCTACGCGTCAAGGCACGTGTATTTCACGTATCGACCACCTATTAAGATAGACATGTTCCAAGTGTTAAAACAAGTATAATTCATGTATAGTGAGACATGTGATAAAAATACTTATACACTCCAGTACTAGGGGGGACTAGGGTGCCTCTCTCACACAAGTATCAACCTGATACCGTCCATTTTTACACACGAGGCTCTGGAAACCGAGTAACTACCGGGATAAGCGGTCTAACTCCCAGCAACATCCTAGGGGTGGCTAATCCCATGATAATCTCCAATCTTCGTCGCAGAGGTGGATAAAGAAGAAGACTCTAGGGTTAAGGAAATGAATACACTAAGAAAGTGTCCTTGATTTATAAAACAACTTCCTACATGAAACTGCAATATTTCTAGATTAAACTCCTGCTAGAAAGTGTGCATTATTTATGAAAATACCACAACAAACTCAAGTCGACAAATTCTAGAAAGTGGTCCATCGAAAAGAAGATAAAAAATTGAGAGAGAGGATTGGAGTCAAGGGAAAAGGGAAAGAGTGTTGAGACTACTTCGGTTATGGATAGCTGAAACGGAAGGGATGAGGGTGGAAAATTGCGGTATATCAATAATAATATGTTAAATAAACACCGGAAATGTCAGAAATATCTGTTGATAAATAAATAAAACGAGAAAGAGAAAACTCCCTCCGCGTCGATCACTCATCGACACATTCCCCATTTGGACGTGTTCGTCTTGGGAATAGACCGGAAGTAATTTTCCTCAAGAGAGTGGACACTGATTTTCACTTGGCTTGACTTTAACCTCTTCTAACCGGAACTTCTTTCATGTAGAAAATCTACTTAAAAATAACCGCTCACATAGACACCCCAACAACCACATAGATTTAAACCTCATTCATGTGTTCATAACTGTCACATATCATTTTCATAACTTACAATCAAAAGGGAAACCATAAATTAACCTAAACATATTACTATATGAATAATTAACATAATTAGCGTCTCGAACACGTTTCAACCACATAAACATAATCAACAATAAAGAATTTCGAGTTAGATAATATTAATTTGTTGCTTTTGAGGGTTAAATGTCTTTTATCAAAAGAGACTGATTTATGTCGATAAAACTTTTTCCGGGGTGGGGGGTGGTGGGTTGAAATCGCGTTTCACCTCGCACGAAATCCTCTCTCTCATACAGCACGTGCTTGTAACCGAAGAAAACTTTTTTTCTTTTCTTCGTCTTCTTCTTTTAACTCACCGCCTAAGTGCACTTGAGTGGATAGAACGAGAGAAAGAGGAACTGTCATCGAGCGCCATGTTTATGTACGAAGGCCTGTTGAAAAATGCTTCTTCAGCGAATTCTTTGCGATGCAAGTCGAGAGGGAGATGTCGTTAGGCTGATGCGTTTTTTATAATAATATTTGTACATATTGATATATATTTACATAAAAAAAGGAAAATGCGATTTGGATTAGAGACTGGGTTCCTCCCTTTCGTTCGAGTTGTGAATGATTTTCATATCGATACGGAAGCGATAGGAAATCGCGGTGATACTTATAATGTGAAATCATATTTAAACATTTTGCTGACGTTTTGTGATGTTGACAACAGCCCATTGGAGAAGTGGAGTATATTTACTTTTTGAAACTTAAATATTGAAATATTTTAATTTTGATAGTAATACCTCATATAAATATAAATACACCTATGATAGCTCTTAGTTACCGGTGGTCTTATTATGAGCGGATCAAAACTCCAAAATTGCGTTTAAAAAATTTGTGGTTAATTTTTCACTTATGACAAGGTTATCGATATATGTAAAATTTTGGAATTTGGAATGAAAAATTTGGGGTTAATAGGTTAAATATCGATTCAGGTTTGACGTGAACAAATATTTGGGTTTGAAATGTGGTGAAATCGTTGTCGTGATGGTTACACTGATCGATTTTGGTTCTCGCGGATGTGAATCAATGGTTTATAGACCTCGATTCAACTTTCCAATTGAAAATTAAAGGGAAATTGAAGGAGATGAAGTGGAAAAGGCTATTTCCACGAACCACAATTCTCTAGAATACTTACAGAACGCAGACTCTCGACCATTCTCACAAGATTCAAGAACTCTTCTTCTTAATTGGAAAATTTCAAACAATTCATTTATGGCTGTTAATCGTAGGTCTGTGAGCTATGACGACAGTGGAGTCAAATCCCGTCAGCCTGCGACTGATACCTTTGATTTCCCGACTGTTATAGATTTCACTAACGATTTTACTTTTTTAACGTTATTACTTTTTGAAGTAATTATTTATTTATTTTAATACTTTACGGTTTAGTTTAGGCCTACGTGTTTATTTTATTTATATTAATTTAGCTGTTAGTTCATTTATATATTGTATTAAATGGCGAACATTGTATAGCCTAAGAAGACTACACAATGAAATGTGTTTGTCAAGGTGAAAATGTTAAATCGAGCGAATATATATAATTCTCGGCGATTATTAATAATTTACCAACTAAGCTTGGTAAATGTGACAAATTGCTAAGCATTTATGACAATTACAGGTCCGTTTATAAATTGACCAACTCGTAATGGGGAATATTCAAAACTTTAAATTCCGCTCTTTAAATATAAATAAACTAGTCATAGAGTAAGACACAGGAAGCATTTCCTGATATGAATGATAAAATTTTTTGCTCTAATTCTTTACTGTCACTTTTCTGCCAAAAGCCAAGTCAAACAGCCGTGCTTGCACAACCAGTAACCCTTCACCTCCGAATAAGAACTGCCAGAAGCCAAACATGTACATGAAGGAACTTTTTTTTTATTTCCCTATTTTCGAGTTGAATACTTTATAACTATTCGGTAAATGTGATGAATTTTCAGTAATTTTTTACTAATTATATATATTGTGATATATATATATATATATATATATATATATATATATAATTATCACATTTATTAGAAAGTTATATATATATATAACTTTCATTGCAACATATATTATTAATGCTTTTATATGCTAATATTTAATGTGGAACCTTTGCGGATATAACCAGGAAGTGGAAGAGCTTGGAAGTAAAGGTGAAACCGTGAAGTTGGAGTCACCTATTAAGGTTAAGGAACCAAAAAATTTGAAACAAAATGGGTTTGTGCTTAAGTACCCTCAGATAAATAAATAAATAAAATAAAACAAAATATAAATAATAAAACATTGACATTTTCAACGTTGGTTTTCATAATACAGCCAATATTAGGACCACTAATAACTCTCATGAATAGGCCACCAGGACCCAAAGCACATGATTTATTCAAAGGTCCTCAGATAATTATAAAATTGTCGTGGGAGATAGATTCCCGGTTTTCTGACCCTTTTCCTCTAATATATATTCCCGCTGGAAGGGAATTCAGAGCTCATTCCCATTCCATCAAGACACACCAAGAAGATTAGATCACGACCATGAAATTCCTTAACCAAGGATCAAATTCCTTAGATTCAATCAAAAGGTACAAACGCAACAGGAGAGAGAGGGGTGGTCTTATTCGAGACATCCATCTCAAATTATGATCCTTGGCATCATGACGCAGACGGAAGCAAAACCTTTTTGACGTTCCTGCTGACGACGGTGACGACCAAGGAAACGAAAATGACACAAAAAAATTTATTTTCTTCCTCTTTCATTCTCTCTCTCTCTTTCTCTCGACTTTCCAAAAATTTATATATCTGCGGATGAAGTGTCTAACACGAGATTCGATTCCAGAAAACAGAATCACTTCACTCCATTCCCACTCCACTGCCTTCTCCCCCCAACTTTTCCATCCATCTCATTCCGTTTTCAAAACTTTTTAACCTCTGTCTACAGGAAAACTAGAAATTGAAATTTAAATGTGAAAATTTCAATCAAGGAAACGCTGGCAGATATGGTTTTGCATTCCGACTTCCTTTCTCCTCTTCTTCTACTCCCAACTTATTCCTTACCTAAACTACTTCTTTGGCTGTGGGCGTGCTGTCGCCTTCAAGTGAATTTTCTTTTTTTGCAAAACATGCACGGATGCACGATTTTGGAAAACGTTCGAATACAACTTTGCTTATCTTTCTTTTTTCTCTTCTTTTACCCCCCTCTCCTCCAAACTCATCTTCCTCTCTTATTCCTCCTTCCAAATAGTGTTTCTTTTTAGTTTTTATTGGGAAAATGTTCAAGGACGCAGAAAAAAACCGTGGGCGTGAGGAAAAGAATGTGACAGCCGTTTGATGGTTCATGCAAACATAATTCCTAAGTGGTTGGCAAGACGGTATAGTGATCTCCTGCCGGGATACTAGCCCACGTACAAAATTTCCCAAACGTTCGGAATTTGAATTATATGTATTATACTCACTCGTTCGCATAGCGAAAGCTCCCTAAAATTTGAAGTTCTTTGATGACGACTTGTACCATTGGAAGTTTCATGTCGTAGGGACCCATTCCGACAAGAACAATCGTTCCCTTTTCTTTGGTCACCTAAAAACGAAAACGAATGTTAAGTTGAATGAACATTTTTAAAGTTAACCAACCCTTGGCATTCAAGGTCCCTTTTTTTGCCCCAACGAATTAGTAATTGGATTCTGTGCAACATAATATAAAGTCCTTGTTTATGACTTAAAATTACAACACTTTAACGTACATTTATAGTATTATAAAGACTGTCAAAACAACAGTAAATAATAATTAATTAATTCCAAATTCAGATAATAAAATATCACTTCTATTTCAGTTGATATAAGTCTAAGACACAAAATCAAACTACATTATAATCATCAGACCATAAAGAAAGACATTGGGAACCTACTTGAAAGAAACAAAACAAAATTGGCGCACGTCAAACCAAGTGGCGAGTGAGAGTCTCCTCTCGAGTAAAAATTTATTTATTATGCGTTTCTATAAACTCGAAACTTGTAGAAAAGTTTCCGCGTTGAAAATTGGCAGGGAAACTTACTTCGATGGCAAGTTGAACGGAAAATTCAGCTCCGGAACAATCGATCGCTTTGCTGGGCCGATCGCCAATTAAATCCGCAATTTTCCGAGCCGTCTGAGTGACAGAAGATTGGGGCTCAACCAAAACCACAGAATCGGCTCCAAAGTCCTTGGCCAGAGTCAAACGGCTCTCCTGAACATCTGAAACATACAAAATTCATTACAGTCTCCTTTTGCCACTTCCAGACACCCTTAAACACCTAACACCACCCCAAGGCGTGACCTTGATGGCGGTTTCAAATTTCAATTTTTTAAAATGTCGGCGCGTCGTCGGGTTCAACTGCAAACGGAATCACCTCAAAACATCACCAAGACACTAATTTAACCCTATAAATGTTAGCGTCTCAGTTAGAGTCTGGTTGGGCAGGTGTGAGCCCTTCATTTTTGAAATCCTTTTAAACAAGGCGGTGGGATTAGATTTTTCGAATAAAGCATAACCAACACTTCACCCTAGTTTTGGGTTTTACTCTCCTTTCGGATAAAACAAATGACCCAATTCTCGGTCACGTGACGTAACGAATGAAGCTTAACCATCGGCAGAAATTCCAGACCTAGGAAGGAAACTACGTAACAATTTATTATGCGGAGAAAGTTTTTCAACGATCAAACAACACCTAAAATAGTTTTGAATGAACTTGTTACATTCCAGGCTGACTGCAAAAACAAACTTGTTTCCTTTTGTTCTAACATGTCTGAAAACCATCTTCATTCACACTGATAAATACAACTGTTATTAGACATGTTACCTTCACGAGAGAAACATCCTTTCGAAGAAAATAATTTTACCGAGCTTTCACCTCACATTTATCGATTTTTTCAGTATGGTATTTGATTGTGAACGCTACCAAACGGATTTACGATGAAAGGGGCTAAGGAGAGCTAACAAGAAGAATAAACTGACCATCTAAGATCTAACTTAACTTAAAAAAACCGTCACAGAACAGTAATTCAGTGTGTTATAATGAAAGACGTTATTCTAACCTCGTAGAAATCTGTAACTGTTCCACCCAACAGTGCAACCTATAATCACCCACAGGGTCACTGCCTGGGGGGAGCAGATGTATCAAAAAACTATCGAGTGAGTTGGCCATGAAAGATCAGGGAGTGAGTCAATATACTGGCCACCTGTGCCACATCTTGAAATACAGGAAATTCTCGCCGCCGGTTTAGTTGAGATATTGTGCCAACAGTACGTAGTCAGACTGGGCAGTCATGACAACAGAGTTCTGCTGTATATGCAAACCTATATAAAAACAACTGTTATAAAGACTTGATGGAGGGTGTTAGTAGGATCTCTAGAAACCCAGGTTTGTAAGGTATTTGGAACGAGTGAGGGAGCACATAGATTAGGGGAGCTCAGGCTTAATATAAGAGCCATGTGAGAACATTCTGCCAGGAAACTATGCCTCTCAGAACCTACCCGGACCCCTTACAGAACCGATAGCAAAGGTCGAGTCGAGCTGTTGGTACTGCCAGAGCTAACATATTGTTGACCGATCGCGAGCTAACTTGCGTTTACACTTGCATCTAAACACGATAAACAAAGCTTTTGCAGTATTGCTCTGGATTTCACAAATTAAAATGGCTAATGAAAGTACAGGCTCGTGACCGGTCAACAATGTTTTAAGAATATAAACGGATGCAGACGGTGACCTCTATGCGGGAAGGCAGACAGGATAGAATACATCCTGCTTAGTGCAACACAGAGAAAAGGCGAAAAGCACGTCAAATAAATAAATAGATAAATAATAAATAATTGTAAAATTAAATATCGGACAGCGTCAGCGTGTTTTCCAGTTACACATATATAGATGAAAAGCTAATTCGATTTTACACGATTGGATTCCCTTCGTGAAAAGCTTCCCTTTGTAAAAGGATTTCCAAAGTCACGTAATCATCACATAACACCTGTCAAAGCGAACGGAATAATTTAAACGACCCAATGATCGGTCTGGCGAGAAGGTTAAAAAGAAACCAAGGGAAAAGGTTCGAACGAAAGGTTTTCCAAAAAAGGGGGAGCAGGAAGAGGTTGAAATATTTCCCACCCTCGGCGTCATTATTAATCGCCGCTATTTCAAAACTTGAAAAGTTTTGTGTTTCGAAAATTATGATGCAATTTTTAACGCGGAACTGAAGCGAGTAAACGTCTGGAAACAAAAATAATTAATTAATTCAAGAATTTTAGGCTTGCATAACAGCCTGGAAACTTTTTAAATTAAACAAGACGCCCTAGTTTGAAAGCTGCCGCTGCTGCTCTTGCTTCTGTTCCTATTGTAGTCATCCCGAAAGGAATCGCTTTTAAAAGTCTGCCTAAACCGAATTATTACAAATCAAAGATGAATAAACTTTGTGTTTACATTAATTATGTACAACTGGGACTTGTTTTTGGGACTTTGAAATCGTTTCTCACTACTCAACAAGTCATATCACCCAGACTAAACCATAACAAGGGCCTACCCGCATAAAAGTTGAACCTTTTTACTGCTTTGTTGAGTCGTTTGCGACAGAGATTATATATAGCTTTCAGAGAATCGCTTGACATGTTCAAACGCTTTTCCTTATATTCGCCAATTAACTGTCAGATGTCTCCGAGTTCAAGACGACAAGTAGTTTTTAGGTCTAATACGATGGGTTACATTAAAAGAACAGACCAGTATCTTAACCCAGGATCGGATAACAGAGGTTTAAGAGAACCTGGAGTTGAGTAGTAGGCTAAGATAATGGAGAAAAAGAAGGCAAAGAGACTAAAGAGAAAAGAAAAAAAAGAGAGGATGGAGGAAGACGAGTCTTAAAAATTTTGGTTATCAGTTTGAGTTAGTATTAGTGTTAGTCTCAAGTCAAATTTGTTGGTCAGATAAAAGAATTTTCTCTTAGCGTGGCCCACCTTCTTTACTAGCTAAAGGCATACTTCAGTGGACCGAATGTTAGTTTTCACTTGGCGTTGATATCGTTTCATAATATAATATAACATATTTTCGTGAGGCACTCCTCTCAAAACGGATGCACACAACCCTGGACAATTTATCTCATAAATATTACACTTTTGTAAAAGCTCCATTTCAAAAATATTGCACACTTCCATGTAGTATTATTTTCAAACACGCTGCACACTTTTTTTGGTTAATTTATTTCATAAATATTCATATTTTCATAAAGTGTTCATTTCATCGACAAATTTTTGGAATGAAAACTAAAGTTTCTTCCACTAAGGGTGTCTAGCTATAAAAAAAGTAAAATATCTTGGTCAAAATTCTTTTGAACAACCCAAAATATGACTCCAATAGCGTCATATTCAAAAATAACACTACAAACACCAACAGAGAAAGATGTTAGTATCAGATTTCTAGTATGAATACCTGTAACAACAACTTTAGCAGCTCCAAAAGATTTAGCTACGAGCAATGTAACTATTCCGATGGGTCCGGCACCGGTGATAAGAACGTTAGATCCGAATGAAACGGATGCTTTCCTGCAAGCGTGAACGCCAACGGACAATGGTTCCATAAGAGCTCCTTCTTCTAAGGTGACGTTATCTGGTAGCCTAAAAATAAACAAATAGATAAATTAATAAATTAATTTTTATTTATATTTTTTATATTTTAATTTATAGATAAATTAATAAATTAATTTTTCCCGTACTTGTAGCAAAAGTCGGCGGCGTGTGTGTAAAAACGTGTCAGGTTTCCGTGAACAGGTGGAGTTGCGCAGAAGATTATGTCCGGACACAGATGATAATCACCTTGTTTACAGAATGAACATTTTCGACATGACACTCCAGGTTCTATAGCCACTCGATCTCCTGGAAATGTGAAATTTAATTAAACACGCGGAGATGTGTCACTATACTGGACACTGAAGCTTTTCCCTGATTTTGATTCAATATTTCCCTATCCGTTCCTTTCATCTTTGTCCTCCCTCCCCCGCTCTCTCCTCATCCATATCCCGCTTGTCTTCAAAGGATTCGTTTGACACATACCTTTTTTAAAATTTTTCACATTTTTTCCCATCTCTTTGACGATCCCACTCGCTTCGTGGCCGCATATCATGGGTTGGTTGACGACAAAATGTCCGATCCTTCCTTTGGTCAGGTAACTGACATCAGAACCACAAATCCCAACGCAAGCCATTTCCAAAAGCAATTCGTCATCTTTGGGCACTGGAATCGGACGTTGTTCCTGAAAATCGAAATCCCTCAAAACCTTAGACTTTGTTTAGACATTTTGGATATTTCCATTTTATCTTTAAAGTTATTTGACCCTTTTTGCACTCACTTTTTAAGCGTTTTATCTATTCTGTAATTAATCAATAAAAGGTAAATTAGTTTTCACGTGTAGATAAAATTTTTTCCTCGTGTCAACTGCCATTTGTTTCAGCAAGACAGAAGAGTTGGTCTGACTTTACAGGGGCTAAATAACTAGTGAACAGATCAGTATCTCAACCCCAGGAGTTCTATAAAAGGATTTGACTGGAGGTACAGTCTATAGGGTGGGATAAGATATAGTAGAGAGAAAGAATGGAGAAAAGAGAATATAGAAGAAAAATAGAAGAGAGAATAGAAGAGGCATAAAGATAAAGATAGGAAGGAATAGAGAGAAATAGTAAACCTGTTAAGCTCACCTTTGCTAAGAGCTAAGGTGCTAAGAGCACCGTTTTTGTTGAGTTGAGCTCTGAGATTTTTGCAGATGTTACTAATAGTGCTATTAATGTTAATCTTTTGGCTATTTCACTGCTCAAGACAAATTTTTAGTTTAATAAGAGTTCTCTTTAACTAAGCCTAGAAGATTAATCTTGTTTTCGCAGATAAAGACATCCTTTTAGAAAGGAGGATTGATTTCAGGATGAAGTCGCAATAATTCATACAAATCCCATCCCCTTGAAGTAATTATTTCGTAAGTAATGCACACTTTGATGAATAATTCTTGGCATAATCTCATAATTGCATAATTGCACACTTTCTTTTGGATTATTCATTTTTTAAATATTGCCTATTATCATAGACTGCTTATATCTTAAATATTGCACACTTTTGTGGAGGCTTCGTTTCTTAAATGTTGCCCCTTTTAATGGAGTGTTCATTTCATTAATAATGCACACTTTCAGGAATAATTCGTTTCATAAATACTTTTGTGAAAGCGTCATTTCAAACATATTGCAATACTCCAATGTCGTTTTCATTACCAAAATATGGCTAATCTTTAGAAATTTATTTCATAAATACTGCACATTTCCATGTAGTGTTCATTTCCTTAATATATTTTTTGAGTCGAAACCAAATTCTTTTCCCTGGGAATGCTTTTAGTTGCACGAGAAAGCCAAACGGCTGGACGAGATAATAGAAACCTCCTAGTTATCCGGTCAAAAATTTGTCTTAAGCAGTGGAACAGCCAAAAGTTTAACATTACCAATATCTAACACTACTAATACAAAAAATAAATAAGTCAATAAAACAACAATAGCGCCTATTATTACCTAACACCAATACATATATTACATAACAAATTATTTTTGGTTATTTTTGCATTGTAAATTTATAGTTCTTACGATACAGTATAGCATAGTTGCTTATTTATGCCACAATACAACAAGCCCAACAGCCGGAAAACCTAAAAAACGCGTACCTACAAAGCACAGTCAGTAGCAACAAAGTTACATCAAATTCACTTTATTTATAATTTCATCAAACAAATCATTTCCTAATTACACACGGTCATGTTTTAATTAGCAATTAATTAATTAATGATTGTTAAACCAAATTCAATACATTTCCAGCATCTTTGCATCTGTCAAAACAGGCCATCAAATTTTTTTTTGGACTAGGTTCAAACTCGAAATGTTTGTTTCAGTTTTAGGTCCGTCCATACTCTCTTAAATTTTCAGCAAAGGACCTTGACCGATTTAATCATTCATAACTCAAAAATCAGGAGTACGTTCGGTTAATTATAATCATTTTACACGAGCATAATAGCGAGCAAACTGTGATAAAATTTTCAATTCGACCTTTAAAGACGTGACACAGCAGAAAAAGAGAAATAAGACGAACAGGATCATTGTTCTCGTGCTTCTACATCATGTAGGTCAGTGATGGTAAACAATTTTGAGAAGTAGGACGGATTTCATTCGAACGTTAGAACGCGGGTCACTGGGCTGGCGGCGACACCGTGGAACAGATGGAGAGGGTAGAAAGGATAAAGAACCGATTTTCCTTTTGAGAGAAGGGAAAAGATATACACTCCTAAGTTCTGGAAAGATCTAAGGTTTCGTTTTTGTTTTGCAACTTTTACTTCTTCCGCCAAAAAAGTTTTCATGGATCATTTAACATAGGTCTCATCTTTATACAGGTCGAACACAAAAATTAGCAAACTAATTTCTAACAACCAGAGCACACTGAAATCAACCCAAGGGTCTTTAGTCCAAATCCCACCCGTATCTTCTCCACTCTTCGCTCTCAGGCTCACAACCTCGGTAAAAACCTTCAGTTAACAGTATCCTTTAACACAACATAGCTGACACCTGAGTTGAAATAGCAGGATACATAGTTGGTGTTGGCTTTAATCAAATGTTTGTTTTGGTAGCTCAGTAGGTGTTGTAAGTATGGAGTCTTGTAACGGTTCCATGGTATTATAAATGACGTGTACATTTAAGTACGCAGTTTATTTACAAGTCATACCCTAAAATTATAATTCTAAAATTTGGTCGAAGCAAATATTGAATTAAATTAAACTTTGACCTCTGACCTCTACAAAGCGACCAGTGTTGAACAAAAAAGTCTGACAGCCCCTATAACACGCTCTCTTTAAACAGACAACTCGATTAACTTTGTGCGGGAGTGACAATGAATGCAACGGGAGAAAAAAATTGCGAATTTTTACTCTATGAATAATTTAAAACCCCACAGAGTAATAAAACAAAACGTCGGGGAAATCACTTGCCGTCAGCAAGGTTGGCAGTACAAAAACGAATTGCGACTGATACCCATAAAGTGCGATAAACAGTTCCGTATAACGATTTTGAGACAATCTAACTTCTGATAATGCATGCCCTACACAACACGATTTTCTGTATTCCCTACCTGCCTACTGTATAAATCTTAACAATAAAACCATTATAAATTCAAATAAACCTTCAAAAATTATTAATAGTTACAAAAAAAGGACTAAGTAACATGCTACGGGGGACACTTGACCTTTTTTCTCTAATTTTGAACAAACTCATCAATTTCCTATCTGATGGATGGGTTTACAATTATGGCTGGTGAGAGGAAAGCTGTAGGAGTCGGGGGCGGTAGTGGAGGGAAGGAGGAGGAAAATTCTCAAGGTGCTCGTAACAATTTTTTATTGACCATCAATGGAAAACATAATAAAAACGATAAAAGTTTATTAGGTTGTGGAACCACTTGAACTACTTGTGGCAAGTTGTAGGTCAAAACTCAACCCCCCCCCTCGCTTGCCTTCACAAAGTATTAATAATAATTGTTATCGAATGTTTTCATTTTTCTTATCTTTTCTGTTACACTATTCAAAACTAGTCATTGTCCGTTGTTGGCACAGTAAAAATTCCTTAGGAATAGTCCATTTGGCTGCACTCTTTATAAAAAGAGTCGACACCTGTCAGCAACATCAAATTATTCTCATATATACTGATTGTATCCGCAAGTAAAAAAAATTTTGGCCGTGTTAAGGTTTCACTGTAGTTTTTAAGTCTCAATAACTAAACTTTCTTTTGGATGTTGATGTTGGTTAGCTTTGCTTTTGACCAAGTCTTTGCTATAATTATAATTTATTTGTTCAAATAAAATTAATACGACTATCATTTATGTCGAGATGCACATTAAGAGGCGATTTGTAAACGATTTGACTGTGAATCAAACACAAAGCATCAGAGAACGTGTTTTTCACCCTTTTAGACAGAATCTATAGCTAAATTTAGCAGCAACAACCAAAACTCAATTAAACACTACAACAAGAAACTATTTTATGAAACAGAAACAGACTCTGAGCTGAGAGAAGTCGGATGAACTCAAACCGCGTATCGATAAGTATTTGTCGTGGCGTATATTGTATATATTGTAAAATTCATATTTATAGCGGAAGGATATAGTGATTAAAGTACTCGACCAAATAGCTATAGTTGTGAGTTCGAATTCTCATGTAGTATCCTGTTATACCCAAAAAGGGTGAAAAACTGGGCAGAAACTCAAATATAACTACAACAATTACATAGTAGTACACAGGTAACACGTCCCCTGCCGGACCATTTCTTAAGTTTCGTTTCCTAATACGAAATAACCAAAAACGAATAACAGAAGGTAGGCTATGTCTCAAACTAACAGAAAACGTCTACTACTAATTGAGCGACACGTTTACAATTCTGTTACATGCCAAAAGGTAGGTAGATATTTACTCCGCCAAGACCAAATGATGTAACATGCCTTAAAAAAATGGCGTATGACCCATGAAGAAAGTGCGAAAAGTTCACAAATTTCATTGGTTGATTTACAGTTTATTCGCCATTATATTTTTGCTTGTCATAATTTTTAAACAGTTCTTGTTATTAAATTTTTTTCGCGTTATTAATAGTAAGATAGTTCTTTATTTAAATTCCGACAGCAAGCTTTAAAATCATTTAGCGTTGAATCCGAGAAAGGTGGCCACTCCAAATTAACTAATAATAACAACACAATAAAAGCCCTGACATTAAGCACGTCACACTTACCAGCCTGAGATCGTTTACTTTATAAAGCACAGCTGTCAAGTTGTCAAGAGATGCTGACTGAGCCATTGTAAACTGAATGAAAAATTATCTCTTATCTGAAATCAGATCTTTTCCAAATCAGAAATAAAACCAACAGAATCATTTTCGACTTAACACCCGGCCTCCTCCTCATCGACGGGATAAAATGAGATTTCGGGAGACAGGTTCTGATACTGTGTCTCTCAAACCACCGCCTTCTCATTCCACCACGATCCCTTTTTCATTGAAAAGTTTTAGATGAAAAGGAGTCAAACGAAATCATTCATTCCGCAAATCGGCTGCCAAGGTGTTCTTAAAGAATGTCTGTTAACGAGACTTGGAAAGAAAGATTTGAGCTTTTTCGTCGAGAGGAGATGAAAAGACAAAATTATTGATTTCTAATGCAAATTCCAAGATTCAAAATCATTTAGTCAAAAGCCGTTGATCATTTTTATTTTCGAAAGTTTTTCATTTCGAATTATAAGTTTCTCCCAAATCTCTTTACGTTTATTCATCTCGATCCTTACGAATAATAATTTTAAAATCAACAATAAAAAATTTGTACCGAAAACAGCAACCTGTGACTGAGTTTAATTCCGTGTTCAAAATTTTAAATTAAAAATAATGAAAATCAAAATCAAAAAACACACACCTTCCTTCCTAACTTGATCGAAGCAGAGACGGAGTAAGACTGAAAGACAATATCGCGAACTGTTATTAGACTTGTTTGCAAATCATTTTGCTTTGTGTTTTGTTTTTTAAACGAGATCCTGGCTAGAGACGAGAGATTTCATTTTAATTCCCACATAATATCTTTTTTTTGTTAACAGATAAAAATATCTGTTTTCCTTTATTTATTTAAGTTGGCTGCAGTTACTTCTAAATTATAAATCACTATAAATTGTTTTTCAGCTCCGTTCGAGCTTCTTTTGGATTTTTTTGGCTCCAAATTTTTATTTTTTATTGTGTTCATATTTTTTTATTATTTTTATGAGAATTATAAATTATACGCTGTATAGATGTGAATATTACTGATTTGACTTTTTGTTTGATGATTTTAACTTAGTTACAAAAATTTTTTGATTAAAAATTTTTGGATAATTTTAAATTTTTAGAAAATGGAACATAACTTAACCTGGCTTAGAAATTCAAACTTCATTTCAATATATATATAGACATTTATAAAATTTTAATATTGCTATATGAGATTATATGTGATATAAGAGGAACACGAGACCAGAAGAGTGCTGAACACCTGCACGGGGCCGAGGGAGTGAGGGAAGCCTCCGAAACTTGCTTGTCCGTAATAAAAAAAAACCTGAAGAAAATCCAAGCTGAAGAGACGACGACCCAGAACAGAATTGCCTGGAGAACAGTGATAAGGAGACTAGACCCCAAATAAGTGGGAAGGCCAGGCCAAAGAAAAGAAGATTAGTCTGTACTTATTAAAAATAAGAGCACACAATTTTCCACTGGAAAAGTAATCTAGAATGTCTGTTTCGTGTGGAATAAATAAATAAATAATATTTACATATAATATAATATAAATTTATTTCGCATGTATAAATAATAATAATATATACATATATAATTGTCATCTTAACGTGGCGGGAAGGTTGGCGTGCCCCAATGACCCGGAGAGCTATGCTGGTAGGGTCACTCATGGTAAAGCCACCCAAGCCAGACAAAGTAAAGCCAAATGGGCCTCCAATTTGAGGGTTGAGTTTAAGGCCGACAAATCTAGTCTATCAAAAAAATTCTTTTTGCGAAGGCCTCAACCCATAAACGGCTGTAGTGCGGGATGTTGATGATAATAATAATTATTATCATTATTTATTTATATACTTTAACCAATTTTGAATGAGAAGAATTTATTGGAATAAGAAAAGTCAGGTTTTGAAATTGCCCTAGTACCATTAGTTTGGTTTTTACTATGATAATTATTCTTCTAATCAAGTCAATCAAAAAGTTGCAAAGCTTCAGGTTTCATTTAGTACTAACAGCTGAATGAGAAAATTTTAAACGTAAGTTTTAAATCACGATCGCGTAACATCATCAACGTTCGCCCAAAATTCTTAATATCTGACGTATTTAAAAACAAAAACCTTTTTAAACCTTCTGAGCATTTTTTGTATTATTTTCACAAATTTCTTCGGCAACTAAATACAGTTTCAACTCCAAAATGAAAATTGTTCTTCCTTGACTAAAAATTTAAGAGAAAAATTTGATGGTATCAGTCTCTCTGCAATTTTGATTTATCAAAACAAAAAAACCTTTTATTCCCAATTTATAATCATTTTTGAGAGCTTTTTTTGCAAACGGCTTGGAAGTTAGGTGTTGTTTACGTTACACTCCTGAAATCTTGACTTTTAGTCTCCTGTCACATACACGAAGACCTTGAAACAACGAATATTTTAATGTTTGCGATAACCGAATTCTCGCCAAGGTTTCGCTCATTCCTATCTGACTACGAATCTTCTAATTAACCTCATTAAGTTTAGTCGACACAAACAGACAGACAGAGAGACACACAACAGTTTGCAGCTACTTACTTAAACTTTGCTACTGTTGTCAAGCCCTTTTCACTATTTATTTATTGACGATATCTTTTATCTCAGATAAAAAAAAATCAATCCTTTAACTGAAACCTAAATATATTTACATTTAGATCCATAAATTTAAAACAGCGAAATTGAAATTTCAGGATCATTTCAATGTTTCTTTGAGATAGGTCAATGCCACCTTCATATGTGTCCACTAAAAAGAGCAAAACAGTTGTAAACAAAATCGTAACTTCTCATAAATGAAACTAGTTCCTATGAGAATTTAACAGTTTGCTTGTTTTGAACAAAACAATTTTAGAATAAGATGAATTTATAAACTAATAATCGAAAGCTTAAAAAATTTAAATCATTCTAAATTCGAAGGTTTTGGTGTGTGTGTGTGTGTGGGTTTTGCCCATTAATGAAAAAAGTTTTAACTCATAAACTTATTTTATTGTTAATGTTTGATCAGATTATTTTTTTAAAGTTTCCAATTTATTTTAAAACATAAAAGGATGATAAAATGTTAGTGCAAGTGAGATAAGAAGTAAAACCCAATCAAAACTAGGAAAGCCTAGGAAGAATGTAAACTCCTTCCAAATGTAGTAGTGTCATATATTGCTAAAAATGTTGATGAGTTAGTCAGTTATCAAAAAAGTCAGCAATTAAAAAAAGAAAATAAGTTAAAGTGTAAGTCACAACTAAAATTAATTTAAATATCTTTCTAAACCTTTGCTAATGCCATTAAATGAAATTTAGTTATTTTGAATTTCATTTAACCAATATATAACAAGATGGTGATAAAACATTGGTGAGATGGCAGGTAAATCAATCAAAATGACCAAAAATCCTACCTGATACAGACATCTTCCACATCTGTTAGATGTTAGTGACTTTAAAAGTAATTAATTCATTATAGTAAATCAAGACATTATCAAGTAAGTGATTCATGATTAGTTATGGAAAGTCTACAGATCAGGAAAAGAGATGAGTAAGAAGTAAGCTAGGATCTGTTTTTGTCTTATTTAATCCTCATGAATTTTGTGTTCCCCTTCAATTTGATAAGTGTGATGCATTGTTATTTGGTACTTTTGATCCAAAGACTACAAGGTGGTTGATGTTAAATATGATCTGTTTTTAGTTTATTTTGTAGGAGTAAGAAGTAAGCCATAGCTGACAGCTTTACTTAAAATTCTTTTTGAACCTTTGGTAGTTTAATAACGGATCAAAAGTTAGTTACAAATAAATTCAACCAAAAAAAAGCATGATTACCTGTGTAACATTCACAAAATAACGTAGATGTTGAATCAACTGTAAGACAACGACCACTGAACGACACAATGTACTCCATCTTCACAAAACTGGTATTTAAATATAAGGTCACGTACCACATCCCTACCACGTATTTTTTTAGTTCAAAATCCTGTTTTATAAATAATTAATCTTTGAAATGAATGACAGAAACTTTTTTTCATATATACAACTAAACGACAGAATTCCAATTAAAAAATCCATTCTGCGGGTATATCTATTAATATTATTCAAATGTCAATCGAATCTCATATCTTTTCTTATTTCTTCATACTGTCTTCAATGAAACTATCGAATTCAAAAAACAGAATATCAAAATAAAATGCCAAAAAAGCCGAATACAATTTTTAACCTGACACCAAATAACAGGCTGTCGTATCAGTTAAAATGTTTGGCGGTAAAAGTTGACGTGTCATTAACGGATTTCTGGTTTCGATATATCGAATGTTGTTGTTAGTGTATTACGTAGCGAAAGGATTGTATTTTCAAAGTCAAAATTATTTTCCTTTTTTTTACTAAAGATATATTCCTAGTTGATTGATTTGTATTGTCTAAATGTTGCCTTCAAAAAAACTCTTGTCTTTTAGACCAAATTATTTTAAGCAACTTATCTCGATAGCTTCATACTCTAGAAAAAGTGATTCGAAAAACCTAGGGAATTATAAAATAGTCAAATCTAGTGATGTAATAGATGGTAAATATCTTGAGTTTCAAAACATTCTCAAAAATAAGACTTGTCTGGTTTGTTTTGTTCAAAATATGTTTTTACATTTTTCTTTACAGAGAACCACATTTTTTCGCAATCACGTAATTAGTGGTCTTTTTTGTTACATATTTCTGACATTAAATAATTAAATATTTACTTTCAGATGTAGTAGATGGTAATTTGGTATGTATACCCAACTGGGAATTACTTGCACCCAAGAGCTACAGGTTTGTATTACCTGGCTCTTTAGGTCCTGCTTGGCATGAAACAGGATCTATGGTACCAATAGATAACTTCCACAGATTGGGATCAAAATTATCAAAATTTGATCTGGATGCTTTAGAGTGTACAGCTCAGGAATGTCCAGTTCTACTTCGAAAAGGTGAGTGCCAGTGTTTGTTTTCAAATTCCAAGCTGGGATTTATGAACTACACTCAAATGGTTTTGTTATGTTTGATTTTCAGGGGTTTTAGAGCTTTTCCCAAATAATGAAATATACACTTCTCAGCAACTTACTGTAGTCACATTAACTTATAAGAAGGAACTGAGTTCACCAAAAAATTCTGATACTGAATTAGAATATTATGCCAAAACGGTAATTATACTTTATTACTTTTTTGCTGTTAATAAGTCTGAAGCTAATAAAACTTTCAAAGGAAATGTTATATCATACAATTATATATAACATACAATAAAAAACTGACTGAGTTGTGACTGTAGTTGAGTTTAAATTAAAAAAAAAAAATTTTCTCCACTTTCAGTTCATTTGGGCAGCACAAGAGATTTGTATAAGGCTTAAGGAAACAGGGTACTGGGCAGATTTCATAAATCCCTTTTCAGGTAGACCCTACCTGAGTCCGTATTACAAATCAACATTATATGAAACAGATGAAAGGTTTCGCTGTATAGGATTTGAAATTAAAAAAAAAGGAAACTGCAAGGTTATAGAATGCCGGAAAGATGAACAGTTTGTTGGTAAGTGATACTTTGAAACAACCTAAGATGAGATAATAAGTAAATACAAATCTTTGAAATTCTGTTCATTGATTGAAATTCCTTTTTTGATTATTAATTGTGATGAGCAAAAATTTTCCTTTCTTCTCAGACAAATATTTGCCTTGTAATCTTTGTTTTATTGTTAATTGATGTTAATTCATTTACAACTTTTTATCACTATGTTTCTATTATAAGTAAAGTTGGATTGAAAACACAACTATCTTGGGTAATACTGTATTAAATTTTTTCAAATTGAAGGAATGATATTTAAATGTGTTAATGAGGGGAGTGGTCTTTGGTTTAGTGGTTTAGAGGTTTAGTGCCAGACTAAGAAGTTGCAGTTGCAAGTTTGAATGCTTCTCCGACATCCTCTTACACCCAAGAAGGGTGAAAAACTGGGTTAAAACTCAACTAACAACTGAATAACAAGCCTTTAACATTCTCAGCACTACAGAACAAGGTCTTACACTTTCAAAATACATCAAAGATATCAAGAAAGGTGAAGGGTGAAATTAAATCAAAGTGATCAGCAGTTCTGGGTAAAACATCACCAGGTCTGTTAGCACATAACCTATAAAAGTTAATGAAGTAAATACAGTCTACCAACACATGTACTCCCCAAAAACCATATGAAACTCCATTAATTATTATTCATTTCTATTTGTTTGCTTTTGCAGGTAGTTTATTTACGAACGCTCCAGCGAATATTAAGTTCCTGTACGATATATTAATCGAAGATTAAATTGGAAAGTCCCAAGTTTTTAAATTTAAATTTAATTTTTTTTTTTGGCTTTATTATTATTGTATCTGTAAACAATTTTGTTTTTTTTTCCTCTCGCTCCCCATATTTATTTAAAAGATTTTTTTTTTCGTTTGAAAAGAAACTACTTTAGATAAATAAATATCAAAAGTGAATTATAAAAAAATTGTGATGTTGAACTTTTAAATATTTGTTTTAAAATTCATAGTTTAAATAATTATCTAAAAAATCTATGAAACGCGTTCAATTTATTCTGATTAGAGCTTTGGATTTGGAATCTAATTTAAATTCTGGTGTGTATTGGTTTTTTTCGTATTCTCTGTTTAAAAATAATTTTACGTACTCACGTTTTTGGATGAACGTTTCCTTAGAGTAAGTGTTTGTTTACTCTATGGTTTGTCTTGGTTTTTAGAGTTTTTGGTGGTTTTTGGATGAAAAATCACTCTCCAAGATTGGGAGCGTAAGTAAGAGTGCTGACAAACTTTTAAGAAACCTGTTTTGTTATGAAAGCGTCAAAATTTGCTGAATAAGGTTGTGATGTGGCGTCTTTAGGCGTCGCTTGTGTGTATAATTGAGTCTATTATCCATTGCAGTTTCAAATTCTAATTCGATTATAGCTTGTGACATCTTCCAAACGTGTCATTAGCTAACAATTCTCAAATTCGACACGATTAAGAGATTAAGAAGGATAATATTAAACTCGGATTTGAAAGAGAAATAGATTTAATATTAACCCCTTGCGGGCGTATCCAATTTGGACATGGATGTCGGAATTTTTGTTTATTGATCGTGTTTTCATTTTTATATAAAAATTATATTTTATACTTTCCCATAATTTTGTGTCTTTCAAAGCAGTTTCTAACATGCAGTCCTAGTTTTTGGTTTAAAAATAATTACTTTAGCCTCTTCCGTCTTTAATCTTTCTGTTGGAACATACAGAACAATCTTTACCTAAGACCGCAATGAGGAAAATAAATTAAAAATGGCGGAGGGCGATTTTTGAAACTACCGCCTTATCGGAAATGTTCCCAAACAACATTTACGATTTAGCTTTAACTCTTTAGGACTAGCCACGAGCCTAAAATTTCGTTTATTCTTCTTCTTCTTCTTCTTCTTCCTCCTCCTCCTCTTCTTCACTATTGCACGTGGAGGTGTTGAAGTGAGTTGATAATTTAGCGATTGACGCAGCTGCTTTGAACCTCGTCGATGCTCGCATTTTGCTGATTTTCTTTTTCCACTGAAATGAAATAGAGGATAACAAAGTGGTTTCGAGTTGTATTATGTAATTATTCAAATCCCAGTCGATGTGTTTGAAGTTTAAGTTCAAGGTGAAACTTAAACAACAGAACGGATGAAACTAATATGGCGCGTTATATTGATTGTTTGAATCTGTCAGCTACAGAAATATGATTTTGTTTTTATTTTGATAAATTTGTTTATTTCATTTGTAGAGTAATCATTTTGTAAGAATTGTAATTAAAGGGTTTTTTATTTAATGAAAATGACTCGCATGAATCAGTTGTAAAAAAATTAAGTAATAAATATTAATTTATTTTTAAATGATGGAAAATTAATATATTAATATTTATGGAGTTTGGCGATTGTAAAAATTTAACACTAAACCTAACGGGTCAGTTGAACACGGTTGGAACACAAATTTTTTAAGTAAAAGGTTTTACTGTCGTGAGGTTTCATGACTTTGTCTAAAACATCTATTCGATTGTGTTTTTATTAAGAACGACTGCGGTCAACTGACCTGTCATGATTTATATGCGCTTGTAATGGAACACATTCCAAAACTCAATTTTCATCGACACTTGTACTCTCTGATATCAATTACCCAGCTGCTGATAGTATGCTTTACAACTACAAGATAGTGTTTGTGTAATTTGTGTAATGAACCCTCGGAGAGTGTGAAATGTCTACTATCACTTCAATGTAGTTTGTAGTGTACCTGTTCATCCCGCGACGGTAGTGAAGCTAAATATTTCTTTATGTCTGGCTTCTGAGGATCAGCAATAGCGAAGACGGACAAACAGCCATCGACAGTTCCCAGTACTACGCATTTCCCGTCCTCGGTAGTCTCGACGGCACTCAGCTCCGCTTGAACTCGGTAGTTTGCTATCATTTCAGCATCTGCAGTCCTGGATTTTAGAAATCAATTTTAGACAGTTTCCTTGTATATTAGTCTCATTGAGTATTCAAAATGCTTATCAAGTATAAACTCAAGAGATCAGAGCGGGTATCTAACCTTAAGAGTTTCATGACCAAACATGAGCTAACATCACCTGTGAGTGTAGTTGCTGATTTTTTTATTAGTGAGAAGGGTTAGATTTGGAAGGAGCATAATTGTGATTATGGAGGACCTGTGGTTAAGTGGTCAAAGCACGTGATTAGCGAAGTAATAGTGGAGTCTTCCAACCCCCTTCCACTACTTGTTATACTTAGTGGTGAAAAACGGAATTAAAACTCGACATGTGGGTGTACACCAGAATCCTGATTCAGAAATGATGAAGGAGCGACACGTGCCACCTGAATTTGCTAAAGGTAAAGTTATTTCTTAGCAAAAACAACAGCAAATGTGGGGGAGTAAGTTAGAAGAATAGGTCGATGTGAGGGAGCTCCCTCCCGAGCTAATCCCGAGTAATACGTAACACAATATCCCACCTGAACACTCTAACAGTCTTTCTTCCGCTGTGGTAGTACAAGACGTACTCGTCCGTTTTATTAAACATGCATATGACAGTAAAGACACCTTCGGCGACCTTTGGAATGTACGTTTGAACGGTGACTCCTTTTTTTAATTCTAGTAACTCCAATCCGCCCCTGAAAAAAATGTTTAATGTTTGCGTTTGAAACTTGAATGGAAAGGTGAAGTTTTAGAGTAGTAAAAGAGCTTGGTGACTTACCGTGATGGAGCATAAAGACCAGTTCTGCCGTCTTTTGTACAAATCCCACCCCATTTTGGTATCGAACGGACTAATCTTTTGTTTTTGATATCGAAGATACTTCCTTTGTCGGCGTCGATAACCGCAACATGGGTCGCTTTGTTGGGCATTGATATAAGCATAATGGCGTCCTGAAAACATCATACCAACCATATTTCAATGAAAATATAAAAATATAAATACAAACATGACAAGGTGGGATTAACCGACCTTAACACCAGCTTGCCGTATGGGAATCTTATGAGACGTGGCTCCTGTCTTTGCATTGAACACCATCAAGATGTCCCTGCATCCTTTGTCTGCACCCAAAAAAATCAAATATTGTCCATCACTGGTGACTACTCCTCCTTTAAAGTTACCACCCGACGTGCTTCTTATTGGTATTTCGAAGGAGTAAATTTTACTTCCGTCTACAAAGGAAAAAATGGTCAAGTAAAATGCCTGTAGACAAACATAGAGTGTGTGAGTTTGAGTGACTGATGGAACACGGTACCCGGTATCGACCTAAGTATCCCTATTGCTGTATGTTTGGTGACTTCTGTGTTGTTTCCCTGAACAGGAGGCTTTGAAATGGTTAAAAACTTTGTGTCGTTCTCGAGGAGGGTGAGCTGTTTCACGGCAACTTGTTCTTCCTTGAATAGAACCATTTCCGTCAGCCGGTTCCAAATTATAATGTTCCCGGACTCAGCGGATATTATATACCTAGAGTGGAAGGAAAAAGGTTATAAGGTTACGCTTGATAGAGGAAACAGAATCGCGATAGGTACTATACCTTCCGTCGTGAGTTATGACCGCATGAGTCACTATAGCACCCAGCGGGCTATCAGCCAATCGAGCCAGGAGCTTACCAACCATCAAATCCCAGACTCCAACGCAGCTTCTTGTAACAG
Organism: Columbicola columbae; assembly: GCA_016920875.1. NCBI lineage: Eukaryota > Metazoa > Arthropoda > Insecta > Psocodea > Philopteridae > Columbicola > Columbicola columbae. Next base: position 16,961,138 of record JADMLL010000003.1, on the reverse strand, counting down.
TGACAGCGATTCCCATCTGAGACAACCTTTAACGGGAAACAAGAAACCTAAGCTAAAGTCTAAAAGATGAAGGGTGATGAACATGAAAGCTCTAAACTTACGCGATGGAATCTATTTGAAGCTCGTGTCTGTCAATCACGTGAACCTGTTCGAATATGTTGTTGATGTTCCACACTTTGACAGTTCGGTCGATGGAAGATGTGATCACTAGATTCCAGTTCCCGATAGTTAGAGGCTCTAGAGAGATGATTCGGGCGAAATGAGCATCTAGTATCTTGACCAGGTTCTTCGTTTCTAAACTCCACACGTATAAGTTTTTTCTGACAATAATAATAATAATAATAATACAATATAATATAATATGATTGTCCTTTTTACGCCCGAAGGACATTAAGGATAAGTTTTTGTTTTGTTTTTATAATTTATGGCTTTTATTTATTTTTACATCTATAAATAAATGTTCGGAAATGATGAATATGTACTTGATTGTTTGTTCGTTTGTTTGTTAGTTTCTGTTAATTCTGTTTCTCCCAACTTTTAGTTCTGCTACAGTTACAGAACAAGCACTGACCCAGTTTTGGCATGTCCTTTACCAATAATTTTTAATTAATTGAAACATTTAACAGTCTTTTTATGAAGAAGTACTGCTCTGCACATAGATTTGTTACCATAAGTGTCTATAAATTATGAAATGAAGTCTTGAATAAAGTATGCATTATTTTAGAAATGAGGTCTTTGTTGGAGTGTGGACTGTTTGTGAAATGAAATCTTGATGGAAGTGTGCATTCATTTTGAAAAGCAAAGGCAGAAAACCAGGTCAAAGTGTATAGTAATTACGCTATTAACTTGTCCATGTACGAAAGGGTTTGTGTTTACTTGCGTGTTAGTTCTTCCTGACAGTTCAAAACTAACGAAAGTTAGTCTCTCGTTCCTTCCAACCATCCCATACCTTCTTGACAAGCTTTTGTGAGAGTAGGAAACGAAGTTTCCATCAGGAATTCTAATTCTTGTTGAAAACGTTCCACGTAAAGAAAGATCCCAGCATACCCTTCCCCATCTTCTCAAAATCGAACAACTCGAAAAGCTTCTTAGCGAAAAAAGTCGATGGGAGGAAGGAAAGAGGGTGAGTAATCTCCGATTAAGGGTAGATAAAGGAGATGGAAAGGAAAAAACGCGGCCAACATTTAAATCTTAAAGTTGTATAAATTATGGGCCGAAGGGGGTGAAAATCTGTAATCAACCCTTTTGCCTTATTAGGGTAGATTAAACCCTTTATCTTTAAATTAAATTTATTAGACATTAAATTATTTCAAAGTGGGTCAGATAAATGATTCCAAGGGTGGAAATTTCAACCCTTAATTTTATTAAGAACACAAAGAAAAAATAAATTATTTTTAAAGTTAATATAAAATTAAATTAATTTTCTATTTATTCGTTTCTTTCTTTTGTTTGCCCTGACGGGACTTGAAGAAGGTGGGGGGTGAGTTAGCTCATCTTGCTGAGATAACTAGAAGACGACTCCACTTTCCTTACCTGACTCCGGCTACAGCATATTTCTTAGACGAATCAAGCATGATCGAGTTACTGTGAAGAATTTTCGTGGAAATATTCCTAACTCCATGAGGCAGAGACAGAACTACAGCTTCCTCTTCGCTCACTGTCTCGCCTAGTTTGTCGACCAAACTTCCGTCTTCGTTAAAACCGTCGTCGAAATTTTGGTTTTTGATTTCGTCAAAGCCCAAATTCCAGACTACGAATCCGTTAGAAGTTGAACCCAACAGTGTTCTCTCCTCCGCATCTAATTTCAACTGGAGTAAAACTTCTGTGTCGCTGTTGTCTGGAACCCGATATAGATTTTGTGTCGAGTTCTTGTAGTTTAGACGTAATCCTCAACTTTGATAGTTTTACTTACAAGCTGTCGGTAATTTCCTGATTTCTTTCCAAGTCAGAGATTCAAAATCTGCTTTGAACATGGTGACGTTATTAAAATTTTCATCATGACAGCAGTACAGGACGTCGCGACTTTTGTTCAAAGCCAAAGCGCTGTAAAAATTTTTAACCACTTAAGAAGCCATTTTGTGTTTTGCAAACTAGTCGATCTATAATCATACTCATCACTTTACACATCTTACCTGTGGAAGTAAAAAGGGGCTAAAGCTCCGTTAGTTTTGACGTCATGAAGAGCCATTTCCGGGTTATCCAAATCTCCCGTCCAAAACAGAACTTTATATTCGTCGAGGTTTTTCCACTCCATCGTGAAAATTTTCCATTTGTTATCATTCTCAGGACTGGTTTCAGTTTTTTCAAGCGTTCCTCGCAGGTTAAACTGACACCAAGTCACGTGACCATAGACGAATAGATGGGCGTTAAGGAGAAAGACGCCACAAACATTTTCACCTTCCGGGAGAGGGTTGTCCAAAGTGATGAATTCGCTCGTTAGAGTGTTCAAAAAGACGATCTGATAAAAGACAGGTTTCAGGTTCAGTCATGGAAGATGACCTGAATTTAACATAAAGCTTTTTTTGTTTTATTGTTATTTTTAATCTCTCTCTCTTCCTAGTCTCTACGCTTTATTCTTTCTTTAGGCTCTAACGACTCCTCAGGAATCCTGAATAATTAGCTCGAAACTTAGCTCATTTACTGTTAACTAAAGCTGACACAGTTTCTACTTTGGGATCTCTTTATCATGCTTTCCTACAATTCATATAACTGATTTCTTGCAGACTTCTATGATTGGTGATGCCAATTACATCCGCAGAATGAGTGGAGTGAACTACTGTCGCAAAAATTTGCTTTACTCTCAGTACCTGATTATTATTGGTGTAAGCGGCCACGTACTTATTATCCGGACTTAGGACTAAATCCTGCATTATTCCCTCAATTCCCGGATTCACGTCCCTCGTCAGATCGCTAGTAGACAAATCCCAAGTTATGAATTTATTAGAAACGGATACGATGTACCTATAATCTGACGTCAAACAGAATCCAAACACCGCAAATTGATGTCCTTCTAATGAGTACTGAAGAAGAGAAAAAATGGAATCAGGTTCGATGAGACAGGATCAAAAATTTTGTTCTGAAGTCGTTATCGTACCTTAAGTGGACCACCAGGAGTGTGAAGACAGTGATACAAAGGAAGGAGAGCACAGTGATCCAAACCTTTAAGATCGCATTCGTTCAAAAGCATCTTAATATTGGAATTGGTGTCGCTCTCTGGAAGAAGACGTCCGACGAGCTGTGGAGCTAGCATATCTGGATAAACACTGAGAATGGCTCCTCCTAGTCTGAGAGCATCTGCCACTAACATGAGCTCCCTGAGAATCAAAAAAAGATTTTGTTTCGCCCAACCGGAGCTATGTCACAAAAATGAGTCTAAAACATAGTTTACCTGACTGCTTCCCGATCGTCAGTATTACTGCAAGCGTCTTCGAAATCACTTAGAACTGCTTGAAGAGGACACGAAGACAGTTTTGCATGGAGCCATTCGTAGTTGAAGAGAACGTGTTTGTACAAGTCGGTGAACCTCCGAGCTCTTACCAAGTGGTATGGAAGCTCATTGAACTAGAAGATGAGCGTGATGGTTAGAATTTCAGATCAGTGTACCGGTGTCGTGTCAGTAGAATTTGAAGAACGGAAGTAAAAGCTTTACCTTTCTCAAATTGTATCTGGAAACTTTTCCATCTTTCGAATAGAAAACCAAAGGTTGAATGGGGACTTTTCGATCTGCTGAACCTTCCTTGTCTGTGAGGTTGAACCTGTGCCTTTGTATTTCCGTGTATTTAAATGGTTTCGGGTTTCCACCACCCCAGATCCCTAAGTAATAGTCAGCGATGGAAGAATGAAAGTAGAGTGCCATGTTCATGTTTTTGAAGTAACGTTCTTTGGCTGTATCACGAAACTGTCTGCAAAAGTATTAACTTCCGTGAGTATTCATGAGTTTTCTCGACAACTGTCCCGTTAAAAATTACAGAGTACCTGTGGTACCAGTTCATGACACTGACTCCGTCGGCTTCTCTTTCTGACAGATAATTAGGAAGATCGTTTCTTATACGCGTCCACAATAAAGGAGGAATTCTTCTAACCGGTGGAAGATGGTACTGATAGACATCATCCAAAACTCTATCGTCCAGAGAAATGAGATCTTCTAGTTCAGATTCGGACAGACCACTTTTGGCTGCTGTGATGTAAGCCAGAGCGTGAAAAACAAGAATTCTTCCGTGCTGAGAATGGAAGAAGACTGTTGAAACAACAAACTGGATGAGGAAGGGAACGCGATGTCTGGTAACTTACTTGCTTCTCTATCCTCTCAAAGAGCATCATTATAGAGTCCATGACAGTAGCTGCCAAATGGGTGTCCTGAGGCTTTGTGTAGCTTCTCCAGCGACATATTTCCGCAAATACAAGTTTGACAAATATCGGAAGCGAGCAGGAACCTATTGCATTAGCAACGAGACGCCACTGATAGTTGCTGAGGTCTCGATGAGCATCAGTCATCCACATTCTGCAGGAGATGAAGTCATTGAGTGCAAAGGACAAGTATTGTACTGAAGAAACTCAACAGACGGAAGTACTTACTTAATGACTTGCATTGCGAGTTCTTCACCCAATGCGGTCACTTCTATAAACTGATTGTCAACATCAATCATTCTCCTTAGAAGATGGTACTCCTTAGAAACTTCTGGGTTCTCAGCTTCTGCTGCACATGTCACCATTAACTAAACAAGACCAACATGATGTGAGAATAGAAGCAAACCTTAAGAGTGTCCGTGAAGGAAGTTTTCAACAGTTAGGCACCTTACAGTGAGGCGGTAACCTCGTTGGCAACCACGAAACTTTGTTCGAGTCCTGGGTTCCTGTCAGCTGATCCACAGAGTCTAGAAAGACAAATAAAGGTTGCTTCTGCGAGGCACACGTGAGCAGGTGCTTAAAATGAGCCGTAAGAGGAACCAGATCGTCTGGAATGTCTTCGTAAGGTAGCATATAGTTGTAAGAGATCTGAAAACATGTCATTCAATCAGCTGTGAGACTAAGATGCGTCCCAAAACGGGCTATAAATGTCTACTACCTGCTGACATATGGACATAAGAGTTGGTGTCAAGGCGCTGCTATCTGGAGTCGTTCCAAGGAATCGGATTACAATGATTGGCTTCACTCCTGGAAACCATTCCGAACTGGTTAGTCCAGCTGCTTTAGCCAGGAGAGATGTCTTCCCACAACCTCCTTCCCCGTACAGGACGATCGGCTTCTCACAATCGCTTTTCATGTAGTTTTCTATTTTAGTCAGATGATCTTGTCTCCCACAGAATACCTAAACACAATAAAAAGTTTCAAAAGATATTCGGCAGAGACGACAAACCTTCGCGAGAAACCTACGACCCATCAAACCTTGACAGAGTTGTTGCAGGCATGCAAATGCTGAAGGATTTCTGTGACGATTTGACCTTGAGCACTGGAATCCTCTTTCCTCATAGCTCGATCCACCAACTTCGTTATGTTTTTGTAGAAATGAGTTATAAAGTGCTGTAGGTATTCCTCATGGGTTTCTGTGTCAAGTCCTTCACGTCCAATCCACTCTACGGTGTACCTAATGATCAATAGGTTAGTTAGAACGAAATCAGAGAAACGCGAACCGGAAGACGAATATTCCATCCCACCTTTGAAGGTTTGTTGTTTCTATTCTGGCGGGAACCCTTTCGTCTCTTAAGTTAGCCAAAAGTTTGGAAGCTTCTGTGTCTAAGCTACGATTAAGAATGTCCAGGTACAAAGATGCCTTTTTTAGATTTTGTAGATTTATGTTGTTTATGTAACGTAGGTACGCCAGACAATGATTTTTTGTGTTCTTGACGTTGAGAATACCGTTGATGACCTCCCTTTCCGTAACTAGCAAAGAAATTAATTAGTTGCTAATTCATCAGCTGAACTAAAAGGACTTTGGAAGCATAACCCTAGATCGTATAAGTAGACTTCTAGCAAACTTCTAACACACGTTAACTCCTAGTAGGAGCAATACATTAAAGATCTTGAGCATAAATAGTATCGTAGAATATTGATATAAATACATAAAATAAATTTAATTAACTAAATAAAATATTTTCTGGTCTCAGAACAGGTACAAATTGGTGAGTTTTAGATTTAGGGGATGTTCTAATTAGTGTTAGTAATGTTAAACTTTGGAATGCTACGCCACTCGAATCAAGTGTTCGGTGAATAAAGGAAATTAGGCTAATTAGGCATCCAGACGTTTTGTTTTCCTTTCCATGTAAAAGAACCCTCAGTGGACGGAAGTTTGGTTAAGACTTCAAGAATTTATTTAAAAAACAAAATTCCCACGAAAGTGTGCAATATTTATGAAACGAAATCTCCATGAAAGTATATAGTATTTAATTAAATAATTTCTACTTCAAACCGAAACTTCAACCCAATCGAAAGTAAACTTCTACCGAGGATTCTTTAAAGTAAAAATAAGACAAAAATGCCTTAATGACGTAAGAGAAAGCTCTCTCTCTTTTTTGAGCTTCCGAAAATTCAGTTTACCAGAGCATTATCCAAAATTTTTAACGTTACTAACAGCAAGCACGAACCTGACATAAAATAATTGTGCATAGTATCTCGATCGAACTTTCCCGAATTGTACAGAGACTGAGCCGCTTTTCTGAACAATTTTTGCATTTTCCCGAGAGTATCCCACCACACAGCCTGGTCATGCTGCTGCAGTTTGGGAATTCTCTAAAGCAAAAGAGAAAAAAGTTAAATGAAATGAACTCGGCTTAATTTGGGCACCCAATTTTAGTCAGCACACCTTGTTGTTAAAATTAACCAAAATACTTGAGATCGGCTGAAGGACTGAAACAGGTGGCACAGCATTGCTGTCTTTTCTGTACCAGGTATCCAAGAGAGAGACGTCAGTTCCCACACTGGCCAACTCATCACGTAACATTTGTAGCTCGGATGACAGGATATAGGTAGGAATAGGACGGTATCCGTATTTTTGACCTAGAAATACCTGGAAAGGATGAAAATCAGTTTAATAACTTGGGAATACAAGGGAAAGACTCACTTCCGGTTCTCATAAAAGTGAAATAACGAAGAAGGAAGTCTTACTACAAAATTAGGGCCCATCGACAGTCTTTGACAATTTTTAATTTCTCTCATACAAAGTTCTGTAGTCATGTGATCGTCTGTTGCTTCGTCTCTAACTCCCCACCTCATATCGACGACCTGAAAGCAGAAGGAAAAACTTATTTCCAAAAAACGAAAGAGGAACGAAGGAACCTTAACGTGGCTGACAAGATAATATTAAATTATAGCTGATGTCGCGGGAGATCTGTGGTGAGGTAGTTAAGTGCCAGACTAAGAAGTTATAATCATGAGTTCAAATCCCTCCTCCTGTATCCTGTTATACTCAAAAAAGGGTGCAAAACGGATCAAATCGTCACTGATGTTGGATATTGGTGCAAATGAGCCTGCACCGGAGTGAGCGGTGCGCTCGGGCATAATGGAAAGTGTTCGCAGGTTGGGTCAGGAAAAAAAGAAGGAAAAATTTTAGTGTTCATTTTGCCTGCATCAGAATATATTCATTAAGTAAAATATTAAGAGTTTTCGTTGAATAGATTGATAACCTGGATAGAAGTAAGGGTAGTGTGTCCCTCTTCTATAATCTTACAACTGATATAAACCAAAGTATTAATTAGCCCATCAAAGACTGAATTTATTTGTACTATTTTTGCTCGCACATGGTTGGTGGGTAAAATGTGTGTCATGTTGTGGGGCTGAAAATCGATTCAAAGTTAAAAATTGCAAATTTTATCGGATTTTGAAAAAGGAGTGACGTCGCTCCCTGGCACCTCTTTCACCTTTCTCTTTCTATTTTTACATTTTGACTTTGGCGAACTCTTTCAAAGTTATTCTAACATCTACCACGCTAATTATCATTATCACCACCATCACCGCCGCTATTAAAGCTGTTGTTGGTGTTCTTAAGGAACTATCCAAATGTGTATTTCCCGTCCTTGGAGGAGTTGCTTTTCAATGAGTTCCTGCTGAACTTTTTCGGGACAAAATTTTAACAGGGTTTGAGGTTTTTACTGGAATCCCAGAAAGGATTCAAAGAGTTGTGTAATTAATAAAGTAATTTGAATGAGGATGAGCCGGTCAAATGGCTTAATTATGACAATTAAATTGTCGTATATAAGAATAAACCTGTGGCTTTGGTCGTTTGAGGGGTTTAATGGAGCTTCACAGAGAATTAAGTTCCCTCTCTTTCTCTGTTGTTTTACTTCACTGGCATTTTAAAAAGGTTTTGATTTTATTTTATAAAGGGACGACAAATAGTAATCATTTGAATGACTCGAGTTGCGAAGATAAATAATAAAAATGTAAAGGAAACGAAAAGCAAATTATAGAGTAATAAATAGATGAAAGAATAAAATCTAAAAGAAAAAATTACAATGATACTTTGAATACCCAGTATTTCCTGTAGAAAAAAAACAAGACGTGGTTCTAAAAGCCGAAAAAGATCTTGATGAATAAAAAATCAAGCGGCGGGACAAGTCAGAGTTTCTAATCCTATGCCTCAGAAGTTCCTCATAGATACACTGGTCAGCTCTTATCAGACCATCTATGAGGATGATCGCACAAGTGCCCAAAACACTAGAACATTCAAGAACACAGTCAGCAAACGCACCCTTCTATCGGCCCTAGAGTCGTGGAAAAACAGACTCAGGACGCAGATGACTTCAGACCGAGCTTTTCCAGGAAACATGCACGAGAGGCAATCCGTCAGAACTTCGAGGGTGGATAAACAGGCGACACGGCGTCCTGATTTATTGAATGGGACAGATGATCTCAGGGCGCGGGTGCTTCAAATACTTCCTAAACAAGATAGGGAAGACACAGACACTTAACTGCGATTACTCCCCGTTAGAAAAGGATAACGCACGACACACTTTACAACAGAACTTCTTGACGTATTTGGCCCAGACGTTAATCTTTCCAGTGTGATACGCACGTAGTAGATGAACCTCGGGCTTGAACATTTGCGAGCTGGGTATTTTGCGAGTCCTTATAATTCGCAAAAGAACTGGACGAATTTTGGGCCAAGTATTTATACCATGGAAATCACGAGTGTAAGCGAACACCACTGACATTGCTTTTGAGTCCAGAACAGCAATAAATTATTGCATAAAACAGAAATTGAAAAAAAATAAAAAACCGTCCCAGTTGAGGGTACAAAACCTGAAATTCAAGACCGTGTTTTTCCCTGCAGTAATCCTTAAGCTTTGGATAACACTGAGCCATCAGAGTATTTCTCTCCATGGTCGTATCTGTAAAGAGTAAAAATGGTAAGAAGACAACACCACCAAACTCATTCAAATGAAAATTTTTCTCTTCAAATTTACCCGTAAAAGTCGAACTGGTGAAGATTCTAACGATTTTCGAGCTGACAGGAGGAAGACTTTCTAAAGATCCCGCAAATATTAAGTCTATCGTTCTATCATCCATATTTGTACTTAATATACACCCCCTCCAAAAAAAAACAGAAAACAACCTCACGAAGACCGAAAGAATACTAAAATCCAATCATGAACGAGTGAAGACTTCGTTAAGTGAAGACGCCGCCAACAATCGATAAACCCCCCCCAAAAAATTTCTCCGGTGGAAACTTATTGAAATTTGTTTAAATATTCTCTTCCTACGCCCATCTCTTTAAATTTGATATTTGTGACCATTTCAGTGAATTGTTTTACTGGAAATTGGAGTCTTTGACTGATTTTTAAAACTTTTCTGTCCTCTGGATGTGGAGTTAGTTTCTGTCAAAAGGCATCTGTCATGTTGCATTATATTAGGGTATCCTGTATATTGGGTCTTGAGGAAAGTTCTGTCAAGTTTGAACAGATTTGCGTAGATTCATTTGACGCTTTTTGGTTCTCTCGTTTTATCATCTATACAGTATACATACTGATCTAGCAAATGAGTTAACACGAATATAGCTCACGTTAGTACTAACTAAGAACGGATTAGCTGATTGACAGATTTGAAGCTCATTCAAGCCACTGTATTTTGCATGAATTTTAATAAAAAAGAAATGATACAGTATGAGTGGGTAATTTGCCCGAGGATTCTGGATGGGTACAGTTTCTGATAAAACTTGCAGGAGATGGTTTGAGAAATTTCAAAATAGGTGTTTTTGACCTTTCTGGTGGCCGTCTTTATGCTGTTAAGGTCATGTTAGAGTAAAACCTTTTTTGATAAAATCAGATATTCTCGATGTAAATAAGTCATAAGTAATCATTACAATTATATTTTTCAATAATGATTATTTAAGGTAAATACATTTATAATTCAATTGTTGTCAATCCCAATTTTGACCTCATAAGTAAAACTTTTTAGTTTTGTTTTTGTTTTCTTACACGAACGACATCATCGACACGAGCTTGGTCACTGTGTTTTATTGTTTCCAAGGTTTTATTATTTAGCGTTTAAGTGTAAACAAGTGAACCAAATAATCGTGATGTTACCCAAAATTTATGGCAAAAACTCACCAAATACAAATTCCTAATTCAATTATTAGTTGTTCCTCGATGTTCTGATTACAAAAAATTAAACAAAAATGCAGTTAACATAATTCATAACGAAATCACGTTTTCGGGTTTTATAATAAAACAGCCAAGTAGCGATCGCCATGATGATCTTCAATCTCAGTTGCGGAGATGGATAAATAAGAAGATATTACAACAATTCTTTTATTTAAAGTCGTTACTGCTTTAAAATTCAGTTGCCAGGATTTAAGTGCCATTAAGAGAAAGCCGACGTCATATTTAGTTCGAAATGGGCCGTCATAGTCCGGGGGTAGTCGTGTCAAAGCTCATATATGGGGTGCCAGCGTAGGCCGGTACACTTGCCAAATCGAAGATTTCTCTTTGACTGGTAGAGAGAGTTCAACATCTGGTTGGTCTCCGACTGACTCCTACACGGTGAACCTCCTGGCTGACTCCTACATATCCATGTACGACATGAGACAGGAACTTCTCAGAAGGGCAATATTCGTGGAGGCATCCTTGGGATTGTAAGGCGGAAAGCCCTATAAGTCCTGATCAGGAAGTGGAGTGATCGGCTGGCTGAAGACCAAGAAAGTCCAAACCAGAGAACTGTGAGGGCAATCTAAGCAACTTTAGGGTGCTGCCTGGATTGAAAATAGGGTTGCCTGACTTACCAAATGACACAGGTGCTTACCGAGCATGAGTGCTTCAGGAAATATCCGGAAATATTGGACCTGGAAGAAGTCGTCAATGCGTTGCCATCACTGTCCGTGTTCAACACTTCGATAAAAACATCAAAGAGGAGACTAACTATCTCTGTCAAGGAACAAAAAAAAAGGTTTTAAACCCAAACAAAGAAAGGAAACGAAGTAGGAAAAAAAAATTATTTTCATTATAAATCATGAAATGAAACATTTAGCTAATTAATCAATCAATTTATTTTATTTCTATTAATTTTTATAAAGAATTTCATCTACAATATAAATATTATTCATTTAAAAAATCTACAATTCAGTCTTCTAAATATTTTATTTTCTGACTTTAATATAATATAATTTTGTTCTTTATAAGGGCTAATCAAATCTGTCAAATTCTAAGGGTTCTTTTTGAGAGTTATGGCGGCTTTGCCTAAATATTAAACATGACATTACAAAAAATTAGTTTTGTAGGGTCTAGCAAATAACCAAATTCTGTGATTGATCTTAAGAATCAGTAAAATTGGTGAGGTTTTAAAAAAGGATTAGGTTGTTCATTTTATCAGATTATAGTGAATTCATTTTTGTGTCACGCTTTCAGGAAATTAGTCATCTTCTAAGAATTACTTTGGTTGTGTATTGTAATCATCTACAACTACAGTTTAGTTGAGCGAATAAGGTGCCGCCATTACTGCTGCTGGATGGGTATTTCATGATATAAAATACATTTTTTGTCAGCTAATGAGTTTTTAAATATATTTCTATAATAAAGAAAATATTCTCTTCCAGTCTATAACTTTTCATTCTAATATAATATTTGTTTAAAAGAGAAATGGGAGGAGGGTTTTTGCTAAATCCGACTATAAATCAATGTTATAGAATCAAAATCTGTCAAAAATTTGAATTATAATGATTAAATGCTAATTAAAATGAGCCTCGACGATAGGCCCGACTTCACAAAAAATAATCCCAACGAGTACTCGATCATAGTTTGGTCTCTTTTATGTTGTCTTAAATTTGTATCATTCTCTTTTCCTGTCGTTTATTTCCTGATCTTCTGTAGTCACCTGGTTCGAATTGAGATTTGTCGTTTCACTTTTAGCTATTGGGAATATCAAAGCTGATAAAGCTTCCAAGCTTAACCTGACCTTGGCGATTTGATCGATGTTTGTGTGAAGGAATTCGTGCATTTTGTTGGTCGAGGTCGAATGTAGCGCCGATTGCCATTTGAGGATGTCTTCGTACATTTCTTCGGTGTTGAAACTGTAACAAAATTATTTCTGCGATATTGTTTATCTGATCGTGCAGCACTTATTAACTGGAGCTAATGAGTTTATCTGAGCTAAAGATAAGAACGAGAGCCTGCAATAAAATATCATATTTAAAAAATGTATAAGAGAAATAGAAAAAGAACAGCCAAAGACAGAGTGGAAAGTAGAAGAGAAGGAGGAAGAACCCAAAGATCAAAGAAGAATTAAAAAAGAAGAAGAAGGAGGAGAAGATCCCTCCTTCCCAATCTTCTAATTTTATTCTTGGAGATTATGTAGGAAAATTTGTAACTCTATACTAAAATTAATGTTATAATATTATTATATTAATGAATTTATGTCAAACAAAGAGAGTTAACTACCCTCGTCGTGCTAGCGACAGCTCGTCAAACCGATTCTGAATAACAGCGATTCGATATAGAAGATACCCTGCTGAAACCAACAGAAACACGAGAAGAATCAATGAAACTGCCAGGGCTGTTCCGCATTTGTTTGTTTTCCAGCTTCCAGTTTGTTTACACTGTTTAGGCTCAATTGGTGTCATCAAAATGCTTCCTCTTTTCATGCTCGGTATCAATTTCTGAAAATCTGGAAATTAGATATTGTAGTTAATATGAGTCGGGAAAGATGCTGTTGGTTTGATTAGTGATATGGGGGAACTTACCTTCGGGTGTTGTCCGATTCGACAAATTTGAAATGTACGAAGATGGGTCTTCGTTTGCGCTTGACCCGGAACTTTCTTCATCTGATGGCAATTCTGTTTTTATAATCTGTCAACGACAAGAAAAGAAAATTAATAATAATTATAGTAACTTATCTCTTTATTTATTTTTGTTTTGTTGACTGAGCTGCCCAGCCGGCTCGGGTTTATATAGGCCAAATGCGGATGGGACAGGACAACAGTCTCATTGGCGGAAGAGGGACAGCTTCAATCTTCAACAGGGAAGAAAGCAGAATAACCTGCCCTCCAAACACAACTGTTGCCTTGGAGTCAGAAGAAAAGTCAATGAGAAAGAAGCCAAAGATTAAGACAAAGAGAAAGAGGTCAAATAAAAAATTAGAAGAAGCAGAAGAAAGAAAATATCCTTCCTCCTCGATCTTCTAATTTTATTGTAAAGTACGAAGGCTAAGAAACCCATCCTAGGGATTGTTTGAAGGATGATTTCATGTTTTTGTACACTCAACAAATAACACGAGACAGTTCGTCAGTCAGCTTTAACAATTTTCCAGCCGGAGATACAAATATGTCATCTCTCTAGCAACTGTTTTCGGCTACTGACACGAACATATGATTTCTCTTTGTAGGTTGTTGGCATCCTCATGTCCACTTGTCATATTAATAAAAAGAAAATCGAAATCACGTGTGCGTGACAATGGTTGTAACAGTTGACATAGAAATGATACATTCGTAAGTCTCTGGCTGAGTGTTAAGACTCTAAAGATGTTATGTTTGGAGAAGTCCCTCTAAAAGCCTGGAAGTATTAGGTCTACCAGAAAGTTCTGTCCGATAATGTTACAAGACGTTTAAGCAGGTTAGGGCAAATTTGCCTCTTTTTTTGAACTGTACAGTTAATACTGTAGTTATAAGTGCTAGTATTGGGGTTTAGTACATATACTGGCCCAGAATATGAACTAAAATGAAGATGATAGGTTAATTTACTGTAAGAAACTAGACGCTGTTGGATGTAGTATATAAAAAACATTATATTGAGAGCTCGAGCCCTTTCACACATCCTGTTTTTTTCAAAAGTGAGAAACGGACAGAACTTTCCGGTAGTCCTAATAGAAGCATTAAGAAATATGCCTGTCAGTTATTTGACATTGTTCAGTCTTTAGAAGAAAGTAAAAATCTGTTTATAAAAACGTTATTCGCATACTTTATCCAAATACTGTATAAAATATTTATTCAATATTATCAGCTCAATCCGCACCCACAGTCCACCCTAAACCAATCCGAATCAGGCTTATTTAGACTTAAATCCATATTCTTATCGACATCTTACCGGTGGAGGTTTCATTTTAACCGCTGAATTTGAGCTGATGGCTGCTTTCCAAACTTGCACCATAAACTTGTAAGTCGAGTCTCTGGATAAGAGAGAGCCGAATACGTGTTTCTCGTCCTCCGTCGAAATACCGACAGCATTCGGTATAATTCTTGCAGTCTTTTCTTTGCTTATTTTTAACACATCCGCGGTTGGAATGAGCAACTGGCAAAACCAAAAAAACCGTTATTTTTAAAACCGTTCTTCAATTAATTTCGTTATTACTCGATTATCACTGACACGTCGATTAGTATATTTGATACTCATTAATAACGATTCATAAAAACGTTCCACGGCAGCTATAAAACCTTCCTTTAAGAGCCTTCTGGTAAATAAAATGTGAATTAAAAATTGTTAAGCTCAAACCACAGAAGTAAGAGAAATTCGACGTGGCATTAGAAAGTTGGTTTTCGTCGATGTGAACAGGTAACAAAGCAGATAGCTCCTCACCTTGGTGACGTATCCGAATACGTTGGAATAAAACGCGAAAAAATTTTCCGTTATGTATAGATGACCTTGAAGAAGGATATCTCCAACCAAAGCGCAGGAATAATCTAAAACAGAAAGTTTAAAAATCGAAGCCAATATGGCGTCTTCTCCGAGCTAACTTTTTATTAAAATGTCGCTCTCTTTTAAATAATTAATTTGCCGTCATACTCACAATTGAGTACTTTCTCATCATCATCCACCTGTTTGAAATGCCTGTGAAATTTTTTCTGGCGAGCTTTACTCGAAAACGAAGCTTGTATTAAATCGGGCGAATCGAGATTTTTAGAAGGAACTGGGGCCCCAGCAGATCCGCCGGCCTCTGCGGGACCCCTCACAACAGAATTTGCCTGCGTCATACACAGAGTATTTCCTCTTAGCTTTGTGGCGTCATTGCTAAAATAAAACAAAAAAATTAATTAAAAATTAACGAAGGAAAATCAAAACATGAAGATGAACCTCGATGAAGAAGAGGACTTTGGTATGAAAGACAAAGAAGGTCGGTCGAGCATGTGACAAAACGTCGATCGTACCCACAAATGTTGTTGATAGACTGACTTGAGTTTGATCGAGCATTTTGTAAGTTTTGTGGTGAGCTTGAATCAGATGTTCCCTGTTTTTTAACTAAATCTATGGAAGGCGCGGATTCAGGTTTTTCATAAATGGAAGACCTGCAACAACAACAACAACAAATTCATTAAAAAAGCCAAACCGAAAAACTAATTTCAGCCCAATTCGAAAACTGTTACAAATTGTCCTTCTCCAAAGACACCGTGTCCTCATTAATTATTTATACCAAATCGAATTTAAATATTCTGGGGGCGGGGGAGCGGGGATTAATAAAATATTAAAGGCAAAGACGAGAAATGGTTTTTTTGTTGGACATTTAAATCCAGTTGACATTAAAAAACATTTCCTGAAGACGTTCTTTCATTCAAGACTTACCCATATATCGACAAAACACTCGAAAAAAAATTTTTCCTTTGCTGTTGCAGAGTTTTGGGACTTTCCGATTGACCGTCAGCGGAATTATTATCATCCGGAGACTGGCAATCACACGTGGGAGACACTTCGGTGTTTATTATACTGAAAATGGGAAAACTAAAGCGACGCCAGGGATTTGCGTCGCCCCCCCTTGGAAAATCGTCGCATTTCTTTCCTATTCTTCTTGTTTGAAGTTTGAGAAAAACTTTTTTTTTAATTTGACACTGTCTCTAATAATGGTCACCTTTTCATTTTTATTTTGAGGTTTAGACAGGAGCACATTCTTGAATTTTAATTATGGTCGGATAAACACAAATGAGCTTTAAAGAAAAATCTTAGGTCTTGCAGAAAGTTCTGTCCAATAATGTTACATCATGTTTGACACACGTTTGTATATTCGCGACGTTTTTCATTTTTATCGTTTTATCACTCATACTGTATGCGTACAGATTTTGCAAATAAAATAAAGGGAATGTGATACGTGTTGGTACTAACTAATAACGGATTGGCTGATTGACAGATTTGAAGTTCATTCAAGCAAGTATTTTGTACGAATTCCAATAAGAAAGAAATGATACAGATGAAGTGGATTATTGGTCCAAGGTGTTGAATGAAGGTTCAGTTTCTTATAATTCTTGTGGCAGACGTACGAGAAATTTCAACTAGCTGATTTTGACTTTTCTGATGAGCCTCACTCTTAATCGACCACGACACTGCCAGGATCGTGTTAGAGTAAAACTCTTTTTTGGCAACATCGGACATTTCCGATATAAATAAGTCATAAATTATGATGTGAATAATATTATTCAATTAAGATTAATTAAGGTATATACATGTATACTTTCGTATTATTCTAAAAACGGACAGAACTTTCCGATAGACCTGATAATTATCATCAGGTCTTGTTTTATGCCACGAATCCTTTCCCTTTCTTAAACTGTTAATATATGACACTCACACTTGTAATTCATAACTTCTTTTAGTATTATCATCATCTCTAACCATATTGTCCGCGATGACCTAGCGGTTTCATCTTTAAAGAGAGAAATTGCAAGGTTCACTCAAAAATACTCCTCCAGACTGGCAAACCATCCTATTTCTTCTGCGTCTTCACTGCTTAACAAACCTCTCGACCTAAGACGTCTTAACACGTTGACGACCGTTCGACTTACCAGTGGGTCAAGTGTGGTCGGTACAAAAAAACGCTTGATCCACCAGTGAGTCGAGTACGTGTTTTTTCGGGGCCGTTTTTATACGTGGGGACATAATTTTAATACAGTTTATGTACAGTATTGCGTTTTTCTGTTCTTCGAGGAGATATGGTACTGTACATGATGGAATCAGTTAGTTTGACAGATTCAAAGATTTTAAAATGATTTATTTTCTAATTTAAAAAAATTTGACAAGTTTGCGACATTTTAAACGCAAAATGAGAATAGCCTAGTCACTTGGAACTTATACATACAGTATTTGCTTTAGTATTTGTAGTAAAACATTCTACTGAGTCTCATGATCACTTTCAGGGAAGGGGGGGTATCAGTCTGACGATAGATTTTCTTCTCAGTAGTTCTCATCCGACCTGGATTATTAATTTGCCACGATTCATGGCAGCCATAAAAATTAGTGAAAATTCATTGGAAACATTGACTCACTTATGAGCACGAGGATAAATTTACATCGTAGAACCGCTTGACCCACTGCTGGCCAAGTATTGGAAATTATATTTGATGGCTAAATAATGTCTATCTACTATAATTAGTGCAAGAAATAAAAATAGGTAATTTACAACGAAAAAACAGCTGGTCCCTATAAGTAACACACCATTTTCGCTGTGGTCGTCAACCTGTTAAAAGACATAAACCACTTGGCTTACAAACACGCTTAAAAAACTAAGAGGATTATACTGAAAGGCGGTATATAGATTAAACGAATCTCTTAACGCTCCTAAAGATGAAAACAATATCTCTCCTTTTAGAAAGACTCTAATCAGTTTTTTACCCGAAAATTCTAAAATTCTACCGAATTAAAAGTCAAAA
This sequence comes from Columbicola columbae, assembly GCA_016920875.1. Classification (NCBI taxonomy): domain Eukaryota; kingdom Metazoa; phylum Arthropoda; class Insecta; order Psocodea; family Philopteridae; genus Columbicola; species Columbicola columbae. The sequence continues at coordinate 16,943,089 of JADMLL010000003.1, read as the reverse complement.
AGACTACCTGTCAAAAACTCATCCGATTGAGATTTGGAAGATAAGCCGACGACGCAAAAGAGATAAATAAAGATAAATTATTTAACAAAACCGATAGAGTTTGTTTGAAAATGAATTTTTAGTAGCAAAAAGGTTTTTCAGTAACTCATCCTCGTTTTTATAACGCCTTTCAACCAACCCATCTCAATACAATAAGATAAAATGGAGAAATAAATAAAACTTTTTTAAAAAACAAATAAATACATAAATAAAACCACAAGAACCAAAAATGTTAATTTAAAAAATTATTCAAAGCAATTTATTTACAACGTCAGTGCCCTTGCCTAAACTTCACCTCTTCAATATAAAAAAAAGTCAAAACCACAAAAAAAGAAACAAAATTTTTTAGCTTCACATATCCGCTGTAAAAATTTTTCTAATTCGCCACGATACTTGAAATATGTATCTACAAAAAAAGGAAACTTATGTCCGTTATCACCGAGATTTTTATCGCAACTGATTACCAGTTTTCAATAAAGAATGAAAATCTAACGGAAAAGACGAACACCTGTGTGTTTTGTTTCCGGAACTTTTTTACGCGCAAAAAATAAATGCGATTAGTTATAGTTATAGTAGTGTTTTAATCCCGTTTTCCACCGTTTATATTATATCCACGGTTTATATTTTTGGGTGTAACAGAATACAGGAAGAGGATTTGACCTTGCAACTATAACTTCATAGTCTGGAAACTAACTACAAACCTCCCTTCTTTTGTAACTATAAATATTAAGATAACAAATAAATAAGTATCTAAAATAACAGCTAAATATAAATGAATATACAATGGGTAGTGTTAGTACTGTCACTCATGAAATTTATGTTAGTATATTCGTATAAAATTAAGTGAATGCCTGTATGATTCCCAATTGTATCAAATATACAGGGTCTGCCCCAAAAGTTTCCGGAATCACATTTTTGTAGTTGGCACCGCTCCCTTTCATTTTTTGGGAAATGAATTGCTGGTAATGAAGAGAAGAGCACTTTGATAAGATCTCATTTAAATCGATATTGATTAAATGAATTTAAGAAATTCATTCCGAGAAATTTTGGTACAGACCCTGTACAATCATGAAAACAATTTGCAAATACTTATCACTGAAAAATTAAGAGATAAAGGATTACTACCATTTGAAAAACTAAAATCACAGAGGAACCGATCCTAAAAATGTTTCCAGTTCGGTTGGACCCTTATAAAAAGACCAAGAGCGCTACAAATGGAAGGAGAGAGAAGTGGCGTGCGGGGAGGGGGTGTATGACTAACATTCAGACATCTTCTTACCTGGCAAAACCTAAATCCTAAATAAATCATTAACGGTGACCTTCAATCAGCTTTTTAATCAAAGAATCGAACTCCATTTAAAGACCTGAAAACAAAAAGAAAAACAAAACAAATAATCAGAGATCATGGCAACGTACTCTTATCATGAAAATGTCTAAAACTAAGTTAAAAAAAAACAGAACCAATATTCAATATTAATATTATCGACCAACAATATAATTACTGTTTTGGTTTACGTTAAGTAAATATGAAGTAGTTTTAATGGACGCGCGCGCGTGACACTCGGCCTTCTGATTAAAGAATCCTAATAAACGATCGATTTATTAATCTTCGGGGAGTTTCCACCTCACTCATTATTAATATCTCCATATTATGCCAAAGAATAATAAAAGTAACGAAAATAAAACCGATAGTGATGGAGGCCTAATGGGGGGGAGGAGGGGTGGTGAAAATATTAATTAAATTTCCTTTCGACTGTTTTAATTAAAATGACGTCTGGTAAACAAACTGAAGAGAATACAGGATTTTTTTTTGAGGCAGAGAGAAGAAAAACTAAGCTTAGATTTTTACTGTATGAACTTAACTTTTGAACGGTTTTAGTGTATAGGAAGGAAAATACTTATCCAAGTTTGAGCAGCTGGCATTGTCTGAATAAAAAGAAAACCATATAAAAAATAAATAATAACAAATAAATATAATAAATATAATAATATAATGAAATAAATAAAATGAAAACAAAAATAAAAATGAAAAGTGATTAGTACCCACTGTATAAATTTCTTTCCCTAACTGCTAAGGAGCTCAGACTTTATGCAGTTGAGCGCACGTTTACAACTGGAGAACGTTTGCTCTGCCGAAGCAAAAAAAAGAAGGAGAACCAAATGCGCAAAACACCGGGTTCAGTGAATATTATGAATGAGATGGAAGTGGTGGATTATGCTTGAAAGACAACAGCTTGGACTAAGATGGTTAAGTTAGGATAAATAGAGAAAAGTATTCGAGTTCCTTCAGGGTCAATCAGTCATAACAAACACAGCAGTATTCATCTGCTGAAGATATTCACAGCAGCTGAGTAAGCGTTTAGTTCAATGAACAGTATAAATAAAACAAAAACCAAAAAATTTTTGGGTATAAAGTTGACATAGAGTTACAGAGAAAATGTAAACATTATTATAAACCTCAAAAATGGCTCAAAAACGGTCTCAGCCAAAGAAGTGTTGTATATGATAGGGTACCTGAAATCTGAAACTAAAGAGAGAAAACCTTACAGGTAGAGACTCAGATCTTCTGTAACTTTTAAAAACGTGGCGCAAGTTAATTTTCTGTTTAGAAAAAATTCATTTTAGTAACTATAACAATCAATCTCGATGTTTTCTTTCCAGAAGACCTAATAACATTCATGTTAAATTTGTATGGGTGATAGACTTATTGTAACATAACATAAGTCAGTATTGCTCTTATTAGCTAAATTTTTTGTTTACATAAGAAATCCTTGAATTGTGATAACATTCACAAAAGGTTTACCGTAAACGGAATATACTCAGGCTAGTGTTTGTGTTTGGTGGGAAGCTAGGACCCCCGTGATAAAAAGTTTAAAAAATGTTTAAGGCATCACCATCTATATGACAAATGTCTAAAAAAGGTTCTGTTCATATTATACTGAATTCTGAGGTGGACGACCTCATTTAGCGCAATTTAGTCAAAGAAATGAAAATCCCTTACTCAAAAATTGAGATATTTACACAACGAGACTTCTTGAACCGCCTAATCACAAAAAATTAATTCAGGACTGATGAATTCAAAATTTCGATGGAAAAGATGAACAATAGTCATATCGGAGTAATAACCATTCAAAAGAAAAAGAGGTTTTTCTGTTTTTCTTTTGCACAAAACACAGTTCTCATGACAGTGTAAACAAAGACACAAAAATCCGTTAAGAAATGAAGTCAAAACAACAACAACAAAAACCAAAAAATACTTAAAGTAAAAGAAGTGAAAAAGAAAAGTAGAAAGAAGAAAATGACAACTATTCAAATCAGTTCAGATAATAAAACCGGAAACCACGTGTTACATATAAAAGTGAAATCTCTTGAATAACACACGTACAGTATGGTTTTGTAGCAGAATTGTATTGGCCTTATAAATTTGAATCCTACTGTCTTTTTTATTTTTGTTTTCGTTTTGTTTGTATCAACAACGTAATTTGTATTCATTTTGGACTTGAATCCCCATAAAAACAAAAACAACAAAAAAAAATCTTTATCTCTTTACGTTTAATAGAAAAAAAAACAAAATTTTGTCTTTCCTCTTTTTAATGTCGTATGATTTGAATCGCATCCTTTTTCTGGTTTATATGGTTTAGAGTAAATAATAATAAAAAAAATAATGTATTAGAAGACAAGACCGGGGTGATTTCTAGAAACCGAAAAAGATCTTGAGGAACTGGGAATGACGCAGCAAGACCTCAAGCAGCGGGACAAGATGCGATAGAAACTTAAACCTCAGGGGTTCCTTCCCAGAGCCAGACTGAAGAGAGGGAAAACATGGCCCGAGAAAAAGAAGAGAGAACATTTTACGAGGATGAAGGAGTATTGGAGGAAGCGAAAAGAAGAAGCGGGGAGGAAATGTTGACGACGTGATCCGAAGAAGTGGCCAAAACGAGGAAAAAATGACAAAAAATAATATATAGCGTGACAGGATAAAGAGCAAAGTGAAGCTGCAGGGGTTCTTGCCAAAAATTAGGCTAAACAGGAGTGAAGAGTGGCTCGAGGAAAGGAAGAGGGCCCACAGCAACGGATTGAGTGAGTATTGAAGGAAATAGAAAAAGAAGAAGAAAAAAGGAAAAAAGTGAAGCAGTGTTGATATTGTAGTCCAAAAAGATGGCCGATACAGAATAAATAAATAAATAATAAAACTATTAGTTACGTTAATTTTTTTGCCTCGACTAATTTTGAGTAAGCTTATGATAAGAATGGAATCTCTTACCTCTACCAAACGTTTTGTCTACTTTTTGGATGTTAGGTTATGTAACAATTATTTCAAAACTCTACCACATAAAGAGGACAGTATAACAACAACAATATCTTATATTAAGTGTCACTGACTAACTAAAAATGTGATTATCATTTCATTACCCAATTATTATTAATGTATGTATTATTTTTACTTATTATTAAGCAATGTTGATTTAAAAAATGATTAGAAGAAAACCCAATCAGGGAAACGCAAAACTCAAGGAAGAATTAAAGAAAATTGATAACCAGAGGCTAGAAAGCGTCGAGGAAGAGGGGCAGCTTTCCAGTGAGGAAACTTCATCCAAGGATAACTGTCAATTAATACAAATAAGTTTCTATGGACTTTTTCCTTCTAAGCAAACGGAAAAGCACAGATTTTATAATCTTGTGTCAATTTCAGAGCCACTATTCAACCTGAATAATGGATAACCTGAGAAGAGTCTATGAAGTTGATTCAACAAATCTCTGAAAGAACAGATTTAGTTGAGATTGATTAAAACTATGCTAAACCTGTAGTGTCAGTTTCTAAACGATCTCTCGATAAAATTAATTTATTCAACAGAAACGGAATTATGAAGAAATTGCCGATATTTTCCAACAAATTTGTTTTGTTTGATTGCCATCTATATACAATATAACCAGAATTGAACTGGTCCTTCGAAATATTTTCAACAGCATTTAACTCTTCACAACTGGAATTAAAAGATTTCTACAGGAAACTAATTATGAAAGTGTGGTCACTTCAACTGGAGCCTCTAAAATATTTACGGCTTTGGTGAAGTATCAAGTTAATTTATATATATATAATTATTTCATAATAAATAAGTATAAATATTGATTGACATTATTCATATAAATTAATCAAACATCTTATAGTAAAGGCGTCAGTATTTTCAAGAAAACAGATTTACTCCAAATTCAAAATAAAAACTTTTCTTTTCACAGAAAATCGTTATTTTCAAATGTAAACACTGTGACAAGATTTAAATCGTAAGGAAGAAATTGAAACGGAAGAATTAAGTTGGCTGCACTGGTGATAGCAATGAATGATCAACTGTACCTTGCTCTCTTGATAAAAAGTTTTCTAGTTCTCTGAGAGAAAGATTTTAAATTACAAAGTTTACTTAAATTAGTAAACAGTCAGTAACTTATGTTCCTTCACGAGGCAAGTAAAACAAGACAAAGTTAAACGTTTTTTAACTAATTAAACTTGTGTATAATTAATAAAGTATGTTATATTTTGATCTAATTGGGATTGGCCTTTGATTTTTCATTGTCTTATAACTTCATTAATTATATTTCATAACTTTGTTAATAATGTTAGACATGCTTCCTGACTGTTTTAGCTGATTTCTTAAAATTCTATGTACTTTGTGACTTTCTCGATGGCCATTTAGCATGGTTTTGAACTCATTTGCTGGTGAATTTTGTTCTTGTTTTGAGATTTGCTAAATTTGGATTGGAGTTTGTAATATTAGTTTGCATTTCTTCACTGCCTTGTTACAGTATTTAAAAATGTGGGTTAATAACTTGTTATTGTTTGTAGGAGTTTTTTTCTTGAAGATATTTCTTATATAAACAAGATGACAATGGCTTTAAAAAGTTTTCAAAGATGTCTTATATACAATGAACTAGCAAAGTGCTCTAATTTCACATTGCTATCATGGTCCAGGAGGAAGAATATAACTAATCGAGCAAATAGTTCTTCAGCCAAAGTTACTTTCAACTGGGAAGATCCATTGAATTTAGAAAGCGGATTGACTCAGGATGAAATAAGTGCCAGAGATATGGTAAGAGACTATTGCCAAAAGAATTTAATGCCTAGGGTGTTGTTAGCAAACAGACAGGAAGTATTCCATAGAGAAATTATGAATGAAATGGGTTCGTTGGGTATATTAGGTTGTACTCTGGATGGATATGGTTGTGCAAATATGTCATCAGCTGCTTATGGTCTTATTGCTAGGGAAGTGGAAAGAGTTGATAGTGGTTATCGATCTGCAATGAGTGTTCAGTCTTCTCTTGTTATGTATCCCTTATATGCATATGGTTCAGATGAGCAAAAAGAAAAATATTTGCCTAAACTAGCCAAAGGAGAATTAGTAGGTTGTTTTGGACTAACAGAGCCTAATCATGGAAGTGATCCTGGTGGGATGGAAACTAGAGCCAAATATTCAGAGTCAACAAAAGAATATACTCTCACAGGGTCCAAGACTTGGATTACGAATGCTCCAGTTGCAGACGTCATAATAATCTGGGCAAAATGTGATGATGGAAAAGTTCGAGGGTTTATTTTAGAAAAAACAATGAAGGGCGTTTCCTTGCCAAAAATTGAAGGTAAATTTTCATTGAGAGCATCTGCAACAGGAATGATTTTATGTGATGACGTAAAAGTTCCAGAATCGCAGGTACTACCAAAAGCAGAAGGTTTAAAAGCTGCTTTTGGATGTTTAAACAACGCTCGATTTGGAATTAGTTGGGGAGCTTTGGGCGCTGCTGAGTTCTGTTTGCACACAGCCCGTCAATACACCCTGGACCGAAAGCAATTCGGCAAACCTCTGGCAGCAAATCAACTCATACAAAAGAAATTCGCGGATATGTTAACCGAAATAGCCATAGGACTGCAATCTTGTCTCCACGTGGCTCGTCTCAAAGATAAGAACATGGTGTCTGCTGAGATGATATCAATTTTGAAAAGAAACTCGACTGGTAAAGCATTAGAAATGGCCAGAACGGCAAGAGACATATTGGGAGGAAATGGAGTTTGCGACGAGTATCACATAATAAGACACGTGATGAATTTGGAAGCGGTAAACACATATGAAGGTACACACGACATTCACGCTTTGATATTAGGTCGTGCTATAACCGGAATTCAGGCATTCAGCTGAGAAACATTAAACAGTGTTAAGAAGTGCTGAGAGTAATGGGTTATAAGTAATTATTTGAGGTTGATATGGTTTATATTTTTCTCTGGAAAAGGAGGAACAATTACTATATGGGTGTGGAAAGCTAGTAACATGTGTTATCATGCCGGTAACTTATCATGATGTCAGGAGGTAAGTTCACATCTAAGATTACAAAACAATTGAAATATTTTCCACATATGGTTAGATAAATGAACGCAAAACTACCAACATTAATAGACGAAAATGGCCGTTAAAATTGTTTCTAAAAAAATGGAGGAAAAAATTAATAAAACACAAAAATGACTAATCTAAGTTTAATTCATTCATTCCCTTACTGAAAAACTGTCCTGGATATCATAAATTTTCATAGTTTTCTTGTACCCCGCCCATAATCCAAAATTCACCATTAAAATCGTGAAAACTGTCATCGGTCAGAGAGTTTTCAAACGCATTTGTGACGTCACTATACTTACCGCTCAACAAATCCGATTCTGATGAAGAAGAAAAAATTAATTTTTTTTAGTTCCGGCTTATCAGACACTAGCACCGATTTTATTAACATTGTAATTATCAGAATTGTAAAACAAACTAAAAGCAAAAAGGAAGAAAAACCAAAAAACAAACGATAACGAAAAAAGGTCAACAAATTCCCGCTTGGCCGTGTTGTGAGGAAAATGAGTTTGGAAAGCGAATCTTGCGGTAAAGCAAGACCCGCAGTCGCGGATATATTGATCTCGTGATTTTGAGCATCCGTATGCCCCCTGGAGCAGTACCGCAAACAGAAAATATAAGAAAAAGCGATTTCTAATAAAATATAGCGCCGCAGTCATTTATGTCTCATCATTTTCAGGCATTGATTTCAAAATTATGTCTTCCATTATTTTGGCCCTCGTTTGTTTTGTATCCCAAAACGTCTGGACGCTCTGTCAAAACATTGGTTTTACTACAAAATTAAAAAATTCCTGTTTCTGAACTAAAATACCTAGTCACTTCAAATTTTTTAAAATTAGTTTTTCATCATTTAGGATTGAAAATGATTTTGAGGCTATTATTAATAGTAATGATAGTTTTTTGCATTAATAAATTTTTGGGTACTATAAAATTGCGTACCAAACGTTTCGTCTGCTCTTCTACATCTTCAGTGGTTGATACAAAACATCACTGAAAACAGTTGGAAGGCTAGGAAAATTCAGATTGGAAACAACAAAAAAGGGTAAGAGGTAAAGGATAACGGAAACAATGAGTTAGCTCGTTATGTACTTTTTAAAATAAAGATATTTGTTTCTATGAACATTAATTTTTTTCCAGCCCACCTGAAGTTAAGCATTGTTTATTCGGTCTATAATGACTTTTGGGTTTGACACCCCTGTTGTAATAGGTTTGGAATTTTCGGGGATTTTCCTCGATAGGCAGGTGATCGGCCATAAATTCAGTGTTCTCTTTCAATTTTTTAGATAAAATAAAAAGTTATATCCAATTTATAATTATTTATTACATTTAACCTGAGATACCGTTATTTTTTGTGACAGTGTTTTCAAATATTCATGACATTAAGGTAAAAACTGCTCGACATCCTAATATTTGTCGTTGTGATAGGTCCCGAGTTGCTATGCAAAGGTTCCCCCGACAGTTCTTTCAAATTTTTGGGGGTCTTCCACGATAGACAACATACTGTATCTGGCGCTGTAAATTCATTGTTACGATACCTCATCCAATATATGCTCAGTTTGACTGTGATAACTATTTTGCGTTAAAACTGCTGTCTTAACATCTTAACAGCCATGTGTTCTGAACAAGAAATTCGTTTTATCGTGCACCTCGATTCATGTATATTGGACTTATACCACCTTCTCAGTCAATCCCTAACCCGTTTCTCTTACTGACCAATTTAAAACTCAGCAGAACATTGGAATTTATTAGGATAATAAATATTAACTAATTATAGTAATTAACTCACACTAAATTTGTCAAAAGTTATTGCAGTTAAAAAAAATGAACTTATACCACTCTCAAAATAGCCGGAGAATCATTAATTCTCAAGTTCTTCAAACAACAAAAATTTGAAAGTCTGAACATTCTGAACAAATCTAAAGTGTTAATAAAGTTCAAAGGATTTATGATTCTTACGTCAGACTACCTTGTCTAAAACCTTGTCTAAATTTCGTGATGTCAGCCTTATCACGTAATGTTTAACTACTGTATTTAATTCTGGTCAATAAATCGAAGTAATTTCGTTCTTATGTTTATGTTCTTATTATGTTTCTTTTAAAGTTACTTTTTAGTTATAGATTATTAATGGAAAAACATACCAGAAGCAGATCCTTATCGAACGAGGTGTTGTACCCCATGTCATTTAAATTGGTTACAAGTCTTTTTTTCCTATCACCAGATCACTGTAGCATTGTGACAACAAATAATGGATCATTAAATGTTGATTTACACCTGATAACAACGTGTGATTCAATTAATAACATTTTTATTTCATTTTGGAAGCAAGCCTATGCAGAATCGAACCCACTAAAAGAAAGTTTTATTGTAATTTTTGGAAAGAAGTGATATGTTAAAATCAACATTAAAATTGACTCATACTAAATTATATTTTCACCTGATTAAGTGTAGTCGGGTTTTAATTAAAACTGACATAAAATAAATACCGTTAAACCCGTCCGGGAAAAAAAAGTTGACACAAAATGGTAACTGAAAGCGGGAAGACGAAAGTCAGTTTCTTATGAGTGACGGTAATGACCGAAACCACACGAAGTGATCGAACAGTTTGCGAACAGAACTGAGACTTCTGTTTTTATCTATGTCTATGGTTTGACAGGAAGTTGAACATGGCCGGTGCATGAGCTTCTAAAACTATTGTCGTCTGCTCATCTGATTTGGCTTTGTGTTGAACGAGTTTGGGGACTAAATCCCTTTGACATTTGAAAATTAAATCATTTTATTTGTTAAATTTCATCTGGTTACCTTTGTAAATAGTTTTAAATTTTATCGCGCAACATAGCACAATCATTAAGTCTTGACTCGAGGTCAAATTTCAGTCTAAAAAAAAATCGGGATTTGCGGTTGTACTTTCACATGTTGAGTATTATCGATTAAGTGAAGGAATATCAAAGAGTAATAATGAATTCAGATAGTGATTTTCCTCCCTCATACAACAGTCAAGACCCTTCTATGAATGTACCTCTCACTTCTAAACAAAATTTATCCCAGTTGTCTCCATATCTTAATTTTGATCCTGTGTACTTGCCATCTAGTCAGCCGGAGTTTATATTCCTTGATGGAGCTGCCAGGCAAAGGGGAAGGCTTGAATTGGCCTTTACACAAGTAAGTCAAAGAAATTATCTGAGTGGCACAACATTAGATGTATTTTTAGAATTAGCACATACCATAATATAATATTCCAACAAAAAATTTGATGTCATTTTAGATTGGTGCATCATGTATGATGGGCGCTGCTTTGGGAGGAGTTGGAGGTTTTTATAATGGCCTGAAAAACACAACAAAGCTGGGTCAGACAGGATCTCTCAGGAGAACTCAAATGTTAAATTATATTATGAAGCAAGGATCAGCCAGAGCCAACACATTGGGGACGATAGCAGTAATGTACAGTGGCTTTGGTGTTATACTGTCATGGTTACGAGGTAACTATTTTGAAATTTTGGTTTTATTCCCAACATCTTAAAATAAGATGATAGAAAATTTTCACTATATCATAAACCACAAATATATTTTCTCTTTAATGAAATCTTAGGTAATGATGATGAACTGAACACAATAGGAGCAGGAACTGCAACAGGTTTACTTTATAAGTCAACTTCTGGCTTGAGAAAATGTGGAATAGGAGCTGCTGTTGGGTTTGCAATATCAGGGCTTTACTGTTTAGTTACAGCAAGAGATAAATTAGAAGCTATGTTTAGAAGATAATAGAAGAAATCTCATTAAAAATTACCTTTTTCAACCTGTGTTTAGTGTAATGTGTAAAAAAAAAGCTTCTTCCATAAATAAAAAATTTGTTTATTTCAAATTTTTTTGTTTTGGGTGTCTTAGGTTTTGCTCAAATCAATCCCTGTAATATTCGTTTATATGATGAGCTGATGTTCAAAGGCATTAAGTGGATGAATCATTCTGTTATTGCAGTTTTTAAACACAATAAGCAGTATTTTGTCCCAGAGAATGGGAGGTCTGTGATGCAGTGGTCAAGTGCCAGGCTAAGAAGTTTTAGTCATAAGTATCCAGTTATACCCAAAAAGATGAAAAATGGGATTAAAACACAACTGTAACAACTAAATCCTAGAATATGTCACTACTTTTTTATTTTTCATGTTATGGCTATTCTTTTTTGATTCTGAAATTAACAACATTTTTCTGTTGTGTTTTTGAAGTGGTTGTTAAAAAATTTTTTTTCTTTGGATAAACTATTGGATTTACTTCTTTTGTAAGAGCTTTTCAATTTTATTTTTCGACATTGAAAACTTTATAACCTTTTTCTTAGTAATTCTTTAGTGGGTGTTTTGGAAGCTATTTCATGCATTCACAAATTACAACTTTGCATAAATGTGTTTTAAAATTTGAAAATCCTTTGGCCTTGTTCCTACCTTATTTACTTTGTGACTGAATGTAGTAGTGATTTTTCAGAATACCTAAGTGGCAAACTTAGAATTCCCATTTGAGAAAGACCACTAAAAGTTATTATCTCATGTCCAGTTCCTTTTTGGATAAAAAAACCTATGTGATGAGAGATGTGTTAGCTCCTAATTAATCAGTAAAGAAGAAAGTCTTGACCCTCTGCCAGTAAATCTCTCAAACTCCACTTTTTTGCTCATGCATTTCATTTTCCTTAAATTCTATAATAAGACATTTAGAAGTATAAAAATGTGCTTTTTGTCTTTTTCTCATATTTCAGTATTTAGGAGTTTGCAATTTGCAGACATAAAAGCTACCAAATCAAACACACCATGGCACACATGAATACTTTTTTTTCATCTCTATCCATTTTTTAAATTTTGTTTTCATTCTTCCTGCCAGAATATCACTTTCTGGCACTTGAATTAAATTTCTTTCATTATCAACTCTTTTTACTTTCTTTAATGCATGTTCTATCAGTGGACTCTGTGATTCATCTTGAGATAGTGTTGTCTCTACAACTTTTTGCCTATTAGTTAGTCAACCACTAATTTCCTCTCAGTTCATGAATCTTTTCACTTCTCTGCAGTTTATAAGAGCTGGGTTTTAAGCTTTTCTGGTTAATTAATTGCATTAAAGCATTATCATAACATAACTATTTGTTACTAAGAGAACATATATGTTCAACTTTTGAACTTGTTTTTTTGGGAAAATAAAAAAAACTATATTATATTTCACATATATTACATTATATTCAAAAAGAAATGAAAATAAAACTAAAGATAGTAGAAAACAATTAGTACAAAAAATACCAGTTGATTTAAAAGAGAATCATTTGACCTATTTCACATGGATAATGTTTAATAAGTAAACTGAGATCAATTATGCCTTTTACAGTGAAAGTTTCAGTGAACACAAAGAGCTTCCTGAAGTTTTCGACGAGCTATTAGGACTCTTTCCTCCTGTTTCTTTATATCATCATCAGACACATTAACAGCCTGAAAGAAAAATTAATGAGTAAATTTTATTTCTTTGAAATTTAATATTCTTTGAGATTACAATTAGAAGATTATTACCTGAACAAGAGGTTGTTCTGGATTTATAAAAACTCCTGGATTCTTCTCCATGCTTGTTTTGATTGTACTTTGACCAGTGACTGGTTGACTTGAAACATGAAGTGCTGTGGCAACTGATTGAAGGATAGTTTCATCTGCGATATGGGGCCCTATTGTCCTCAAACTTTTGGGTAGTTCCATAATATTAAATTCATGTCCATCAATATCACAAGCTCGCAAGCCTAGAATGAATCGTCATATTTTAGTTTTAATGAATGAAGGGAAACATGGTTTTCAGAATACATTCACATTATTTAAATTTATTGCATCTTAAAGATAGATTTTGTCTTAATATTTGTCTTAAGATTTGCTTTTTAAGTAAGAATTTATATTACAACTTCTAGTTGTCAACACACTATAAAATGATTTGAAGAATAACCTTATTATAAATAAAAATGTTACCTTCCAGCCTTTTTTCCCAGAACAATTGTTTTGGTTTCTCCTGGCTGCCATGCTTGAAGTCTGATTTCACCTTTCCTTCAGACTGAGTTCTATGAACTGTAACAGGCTGTTTGAAAATAGAAGCTGTCTGTCTAATTGGTGGAACCAGAGAAGCATCATTCCTCATTCCTCGACTGCAAACAATCAATCAAAAATAAATTATCATAACTGCACATATTCAAGAAGTCAGTGTTTAAGAAGTCTCTAAAGGGTCATTCTTTTGCCTGACATAGAAATAATGCTAATGAAAAACCATTTGACAAAATGAAAAGGGCAGCACAAACAAACATAATGCAAAACAAACAACTCTCCATTAAAGAAACAATGCAAATAGTGGACTTAAATCCTGAAGCATCAACTCAACTTTTAGTTAAAAATTTAATTCAAAATTAACTTCTCTGAGAAGTTTTTCGACGCATCTTCTAATAAAAATAGGGAAAATAAGACCATAAAATCAACCAAAAGCTTACCTATAGTAATAAATGTCAACTTTTCCAGTTGATAAACCTGGCTTCCGGAGCGCTTCATCTCTGTTCCAAGATTTAGTGATACTAGAAGATTCATATCTTCTTTTCTCTCCCGACATTTCTCATAAACGACTTTATTAAGTGTAATACGGTTTATTCCTTAAAAAGTTTGACTGTAAATAAACATTTTCCACTAAATTTCCTCCGAGGTAATACCATAGAGCCTCACTGAGATGAAAGTTCTGACCATAGACTTTGAATTGTGATAATGTTTGAGGTGGAAAAACCACTTACCCTTGAAAGATAAGCCAGAAAATTAGTGAATCAGGTTTATAATTTATTTAAGTCTTACAAGTTTAGTTGGATATTACTGTTTCCATGTTTTTTCCTTTGGCCAAACTCAGTGAAATATTTACTCGCTAAGATGTAAGTGGGCAATAGTTTGTGATCATCTTTCGGTAGATACTTAGATTTAGTGTTGGTTAATTTTGTTTTAATAATTTAAACAAATTTTGTTTATTTAAAACTGTATTGTAAACAAATTTATATTTCAAAATCATTTTTCTGCAATGCAAATTGTGATTTGTTCATGAATACAATCGCTAGCAATGGTGTAAACTGGGTCATTAAACAAAATGGCGGCCAGCGGTTTATTTAAATGTTTCAAATGTTTAAGTCATTTTTGCGATTGTAATATTGATAAACAATACAGAAAAATGGAGATCTAAAAAAGAAAGAATGATGTTTTTTTAATCGTAAAATAGCAAATTTAGGTTGTTTCGTTTATAATAATGTCGCCAGTAGGGGGTGAGATGTCGGTTTTAGAACGAAACCCAAAAACGTGCCAAATGGCAAACCTCCATGAGTTCTTTGTGACTAAAACCGGAGTTCGTATGTAACATAGACAAAACAAATTCAAAAACAAAATATTCAAACTGGTGCCCCAGATGTGAAAATTATTCATTCCATTAAGAAACGTTATGAAACAAAAAAAAACTTTCTTCAACTATAACATTTATGTGCTATGGAATTTTTCTGTTTAAGTTATATAAAATAAAATATTTCCACTAAAAAAAATCAAAAATAACAAATCGGAAATTTTATTTTACCAATCTGAATTGGAAGGTTTTTAAGCAATAAATAATTATCGGTAACGCCAGACCTCACCTTTTTTGACCGGCACAGAGGAAGCTGTCTTGGACGGATTTAATTTAGCGTGAAACGACTCGCAATTCCGGTTTTTATTTAAAATTTATTTATCGTTTTTAATTCGACCCAGAGAGAGTTCAAATTTTTTTTGTTTCGATACCTTCGATTTGTTCCTCTGAGGCACTTGGTGATGATGCAATGTTATAAATTATGTAATGGCAAATCATTGATGTGTCCAATTTGAAGTTATTAATTGCTCCGCGCCATTTTTATTTTTTTGATGGTTGGTGCCAGGTTATAATAGATGAAGGAACGGAATTAGAGTTTTGTGATAGTCACAAATAATCTTAGAGTTTAAGTTCTACAGAACAGCTACCCCTTGACGCCATTCAAGTAAACCTTGACTTTGTCTGCCCACGAGTTTTTGAGCATTCGGCGGTTTAGCCACATCTCAAACGCCTCGATCCCCTTCCTCAGCGTTTTGGTCAGAGTTCAACCTACGTTGTCATACCAAGTACAAGGAGGACGTAGCAGCGGAGGATCCGGATTCTTGTCTTTAGGTTGATTTCCCGGTGACACAGCAGATTATCCATTTTAACGAACACTCCCCTGGCTTGCTCTGTTTGGGCTTTATACTATACAGTTAAAAAGTCGAATAAACAAGAGTATAATAGCCACAAGACGGATAAAGACAGTCGGCAAATCATTTGCAACTCTCTTGTCACATGTACCACAAACATAATTACTGAATATTAAAATACATATTCCACCAACTTTGTAAATTAAATACTCGACAACCACAATTCTTTAGAAAAATTGTCACGTTTTTCTCTTTTTATATCTAGAAAATATCTATAATTTATCTATTGCGTAAAAAAAACATTGGGAGAAAATTATGAATGAATACATAAGAAAACATATTTCCCAAGTCGTGAATAAAATAAACCAAATTGTCTTAAATAATAAGTTTATCTTTTTAGGACGCGAAACTTATAATTTCACAATTTTATATAAAAATTATGAAACTCAAAGTTTGGTTGAGATTTTATGGCAACCAACAGACCATTTATTTTGTCCCGAAACAGCTTCTGATCTTAGTGTGTAGCACCGTTATTACTAATTGATTCAATTCACACTGGAAGCGTACAAGCGAGTAAAGGAATTTGAAAAACAGGATGGCGGAAACGAAGGCGATAATTACAGGTTCTCTACCTCATCTATTTTGCAAATTTTTATTAAATAATTCGTTACTTTTATTAATTGTTATAATTAATATTAATAACCTGTTACCTTATTAAATTATTGCTGGTAATAACAGCGATCCTGAGTTTTTGGAATCTTACAGACTCACTAGATATACTTAGAAACAAATTAACTGTACAATAAAAAATATATTTACAAATAAATAATAATAATATTAAAATATAAATATATAAAAAAAATAAAGTAATATACGAGAGATTTTTTTCAAATTGAACCTTTTAATCTTTCGTTAACTTGTTGCTATTCAACTTCCCCAACATCTTCCCATTCGGTTTCGTCACCTGTTTCCACATCCAAGAGATCCTGTCCACCCATCCATCTCACTTCTGTCTGTAACTCTTCTCCTGCTTCTTCTATATCTACCTCTACATCTTCCTCTCTTTCTCCTCCTTCTCCCCCTTCTCCATAAAACTCCCCTTCTTTCTTGCAGCTTACTTCCCTGTGTTTGACAGGCAGAAGGTTTTTCGCCTTTTCCAAATAGATCGGCGATTCCTTGAAAATTCGTCGTTTCGTTGACCTGTAATCGAATACCTTCCGTTCTACTTGCTTCTTCCATCCGAACCATTCTTCAGCAGTGAGGTACACTTTCTTTCCATCAGGTCCGACGAATTCGTTCTTCTTCTTGGCGGCTTTTCTTTCCGCTTCGTTGACCGTGTCCGTGATCCATCCTGCCCATTCGTCGCAGGTCTTGGTAACACTGAGCAGCCATGCTAGCCATTCGTTCCAGTCTTTGATAGCTTCTGGATCGTCAGGTGTTTCTGGTCGGGACGGAGGTGGCGTGGGAGGATTTGGTCGACTTTGGAGTTCCCATAGGATCCTCGCAGTGTATTCGTAAAGTATTTGAATGTAGTAAGCGCAACGAGAGCAGAGTACTCTCATGTAGTGAGCGGTTCTGTCGTTATAGTCGCGGAACTTTTTCGAGAAGAATTCGAGGAAGTATCGCTCGAGAATAATCGTTCGCTTTTTAAGGAGCAAACGGTTTTCTTCGGATGGATTTTCATCTTCTTCCGCACACTCCACCGCATCACAGAACTCTTCCAGCTGTTCGAAAACGTACTCAATCGTAAGATCCGGCACAGAACACATCATGTGTAGTATGTGAGCAATGATCTCGATCTGTTCTCTCATCTTGTAATCTCCCCACAAAGAATCTTTTATGGGCTTTGGCTTCTCGGTCAACATTTCATCTTCTAAAACTTCTTCCAGTTCGTATTCTCCAACTTCTTCTTCCTCCTCGGCTGGTTTGTCAGGAGGAGGAAGGGGAGGAGGAGGCGGTTTTAATGGCTTACTCATAAGAAACCACGGACTAAAGAAGCGAAGATTCCGTTTGATGGTACATTTCGGTATTCCGGACCTTTCTAAATCTTCCAAGCGAATCGGTCGAAGAGGGCGGAGGGCTGGATAGTATTGCGGAACACTGGACGGAATGAACGAGTAATTGTCTGTGAATCCGTATTCAATCTGATTCCAGTTGAGTACTCGCAAGTCGCACGGAACTTCTGTTGAATTTTCATCCCATATGTTAAACATTTCTACCCCAACGGGGGTTAGCCGAGGTCCGAAATACATAAATTCCGGCTCCCAAGGGTTATACCAGTTGATATACTCGAGGAATTCCTTTTTGACGTCGTCGAGAGTTGGTTCATTCCATCTGGGAACACCTTCGCTTGAATCCATGTCTGTCATGTCTGCAACCTCTGCTTCCACGGCGGTTTTTTCCACCTCGCTTGAGTAACCGACGTCTTCCGTTGGACCTTCTTCCTCCTGTCCTTTTCTCTTTGATATCCTACTTTTTTCGGGAACGTAAACAGGAGATTTAAGTTCATTCCAGTTCCTCGCAATCTCTGTTACAGGCTCTGGTGGAACTTCTTCGGTTTTCCCTTTCTTGCCCTTTTTTTTGGGAGGCGCCTTTTCCTTTTTCTTCTTGGGCGGTTTTGGTTTTGCACCTTTCAGCTCTAGATATTCCTCAACTTTATCGTCTGGAATTGCTTGAGCGGGTGTTGTCACATATTGGGCTATCCAGTCGGTTAGATTTAACGCCATTATTACAAGGGTTTCTCCATACTGAGTTGGTCTCTCCGGATCCGGTAGTGACATGTCCATGTAGGTGCAAATTTGCTCGAGAATGGCCATGGATTGGACATCGAAATACTCCGACGCTCTCGAATTGTAGTCTTCGTCGGGGTCTTTCGATAGGTACGAGATACATTTCAGGAGGAATTTCGAACCCATTTTGTACGGCCAATCAAGAGGCAACTTCCCAGCTTTTCTTCTCTTGAACAGTAGTCCGCTTGAAGGTTCCTTCTTTTTTGACTTTTCCGGTTTCTCTTTCTTTTCCTTCTTTTTCTTATCCTTACCCTTCTTCTTTTTACCTTTTTTCCCTTTCTTTCCTTTCTTACCCTTCTTTTTACCTTTCTTCCTTTTCTTCTTACCTTTCTTTCCCTTCTTTGACTTTTTCCCTGCCCTTGTCCCTGCCCCTGCCCCTTTCAATTTTTTCAGCTCTGCTTCTTCCCTTTCTTTTCTAGCTTCTTCAAGGATTTGTTCTAAAAATCTGTAGCCAAAATAGAGTTGAAGCAGTCTTAGCATCATTTTATTCTCAAGCAAGAATATATATATAAAAATGATTATTTAAAGATGTCAAAGGCAACTAACATTCAAATAAAGTGTTAAAGACCTAATATATAAAACTTTACTGTAGCTAATTCACTCCTTATCTTCTTACTTATTTCTTTCATAAATTATTCTTTAAATATTATAAAATCAGAATAATTTTCTAGTCTTTCTCTAGTACATTTCTTTCATTTTATTTCGATTACTTTATCCTTTTCTCCTAACCAAATTCCCAGATAAATCTTTCATCCTGAGGTTAAAACACTGGTAAAAATATCCTTAAAGCGAGACCAAATACTTAATGGTTGGATCTTGGTGACAGACGACCACTAATAAGTGATAAAGAAAAAATGACTCACTCAGCTGTTAATCCATAATTATCGACCAAAAATGCTAACAACCGCGCTCTCATTTCTGGTGGGAATTTGTCTCCGAACTCTAGCCATAACGCCAACAACCGCCTGAAATTAGATTTTACGTACATTATAGTATATCGTGATGCTTCGTTAGTTTATTTAATTTATTTCTACTACGATTTGGCTTCCTTAAAAATTTATAAACCAAATTGTGACTGCAAAAAGGAATAAAATTCTTGCTAAAAATTTGTCAGATGTAAAATGATGCAAAACAACCAAAAAGACAAAAAACCATAAACAAACATTCAATATTTGTCAATTTACGAAATAAACATCATTTTGTGGGTTTTTATTATTTGAAAGTATTAGGCAACATTTTTTTTTCTTTTTTCTTCATTCCTGTTTTCGTCATTTTGCAAACAATACACACTCCCTTCGAAACGTTACCTAAATTTACTTTCGAGTAACTACAATAACCAAAAAGTTTCGACTTCGATTAAAGTGTAAACTATTCAAAAAACAAATTAATAATCAAAGTCAATATCAATTTGTTCTTGCCCAAAAATCACCTTAAAAGTGGTAACGCCAACTGAGCTAATCTGTCACTGAGTGGTAGAAGAATCCATCGGACTTGCTTATATTGTATACACGGTCCTTTGGGATGCTTTTGTTCGTATTTGTGCAAACAAGGGTGTAGTTCATAACTGACTGGTTCGTGGCCGATAGTTTTCCAATTTCCTTTTTTTCTTCTTTTCTTTTTTTTCTGGATTTTTAGTTCCGTCATCTTCCTCATTACCTTCAGTCTCTCCAATCTGCTCATTGGCTACAGGTTGGGCTTCTTCAAACTGTCCCCTCTGAAATCACAGATGAAAGCTTTTACCATATAACCATTCAAATTATTTGAAAATTGAATCAAAATGAGTTTAGCCGCACTGTACGGCTTTGCAATTCTTACCCACGTCATCCATTCAGTATTATGTTAGAGAGTTATTTATAATTTTGAATGAAAGATCTTTTCAAAAATCGATATAAAATAAAATTTTTTAAATTTCCTTATTTTAGTTTTGCCATAGGGATAAATATTGACATTTAGTGGATTTAAATTCATTCTAATTCTGACAAGTGTTTGAGTGACATTGTGAAAAGTCAGTTCGTTTATTGAAGTTATTTGTTAAAGGAAAATAACATAAATCAGATTTTATTGTTTAATGTTTCAAAAATTTAACCACCAGACTTGCCCCTTACTTTTACAGATCAACCTGAATAATTTAATACAGAGAGCAACTTCAAATTGATCATCCTCATGGACGTGTTTATCAACGAGAATATTTGTTCTATTTATTATTTTTTAGTTACACCACAATCTGAAAACAAGTGTCTTAAATGTCAAGCTGTTAATGTCTTGTATTCATATACTGAATTTTAAGATAAGAAGTTTCATTTGAGAAAAGTTATGAAGATGGAATTTTGTGCCACTTTTTCCAAGCTAATTTTGATGATTATTGAATTATTTAAAATCACACCTGTATTAAATTATTAAAATCATTACATACTTTATTTAATACATACTTTAATTAAATTTATAATTTGCTTAATTTAGTCGTTGTTCTCAAACAGAAGCGGTAAGTTCGTTTTTTGAAATGATCGTGGAACTATCCTCAACTTCAACACGTCATTACTTCCACGTTCTCGAGAACGCATAGAATCATCGATGGATTTTTAGTTAGAGTTGTTTTGAATTTATTTATCTAATATGGCATTTACATTGTGGAATTTGTTTGAAGCGTCATTATTAATTTTGAATGCAGTTTGTGTTTTGCATGAGGAAAGATTTTTGGCCAAAAGTAAGTGCTTTTTCTCCTCTCAAGTTCGGTGTTTGATTAATATTCGCCGCCATCTTTGTTTACCTTGTTTGGGTTTTATCAGTGAAAGTGAACTTTTTTAGAATTTGTATTTATTTATTTACTCCAAATAAGTTTCAAGAATTGTAGTAACATATTTTTGCAGAGCCTTAAAGGTGGTATCATTACTTAGATTGGGGCTAATTATTTTTATATATTATTTCCTTATTGAAACACCACTTGGATGTCATTTATGGGATGTAAAGTTTAAAATGTCATCAATGGTGGGCATAGAAACAGAAACCAATTTAACTAGTTACTTAAAATTGACAACAGTTTAAATGAGTTCATCATAAGAAAGGAAAAATATACACACAAGTCTTTGTGCCAATCACACAGTACACAACTAATTGTTAATGTAGGGTTGTGAAATTAGTTGAGTTTTATTCGCGTTTTTTATCCCTGGGTATAACAAAGTGTGGGAAGGACTCAAACCCTCAACCATCACTTTGCTTGATAGACATGTGGACTATTCAAGCACCAGCCCTCTATAGGAAGAAGATTTTTGGTCAATTTCATTTTTAAAAAATTATTTTGATCATCATTGTTTTAGATTCCCTCTCTTCATTTCATATAATTAAACTAAATCTTTAAAAAGTTGAGTTTTAAACCTGTTTTTCAACTTTGGCTGTAATGGAGAAATGGGAGAGGATTTAAGCTCTCACCAACTACTTGTCTGGGAATTCTACCTTTCATGCTTCAAAATGTGATATACAAAACCCATTCCACAGATGTTTTTTATGATTTATCCAGTAATATTAAATAAAAACCAAATAATTACATTGTTTCAGTGAATACTCATTGGTTCACAATGCTTTATGACAAAAGTTTATGAATCATCAAAATTAATTTGAGTCATTAAAATGTTTAAGAGGATATTATAATGTTTTATTAGAAAAATTTGCTTCCTCTTTCTCAATTTTTTTTGTTTTTATATCTTTACATAACAGTAATTCATTCCTTTCCATATAATTATTCTAAGTAATTAAATATTATTTTGATTTATGTATTCCCTGAAACTTTGTTTTTCCTGACATGGCAAAATCATTTTACCAGTAGTTTTTGTTACTTATATTATGAAACATATATTTTTTTGTAAGTCACTTCCTGTAAATTTTGTCTCTGTTGTTTTGTCATTTTGTTTTAATTAAAATAAAATAAAAAAAGAGAATTTGTCATATATTAAAGAATGTTCAATCTTGTCACAGAAACCATAAATTTAAAATAAGGGAATTTATTCATTCGACCATTTATGGAGGGAAAAAAAAAACAAAATAAACTCACCAAGAATAAAAATGACAAGTCATAATATTTTTACTTGTCTAAAATTTGAATCACTTTCCTCTTCTTTGCCAACTGTCATCTTGCTTAAAATCTTCATCTGTTTGCTATCACATACTTCCTACCATATACCAAAACCTCTTTCATGTTCTCATTTTGTTTAACTTCCTTTCTTTCCATTTTGGTGTTTATCTTTGATGCTTATCAGTAGGATAGTTGAAATTTGCTTTACATCTCTGAGTTCAGTTCTGAATGACTGATTTTTGAAATGTTGTTCTAAGAACTTATATGAACTGTCTATTTTAAAAGTAGTATAAGTCCACTTGGAATCCACCAAAATGCAGTTTAGTTGGTTGTATTAATATCTTAAAAGTCATTTACTCAATTCAATGTAGATTCCTACATTGGTAAGTGTATTTTATGTATGTAATTTGTTTTTTTATTCTATTTATTTAGTCATTACTTAATTAAATATGGTTTTGTTTTGTTTATTAATTAATTAATTTATTTTTATTATATTTATTTATTCATCTAAAAGCGCACCTAAGAGCAAAGTCTATTAGACCAGCGACTTCAAATCCTCTTCCCGAATCCTGTTATACCCAAAAAAAGGGTGAAAAATGGGATTAAAACTCAACTTTAACCATAACTGTATTTATACACTAGCAAAGAAGAGAAATTGATATTCGTGTTGACTTTAGTTGTTAGATGCTAGTGCAGTGAAGAGATAAAGATCCCAATTAGCGGCACTCGGAGACTTAGACTCTGACGCTGTAAAAATATAGTATGCCCTACAATTTGGTCAAAATATAGTAATGAAGTCCTAAAAATTAAATTTATTTGTTTGAGAAGACTAATCTTCAGATATTGTCTTGTTGCCCTTAGGGTATAGGGTTGGGAATCTCTGGTCCGGTTCTTGGAACCCTACCGAGAAGCGTGTAAAGCAATACTAATGAGGGGCCTGTCGAAGGGAAATCTGTTGTACAAACTCTTATGAAGAAATTTAAAAAAAATTTTTTTTATTTTTTAGTCGGATGGGGAATTAACAGGCAAAACATGCAGGGATTTGGAGAAGAGCCGACGGTGAAAATGCAAATTCTAAATTTAGTGCGATCAATCAGAACGGTGGCAAGATGTAAGTACTTCATCAAATAATTTAACTAAGAAATGTTATTAACAAAAAGGTGCGTTCGTAAGACTTAAAATAAAAAGCAATCAAATGAAGTAACCCAAGGGAGCCAAGATATCACAACACCTTATTTATCAATTCGGAGAACATGTTTGAGCCCGGTTAATAATGAAATTCGTTCCATTTCCCAAAGAAGTACCTTTCATCAATTAGAAAATAACGAATTTTTCGTTATAAGGTTCTCCTTAAATCAAAACGAATGAAATTAATGTTGCTATTCCATCCCAATTTTCGATTATGATTTGATGGTGGTTGGGTGGGGGTTTGGGGAAAGATACCCGCGCTAACATCACTCGCTTTAATGACTTATTCCAATGCCCAATTTGAAAGGTCTTACTGCCGCCCATTTCATTAAGCCCGGGTTAATTGTTTGATGTTTTGAAATTAGATCTGCTAAGTAAATTTCGTAACTTCTTGTCGTTTTCTTTTTTGTAGCACGAAACAATTTTTTTTTATTTTTTGTCGACGCCAATATGAACGATTTGATTCTGGGGGGCATGTCATTGGTAAGATTTCATTAATAAAATTTCAGTCCCTTGAACGCCGGATTACGAACCTGACAAAAATTCCGCATAAATTATGATTGCGAGTTTTTTTTTATAATAAATATTATGAGACAACTCGAAGTTAAGAAGATGAGTCTTTCCAGGTGTAAAAAATCGTGTCGGTCGATTATTTTACGGTGTTGGCTGTATTGACCTCTTCAACTCTTGTACGCGTTTTATTAGCGAATTAGGAATAAGAATAAAGGAATAGAAGAGAAGCATACATTTTTATCTTTCGTTTATATAAAAAAATAATAAAATTAAAAGTATTCCAACGTTGTAAATAAAAGCTTTCACTCAAGATGTGAGAAGTGGCCTAATTTGTGAATATCTAATGTTCAATGCCCACTCGCTCGTGCCTAATCTTCTTAACGGATGAGTTAGACAGGGTTCAGAAACGTTGGAGACCACTAAGAAGTAACTTTTTATTAATAATTTGATCTGGTTATGAGTAAAAAATAAAATTTATATTTGTTTGTGGGGGGGGGCTGTTACCATTTATAATTAGAAAGAATTAGATTATAAAAACTTCTATTGGGGGCACATACTTCTTTACAGAGTGTGTGGCGCTTGAATACACTCCCAAATTATTCATAGTTGGTAGATTTGTTTGACAATTGAGTTTTATATACCAAGAATTTTGTGTTAAGTTGCGGCTACTACTATGCTTGCTGTTTTTAATTCTGTCACAGACCAATTTATTCCGCCCTTTATATGGCAACATTTCCTCGAAATTAATTCAAGTTGTCATACTTCAGTACCTCACCCACTCATTCCTACGTCACCCATTCAGGCTTTTAGGGGCAGTGGTAGTCATAAAAACACATCACTACGAATGTTGTTGGAGGGCTAAGGAGAATGGTAATATTCACGTCCGCTTGACGGTGACCAGAGCCGGTCTGGAGTCCTATACACATATAGCGGGAAATTGCCAAACCTCATTTGACTGTAGATAATTCCAGTATAATTAAAGATATAATACAAAAGATGGATGGACCTTAAAAGCATAATGTCAGCTTCCAAATAGTTCGGATTTTAATATATTTAGGTCTCGGGGTTTTAAACGCAATTATATTTTTGCACTTTAAGGTACTCTTATACTAGACATTTTTTTCTAGGCTAGGAGGGGTAAGAAGAGCCTAAAAAGGATCCCTTTTTAAGGAAGAAGAAGCCTAAAGGTTTTAGTGGAAAAACTAGCAAATTTTGGCCCTTCAGTTCTCCCCTCATTCTCTCTTCTTTTCTTTTCTCTTCTCTTTTGCTATTCACTATTCTTTTGTCTTTCCTTCTCTGCCCTACTTTTCCCTCCACCCCTAGGGTTACGACTATGATCCGTACCTCAGATCTAACCCCCGTATTGACCTTATACCTACATCGTGTCTCAAGTTAGAGACAGGTGATAGCTAGCAGGAAATTTTTAAAAATCAATATAGAACTTATTTTGAGACAAATTTTTTGAAACTAATTTGCTTGGGACTCTACAAGGAGGAAGTACGTACTTCCAACCATCAGGTTGGTGCCATATCAACCTTAAATCTGAATATATCAGTAATCATTTTAAAAATATTTAATTGCTGCAGGTTTGGCATGAAGGGAGTATGTTTTTTAGAAAATTATACTCAGCTCAAAAAATTATTGGCCACCCCTGAGTTAAACTTGAACTTGCAGCATTCCGTATCGGATTACAGAAGAAATTTAATTATTTCAAAAGGTTGCTTGAAAATAATTTTTTACAATTCTATTAATTTTAGGTATCTATGAGGCTCTCTCTTAGTTTGGGAACAATTTTCAGACTAGATCAGTCATTTAGCAAAAAGAACATAATCGAAAATTATTATGTTTAATAAATAATCGTAGCTGTTTGTTATTTGTTATCTGATTTTATTGCGAACGCACCTTAGCCTGGCAACTTTTTTTGGAAACTTACTGTTTTTTAAAAGTTGTTTTCCTTTTTTCTTTTCTTTTCAGTTCCTCTCATTTTCTTAAATATTATAGTGATAATTATAAAACTGATACTAGGATGAATCTAACAAATTGTATATTATTTTCCAAATATAATTTTTTTTCTGTTAAGTTTATTTTTATACCGTAAATTTTATAAAGTATAAAATTTTATTAAATCCTTCATCAAAATCTATGTATGCTTTGTTACTGAAAAGTTCAAGATTCGTTGATCATCAGTTTATTTATTTATTTCTGAAATCAAGTTTGTAAATTGTTGGAAATTTTGAAACGAGTTCAAGTTTTGTAAAATTTGAAGGCTTGAGTCAGTAAATAAAAATTCTTGATAAAAACGTGCAATATTTATGAAATAGTTTGGTCATCAAGGTGTGCATCACTTTTGAAATTAATTCTCTTCCAGTCTGCGAGCATTTTTAAAGAAATAAAACCTGAATTGAAAAAAAAAATTTTTTATGCGAATTACACGTCGACATCGGTTATGAATGACCATCTTATGGAAAAATTCTTTAAAATATAAATTAATTTGATTTCATAACCATTCAGTTACCATCGAAATCACTTAAAATGCAAAAAAAAGCGAAATATTTAAATGGAAAATGCGTTGTGAGGGTTATTGCGTCAGCTTGTCGAAACCAAAATGAAAACCGTTAATCGCCTTCGGAAACGATTCTACGGAAACGACGTGGGAAAGGTTTGGAGAAGGCTGTGGTGGCGGGGAAATGTGGCCGGCCGGGCCTGGGTTTTCGGTGTCAGCTCTGTTTTACCCTTTGAAATGATTTCTTAGTTTCTCTTTATTATTTATGCAGTTTGTAGAAAACATTTTGATTCTTTGAAAATTAAAAGTTTCCAGATAAAAATAAATTAGTTTTCTCTTTAAAATGAAACGAAATAAAAATGTTTACAGAAAGCAAAAGGTAAATGACAATTTTTCTGCGTTTTTTTCTTGTGTTTGTTTTTAATTTCATTTCTCTCTCTCTCTCTTTTTATATAAATAATCTGTCTTCCTGTATTGTTTTTGTGCAAAGCGTTACTAATTCTTATTTAAAATACGTGAAAGGATGTATCGAAATGGGTGAAACTAAATAAAAATCGTCTTCCGTCCTGTTAGGCTTAACAATAGACGTTATCTCAAGTGAAGTACAAAATGGCGATTAATTTAAAAGATTCGATTACGATTGTGTGATAATAAAATTCATTTCGTGATAAGAGCTATACACAAAGCCTTTTCTGTATCGTTCACATAAAACCTGATTAAAGAAATCTTTTTGTTTTGAGATTAATCGTTAATGAGAGCATCAACATTCGTCACGAAGAGTAAAAAACCACACTTCGGTTGTGGTTGAGTCGTAAACACTAGATAGTGGTGACCAGTACGAGATAGTACGAGGTAGAAAAGCTTAAGGAATACGATCTAGTCTATGGCTAGAAATTTTGGGATCGAGTTAAACGGTTTGCACGAAACGTAAGATATCTGACTAGGGATTTGGCATTCGTGAAATAGGAACCGTGACTTGCTCATTGATCGACCAATAACGCAATAACTGTACTATTAGGTACACTCACAGAAAAGGCACTAAACCAGACTTGATGTTTGGTGCTCAACCATTTATCACCCTTCCGACTAATTAAGAAGATGTAATATGGAGATTGGGTTTATTTGAAATCCGATATCCCACGATTTTTGAATGAAATTGCTCGTTCGAGAATAGTTTGAGCGGAAATTTAAATCCGCACACTCCAAGAAAATTATTTTATAATTAAACCGTCTTTAATGTTTGTTCATATTGAATGTAGATAAAATAATAGTTTTTTTTTCTTAAAGAGTATTTGGTTTAAGCGAGAAACCTACTAAACTGTTTTTGTAAAACCACGGTAGAAAGAATAATGACAGAGGGAAGGTAAAACGGTGTCAGCAAAGGGTCTTATTTTAGGAAAAATCAGAAATGAAATTGTATTTTCATTTTTTCTCTTTTAAATTGCATAAAATTCTTTTATCACTGAAATAATAATAATATAATAATATTTCGCTTCATGTTACTTGAGAGCATTAAAGGGTTACCAATAAACAAACATGTTACAGACCTTTCTTGATTTTGAAATCTTTGTACTTCTCTAATGCCTTGGAACAAAATAGAGGAAAATTATATTATATTATATTTTATTATACTTCCTCTTTTGCGAATGGAGCCCCAGCTCGCCCCCGGAATTGAAATATTTGATCCATTTCCTACTTAACAAGGAGGGCTATCGTTTTAGGCTAATGTGTAATGATCCTACACCTATGAAAACGACTTAAAAAGAGCTTTCGTTGGCCTAGTGCTCCAAAAGGTGACAATACCCCCAAAATCTAATTTAACCAATCTGAGGTGAGTATGGAGCAGTGATCAGGAATATTTGAAAACTACCACATAAAGATTATAAGCATAATCTTTTGTGAAGTGTGATAATGTAATTAAATTGTACTAAAAATTAACGTTAAAAGTGAAATCCGTTACTCCTGTTTTATCAGTTATTATTATTTGGATTGATATTACCAAACATTTTGAGTAACATTTAATTTTTCATAATTGGAGTTAAATATTTTAACATTGGACTAATTATAAAGTGGTGTAAGTTCATTTGGAGTTTATAATTAGGTTGAAAAAAGTTTGTTATTTTGTAAAATTTACTTCAAAACTCATTTATATAAATAAGTGTAATCGTTGACCGACTTTTCATCACTCATGTAGATCTTGTAACGTCAAAATGGCTGTAAATCCTTTTGAACAATGCAAAGAAAATTTTGTTTGTTTGTGTATTTCCTTTAGTAGTACGACATAGGTAAGAAAACCTAACAAACAAGTCAAAAAGAAGTTTTAATTAATATCGCGTGAGGTTTATACATAAGTTAGTTTGTTTCTTATTAAATAAATAAATAATTTAAGAAGAGAAAAATTATTTTCGTCATGTGGCCAAATCTGAACGTGGCACCAAAATCAACCTGCAAAAACTGGATTTCGACCTAATCGTTTCTTTGTTGGTCGGTCAAAGATTATGTGAATAAGTGAAGTGTAATCAGGTTTCAGGTCATCTTCCGACACTCATTTCGTAACTTATTACTTAATAATCAACTTTACTGCGTATGTTTCGTTATTCTTTCCAAGTGACTATCCGATTCTTTAAAAATCTTTTTTTCTCTTAAAAAAAGAATGAAGAACAAATTGTTCAAGTTTTGTTCATGAAACTATAAAAACAATTTGTAACAAAAAATAATTTTCAAGGATTAAACAATGATCTTAGCCAATATTTCGTCGTAAAAAAAAGAAATAAAATTAGTTTTGGTGTTTGCCGTTAACAAATATGGCAGTAGCGGTGACAACGCGCCCTTCAGTTCCTTCTGTCGGGGCTTTAGATTGCGCCAAGTACACGACCCGCTAAAATGGCCGCCCAGATCCCGTTCTGATTTTTGTTTAATTTTAAGTGTTTCCATTCATTAAGAGCTGGTAAATAAGAGAAAAATATTTAGAATTTGCATAACTCGACTCTAGCGGACATTTTTATAAAATAATTTTTATGATTAGCCTTCTTGTCAACGCGAAATTTTAAAAATTTATAACGAACTTTTCCATTTCGGTTGATACACTTGTTCTCGTTTTCTTCCGCACTCATTAATGACCTAACCTTTTCCCAATACTGGAAAAATTTTACGTCTATAATTAATTTATTTAATCGATGTCGTAATTAGCGATATTTTTTATTTTAATTATAATGATAACTAGATTTTTAGGCTGGTTTCGGCTAAAGGGTCAGATATCTTGGAGGTGCAACAAGTTTTTTTCTTCTTTAAGGGGTCAGTTGCTTAATTTCGGTCGCAAAACACATCGTGCAAAAAAATTTTTGTGAAAAAAATGAAAAGCATTTCTCTTTGTGGTATCCATTACAAAAAAAGAAAAAGGAAAGTTTGACCAAGGTTCAAACAGGACTTGACTAATACCAATAGTTACAATATTTCCAAAAGCGGATTAAAATGATTTGTAATGGGTTTTGAATGAGGAGAAGCCACGATTAAAAGCTCAGCGAAGTAGCAATTACATATAGTCAAGCAAATAATTAAACACTGAACATGAAAACTCATTCTCAAATTACACAACAACCCCCATAATCTCAAAATTATTACATCCATTAATGCAAATAGTTATGTTTCTACCATGTTATACATATCATCTTCAACTTGTAACAAAATGTTAAACGGCTTTGATTGCTTTTGTGACCAAATCACCTCCCACAGAATAATCTTCCTCTCCTCTTTCTCCCATCCCTCCTCAAAATGCTGTTCTACTCACACCGACCAACGAAGATGTCTCCCAATGGTCGGGAGTTGCATAATAAGCAATAATTTTATTACAATTCATGTTAAAAAATTTTGATACAGTCATAATCGATGGTTCTGTTGTAATGGTCGTGCTAACCCTCACCCTACCCCCTGCCCACCATCTTTCTTTTTACAATCGCTCTTTCAATGATAAAAACGATTTCCAGTGTAAACGTGATTGAATAGCTTGTACAAACTCGGTCTTTGTTATGGTTAGAATGGAATGAAATACATCCTTGTTGATTTACAACAGTTAGATCCAAAACAGTGGCTTCTAGAGAACCACTCGTGTGGCTGGCTGGCTGGTCGGAGAGTTACGTAATAAGCCTCCTCGAATTCTTCATTATATAATATCCGTACCAGCGTATGCGTGATGGAATAAATAAAAAAAAATTGTTGGAAGCAGGGAGAGAAAGAGGGAGAGAGAGAGAGAGAGAGTTTTTGTTCTTATTACTTAATAAATAGTGTCAGTTCGTTGTGAGAAAACTTTTTTTGTTTCGATCTGCCCAAAAAAATTTTCTCTTCTTAATTAAATAAGATGGCTTTCAGGTACATCAGAAATTGTTTTCATCTTTAATTGGGTATGTGTTAGATTGAGGAGGATGTCGTGGATATTCTAAGAATTCAAGTAAAAAGTGTTGAGAAAGTGTGGTTTGATCACAGACTGTTCAGAGAAACGGGCGCCAACATTTAGCTCTTTTAGGTTTAGGGACATCCTCTCTTGTAAATGACTTTTTCTTATTTTCTGGGTCACGACAACGCCTACAACAACCAAGAATTGTGAAAACGGTGTTAGGTCTTCTTCTTCTTAAATCAACTTTTACAAAACTGAGAAATATCGGATGATGACAAAAACCATAAAAAGAAAGGCGAAACCCCGAAAGCGGAGAAGACAACCCGGGCAGTGAATACAAGAAGCTCTCTCAAGCGAAACCAATTCGACGGTGTCAAGGCCAAAAGGAACTCGTGCTACAAGAAGATGAGTTGAGGGAGGCAGGAGGGGGGGGAAGATGAGATGGAATTCAAAATAATGACAGCTTTGTTAATAGTGGGTCGATAGGTGCTTACGCATTTTCTGAAGTTTTGTTATGTCAATATGTCATCGAAATTAGAATTCTTTTATGACGCCTCATTCGAGTGTCGAGGATAAAAAATATGACAATTAAGGTTTCGAAGCATTGTTTGCACTCTTATACCCCTCCTCCCTACGCACATACTACTTCTCTCTCTTTCTTCTATCCCTCGGGGAAGATATGTCGAGCCAGCCTTCACAACCACTTGAGGTTAAATGAAACAGCAAGTTTTTTTGCTTCTGCTGAATTATAATCGCGATGGCAAATACGGAAGAGAATTATTTAAATATGAGTTATATAATTGAAATTTTCATTCCCAAACATCTAATTGCTTCACCAAGAAAGAAATTTTTTAGTTTTTTCCATTTGAAACCTTTGAAGGTTTTTGTGTTTTGTTTCCTCTGGTCATCGTAATGACCCGAGGCACGTTTCTGGGTCGAGTTTGTCGCCAGAGTTCAAGTGGCCAAGTGGAATTTTTTATTATTATTACCAATTGACGATGAAATATGACTGGGAGGAGGTGGAGAAGATGAGGAGAGAGGGGACTTGAGCCTAGAGGCTCATTGTAAGATTTTTTGTTAACACATGATCGTTGAGAAATCCTTGATAAGGAGGGAGGATGACTAGAATATGTTTAACTTGATTGTTAACTGTGAATTTTTGGCTACATTCTCACTATCTCTTACTGAGTCATTTTCATTTCTACCTGGACGCCCGGTTGGTTGTTGTCAAATTTTGTTTGCTTATTACTTTTGTAATTTTATGAGTTGGGAGCCCAAAGCAGCAAACAGGTCTACCAAGATTCTACATCCTTTAGTATTATTCTCTCTCCCTCTCTCTCCATGACTGTAAATCTTCATTTCCACTTGTCAGCTCTGTGCTACTGTATTTGTAACTTTAACAGAGTTGAATGTTCACAGCAGCATTCGTATCTCCCCCAATGATATTTTATATTGATTCACTCTATCATGACGCCATCCCTCCTTGACGAACCACACGACCAACGACTTCTCAAGGGACACAAACCACTTGCCATAGCTTGACTCCTCTACTCCCTTCCACCTTTCCTCCTCTTCCATTAAAGCCACACCATCTAGTTGATGTCTCGCTTGGAGACAAATGACAGTTAATATGGGGTAAGAAAAATGATTACGCCATTTTGATTTTGCTTGTTTACGTTTTGCTATTACTACATTTTACAATATACAGATTCTTTCGATCTAGAAATGTATAATTTATTTATTTTCCACTCAACTGCTGGAGGTCTTTGGTGTAGCGGTGAAGTGCTAGACTAAGAAGTTAGAGTTGCGAGTTCAAATCCTCCTCTCGTATCCACTTATCCTAAAAAAAGGTGAAAACCGTATTAAAGCTCAATTATAACTATAACTATATATTTTCCACTCGGCTTCCTTACACCAATCATTCCATCATTTAGTACCACTCTCATAAAACACCTCCTGTTTCTATACCATTCAAATCACGTGACCTCCCCATGATATATGTTAACTTTTCCAAACTTTTGGCTTGTGTTTGAAAATGACGTGATCTAACGTCAGCTCGTTTGTGACCTTCGACTTCGTCTGATAGTTAGAATGTCTAGAATTTTTTAACCGGAAATAGATTTAAAAAAAGAAAAAGAAAATTAATTTGACTTTGCGACATTGGTAAACGGTCAAACGATCGACGGAATAGTTTCGAAGTTAGTGAAAGCATTCTGAGATAATTTTAGAAGATTCCACGTTGAAGGTAGAAAGAGAAAACCTGGAATTCTTTTATTGGGTGATGAATTGTCTCTAACAATGGTCCAAAAAAAATTATTTTCGTTCTCATTCTCAAAAAATCGATTGGATACTGTTTTCCCCATCTCCCCACCCCTGTTCCTGTCCTTTCAACGCCCATTTTCTTGGACTTTTGTTTTCATTCTTTACAAAGGAAGTGTTTCAGGTCCATCCGTTGGTGGTCAATTCATTAAATATTGTTAACTCACATTTCAGTTTGACGGTTGAACGCTTTCTCCAACTCATTCCGACCAAAAGCCGAAAGTTGCAGTGACCCCGTGACATCGGTAAAAGTTCAACCTCTGGGAATGTAATTGAGTCTCTCTTCCTCTTCCTCCCTCAAATTTTTATAATATATACCATTATCGCTTTTTATTCATCATCATCATCATCATCATCATCTGTTCTTCAGTAATTACGGTACAGCCTTCTTGGGTTGTGAGGTGGGGCCCTACCACTCTGCGCCATTGCGGGTTGGTGAGGGTATCAGCGGCACGTGGTGTCTCCCCGCGATTTATTACCTGATTATTTATAAATAAACACATTTTAGTTCTTTTCCGAAGGTTACCAATACAAAGCAGAAAACTACTTCAAGTGGAATTCGGAAAACACTCGAAACTCACTTGAGACTTTGTTCCTCGCGCTCTTTCAAAATGAGACACCACCTCTTCGATAGAATAATGGAAGTGAGTTGATGAGACTAAACGAGAACGATCAGAGTTAGGATATCGACGTATCGTTCGACACTCGACACAATGCGCTTTCTTTTTTTATTTTTAGCTCTGATCCGAAACCTGAAACTCATTCATGTAGAAATCGTTGATTTGTCATGCGGTGGTACAAAGGTTATGAAGCCCGAAGACTTCCTCCTTGTAGTCCCTCTAAAATATTTTGATTAGCGTGACGGATGAATCTGATTAGGATCAAGGATTGATTTTCACCTCTTTCTACTTTATCCAGTTGAAGGAACTAATTCAAGTCTTTTTATACGAGTTTCTTTGGAGCAGTTCGTAATTAAGGAAGTTAGGCGAGAATCTGGAATGGAAATGTTGAATGAAAAAAATTACCTTTTGCGAGATTAGAAGCTGTAGAATATAATCCACTAAATTACTGCTGGTTTTGATTACGCGGTAGATATTTTTCTCAGGAAGTCGCATTTGTTCTTAATGCACCCTATGGGGTTCCCAATGATAACAATTTCAACAATCTGCCAATTTCATATCTCACTAGCATCTTGACAGTGAACTCATTACAACTTGAGACTATATACATTAATAATTAAGTTATAACACCACGTCTTTTTTATACAAATTGCCATGTTTCCCCAAGCTAATGGCCACCGACACCGTCAGGAGAGAAATGAAACTGACCAAAGAACTAAGAGAGAGAAAAAAGGTAGGCTGGGAGGTTGGAAGTACTAAACGGTACTTCATAAAAGTCTAGGCCGGCAGAAGTCCGAGGTTTAAGAGGCAGTCGAGAGAAGAGCTGGCCCAGATCCTGGTTGAAAAAATCAGGACCATAACCAAGTTCCTAAAGTATATATTAATATAATACATTCAAGTTCGACAATTGTCGCAGAAGTTATCATTAACACTTTTGTGACATCCCTAAACCCGTAAATAAACCAAAATTTAAGTCCTAACCCGTGGGCGGATTAAGGGCCTATGCAACATAAGCACGTTACTAGGACCCGAAATTTTTTTAAGTATGTGTCATGACTGAAAAATAGTCCTTAGTTTCTCTCTGTTTTTCATCTGCAGGACAGATTTTTAAGTTCGCACGAATGAATCGGCATTCTGCTGTCATAAGGGATGCTAGGCAGCTCTCGTCATTTCATTCATCCGGTGGTGTGTTTTTTATAATATCCGAGTATAAATATACAATGAAATAGTAGAGCCTGTCACCTAATTGGTATTATAGAATGTGCTGTTAAGTCCGAAAAGTCTGGAAGTCCCGAAATATTCGTTTTATTGTCAAAGTGGTTTAAGTGCGGTTTTCGTTATTTCGTTCAAATTGAATGTTTGTAAATGTAGTTGCTTCCTGGAGTGTAGTCTTTTTCTCCACTAGTAGTAAAGTTTACTGGTGACACTTGATAGTGCTGTAGCACAGGTAAGTACACAAAAAATGAATTGCTTCTGAAAAAAGTATGAATTTCCTTGTTTAAACTCAGCTTCTTTGAATTTTAGTTAACGTCTTTCACTTATTTTTATGGAACCCTAATCGCTGTCAAAACTCCTCCCGAATCTCATCAGTCAATCAAACTAAGCAGAGGTGTATCAACCACACAACTCAACCGTCTGTCCCTCCTCTCATCCAGTTAGGATAATAGATAAAAGAAATTTCAAAGAAAGGATAATAGATAAATAATCAAAGGTAAATAAATAAATAAATAAACAAAAGACAATTAGATGTATGTATACGGTGGCACTCGTATGTATTTTGTGATTTTTTTGTTGTGTGTTTGTTTTTTTTTGACAAAGATTTTTCATTTTTTTTGGATTTTTTTTATCAATTTAAAAAAAAAGTTGCTTATAACATTTCTTTTTAAAAAAACAAATATTTACACTCGCGATTCATACTTTTTGTTGCCATTTTTAAAAGCTCTTTAAAATTAAAAAAAATGTCCTCTCCGTTGATTTACGATGAAACCCAAACACAAATTCCATCGTGAATCAACATACAAAAAGCTCGCGACAAATCATTCATCATCGATCGTTATTAATTAATATCATTAATAATCCATCTTTGTAATTAAAAAAAATTATTTTGTATATATGTAAGACGTAAATCGAATATCCTTAATCATTTGCCTAATTTTTGTCGACTCCTTTTATAAAACAGACACCGAAGAAAATTAATAATTAATTTTCGATACCCGAATTAGCCATGATCTCATTTATGCGAGTAAAAGAAGATGAAGAAGGGATGGGAAGGATGGTATGATTCTCCTCCTTACCCTCCTCCTCCTTTCTTTTACTTTTTAAGTCTCATTAAAAACACAAAAATTGTTTTAACTAATTTTTAGATAGGAAATAGAAGAAGAGGATACAATGCGTTGACAATAAATAAAAAAAATGAAATGTGGTGGTCGAAAGAATGTTGGAGTAAAAGAGTCGAATGGAGGGAAGAAGATGAGGGATAAAACAAGAGATCGCACGAAGGAAAGGTAAATAAGAAGCTAAGAGGGAAAGGGATTTAATAAGGAGCTCCGTAAGAACCGGATGGAGCTCTGGCTGGGGCTCCGTATGAGGATGATGGATAACCACCGCCCGAAGCATAGGACTGTTGACTAAATTGGGCTACTTGAATGGCTTGTTGGATTCCTTCGAGATCTAGACCAACGACACGACCAGATGAATAGGATGGTGCACCATAGCTAGATGAAGGAGCTCCGTAGCTGGATGATGGAGCGCCGTAGCTGGAGGATGGAGCGCCGTAGGAGGATGACAAACCGCCGGAAAATCCGCCAGCTGGAGGTGAGAAATAATGTTATATGTGTCTGTTTTTGTCATAAGGTAAAGGTGAGCTCTAGGTTAATTAATACTCACAGCTGGAGGAGGATTCATCCCTCAACAAAACTTGTTTGATTTGTTCTAAGAGACCATGATCTAAATTTTGACCTTCGTTGGTTTGTGGTCCTGGGGCGACTTGTTGGTAAGAGCCACCGCTGGAGAAACCTCCTCCGAATCCACCTCCAAATCCTCCGGAGGGTCGGCTGTAGCTGTAACCGCTTGGTGGTTCAGCGACGGCACAGCCGAACAAAGCTACGACCAGACACTGTTGACAGACCAAACAAAAAAAAAAATTAATTACGAGAAAACACCGACCGGAAATACTCTAATCCATACAATTATGACATTTCCGCTATTTTCTATTCAGAAAAAATCACCGCCTTCTTTAATCCTAGATAAAAAAACCACACATTTCAATCCAATCAATCGCCATAACACATTACGCTAAGAAACAACATTCTCTCTCTCTCCTCTCTCTTTCCATTTCACTCTTAATTCCGAATCATAATTAATTATGTAATTTACTCATAAAACTTATTTTCGAAAACAGCCTCATTTCTAAATCATCAAATTTAAATTTAAATTAACCAAAAAAAAGAAAATTAAAAACTCGAATCACTGTTTGACAGTTTAAAACAAAAATTGAAAATTCCGGGTGATAAGCTTCCTACTTCATTTTCAAATTTCCTCCCGAGTTTATTTAAATTATCTAGGCCTAATTAAATTACCTAATTAAAATAACAAGTTTAAAAGACCATAAACATAATTTAAATTAAATCATTCATTATCATTTCCTCTTCTTAATTTATTTTGAAAGTGCGAAAGAAAAAAAAATTTTTCGACTCCGATAGCGAAACTTGAGCGATTAGTCGACCGCGTAACTAGAAAATTAACTAGTTAATGTCTTGTAGATAATTTTTTGGGGTTCTTCTTGGATGGTTTAGTGTGTTTCAGGTTGTCAGGGTGTGAAAAGAAAATTAAAATTTGGATTTCTGATTTAAATTCACTTTTTGAAAGTCGGAAGTTGTTTGTTGACGTGTGCTTTCACCTCAAACTTGAAGCTTTTGGTTGGTTGAACTATTCGAACTTTAACCATATCCGGTTTTGTTTGAGTGAATTTTTGGGAGTGTTGGTTAGAAATTATGGTTGTTTGGATGCTTTTTGGTTTAGAAAATATTTTGGATGAACGTGATGTGCCCTCGAAGAGGTTTTACAATTTTTTAGTATAGGAATTTCAAAACCGTAAGTCGAGGACGTATTAATTCCATTTGGAGGTGTTGTTCGATCTGGCCGGAACTGTGTATGTATGTATCCGGAAATATTTGGAAGAACCAAAAAATAAATTTTTCAAAACACTGAATTAGGAAATGTCAAATATCGAAAAATTTTTCTCACGTCGTTTATATTATATTGCAACGGCTCCGCAAATTTTGAAAAAAAAAATTTTGTTAAAAATTTCACTTCACCCAAAATTTTCACAGATAAATAGTTAAAAAATGAAAAAATCAAAAATATCCGGTTGTAAAGAATGAAAAAATTGAAATATTAAGTAAGTCTTACCAATGCTGCGGTCCTCATGATGGTAAAACTAAGAGTTAAGACAACGAACACTAACTGATGGCTAGAGTCTCAGGTACGGAGGTTTTTATACCAGGCGCGAATGAATTCCCTTTCTTAGTGGTCAATTTCATCAACTTCCAAGAGACAAGTCTGATTCTTTCACTTCTTCTTTGATTCCTTCGACTTCTTTTGCTTCTTTCTTTTGAGCCCATCTCCTTTCTTCTCTCCTATGTTTAGATTATGGTTGACCCCGTTGTTTTGAACTGTCCTGGAATTTTTTTTCTTTGGCTTCTGTTTTATGTGTGTGGTGGTGTTTCGTCGGTTTTTCGGTTTCGATCTCTTTTTTATTCTTCTTCGAGTTCAGTCGGGGTGTATGTTGGTTGCTTTTGTTTTGTTTTGTTTTGTACCGATGTGGTTAAAGAATTTTTTTGTTTAGTTTTTTGGCAATTTTTTTTCTAAAAATTTGGTATTTTTGTTATTTTACCTGTGGAAATTTATTATTTTTAATACTTACATCACAAACTTTTTATGTATATATTTTTTCAAATATTATTTTCCCTCTATGAGATTTCCATCTTCTGGTTGTCTTGCTGCTCCTGTTTTGTTACCGATAACAGTTCCATTGCCGTTTGAGTGCTACTGATTTTCGGCGGCAAGTGAATTCCTGCACTGTTTTAGGAGGAAATGAACAAACGATAAATACATAAATAAGTAAATAAATAAACGATGATATGGTATCCTTCATAAATAAATATTAGTTTCGTTATTTAATAACTTATTCACTTGTGTATTTATTTATTTTATTATTTATTTATCGTTAATTTTTATATACACATGTATTTATTTATGTGATTGGTCTCAATTGGGAAGGGAAAGATAGTGAAACATTGCAGAAAGTTCGAACTTTTGAATTGTCATTAAATCGGGGTCTTGACACGAATGTGAGAACCCAACCCGACTCGGGGCTACTGACCGGTAGTCAAAGTTTTGACATTTTTTTTCCGCTGGAAATTTACCGGGAAGAACGTGAAGAGAATTTAAAAAACGTAATTTAATCGTCGATTTAACTTTAAAGCCGGTTCGCCGACACTTACACCCGTGACGAAAGCAATTTTCAAACAAACGTGAAAACGCACTTGTGTGCATAATGACGACGAAGAACTTCAACGATGTCATCGTGCCATCGTCAAACCGTGGACGCCTGTCTTTCGAAAATTTAATACGAACATGTTCCCACGCCAAAAATATATTTTCGAAAGGATCATAGTGTTTTTACAGAGCGGGAATGAGAGATGATAGTTCTCTTTGAATTTTTCCCCTTTTTTGGAGGGAAATTTTAAGAATTCAAAATTCCTTTCACTGCTTACAACAACCTTTCAAGCATGAGGGTGTTTCTCGATTCAAAAAGTCAAAATCTTTCCAACATCTTTTCATCCATCTGCTTCATCTCTTTTCTGGCTATTACCTTGCAACCTAGTATACATGCGTTTGAGTATGAATAACGATTATTGGACTTAGGCATAACAGAATCAACTCGAACTCACGAGCATACCTTCTCTAGTCAGGTGCTTTAACCATCCAGGCCTCCACAAACTGGCAGAAGCAATGAGCAAGAATTGGCGAAACCTTTAAAAGTATACACACCTCCAACACTCACAACAAACACCTACAACTGGAAAGCGAATTAGTTTGTAAAAAAGTCATATACGACTCCAACCCACTTTTTGGATTTAGTTGGCCATCATAAGTATAAGTTTAATCCAGTTATGCCCCTTAAGGATAACAAAATATAAATGGAAGCTCAAACTCTCAACCAAGTCTCTGCAGACTTTGTTATTAAATCGTTATGCAAAAATCCGCAATGTCTTAGTAATCAGCCTCAAGTAACTTTGTTAGTTGGGCGCTTTGACAATTCAGTCACAGGACTCCCAATTCCGCCCTCAAGGATTACAAACGGAAGTGAAAAGGAACATAACAGACAACAAACAAAATGCAAAAATTAATCGGAACAAAAATCGAGATAGAAAAATGCAAAAGTAATGAAAAAGTACAAAAGCGTCAAGAAGGCGGGGAAAGGGTGATAAGAGAATGTTGTAAGGAGGCCATGGTTCTTGAGTGAACCCTAAGAAAACAAGAAAAACGTTAATAAATCAGAATGAGAGAGAGAAAAGCAAAAAATAAAATAAAAAAAAAAGCATCCGAATTATAATCTTTCTAGCAAACCATTAATCTTTCTAACATGTCCATTTAAAATTCAAATAAGGTCCGTCTTTCTCACTCCTCGATACGAAACCTCGGCTTTTGTATAAAGTTTGAGAAACACCTCGGAACGCAACCTCATCTTAATGACGTTACAAAATTTTTGGAATCGCATCAAATGCAATTCAAGCCAGGTAAAAACAAAAACAAAAAGTGAAACGAAATCATCAATCAAATAATCCTAGGCATAGTGCAATCCCTGGACGAGCTCTCACACATACAAAAGAAAATAAAAAGAAAGAAAGAAAGAAAGAAAATGACGCAATCCAGAAACAATCTGAGAGACGGGAACAATAGACCCATGAAAGGGGTGTCAGGAGGGAAGGGAAATGGAAGAAACTAGGTTATGGTGTTAGTCTTATGATGAAGGTGGACGAATGACCAATTATAAGAAGGAGATTAATTAACTAACTGTCTTATTCTGAGGACAATGGGGGAAGAAGAGGCGAAAGAAGAATTTAACTATTTGGCATCTGTTCGTACAACGGACGTGAGTCTCTCAGTCAAGCTGAATTCTAAAATTTCCAAACAATTGCGTTTATGATCATCACGACTTTTCCTGTCGTTTGATTTTTGAGAATAATTTGAATGACGTCATAAATATTGAACCGGTCAATTGACCGCTCATGTAATTTAGGTGTTTGCAATAAATTGCTCTCGAAAACTGAATTCTAGAATAATCAGATTCGATCATCTGACT
The DNA here is from genome assembly GCA_016920875.1 of Columbicola columbae. NCBI lineage: Eukaryota > Metazoa > Arthropoda > Insecta > Psocodea > Philopteridae > Columbicola > Columbicola columbae. Next base: position 16,901,713 of record JADMLL010000003.1, on the reverse strand, counting down.
CTGACACGAATTTTTCCTGGAGATGACAGTATGCTTGACATCAGTCACACAGTTTACAATATTTATGAAATGGACGGCTCATGAGAGTGTGCAATATTAATGAAACCAATTCTTCAAGACAGTAACTCGGTCAAAAGTTGGCTCTTCAGTCACAAAACCCAGCTGGTAACCCTACTGGTATGAACGTGAATTCGAAAACCTGATTGCTGTGGTGGATTTTTGTGGGCTAAACTTTTTTTCTTATCCCCAAGCAATAGACTAAAAGCTGTTTGTATAGCAAAAGCCTTAGTAGTTTATATAGGAAACAGACCAGTGTCTAAGCCCCAGAAAGCTGACTGAGGAGAATGAGCAAAACTCTACAGTAAAAGCTCTTGTCGTCTTTTGAGAACAATGGGATGGCTAAGAGCATGACTTGGCTTTCCCTCAAAATTTTGAAACTGTCAAAGATCCCAAATTCGACAACTGTTTTTAATAAAAACTTGACGCCATTTTTTAGATAACCTAAACGTTCTTCTTATTTTATGTTTTCATTTATCGATTTGAAATGTTTTATTGATCAATAAAACACGGAGTGGAATTCTGTTATGTTTATGTTAATAAGCGATCTTAATAACTTAATGACTCAACAACTTGAGGCGTGATTTCTGAGCAGGAATAAAATTATTTAACACTAAAGCTACCGACATTTTACACGTACCTAGTGCCTACCGCAACCGGTCAACTGACTGCTCTTTGAATCTGTTAATACTTGTATTTCTTATTACAGAATGAAATAATTAATTAATTAATAATAAATATGGTTTCATCGATTAGAAAACATATATGTTCCTTTTGTCCTTTTTGCAAGCGAATTTGAATGTCACTTTGGCTAAGTACATACAATTTAGACTGACTTCTCTTTCTGTCTTTAACACATATTTGTCAGACATATTTTCCTTTGCCCTAGTTTCAAAACTGAAATTTGGAGACTATGAATCTTGTCTAACTATTAGATAACTGACGTCAGAGTATATTTGATAGTATATAATAATGAAAATAAATATGTAAATCCGACACGGTCTTAGGGTATCCATTTCATAAACACTGCACGCTGTCTTGGAGGATTCGTTTTTATAAAAATTTCACGCTGAGTGACTGATGTCAAGCATACTGTCAACTCCTGGGTAATTGGCGTCAATCAGGTGATGGAATTCGATAATTCTGGAATTGAGTTTTCGAAAGTAGTTTTTTACAAACACGTAAATTACAAGAGCGGTCAATTGACCGGTCAGGGTTTGTGATGTCATTCAAATTATTCTAAAAAATCACACGACAGGAAAGAGTCGTAATGATTATAAATACTGTACAATTGTTGAACCTACTGACCGGTCCAGTAGGTTTGGTGTTAATAAAAAACGCACGAAAAAAATCCAAGCTATAATCTCTCTCTCGCATGCATTATATTATACTTATGTATTTATGTATTTGGCGCTTTCCGGCACCTAAACTTCCGTCAAACGAAAAGAGCTAATATGAGCGAACGAGAAATCTCAACTCTTTGCTCGTTCAACTAAATCATTTCCACCTTTTCTTAATGGGATCTAAACGTTGCGTATTTATGTGATTATGTATTTGGACATGCGTTTAACCGTTTCATGTTACGCCTCCTGCCCCTCTCTGGCCTCCCGACTCCCCGTTCTTCTCTACTACTCCTCTCGTCCTCCTGAAACGAAAACAAATTTGCCATAACTTTTAATTATTGTGGAAGAATACTATTCGATTATGCCTTTTTTTTTACTTAAATGTCCCCCCCCCACTCCTCTCTGTCTATTTGTTTGTGTTGCCTGTTCGTCTGTTTCTCCTTCTCTTCCCTTCGGTATGCATATCAAGGAACGAAATAGGTTTTTGGAGACATGTCAGATCGTGAGATAGATAAAAAATGGAAGAAATCGTTGGAAATCGTTTCTATATTTGGACGAAAAGTCGACCGACTGAAGTTGACAAATTATGCAAAATGCACGGCTTCTGAGATACGCTCCTGAATATAACAAATAGTTTTGTCTTCTTTTGATAGCTAAAGGGGTCCCTGATTTTGTCGTACCGTGCCGGACGAAGTTTTTTTTGTGTCATAGTCAAGCTAAACTAGTTTCTTTCCAACCCATCCTCACGGTTTAAATTGACACCTTTTGCTTGGATGTTACACTTAAACTATTTAAGGGGTGACTAATTTTTTGAGCCACCGTGAAGGGTGGCTTTTCGGCCCGCAGCACCAGTAACAATCACCCAAATTGATATCGATTTGCAAAAGCTAATTGAAAAGTGGAGAAAAGATATTGCAACGTGAAGCAGGAGATCGTTTCGGTTGGCCTCCCCTGTTTCAGAGTACAGATTCTAAGCTTGAGGAGGTCTGTGGTGTAGTGGTTTAAGTGCCAGCCTTAGAAGTTATAGTGGCGAGTTCAAATCCTCCTCACGTATCCTGTTATACTCAAAAAGGGTGAAAAACGCTATTAAAAGTCAACTATTATGACTATATGGATGTTAATAGGGAAAATAATAATAATAAATAATTTCATAAACAACCCACGGAGCTACAATCCATTGTCAAATTGACCCACAAGATCATTTAAATCGGCCACCTAGGATCTAGATGGTACATAAAGAACTAGGCGGTGAAAACGCAAAACCCTAAGTAGAGTTTGGGTAACCTGTGTCGTGGACAGATCACGTGATGCGTGATGATATAATACCGAAAAGGAAACGGAATCACCATAAACGAGAGAGTGTGGCCTTTACCTTAATAACATATCCTTTATGTTACTGTAACTTTATCTCGTTGGGGAGTACACAAAGACCATCAACAGTACATTAGATATCTTTGTGGATGTACAACCTTAAAACCCGACGTTATTTATTATTATTATTAAATTGTATATAAAAACCATAGCAAATCATTTTGTTGAAGCGACGGCGTACGTGGTCAGATTCCGGGAGATTTCCTAAATGATTTTTCACCCGGACGGTGATTGCTCTTCGATTTGATTGGTTTGATGAAGAGTGATGAGCTTTAACTTCGAAGTAGGGGTTCATCCGGGAATATTCTATGATCCCCAAACGTTATGATTTAGTTCTGTCATCCATACAGAACCAGTTTTTCAATATGAATTAGACAGAGAAGAGAAGAATGTTAGGTACGCAGCCAGTACATCCGGAGCTCAAAGAATGTCACCCCTATAACCGAGAAGTTACAAAAAGAATGACTGAGATGGTATAAGCATATTATGAGACTAGAAGAGGATTATTCTGTTAAGATGGTCCTCAACCTTCCAACAAGAACTCGTGACCAAGGAAGGTAAACAACAATATGGTGGTCAAAGGCGCAGCAGGATTTGAAAGCCCTTCCAGACACAGCGATAGTCCAGGAAAGAGCGACATGAAAAAATGCACGAGAAGGCCCGACCCTAGATAGACTGGTAACGGGGAAAGAAAAGAAAAAAGAAGAGAAGAATGTTAATTGGCTCGATGAAATCTGTTTTAACCGAAAAGTTAAGATTAAAAACTAACGAAAAGTCAACACAATACGACATTTTGAACAATTTAAAAGCAATTTCCATTATTTCCTTTCTTTTTAGGTTATGTCACAGGTGTAATTCAGCAAAAAAGCGCGTTACCAAAGAGAAAAGAGCGATTACCAAAAAAAAAGAAATAAAATAGACGAGCGGGGTGGACAGAAGATTCGAGAAAGTCTCTTCCTTACGCTAGTGAGTCGTTAGGTATTGCAACAGAAACCGTTTTGACATATCGACAATAGAAACGAGCGTTGCATGAAGGCGAAGTAACATCACGAGCATCAAGACGAGAGACGGGAGATGTTAGTTGACGGCTACCTACTCGTTTTCTTTGATTTAATTGGTCGACTTTTGAAAAGCAGATCATGTAGGAAAAATTTACCAATCAAGAGGTAAAAGGCTGACAGGGACGGAGTGTGTCAAGGTAAGCTCGTAGTTTCCATTCTGTTTGTTTTTTTGAATGCGTGGACGGTGTGGAAGCGGATCTGGTCACTAACTTAGAACATGATCGTGAGTATAGGATGGGAATGTTGTATACCCGCTGATACCCCTTTACCAGCAAAACCCTCAACCCGAATATCTGGTATTTTTGAATGACAATGAACTAGAGATGGGCAAAATCACTTGTGTGCATGCTCAGAGGGGTATGAATATAGAAACCGGTCTCTTGTCTCAAGATGTGGTCACACCGACCTTCCATCAAACTCATCGCCGAGAAAAGTCATAACGAAAACAATGGCAGGTGTTTTAATTTACGAAACCGATTAATCGATCGATAATCATCTCCAAATTGATGAGAGTTGGAATGAGAAAGGCGCCAAATCCAGGATTCTGCCGAGAATTTGGGTTTTTCGTTCTTTTTGCAAGACCGATTGCATTTTTATTGGCTGTCAAGGAAGTAAACACAATAAACCTGAATAATCCATTAGTGAACGATCTGAAGACTTTGAAGAAGAGTGGGAAGAGAACTTATGGTTTCGTCTGTGTAAACAAAACACACACAATGAACGACGTAGAAAAACATCATTTTCGTGTTGTTCAAACAATTAAGAAGCCAATATGTAACCGCGTCTTGGACTTGAGCAACTCGCGAATCAATCCTTCGTGACCACACAATAAAGAAGAAGAGGAACTAGGAGGAGAAGGAGGAGGACGGGAAGAAGTATAAGGTTCGTGTAGGGTTAGCAGCCATTTTCAGTAACGAACCAAGTCAATGGTTAGACCTGCACTAATAAACCGATTAATTTTGACCTTTGCCCGGATTGTTAAATGACAGACGGACAAATATTGCTAAACGAATCGCGCTCATGTCTTCTATTGTGTCGGAACGTGTTTTATGTGACTGATTTTCACGTTTCTTGATTTGTTCCTTCACGCTTCCTTTTCAAATTTAAATCTACGAGTCTTGACTCTTCCGATATGACCCGTCGTGTTGTTTCCCTGGGACGAGTTTTCTGTTTTCCCACAATCCAAGAGGAAAAGGAAGGTTATTGGGACCTCGGGGGAAGGCCAAAACCCAGCAAGGAGGAGTGCAATAGAGGATTTAAGTCAGGGCCGAGGGTAAGTTGTCGAACTAGATATCGTCTTCCGAACGGAGGATTTTCTAGAATTTTCTCAAAAACCAACACAGGGCCTTCAATCGTTTTATTCTTACAAACACACTTTATAATGTCGTCTGGGTGGTGGCCACCATTTATTGGTGTCTGTGTTAATATTTATTACTCTGTGTGTGACAAAGATTTCAGTTGCCGAACTACATTGACAAACTGATATTATGACTACCGGAAAGTTCTGTCCTTTTTTTGGATAACACGAAATACAACACCCCAAATAATCTTTATTGAATAATATAATTACCGCCATTATTTAGAACTTATTTATTTCGGCAATGTCCGATGTTGTCAAACATGGGTTTTACTCTGACATGATCTTGACAGTATCGTTGTTGATTAAAGACGGCTGTCAAGAGCTAGGCTCATTAGAAAGGTCAAAACCACCTAGTTGACATTTCTTAAACCATCTTCCACAAGTTTTAAAAGAAACTATACCTTCGTCAACACCTTGGACAAATTATTCACTCCTTCTGTATCATTTCGTACAAAAATACCCTGACAAATTAAATCGGTCAAATCTCTCAATCAGCCAATCCGATCTCAGTTAACACTAACATGAATCTCTTGTTTTAGTTTAATTGCGTGGTCTGTATGTATCCTGTATAGATGATAAAAGGAGAACCAAAAAAGCGTCAAATGAATATTTGGAAACAGGTTTAAACTTGATGCAACGTGATCGGGCAAAACTTTCCGGTAGACCTAATATTTCCTAAACTTCCTTGACTTTTTTTACGCGATTTGTATTACACCCCAACAACTCTAAGTGCTTACAATGATTACGGACTGGAAATAGACTCTGTGAGATAGTCTTGGGACACAGAGCTATCGGACGTCTACTGTAGGGTATCTAAAATCTTAATTTTGTCCCCATCAAAGAAAAAACCAAAATCTTTCAACAAAATCTGACTGCAAATTCACAAAAACAAATCTTCCACAACCTGGCAGTTATTAACTCCACACATATTTTCTTTACGAACTCGGCTGTAAGCTAAACATAGAACTATCAAATTTCGGAAATAAAATTTCCATCGATTATCCAATTTTCGTAGCTCTCGTACGCTTTCATGAATACCTCACCTTCGCCATCGGCAAAACTTCCTCCTAATAAAGTCAAATTTGAACAAGAAGAAGAAGGAACCAATAGATTCACCCACAAAAGCTGAAGGGAACGTTACGAAACGCGCACGCCTCTGGGTTATTATTGGTGAACGGTTTTCAAATCGATGGGAATTCAAACGAATTCACCTTCCCTCCTTCTTTTCTCTAGATTAACACATGTCGGATACCGGTGAAATGCAGACAGACAACGGATGAAAAAGCCTAACTTCAACCAGTTTCACATCCTGCTTCCATAATAAAGAAAAAAAACGAAACACAACATGGCGGCTTTTTAAGTAATGAATCGAAAAGTATGATATAATGGCCATAAATTCACGATGGAATCGAGACAAGAAGTGCATTCTTCATTGAGTGTTACGTAATTGTTCAGAATTTTGTTTAGAGGAAATTAACCATTAGGGACTCTTTCTTTTCTACTTTTATAAACTATAAACGGTCCTTCGATGTCGGTCACTTATATTTAAAAATAAAATTTGGAGTTGAAGACGTAACGGAATACAATTTGGAGCTGGTCATCGTTTCAGAATACTATAGGAAATGTTTGTTTATGACCTTTGGTTTGACCTAATTAAGGTTTTGCTGTTCTTTGTACTGTTAGGGTGTAATAAAAGAGGAGAGGTTTTAGATAACTAACTTCGATGAGCCCGAAAAACAAGAAAATAAGATGATGCCATCACAAACGAGCTGCTCTTCCTCTGAATTCCAAAATCGGAGTGTTTCATCGAATGAAATCGAAGGGTATAATCCAACCCCGAGAAGGATTTACAAAATCGTTATTTTTTGAGCGATTTTTCTAGGCTGCCTTTTGTGCGAATTTATTCTAGAAACTTCTAGGCTTTTGTCCGGATGGATCCTCCAACAATAAAGTAATAAATTCTTATCGTCGCAGGTATCACAAAATGAATGATTTACAAATACACTAACGCGGAGTTGATCGCAGGTATAAACAGCGCCTTCTGATCCATCATCTCGAGTCCAGTTTCATTACACCAGTTAATATTTTTATTTGTACATTCTATACTATTGTTACATTCAATTTTATGTATTTTAGTATTTAATCATCTATCTAATTGACTGACAATTTTTTAGAACACTTCACTTTTATTATATTAATATAACAAGTATACCATTACAAAATAACTAAAATCATGTCAAAATACCAAAATATTGTCATAAGTGTCTGGGTTAATAGGCTCTAAAAGACTGGTACGAACAATTTGAAGTAGTCTCGTCGCTTTGGTAGTGCTATTCTGAACTGGTTGTCATGTTTGCTTTGCTTAATACTAATTTCATAGTCAAATTATAGGTACACTTGAGTTTTAATTCCGTTTTTCACTTTTTTGAGGTACACCAGAATACGGTTGGAGGATTTGAACTCGCGGCTATAACTTCTTATCCTGGCACTTAACCACTACACCACAGACCTCCCGCATAAATGTAGTCAAATGTTTCAGTATTTTAGCTAGTAAGCTAGGAACGGATCACGGCCCACAATCGTTTGAGTGGCCAGTAGAAAATCAACCACATAGCTAGAAATACAGGAGTTGAGTCTAATTGGATAAATGAAAATCAATGACAGTAATATGTCGGGGCTTTCCATTGGTTATACTCTTCTATTTGGTTCATGATTAAATCCAATCCAAAAGACAGAAATCAGAAAATCACAAGGTATTAGAGTGTGGATAAATTCGTTTGTAGTCCGAAACATCCTGGATTCAAAGTCTTTTCAAAGACATGATTTTCTCTTCCCGTTACAAATTACCGTGTCTTGTTAATTGTCAGTCACTGTGCCATCTGCGTGTGCTCAGAGATCGTATCTTATGACATGTTTCCTCGTACCTTTATCATGTCTTACGTCAGAGATATGATGACTTAAGTTTGCACAAAGATTTCATTCCCCAGACATCAGGCAGAAGACAGGAGATACACAATTCGATTCGCAAAAACTTTCTTCCAGTATGTCCTCAAGAGCGATTGTCCTAAATTGCCAACCGGTAGTCCTCTCCAACGGTTTTATTAAATGCAGTCACTGAGGTGTTACAAAGAGATTCAAGAAAGTGAACTCGTAAAAAGAATTTTACTGAACAAGTTATTCATAAATAGCTAAAACAATATTTTGAGGGAGAGAAAAAATAAATAAATAAATGACAACCTGTTTTTCAAGATGCAAAAAACCAAAATAGATATGTTACATCAATGTTTACTCCAACTCTGTATACACACACACGTAACAATGCTCAATCTTGAATACGTAACCTAATAAACATATGTGAATATATTTATTTATTTATTTTTTCAACTTCATAAGTGAAAGAGATTGTTACCTAGTCTCAGGAAGACTGAGTTTCCGATGCGCGAAAGCATTCATTCGAGTCGCGAAAATGGCTGACCTACCATTTAGGATCTATGGTTCTTTGAAGAATCTGCTTGAAAGATGATCCCAGAATTTGGGCTGCTGTATTTTGGCCGATTAGGAACCTCGTTACTTTCAGTTTGGACTTTACCACATTGAGTCTTGCCATTAGTCCTCTCGCTCCACGGTCCTTCTGTATTTGACTCAGCCACGACCCTTTTTTCTTCTGTTTTGAGCAGGACACATTTTGGTTTGTAAGTCTTCTATGGCATATCCGTTCCATAAATGTTGCACACTGTCAAGGAGGATTCATTTCTTTTATTGAAAACACTTTTATGGGATACTCACTCTATTTCAGAAATATTGCAAACTGTGTTGCTGAGGTCAGTCTCTATCTGCCTGAGTTTGAAGTGTCTCTAATCATTAATTATATTGTTATTGAGTTTGCGACTCCATATGCTATATCCATCACTGATTTCACATCCCTATTCCCTATATCTTTCATAAATAATGCACACTTTGATAATAAGTTTATTTCATTAATAGTGCGCTCGGTGATGGTTCCATTTTTATAACTAACACACATTTTAAAGAAGGGTACATTTCATAAATAATGCTCACTCATTTGTTTAATTTAATGGGAGAGCTCTGCTTTAGTGATAGTGATAGTTCGAATCCTCGAATTGAGAAGTAATAGTTCTCTAGGGCAAAACAAAATTAAAAATTAACCTAACTAACTAAACTAACTTAATTTGTTAAAAAGTCATGTAACTTTGTTTCGTAAAAAAGCCATCCTAAGCTTATGTCAAAAACAGTTAAAAAATAAAAATCTCATTCTAGATTTACTAAAATTTAATTCAAATTGTGAAATATAAGAAGACGTTTTACTCTACTATATTAATATTGTTCTACATTTGTAACAAAATAAATAGTATTTTGAGGCATTCCAATAAGTTCATTCAGACAAATACTTGTACTAATATTTGTTCAAATCTGTACAAAGTTGGGTTGTGTGATGTGGAGGGTTCTATTGGCCCACACTTACTTTACAAACAATCACACTCATACTCTCTTTTGTTGGGTGTATAGATTGATAATAATTGGTCTGAAGACCTTGGAAAGTAATTAAAGTCGTTGATAATAATTTAAAAATTAGTGAAAGAGATCCGAAATCAATTTTCATTTAGGATTGCGAAAAGTCAGACGGACGAGTTTGTAGACAAACGTACAGATAGATGTAATTTTGATTGTTGCGTTCCATTTTGGAAGTCAATTTTAGAATTGATTAACCGAAACAAATTTTAGTTTTGATTGAATTTCGGCCTGCAACCGGACAAACGGCTGTATAATTGGATCCGTTTTAAATCATATTCTTTGATTATGGTCTCTATGATCATTTTTCCGATTCGGGTTTCCAGAGGCTTCGATTAGGCGAATGAAAGTTTTGCAAATAAACTTGTCTGCTCATTTATGGAGGGCGGATTTTGTGGGAAAGATATCTGAGGCGTGATGAAGGACGTGGTTCAAAGTTGTTACTCGCTTCTGACTTTTAACTGGGAGAGAGGTAAGCAACGGAATGTATTGTGAGAATCGCCTTCTTTCCTTCCAATTTCTTCTGACGGTCATCTACCTCGGATGCTCTGGGAAACATTGCTCAAATTGTCTTTTCCAACGATGATGGGCAATCCCCTTTAGATCAAATGATTGAAAGCATGCTCGACCTGGACCAAGGTCATGCAAGACCTGGTTTCATAAATATTGCACATTTTCATAGATATTTCATTTCATATTATTAAATACTTTCATGGAGTTTTAATCTCAAAGTAACGCTCAGTTTTACAGAGGTTTGATTTCATAAATAAGGCCTACTGAAGACGTTTTCAGCTGTGAAACAAATCAACGGTCTGATCAAAGTGATAGGGTGAACTTTCTTATCCAACCAAAAATTTGATTTCAGTGGCGTAATAACCATAAAGATTGAAATTACTCACGTGAATTTCCGGCACCATGAGAAATCTGACAACATTAATAATAAGTACAGGAAGTTTAACCCAAAGCAAGACGTCTGAGAAACTATAGTCAGTCAATCTACAAACACAGTAGATGATCTTAAAAGAAGTAGCGGGAGGTCTGTGGTGTAGTCGTTTAAGGGCCAGGATAAGAAGTTATATCAAATTCTCCTCCCGTATCCTGGTATACTCAAAAAAGGGTGAGAAACAGGGAAACTATAACTATATTAGAACAAGTAATCTCGACGAAATTTCGAGGGTTAAACAAAAACAAAAAACCAAACTTGAGGCCATTTTCTAGTGTTCCCACCGAAGGTCAGCTAAATTCTAGGTCACAACAAAAATGGGAATTGGAATTATGAACCCATATATTAGTATATACTGTATGTATAATAATGAAACGGACTTTTTTTATAAAAGTCTAATTACGGTTCACCTTTTAAAAGAGTTGGACTCGTTAAAATTAGCGTCAATCGGAAAGAAGGTGAGAAAGGTGGTACAGGTGAAGTAGGAGGAGGAGGAGGGGGGTGGTGGAAGTGGGCTACCAAATATTCTCATTTGCAACCTTGGGTCAAGGCCACCGTTTTAATCATAGTTTTTCTACGGCGGGTTCGTGAACACGACCGATACCAGATAAATGGCTGATGATGAGTTTTGTTGACTTAACACTCCAGCCATGACCTAGTAAGGAGATATGACTCAGTGAAAAAGTGCCTCACAACTTTTTTGTTTAATTGAATGCGGTGATGGCACGCACAAAATCTGTTTAACAATTTGAATCTAATTGAAAGAATTACCGTAGGCATGACTATTAATGAGAGAGGGAAAGAAATCAGTTTTGCAAAGATGAAGATAGTGCCGTAGCTGATTAAACAGGATTTAAAGAAGCATTTAATTATCCTCCCTACCATTACAAGCACCGAAGGAAGTGGTTATGCGTGCTGTTTGGTAAAACAATAAAATAAAGAGAAGGACAAGAGAAACGTTGAGACCTTGTATGATCAACAAGAGGATGTTGAGCGTGAAACATCTAAAAATCGATAACTGAACCGTTGATCTGAGATCAGTTAGTATCGTACCCTCCCACCTCTTGGCATCTGGAATTTAGTGCAAGGTTGTCGGGTTGTCGGGCGATACAAAAAGGCAGGGAAACCTTGGGGAAGCTTTTTGATGAGCTACTGCTTACCCAGCCAAACCTCACTCTCTGTTACAATCTTGATACGAGTCGTGCAACACGAATTCGGGCGAAGCCAATTTGGTTCTATTTGTGCATTTCAAACTTTCAAATGAACTGACCGTAGATGTATTTAGGTGTTTACATTTCGACTTCCAAGAAAAATAGAAGAGATTAAAAAGTCTTCCTGGATTAAAGTTAAATTTGAGATAAATGTTCCGGAGGGAGATAACGCAGGCTGAGATGACCCTAAAATCATAAATCAGATTGTTTAATAGATACACCACCAATTAAATAATTAATTATCGTTATTTCTAGGCTTCGACTCGAATATTGAGAAAATGAATGAGAGAAGGTAAAGGAAAGTCAGAGAACAGAGCCAAAGTAAGTTTTTTAGCTTTCTAGCGCATTTTCACCTTTTGGAACAAAAAAATTTTATACGAAAAAGAGAGAGAGAAAAAAGAAGAAGATAGAAAGAGAGAGGGAAAGAAAGGAAGAGAAAGATAGAAGATAGAGAAGGATTGACAGAAAGAGAGAGAAAAAATCTTTTTAAATTTCATTTTTGTTATGCAACTTCCTCAGCCCCTAACGCCTCACAAATGCTTACAAAAATCGCTTCAAAAGTTCTTCTAGGTCTATGTCTGACCCTCAGTTCATAAGTTCGCTATCTTTGTGCTGGACGAAGGATAATAAGTCATTTGGCGAAGGGCAAAACATAAAACTCGCAAATCAAACGTGGTTGCCAAGAAATGGAAAGTTTCACGTGGAAAAGTAAGAAAGTTTCGCGTCCCGAGGAAACGTGTCACTAGTGTCGTGCAAGCTTAGACCAGTCTCAACACGCACTAGTTTGATGAGTGGTTTCGACGTAGGGCACAAGTCCACATAGTCCAATGATAATCATTCGATAAATGGAAATAATTTGAAATGCAAAACTTCTCCATTCACTCTAACATTTTCAAATGGCGGCCTGTCAAAGAGACAGACGAATGTTAAAAATGCGACGAAGACATTAATTAATATCCACGCTCAGAATCACGTGTCGCTAGAACTAAATTTGTTTCAACATTGTCCCATTTTCGTCGTGTACATTTTTGGCAAAAGGAACATGAAGCAAAATAAAAACCGATTCACGAATTTGGCTCAATCGCATGGTCCGATTACACAAACTTTGCAACAATAAAAAAAATTTAATTGAATTATTCTGAGGTTGTCGATTATGCTATAATTATTATCATGATCATTAGCATTTATTACGACACTACATAAGATGTGAAGTGCCCGGGTCATGAGTGTGGTGTATGCGGTGTGGGTACGAACTCGGTTAACCAACGACTTGTATGTGATCCAGTGTTGTGTATCAAGACCTCTTGACGTTAGGTCGGACGTTCCTTCCTGAATTTGATTTCTACCAGGCAGTGGCCTAGTCAAAGCAACAAGTTCTTCGTTACGGTACTCAAAACCTAAAAAAATAATTGGGCTTGTATAATTCTTGTCTTTTGAATAAAAAAAATTTCCTTGAATCCAGGGGGTGGTGTCCATTTCAGTCTGAAACACTTCCGTTACATGCCAAACTCGATGAAGATGGTGGAGATAAGAGAGATGGAGATGGTATTTTGATAGCCTTATCTCACGAGGACCTCTGATCTTTCAGAACTGAAATTTCGACTTGTTTTATAATACGTGTCATCCGTGGTAAAATGATTAAAGCTGAGAAGCATATCACCAAAAAATCGAAGGCGCCTTTGGATTGATTGGCTCAGGATCGATTATGTTTACTGTGATATTTATTAAGACGGATGCAGATGAGTCATGCACTCATGATTCCGAAGAGCGCCGCTAACGCCAAACACGTTACTGTAAAATCAGTCAGAATCAGTCATTGTTGAATTTGAAGACACTGAGTCTAGTTTCTTATCTGCTGTTTTAATGATTCAATCTTGTTCCTTCTTTTCGTTATAAGGACACGGAGGAAATGTATAGTGGGTTGAAATATTATGTTGAAAAAGGCTGCAAATTTCTGACTGTATTTTACAAAGTGCTCGGCGTTTTCGTACGTCTTTACATGTGGAAATTACTCAAGTCGAACCTATCACAGGATATATTATACTTAAGTGACACCTGATGGTCGGGTGAGAGAATATCATATAGCACATCCCGGCTGTCAATCAGCCTACTTAAATTGAATCACATCAGAGAAAGTGTTTGAGTCTTTTGATTGGTCAGCTGAAAACCGATTGTTCACCCTTTGGCATAAGATGATGTAAAAAGAGCTTCAGTCTCTCAACTAGTACTTCTCCAGTCAGATGATGACTAAACTAATTGTATGATGTTGATCTAAAAATAAGACAAAAACCGTAATTATAATTATGATTATAGATAAGTAAGAATCCCGCTTTTCATCCTTTATGGGTTTAACAGGATACCGGAGAAGGATTTGAACAAGCGTAACTTCTTAGTCTGTTACTTAACAACCTTACCATAGGCCTCTCGCCAAAAGCCATAAATTACTAATATGTAAACCATCCTGTATGTTTTGTATTTTTATTTTGTGTGTTAAGTTTAGGCTAACCTTTTCTCATCGGCTAACACAATTCAAATAATTAATTTTCACAAAATTTCATTTAAATAAAAAGTTAACATTTTAACAAAAAATGAGTTAAGAAAGAAAAATTCCAAGCGATCCCCTTCAACAGGGCTCCTGGCCTTCCCACATAAGAAACCAATGCGTTACATACATCAACAACATGAAGAGGTGCCTCCAACTCGTCCAATACCACTTTCCACCTTCGAAATATTCCATCTTGAAATGTTGGCCGCTCTCCTAATTTTTACGCCTTTTTACGGCTATCGTTAAGTCATCAGAACCATATTTTTTCGAATCCACGAACCGCTACTGCTCCATACGTAACTCACCACGGGGGAAATTGCTCCTTTCCGTCTTGTTCGTCTGTTATTTTCTGATGGTTCATGATTGATAATGATTCCATGGAAGGTTCTCGCATTGTTACGAGAAATTATGTCAAAAATTGAGCCGACGACGAACAAATGGATGACCCACACAGAGAGAGAATGGTCGGTGTGAAACGATTGTCAATAAGTCGCAGGTGAAGGAACGAAGATGAAAGTGAATAACATAAGAGATGTGGTCGACCTCGAGCTTCATTGATCATTGCACTTCATAATGGGTACGTCTTCGTTTTCGTCTTCGTCGCTCACCTCTAACTCCTTCCAAGGGTAATTTATTTGGAATAGTCGTTCTTTCATCCAGTGAAAGTAAAATATAAATAAACTTTTTTATTTTACGATATAGATAAAAATAAGAATTTTAAAGTTTATCCAGAGAGAAAGAAGATACAATATTTTTGTCCCTTTTGTCTTCTTCTTCTTCTTTCTGCACCATGTCAAAAACTTTGTTTTTGACTAAGCTCTGAGCTGGAAGCTGTAACTGCCACAGACGAAGATTTAAACAGGATTGGTCGGTAAAGACCTAATCACACCACAAAAAATATTAGATTGCCTATAATTGGTTGAGTGATAATCAGTAATAGTTGTAATAGTTAGATATTTTTTAAAAATCTGATTCGACTGATCGACTTAGAATCAATCATATCTTAGAAAATATTATATATATAGTGTATATACACGCATAATGTATTATAGTGCATGTACTCTGTCATATTACTGGTTCTCAGTCAAACAATCAATTGATATTAAATATTTTCTAAGATATGATTGATATGATTGGTTCTAAGTTGTCGAGTCATATATATTTCAAAATAAACATTACATTCACAGAAGACTGCTTACAGTTATTAATTCTTATTTTTAGAATTTGTCAATAGACACATACAGTGTTACAAGGGTTTTACTTTACATTTGAAAAACACGTGAATAATTTACAGATACAGATTACAAAAAATTCTGTAAGAGATAAACCGCAAGCGAAGGAGCTCGGCAGAATATATCTGAATATCATTTCATTATTTAGTAGAAAATCAATCATGTGATAGGGAAACAATTTTATTTGAAATTGTAAGCGCCGTTTCATCGGTTGGGTAAGATCCAATCACATTTTAGTAATTTTTTGAATGAAATTTTGATTGATGATTTGCAGACCAACTACATCACAAAATACATTTAAAAGTCGTCTGATTGATTGGCCTAGAATTAATCACTTAACTATAAATATCTGAGTGGTACTTCATTGGTTGACTGAGGACCAATCATGTGACAAAAGCATTGGATGGATGTGACAAGAAATACTTTAATAAATTTTAATTGTTTGGCAGAGAGCCAATTATATCAAAAGAAAGGTGGCATTTTATTGGTAGGCTGAGAACCAACCACACGGCAGAATATATTTTCCCAATTTTGAGGTAAATTGAAATTTTGTTTAATCATTTATCCATAGTGGTTCTTTAACTGATGTTACTAATGGTTGTTTGGCTCTCTTGCAATTTAGGGTCAACCAAAATATTGAGTTGTAATGGATTAAGAAATGATGACTAAAATAATGGAATTAGTCACATTGATATTTATTACTGAATATCTTTTTTTAAATTTGAAGAGGAAAATCTGGCAAAAGTGTTCGTCTCTGGTGATAGATGAAGAGCAATCCAGTCGAAAAGAAATAGAAGGCAGTGAAACAATGGGCTTGGTGGGGTGATGGTAAAGCAAACAAAACAACTCACAAAGTTGAGTAATTAACAAAACGACAAGTCGTAATCAAAATGAAATCTTTTCGCACCTCTTAGACCCCATTGGCGGAAATATTCGTCTTCCTTCTCACAAATTAATCATTATTAATAATTAAACACAGTGTTTAACATAATTAAATTGCAATCTTTTCCATCCAATCACAGAAATGAATTCATTCGGTGAGGCATAAGAAGTTAATCAAGAAAGTTGGGCACCATAATGAGTGAGACCATGGGAAGGGAGGCCAGAGGTCGATTGTCTTGGATGTGGGTGGGTAAACATTGGACGTCAAATTTTCAATCCCACCCTTGCCTCTCGGCTGAAGAAAGCAAAGAAAAACTTTCCCAAAGCCATCTTCAGGAGGAAGGGACCACCAGATACCAGACGCATGAGTGTTGAGTGTGTGAGGTGGGTGACCATTTCGCAATTAATAACAACTCCGATAATTATGTCTTTTCGGATATCGTTAACACCTTCTAACCGGAGGAAACTTTTTCTCGTTTTCCCCGATTACCCATAGGACGATTTCATTGAGAGCAGGGTCGTATAAAGCAGGATGAGGTCTTGGACGTAGCCAGTTCACGGTCCCTAAAGTGGATGACAGGTTTTCTACAAAAAGGCCTTTCTCCTCCTCGGTCCTGTCTTCTCTTATTCAAAACGACAAAATTCTCAATTCCTTGACCCAAATCGTAGCCGCTATTATAAAAAGAAAACATGGCGACTCATAAAATTCGAAATCCGAGCTCTTCAAAAACCAAAACCGGAAAGATGAATACAAAGACGGGGATAATTTTCAAGGTTTTTTCTTTTCTCTCTCTTTCTCGGCAAAACCTGTAATCAATTTTCGCTGATTCCACGGTTGTTTAATCTCGAATAAAAAACACGGACGTCATGTGAGACATAAAAAGTTTCCGTTTATAAAACAATCGAAAGCATTTCATTCCCATTCATTCCAGTACATCTTTCGCCTAATCGGAAACCAGTTTAAGCAATTTACCAGTTTTAGTAATTAAAACTGGTAATTAATGAAGGAATTCCTTAATATATTAGTCGAGAAAAGGAGAAATAAAGAGAGAAAGAGAGTGAGAGTGAAAAGATTCGATGAGTCGACAGTAAGCAATAGAACAACCATGGGTTTTATCATCCCGGATCTATAGAGAAAAAGGAAAAGAGAAAAAGAGGGAAAGGAAGTAGGGGATTCAACAAATCCATAGACAACACAACAATGGGTCCCGTGGTTCCATCAATAAAAACGAGAAAGCAAAGAGAGAAGTAGAAAGAAAAACAGAACCAGAGAAAAAAGAAGAAATATGAGTAGGGAGAATGGGAAAGGAAGAAAAAGGAGAAAAACAGAGAGACTGAAAGAAGGAAAAAGGGAGACAAAGAGAGTTTGAAAGAGAGAAATTCTAAATAGGAAGAGAAAAAAAGGGAGAAATAAAAGAAAAGAGAAAAATGTAAAGAGAAAATAAGAGAGAAATAGACATATATAGAAAGAGCGAAGGAAAGGGAGAAAAATAAGAGAAAAAAAGAGTGACCAAGGGAGACAGAGAAAGAGAGGTAAAAATCGTTAGTTGAAAATCGCTTATAAAAATTCCATTTTTAAACAAGTTTTGAAACGTTTGCTTTCGTATTATTGCTTAACTATTACAGTCCTAGTAACCAAACCTAATACAGGCATAACTTCCGGTTTCTGGGAACGTTTCTAGGGAGAAGACAGTCGTTATTTTTTTGCAAAAACTTGCAGTTTAAGGGCTATATTACACCGCACAAAAAAGTTCAGTAACGTTTGGTTCGGTTTTCGGACTCTTACTGTATTCTCAGCTAAGAATTTGGTAGATACACAAGTTAAAAAATCTACAAATAAATTAATAAAAGGAAGAGTGTAAAAGACGACATAACAGCGAAAATATCTGAGGACATCTAAGCAAGTTGAATCCGGGAAGACTGGCCAACAGAATATTCTAGCACTACCTAAAGAAGAAAATCATCCTTAATTTCACACCGGCATAGTCAGGGACGTAGGAAAGCGTTCCTGTAATTTTTTCTGACTATTACTATGACAGCATGAGGAAATAAAAAGTGGTTTATATAATCGTTGTTTCATTGTAAGGTCACTGTTAAGGAGGTCATGTAACTTTTTATTATTTGTAAAGATGGCCACACGGAGATCAAGAGGTTACTTCAGTGAAAGTTTTTCATTATTATCGAATTTATCGATCGTGACTGAGTTTCCTGAATGGAAGAAAAAAGAAAAATGTTATGGCCGGTTAGCAAAAGGTTCCAACAAGAACTTGTAAACTTAGTGAACGATCGATTTCTCGTGCCACGACTCTAAAAACTTGAATTCAAGTTCTCTCATCTATCTATTCATAATTACTGTTCTATTGCCTGTCAATTGGTTGAATCTTCTCACTCTCTCTTTGTCTCTCCCTTATTCTCTCTTCGTTTTTACCTTTTATTTCTCTCATCCTCTCACTTCTCTTTTCTCTCTCTTTTTGTTTCCCATAGTCATTCTTTACTGCCTTTATTTTTCTTATTCCTTCCCTTTATTTCTCTCTTTATATATACAGGGGCTTAAATGAACTTCAAATCGGTCACTCAGCCAATCGTTCTCAGTTCATACTAGCTGAACATGAACTATGTTCGACTTAGTTCAGCTTCTAGCTCAGTATGTGTACTGTGTAGGTGACAAATCGAGAGAACCAAAAAACCATCAAATAAACATGCTAAAACTTGTGACATTATCGGACCGAACTTTCCGGCAGACCTAATATACCTTCTCTGGTTGGTTTATCTTATTTTAGATATGAAGGCAGTTTCGTCTACTAAAATATCATTTATATGCCGGTGGTAATTATGTATTGTATATTGTAACACCCAAAAGGGAGCGTAATAAATATTATTATTATTAATTGCTTAAAGAAAGCTCGCTATTGTCGAGCGAGAGCTCCTCAAGTTCGGATATCGGCAAGCAATGGTCTGTAGACGTCTTGGTACTCACAATCATTGGTTTGGAGACCCCAGTTCTATATTGTGTAGATAACAAATACTGTATGTCTAAAAAATAATATATTCAGTTATAAAATTACACATGAACGTGCCTCAAGAAAGAGAGAGGGGGTAAAATAAGTAGAAAAAAGTTTTCAAAACAAAAGGACTCTTTCATGGTCGAATCAAAAGGGCAATTTACAATAAACTGGTCGGTGTCAGATACAGAAAAGGGAATTCGCTTCCAGCCATGTTTATTTCGCACTAATGATGAAAAAGAAATATAAAAATTGGAAAGTCACGTTCAATTTTCATAATGCGAAGACAGCGAAAATCCCCCTCTGGGTAAAGACTTTAAAAATTTTTTTGTTTAAATTTCCAAATACAGCTCGGAGCGCCAGAAAGAGAGAAGAGTCTGAACAAACCACGAAGATCCCGAGTTTAATTAATTTCCTATATAATAAACTCTTCCTCAAATTACGCCTGCGTATGTTCTCGTTTTTAGGTTTCAGCGTAATAGGTAATGACTACCGCAATTTTTTCTTAATGTTACTTCCGATTTTTTTAAAAAATTTGATTATGGTTGTTATTCGAAACCATGTTTGAAAGAAAAAAAAACGGAAGACGGGGAACGCGTTCGAACTGACTCAAACGGTATCCTCAAAGTGTTCGTGACTCGAATTCGAATCATCCACGCCACAGAAGTTGTCTCGAACTTCTTTGTTGTACGCCCACGAAAAGGGATACGTCAAAAACGAGGTCCAGGGTAAGTGGAAGTAGTCGTAGCGGAAGTAAAAAGGTTTTCTCAGTTTCTTAGTTTCCGGTGAGAAGGGGGATGATGACTCTCCCGGCTCTTCATCTTGCGTTTTGTCACGAGATTTGGGTGTGTGACGCATGAATCTGAGACGACTTTCCGATACTTCGACACCGTCCAGTAGGGAATAGTGTCTCTGATGGGCTATGTCGTCAAACTGAGGAGGTGAGAATATGACTGGAAGGGTTTGGTATGCGTGATACGGTGAGCTTATTATATCCCAAATTAGAGGAGGATTTGGTAGCGTTTCCTGAACCATGATCAGCGGTTTGAATTCAGTTTTGCTGTTGGCTGGTACCACGATCATGTCGTACGATTCGTACGAAACACTTCCTTCCCATATCTGACTAAAAGCTTCCTCGAGCTTTTCCATGAGAATCATTTCCATGAAGTTAAACAAGGACGATGATGCTTTTTCGGAAACGGATTCTTCTTCCACTTTGTAACCGTCACGGTACTTGAAATTTGTTGTAACATCGAGGATGTCCATGTAACTGTCAATGGACCTTCTCGAAGTCATAGAAACAGTTATGTGAGGCTTACGAAGCAAAACAGACTCGACGGGACACAAGCCCAAGGTTTTGTCTAGGAGGTAGCCGTACTCCAATTGTGTGAGGCTTTCATTCCACGTGTATGATCGCAAAATGTGAGAACAGTGAAAGAAGTCAGACAGAAGCAAAGTGTAAGTGTAATCTCGCTGAGGGTTAAACATTATCGGTTTCTGAGTGATAACTTTTGGAAGAGCAGGAGGAACGTCTTTGCCCAAAGTAACTGTATCGAGTACATAAAACCGAGGCATGAACATGTTTGCAGTGTCTATGTCCCTTTTGGAAAGCAAATCCAATTGGCGTTCGCTCATACTGAGTACAGACATTGTTCGTTTTGCTATTCTCAAATCGCTTGCTGAATCATGGGGCGGTTTCTCCTGATGGTATAACTCGAGGGAAAATGGTTTCTCAGGATTGAAGATGAATGTTTTACATACGGGTATCAAAGTGGGTGGTCGCAAAGTGTTGTAATTAAACTTTTCCGGCAACTTCAGGTTCGGTCTGGCGGTATATATGAAACTTAGACAATTTGATATCGGTGGTAATGGATTGGGTCTTAAGCCGTAGACAGCATATCTCAAAATTATGTCTTCTCGTGGGAGGTCTGGCAGAGCCTGCAATTCGTCCTCTGAGGTCAGAAGCATTTCGAAATATTTTGTGCTGAATTGTTTAGCGCTCCACATCTTTTCTTCTGTGTTTGATTTTATTTCCGGCCGGATAGACTCTACCGAAGATAATTTTACGTCCAACGAAGGTTGAGAACTTAACAAGGAGGTCATATCCTGGGAAGAGTCTGAGTCGTTGCTCTCGCTGGGTTCTGGTTCTAAAGCATTTCTGAAAGTGTCTTCCTTTTTCTTTTCATAAATATTCACCAAAAACCGACTCGCTTTGCACTCTTGCGTCATGTAATTGAGGTATTCCATTTCCAGACACGTCTCCTTTCTCCTGTTATAAGCTTTCAGGTACAAACCGATGAACGTACATCCGGTGCAAGCTGGCGTCAAGTTCGGATAAAGAGGTCGCACACCACCCAAAACCTTCAAAGCCTTGTGGATTAAACTCGCGACGGTTTGCTCTAAGAATCCTACTGGTGGGAGAGAGGTTACCACTGGAGGCCCGAGTTCTTCCACAGCTGACGACTTTTCGAAAGAGCTTGTTTCGAATCTCGTGTCCGCTCCGCAATACCTCCACGGTACAGCCAGAAACCTGGTCAACATCTCTTTGTTCTTACACAAGTATACTTTTCCACTGTAAGAAACTGCATGGTCCCAAGAGCCTTCCCAATCCAAGCAACTAGGGAAGTCTACTCTCGTGACGGGACATCGTCCGTAGCCGTGGATCTCCCATTCTGGAGAAGCCGATTCGAACATTGTCCTGTTTAGAATTTTTGGGAAGCACCTGGGCCATTCGGGAACATTGGGAGGAAGGTATATCTTTGGTTTTTTCAGGAAGTTTTCCATGTGTTTGGGACAGACCCAGTAAAAGTGGTTTTGGTACTGGACAAGACCCGAACGTGCAGGAGGATCTGATGATGGGTTTAAGATATTCGATTCGGCCCAGCAAACCGGACAATTATTGTGAAACGAACTTTTCCTCAATTCGTATTCGTTTTGACTAATACACATATACTCGAGTGGCAAAGCCTTGTCACTTACGCAATTCTCAACGTAATACAAAATGCCAAAAAACGATTTTCTTATAACATCATAAGCCCTGTAAAAAATATCCGCGGCGCTCGATTTTGCTTTCAGTTCATACAGATTGTTATACATTTCCTGATTCCATTGAAAAAACCGTTTATACGTCTCATCCCACTCCTTATACTTGGTGTCCAAATTGACTCTCTGCTTATATGGAAGTCTGAATTTCTTCAAAACCAAACTCTCCCGATTGACTTTCCCCGAATACGCATCTCCGACCAAACTCAAAATGACGAACGGCAACTTTCCCCCTTCGGCTAAGCTTTGTGTCATGGCTGCATCAAAGGGAATCCCATCAAAAATGAGACCTTGCGACACGCAAGTCGAATCATTTAGACAAGCCATCAAAGCTTCCATTTTCAGACTGAGTGGAAGAAAACAACCTCTTTTAAGATAATCCTCAATGGATTTGTTGAGAGAAGTGTTTGCCATCTTTTCGGAAACAAACCTGAGAGCCATGCCCATTGTTATTACCTTTAAATCGAACATGTATCCAAGTCGTTGACACAAAGCCGATTTTCCCGATTTGGGAGGACCTATCACGGCCACCCTAAGGGGAATGTTGGGGTGGTGAGGCTCGTTGAATATATATTTGATTGGGTCGTTTAAGAACTTTCTCTTTTCGTTTTCACCCCCGAGGTAATATATATAGTTTCGATAGACCACCGGAAATATCTTCCCTTTGGCTTTTAAGGGTCTAAACATGTGAATCGAATTTTTCATCCGAAACACCTGAACGGGACACCATCTTCCAAACTTACTTAGGAAGTAGTAACCTTGTTGAAGGAGTTTCTCGGCCATTTCCATCTTCACGAGGAACGCAAATTCCCCTCTTTGGTTCAAACGCCTCTTAAGAGGATCCAGTTTCAAGAAAAGTTCATTCAGGGTCGTATTAAGATCCCTATTGTTGTCGATTACCAACCAGGGAACAGAATTATTGGCAAAAATTTGTCTTATCTTGTCAATTTCCTCCATGTCCCGTCGATAGTTGGTCGTTAAATCGGCTTCGAGTCTTTCTTTTCCGGATTCATACGTCTCGAAAATCGGGTTAAATACCAAAGTTGGGAATTCTTTCTTCAATATCTCCTCGATTTCCTTGTGCGTTTGTTCCTCCTGTTGATATAACTCTCTATCATGAGTGCTCATCATTGACTGTATAGATTTCTTTTCGCTTTTGCGCTTTTTTACAGTTGTTTGTCTTTCCGAAACCATTTCCGAACGTCGAACAGATTTTAGAAATTCGTTGACGCCCTGTAGGGTGTCTTCTAGAAGTTTCTCTTCCATCATTTCGTGATTTAACTTTGATTCCCACAATTCCAAGCTGTTGTCTATGTTGCGGGCGATCATGTCTCGTTCCGGTAAACTAACTTCTAACACTAGATCGGGAAAGAAATTGTTTTTCGTGATTTTGTCCAAATCTGAAGACCGGAGGGGAAATCTCTCCAAAACGAATCCGTGTCTGATGAACGGTTCTTGGTTCCATAAAACTTTTACACATTTTAGGAAGCAATCCTCGTCTAAGTCAGATTTATTCTGTACGTAGTCATACAGTTTCGATTCGATTTGACTCATGCTCGAGAAGGGAGGGCAAGAGGAATTATTTTCGCTTTTCGTTTCCAAATCCCTCTCATCTCTCTGTGGTTCCTCGATCGTTTCGTATTTTAGTTCCGGGAAGTCGGTTTTTACCGGGGGTTGTTTCAACATTGTCAGGTTTTGATTTGCAAAAGATTCGCCCAAGTTCCACATGGGATCAACGTGATTTTCAAGCCAGAACTTGCGGATTTCAAAAGGAGCGTTCATGAACTCCTCCAGTGCGGATTTGGCCACATCGTTGTGTCGGTCTGACAGCAGGAGTTTCTTTTCATTCAAAATGGCGTTTCTTTCCAGTTTAGAACTACTGTGAGGTACCAGTCTTTGACCTAAAAGCTTCACGTATTCGACTTGAGGCCAGCCACATTGAAGGGAAACGGGACGAGCTATTGAGGTTTTCCCACATCCTGTCGCACCCACAACGAAAATCCTGACGGGAGGTAGACACCGAATGGGGGAGTAGTAGGGAGCATACTTTTCCGGGTCTTCAATGAATTTCCCCTTGGCAATGTCATTCCAGAAGAAATAGAGCTTTCCATAGTACCTTAAGACGAATTCAGGTTTGCCCCTTAGGAGGATGTTTCTCTCGAGATTGACGATACAAAATGGACCGGATTCTCCGTAAATTCGTATATCGTCTCTCTCTTCTTTGATCTTCTCTCCGTGGTAGTTTTCAACTTCTAAGTAGTTTTTCTCCTCCTCTTCTTCCTCCTCCTCCTCATCTTGAAATCGCTTTTCTTTCTCTGTCATCTCCAATTCGATTTCTCTGTGGATTTCGTCCAGTTCGAAACTCGCCAGTTCTCTCGGCTTCTTTATAAAATGGCTACTTAATGTCTTCACAATTTCGGCAAAAATGTCCGCTGTCGTTCTGTCGGTGACGATAATTTCTTTAATAGTGTCACTTCTATTTGCCACACCAAGGTATTTTTTTATTTCTTTAAGTTTGTCAGGAAGCGATAAGAGAGAAACAAAAAACGAAAAATTTTTCGGACATTGTCTGGGCAGAGGTTTTGCTTCTTCCTTCGTTTCTTCCCTCTGACTCAGATAATTAATAATGTTATCTGTCAGAATTTGCAGTTTAGTACCGAGAGGGGCTTGAGAAAAGGAAGGATAAGGTTTTCGGCCCAGACAAAAAGAACTGGAGGAGTTCGAGTATAGATGAACGTCCAGGGTGAACTCATTACTGGAGAAATTATCCTTCATCAAGCCAAAACTTTCATTCTCATTCTGAATAAGGGCTTGAGTGAATAAATCGGCAGGAAACGGAAGTTTGTATTCCGTTGAGCCGTTCTCACCTTTCTTAAGTATTTCGAATATGTTATCCAGTTCTTGATCGGAACTTTTCTCCAGATCTAAGTCCTCAATTATCAAACGGAGCATTTCTTCCCAATAATTGGTGATAGAGACTGATTTCTTAGTCACGGTTGCCAATTCCTCAGAGTGTGACTGATTGAGATTGATCGAACCGGAATCGGAATGATCTTCTCCTACAAGAGCTGCCTCCGACAATGAGGCTGTGCTTGGACAGTTCCACTCGCACCACATGTTTATAATCCGCTTTAATTCGGGCTCGATATCAATTAAAATGTAAACGTGATCGGCGAAAATACTTTCTTGAACCAAATAAGACCAAACTTCTAGATCTAATACCATGTTATCGACCACCCAGCCCCCGGGCGAAATCACTTCGCCGGTTATTCGCATCCCGTCCTTTTCGGCTTTTTCTATAGCGTCTCGTAATAGCACACCGACTTCCTCTTTGTCCTGCTTTATAATTACGCAATCAGCTCGGTTGAACGACTTCCGTCCGGCTTCTAGAACGGATGGATGATTCGGATCGACCGGGTCAGGGATCATAGGTCTTTCTTTCAGCCATTCCGGACAGTATTTATAAAGTAGGTGGGGATTGTCTAAGAAAATCTCACAGAGTGGGATGTCCATAAAGCAAGGTAGCCGCCATTTTGCGAATTCTTTTCTTAGCGAAGTTTGAGACCAACGGACTTTGGAAGCGGCTGATAATAGTATCTGGAAGGATTTTCTCCTCTCTCTCGTTGTATAGGTTTTGGTCTTGAGAATGAGACTGGATAATGATTGCGGGGGCAGTAAACTCGCCCAGTTTATGGTTGTGTCACTTTCTTGCGAGTCTTCACCTAGTAATTGCTTCTCTTCGCTCTCTCCTTCGTCTCCTGATCCCTTTTCCTGACCTTCGACTTTATTTTTATAATTTGAAAAAGTGTTCCACAAGGATGAAAAAAACAAGTTCGCCTCGACTTCCAGACCAGTCTCGTCAAAATTGTAATCCTCATTTTTCATTGCTCGTTTGATTTTGTCTGATAATGAGTCTGTTGTGTACTCCCTCTGAGGAAAATGTCCATCGCTTGTAGGAATTGAAACTCCACGAACTTCCAAATTCTTTAAGTCTAATCTTTTTTCCTTCTTCCCTCCTCTCCCATCGTCACTTTCAAACGTTTCATCATACTCTCCTAAAACAGAATTATCTCCACTTTGACATTGTTTGAAAGCATCTTCCTGCTCGGCTAGCGAGTAAAACTGTTCGATTCTTTGAGCTAATAGCTTCTGAATGTATGCGATCCACTTTTCAGTTAGGTTAATCCGTTGTTCTTCTTCTAGTCTCCAGTCTCTCCACGATTGAGCAGTTAGTCGGATGATTTCTCTCGCTTCCGCTTTTTGTCGGCAGAATTCTTTGTAAATGTTTTTCTTTCTGTCTGCATCCTCTCTTAAAACCACGTTCAAATCGATGAAAGCTATCGAATACTCAGAGGCTAGAGAACGGGCCAGTACTGTCTTCCCACAGAATGGATATCCGATTATGAAGAATCGACAAGGTGGCTTCGGTCTGATCGGCAGCACGTATGGTCTGGGGTTTCGTATAAAGTTCATCATACACTCCTCATTCCGAAGGAAGTATATGTACTTCATAAAGATGACAGAAAATTTGGATTTCCCTTCTATTATCTGACCATTTCTAAGAGAAACCGGACAAATGTAATTGTAGTGAGATAGTTCCCACCGAAATTTGGGTGATATCGTCTTTTTGGCGAATAGTGTTAAAAACGCAGTTTGGGGAGGTTCATTAATGATGTTTAGTATGTCGGGGTCGTCTGCATCTTCCTCGTCTTCCGGTTCTGGTTCTGGTTCTGGTTCTTCATTCCCCTCTTCAGTGATTTGTTTTTGTTTTAACGGTAAAAACGGAACAACAACCGGAACTTTCCATATTCTTAACAGAGCCAACCGGGCTTGGACCATTTCGAATGGGTTTTCGACCCGCGAGTCAACGTCCATGAAATACTGAGGATCAATTCTGCTCTTGATCAGGTCTACAATCGGTTTTATTAAAATATCGAACAATTCCAACTCCGACCAAACTTGATCTTCTCCATCTCTCGGAAGCTTCACATATGGCTGAGAAGGTGAAATGTCCATATCCCGTTCATATCCAACATCTTCCTCTTCTTCACTTTCCTTAACGAATAATAGATCTTTATATTCTTCATCCTCATCCTCTTCCAGTCCGTTATCTCCATTCTCGTCCAACTGATACCGTAATAAAATTAACGTATTCCTCTCCTTCCTTTCTATTTCATATCGTAAGTTCGATCTGGTTTTAATCAAGTCATCATCATCGAATAAAACATTTATGAAAACGGTCGGTTTGTTTTCCCACGTGAAAAGATAATTCAATTGCTGCTCGACGGACAAATCGTACAAATGGGGCAGGCATGGTAGACCGCATAGAACATAACCTCGATGCCTTGCTTCCGGTGAATGAGCCACATATGACAGCAACGCTAAAATAAAGTTCAGAGTTAAGGAAACACCTAAGCGCAATAACCTATCCAAAAATTTGCCCGTTTCACTTTCAGTTTTAATTACTTGATTAACGATGCTGTCCACTTCGATGAAAACGCTTCCATATTCGTTGGCTATGTCTTCACCTAATTTCCTAACGTTTGTCCCGGATTTCCCTAAGACAACAAAACAAGGTGGGGGAGTCCTTAAAAACACTTCTTCCGCGTAATCTTCAACGAAACAGTTTTGTATATCACGATTAAAGTCGCACTCATACTGTATCGCGGATTCGTCCGAAACTGGGTGATAAATAAGCTCGGCTTTTGGTTTCCAACTCCGAATCAAATGCCCGGCAAAAAAATACTGATTGATTTGTTCGAAAACCTTTTTTACG
This sequence comes from Columbicola columbae, assembly GCA_016920875.1. Classification (NCBI taxonomy): domain Eukaryota; kingdom Metazoa; phylum Arthropoda; class Insecta; order Psocodea; family Philopteridae; genus Columbicola; species Columbicola columbae. The sequence goes on along the minus strand of JADMLL010000003.1, from coordinate 16,873,358 downwards.
AAATAGTCCTTTCTAGATACGAGTCCCTTGTCAGCAGGTGGTATTTCAACTTCTGGCTTCGGCTGTAACCTTAATTCCATTGCATGTTGTCCATCGGGTAAAAAAGCAAGTAAACATAAATATTAATGTTTCCATTTTTATTTAAAATAGTTGCTTTCACTCTCTCGGGCTAACGTTAGTGGTCGATATATCGAAAAGAAAAACAGAACGCTAGGAATCGAGAAAGGTTTTCATGTTGAGCTTTAGTCTTGACCAAATCTTTCTTTCTAAGACATTTATCAAGCTGACGGGAGGTCTGTGGTGAAGTGGTCCAGTGCCAGGCTGAGAAGTTATAATAGCAGGGTCAAATCGTCCTCCCGTATCCTGTTATGATCAAAAAAAGGTGAAAAAGGGGAATATAACTTAGCTATAAATGTTGAACACAGCTATCAAGCTTTCATTTCATAAATTTTTCACTCAGGAACCCTTTTGAATTGGATTTCGGAGGTCCAAATAAGTGTAAGGATGATTCTGTAAATGATGAGTTTGTTACCAGTAAAGAATGTAACAGTCTTCTCAATAGCCATAACACAGGAGACAAGAACAACAATAAAGAGTTCTTGTGTTGTTGTTTTAGTAAGAAAATACAAGAAGAACATCATATATGATGATGTGCCGTCTCCGCGTCGAAGTCTGGTAATCAACAGGGCTATGGCGACCTTGGATGCTGCCGCTCGGAATGGGGCGGCGGATGTCATACCGAACTCTAGGTTCTTGGGCGGCGCGTTCCCTCTATTGGATGTATTAGTCTGAGAGAACGTTACTATCATCATTTACTCAAACCCAACTTCTATTTTTACACTTTCTATCAACTCAGATAATTCATACCCAGAAACACACAACAAAATAATATTTTTGAATCACTTCAACAACTAATGTACAACACAAAGTAATGCTGATAATAATAGTAATGGTACATTTTAATATTCACCCCATAAATGAAACGCCTTTGACTTTTAATTTGCATTTTAAACATTACAAACTCAATAAAGAAGAAAAAGGGTGTAATTATTGGATGATTACAGAAAATCCTTTTAATTCACAATTATTATAATTCTTGCTTGAGAGAAATAAAGAGTAAGGTGAATTAAGTAGAGGTGAAAAGAAAGAGAAAGCTTCTTAGAAGGAAAAGGTAGTGTTGGGAATTATGCAGCCCCTCATAGTCAGGCAGAACAGAATGCTTGAAAATATTTTTTAAATTTCTGAATGAACAATGTCATCTTGACATGAGTTGAATTTAATATTTTGTTTACACAATAAAAATAACATTTCATTTTGCTTGAGTGGTTGGAGTATGTTCAAATGAAACTGTTCCCCCAAAACCAAAGATGATAGCACAATCCAAAACATTCATTGTTAAATAGGTGGCAGTTTCTTACAGGGAATAATGATGAAAAACCAAAACCTCTTTTGACTGTAGGTTGTGTTGAAATAATTTGAGATTACAATTGATTGTTTTAGGTTAAATTAGTGCCTGAAATCCTAAGTCTTCTAGTCAGATAAATCTGCGACCGGTTTCATTTCCTACCTGAAAGGTTTCGTATAAACTAAAGCTATGATATGTAATAAATACTCTTAAGCAAAGATGGGTTATGTTATATAAGTTGAATAATTTAGCCAATCAATAAATTAAATAAATTACATGAATCATTAATCGTTGAACAAGGGCTCAAATTAAAAAAATAATCTCAGAAAATTAAAAAATTTTTAAATTAATTGGTTTTCAGTAGAAATTTTAACTAAGTTGTAACTATGTTTTAAATTTTGCGCCATTTTGAAAGTTCGCGTCTCGTATTTTTATTCATAGAACTTAAACAGGTTTTTATTATTATCAAATAAAAGTATTTATTTTTTCTCAAAAGAGTACAATTATTAATTCATTACAAATTTATTTTCGAAAAAAATTTTTGTCACCGGTTTTTAGAAAATTGTTGTTTGGACAGCTAATGTATGTCTATGGTGCATACCGGTGGCGCTCCCATGACAATAATCTCAAACGTTGTTTACAAGAAGTTACTTATACTTTGAAATTATTTTCAAAATGTTATTTCACACAGTAGTAATTCCATTTTAATTTAAAAATGAGCGTTAAAGTGCCTAGATATATTCTTCGATTTTTCACAATGATTGGTAAGCTAATTATTTGTTCAGAAAATGAATTTTAATTAAAGAAGATTCAAGCCCAAAGCAAAGTTTATTAAAAGTTAGTGCTTAAGTTTTTTATTTATTTTTTTGCTCGACTCATTCACCCTTTTAAAGTTTGTGTGATCAAAACTACTTCCCCGATTCTCCTAATTTAAATAGAGATTTATAAATTATATTCACAGCTTAACTTGAGAAAACAAAAATTTTTTTAATTTCCTTATAATTAAGTAATTGAAGATAATATCTCAAGTTATTCAACTATAAAGAGCTAGACGCATTATAAAATAAGTCAGATTCTTTTTCTCTCCTATTTTAAATTGTCAATTAAACTTTTTTTTTGTTAAAGACAAGTTCCAACTTTTGCAAAAAGAAAGCTTTAGTTCTGTTTGGTGATAAAAACATTCAAACATTTACTTGATTCATCTTGGTTATATTTGCTTGACAAAGTTTAATTTTTAAACAACCAGTAATGAGATAAGTGAGTTTGCCTTAAAGGAAAAAAGTAAATGCAAATGATTATCTTGACATTGACAATTTTTTCTTTTTATTGTCTTCCTAGAATTCACAAAGAATGGGATGCAAAGGAGTGTGGATTTTGTTGTAAAGTTCACACAAAAAGAAATAAGGAACTGAGGAAAATAGTTTCCTAGTCCAAATACTGCACTGCCAGGTTTTACACTGTAAGTTCTTCATTTTGTGCTAAAAATCGAATAAAGGGTTTTTAAAAAATCAGGCTTAAAATGACAATAAATCTGAAATTTATATATGGAAGAATAAATCTCATTAAAAAAATGTAAAAATGAGAAGTTTCACAAGATACAAAATCATTTTGTTATTTATTTATTAGAAAAAACTTAATTTTCAATAAAATGATTTGTAATAATTTTTTTTGGTAGGTTTGGAGGAAACCTTTCAATCTAAAATGGCAGGTTGTACAGGAAATGAATACAAAACTATTCAAAGCTATGGAAAGAGTCATATAAATGGAAGATATGGATACAAAATCAGGAGAAGGGTCAAAAAGTGGGGCCAACTCATGCTTGGCACTCTAACAGGACTCTTGTTGGGTCTTATAACAGAATCAAACATTTTTATGAATGGGTAGCTCAGATGAATACAACATGTTTAACAGGATCAACAAATGGGGTGAGCTTGGAATTTTTTTTAAATCTTGAAATGATGATGATGGCCAGCAAACATTTAAGCTTCTAACTTAAAGTAACTTTATAAAAAGCTATTTTACTTTGATATGTTATAGGATGACTCACCAACCTATCAAAAACTTTTAAGTTTAAAGTACAATGAAGATCCACTCAAAATCATCAATTTAAACAATCCTTATCGAAAATTCGAAGGCTCTGAGGGTAATTTAGTTTTCGTTGGGGTCATGACTGCTCAAAAGTACTTGGCATCAAGAGCTGTTGCTGTTTATGAAACTTGGGGACGAGAGCTCCCTGGCAGGATTGCGTTTTTCAGCTCTGAAAGTTCAACTGTTCCAAGTAACAGGAAAGACTTGCCTTTGGTTCGATTGAAACATGTGGACGACAGCTATCCACCTCAAAAAAAGAGTTTTATGATGCTACAGTATATTTGGGAGAATTATGGTAAGAAATGAAGCTTTTAATTAAAATCAGCAATTCTAAGTTGTAGTAATTACATAACTTAAAATTTCAAGGAGATCGTTTTGAATGGTTCATTCGAGCTGATGATGATGTTTACATGAGACCAGATAAGTTAGAAAATTTCCTCCGATCGATAGACAGTAAAAAACCACTTTTCATTGGACAAGCCGGCAGGGGAAACCAGGAAGAATTTGGCCTTTTAAGTCTTGAATATGATGAGAACTTTTGCATGGGTGGACCTGGAATCATTATAAGTAGAGAAACACTTCGAAGGTAATTATCCCTAGTGTAATCATACTTGATATTTTTGACTTTCTCAGTCTAACCTGATTTTTTTTGCTTCAGAATAGCACCTCATATTCGATATTGTTTGAAGAATTTATATACAACACACGAGGACGTTGAGTTGGGTAGATGCGTCAGAAAATTCGCAGACGTTTCTTGCACTTGGTCATACGAGGTTGGTAATTTAATATTTGAAGAGAGTCACTCTTTACTCCTTCTTCACCTTTCTTCTTTTTTACTTCTGTCTTCTGTTATTTTCTTTTTTCTTACTCCCAGACCTCTTACTCTACTACTTTACTAATATATTCTTTCCTCTCAACCTAATTTCCAGATATGTCCTTTATCCAATTACTAAGATTAAGACACTGGTGTGTTTCCTAAGCAAAGGCTTTTTAAAGTTGGACCCTTTACTTGTGTAAAATTTGAAAATAGCTAGCAGTTAACTTGACATGATAATGAAAAAAAGTTGTGTCATTTCTATTCGTAATATTGTTGTGAAACTTTAGGGATCATTATCTCTTTTTTGCAGTGGCTTTAACGACTATATACTCGTATGGTTTTAAATATGTCCATTGAAGTTTGAGTAGGAGCAAATTTAGATTTGAACTGATATATCAGAAGATATCAAGAACTTTCAAAATGCAGAAAAGGAATTTTGGGTAGAATTTTCGGTTATTGTTCACGACATAAATCAAATCTCAAGTTTAGTTTCAGAAAATTTTTCTTTAACGTCATTTTTCATGGTTCCTGCAAACTGTATATGATTGCGTGAAATAACTGTAAACCACGCCAAGAAGGAAGTTTGTATTTATTGATCACTTTTCAGATGCAAAACATTCTCTACCACAATTCGAGTGGATCCGAAGCGTTCACCGGAAATCTAAAACAAAAAGAAGTAATCAGAGCAATAACTTTACATCCTGTCAAACAACACAGACACATGTATCGAGTGCACAGTTACATGAGGGTAGGCTTGATGATAGTATTTGTCGTTCTGATAGTAGGCAACATTTTTTTCTTTGTTCTTCAACCTTTAACTATTTTTCCAGCAACTAAAAATCCAAGAATTATTGTATGATATCATTTTACTACGAAGAGATTTAAAGAAAACTCAGGAATTGACCAAAGATGTGGATAATCTACTCAAGAGCCTGAAAAAAATGAAGGATAATTTGGATAGTGATGAGGATAACGCGACGAAAATGTTGGAAGATACCGACAAAATGGGCTTAGAGCCAAATCTCAAGAAATTTAAACCGTCATCTGAGAGAGAGATACTACATTGGGATTTCATTCAAAGGTCCTTGTACTCAACAGATAATTTGAATCCGAGGAGGAGAATGGAAAGAGCTTTTAGAGAAGGAATCGAAGATGTTATTAGAGATGTAAGAATAAGAAAGTTCTTTATGTACAGTAATTTGGTTGGGGTGGGGGAGAGGATCTAAGAATTTATGTTTATGTGGGTAACCCAGAAAAGTGGTCGACTATGAACCTTTTGAGCTTGCACCTGTCGAAGAGTTTAAATTTTAAAATCAGAATCGTGAAAAGATGAATGCCCACTGGAGTATAATTGTCCTCGTTGAAAGCGTTATACGAGTTGATATTAGGTCGGGCAGTTTGTAGGTGTCAAATTCCTGCTTGCACGTACGAAAACCACCGACGATGCACAGTCATTTGGCCTACCTCTTCAACTTTCCAATAAAGTAGTATATTTTAGGCATGTCATATGTTGATTTTTGTTTATTTAGTTATAGTGCTGTCGTTAGTAACATCTCAAGAACTTATTTTTGTTTTCAACTTCCTGTTTTCGTTACTTCTTTTCTACTTGCAAGCAATCTGAGAAAAAAAACTTTAATTTCTACAGTTCATGGAGACTATCAACAAATTTTCCCGTCAAAGAGGCAGAGTCATAGAATATCAAGATTTACTCTACGCATACACCAGAGTGGATCCCATGCACGGTGCTGATTTCATCCTAGACATGTTACTGAAGTACAAAAAATATCGAGGAAGAAAGATGACTGTACCTGTGAGGAGACACGCCTACCTTCAGAGACAGTTTACCAGTAAGTTGTGTGGTTTCTTACAACACAGTGCTGGATTCTTTTGCCGATTCATGGTTTTATTTTTGTATTTAGGTACTGAAATTCGGGAGGTATTAAGTAGCGACGATGATTCAGACGTCGAAGGTGAAAGAAAGGCAGGAAAGAGCACCTTTGTCAATGATATAGTAGGAAACACTTTGTTGAATATCAGAAATCGACTGTCCATGACACCTTTTCGGTCTCTGTATGGGGGATCATCAACGCCCGCGAATAAGATAATTAATTTTATACTTCCGCTCTCGGGACGATTTCAAACTTTTTTGAGATTTATAAAGAACTACGAGGAAGTTTGTTTGAAACGAGATCCTTGGACGTCTCTCGTGATCGTTTTATTTAAAAACGAAATAGAGAACTCCATGGACAAGACAATCGAATACATTCAAGATTTACAGAGGGATTACCCATATTCCTATCTAAAAGTTGTACCAGTCGAAGATGATTTTGCGAGGGCCTCCGCTCTGGAAATAGGTTCGAGACATTGTCCAGACGACGAGTTTAATATACTGTTTTTCATCGACGTCGACATGGTTTTCGACGAAACGACCCTGAGGAGAATCAGAATGAACACTATTCGCGGAAAGCAGACTTATTTCCCGATCGTTTTCAGCGAATTCGATCCGACGATCGTGTACGAAAATCCTGACATTGTGGAATCTCCGAGTCATTATTTGATCACGTCGAACACGGGTTACTGGAGACAGTTCGGGTTCGGAATAGCAAGCATGTTCAACAGAGATCTCAAAATGGTGGGTGGATTCAACACGACAATCAAGGGTTGGGGTAAGGAAGACGTGGACGTTTTTGACAAATTCGTCGCTTTCTCATCGAACATAACGATATTCCGTTCGGTCGATCTCGCTCTCGTACACGTCTTCCATCTAGTCGAATGCAGTACCAAGTTGGAGGAAACCCAGTTGAAGATGTGCAAGGGGACCAGGAAGGATACTTATGGAAGCGTGGATCAGTTAGCACTTTTCTTGTATAATAACGCTGAAGATTTTAAACAGGCCGTTCGGAGGAAGAATGCAAAGATTTAGACGTGTTGGAGATTTGTGTCGAAAGTAAAGGGTACCATGTGCCTTAGATTTTTATATATTTTGAATGTTGATCTCTTGAGACCGGGATGAAAAAGAACTTTAACTGTAAGAAATGTTTAAAACTTGTTCTAGTAAGCATCTCGACATTGTCCGGTATTTATTTTTTTAATTTTATTTATTTAGTATAATTTAGTTCATCTATTTATGTAAACAGAGATGTATGTTTGTTAGTATGCCATGGTTGAGTTTGTGATTTGAACGATCTCTTCCTTTTTTATAGTCTGTTGAATGGCTATACAAGGGTTTTTCTTCACATTTGGTTTCGTGGAATTTCCAGCATCTGTCTGTGTATATTTATTTAGGTCCTCCTTTAGAGGAACAACGATTAGAACGGTCTTCTCATATAATAGTTTTATCCTGTCAATTCTTGCCCCTAACCTTGTTGAATTGGTATTATTTCCTCGTTTCTGTATTCTTTAAGCTAATAAAAACACCTTTCTGACGGTCTTGCCTGTGGGACATTAGACTACAAAAGGGGCTAGTGACCCAAGATCTTGGCAGTTGTAATCTTGATCTGGTCCCACCTGTAAATTTAATTGTTGGTAGAGTTTGACTGTGTCATGGCTCCCAATTCTCATCTCTCTAGCTATTCTGAAGGTTGTTTCATCAATTAGGCAACTTAAAAAATTTTCCTTGTAATTAGGAGTTGTAACTTGATCTTTGTATTCTCCTTAAATCCCCTTGCTGTACCTTGCTGCTACACCTTCCTGAGATTATTTGAATGGATTTGGCATTGAGTTGAACCAATCAGTCTGGGCTTGATCAAAAGGTGTCAAAATTTCAAAGAGACTGTCTGTCTCAGTCTATTGTTTCCTATCAAAAGACCATCGTGGAATCTCACGCTCACCTACAAAGGTGTTTGTCAGACTGAAATCATTTCATCCGTCCTTGAGTTACTCTGGGGCATACACATACGTACTGTATATACAGTTATATACAGTATAGAGATTTATACTCCGTCTTTTGCTCAGTGCCTTAGTTATTTATATTCATATTCAGGTAGGGAATTTCTTAGTAAGTTAGCTCATTAATTGGCATGACTCATTTGGCGATTTCAACATCCCTACTAATGTTGGTTTGTACTGAGGCATAGAAACAGGGTAGATATCATTTCCAAACCTTTATAGGATCTCATTCATGGTAGGAAACGTAAAGCAATCCTTTGCCATACCTACAAGAGCTCATTATAGAGACATGATAAAAAAATAACTCAAAGTTAAATTTGGCAGTTATTGGGTTATTCGGGAACATTCAATTAAAAGAATTATTTATATATAACAAAAACTGTTATAATTCAATAAATTTATGGCGTGAAATTTTGACAAATTAAAATTAAGAATGTTAAAATCATGTGCAAATTAAAAATTGATTCATTTTACATTTTAAATGAATGTAATTTTGTTTATAGTAAATCGTTGTTGTTTTAATTCGTTAGTCACTCAACGATAAAATAATTTATTTACTTTTACAAGCATCAGACATTCGGTTTTTGTAATTTTAAAAATTTTAAGTGAAATCTATTATATCTACAATTTGTGCATTTATTTGGTACAACGAATATATATAAAAAAACTGATTTCAGATTTTACAGTTCAACGCCATTTTTGTTGTTTTCTGTGCCTACTCTGTTACAAATGGTTCAGTATCAGCTCTTTTACATTGATCTTCGATATCGTCAGTTTGTGTTTTCACATTTTGTGTTATAAAATAGCAATTTTTCTTTTACACGACTAAATATTAACATTTTTAGCACGATATTTGTTTATAGATAGTATATAGTATATATATATATAATTATTTTATGTTTGTGGGAAATTAAAATTTTTTTAAACGTTTGTTGTAACGTTAATATGAAAACTATTTTATTGTTTTTCAGAGACAATTGTATAAGTATTATTGGTAATACTATAAACAAATTAATTTATATAGACGATAATTGTAAACAGGAACTATATTTCTTACTGCTTAGAAAAGAAAATTGGTTGTAATAATTTAACATTCTTCTTTTGTTTCTCTTCACATATTATAGTAACTGATGTCAATTATTTATTTACATGAGCTGGTTTTAATATATCACATTGAGAATATCTTTGGGTACTTTTGCTTTAACTTCTGAAACATTTTTTGCCTCTCAATTTTTTTAAAAATTCTAACATCTGATTCGAGTAAAATTATTTTTATTTTTGAATGTTGTGAGTTATTCATTTATTTGCTAAATAAGTAAGGCGGGTTTTGGGGGTTTTTATTAAAATGATAAGGAGCAAAAGTTTCAGCCATCAATAATGGGAATACAATAGTAGCATCAGCATAAACTTTTACTGGATTAGCAGTTTTCTTGATTTTACCCCACGAAATTGATTCATCAGGCCTGGCTCCGCTATCACTTCCATCAAATTCAGAGCTTGTGTTTACAAAAACGGCAAATTCTGCTCCGTTTCTCATTAAATTCGCGTTACATATGTGATGTTTGATTAAACCACTTCCCAAAACTATCATACCAGAGTTAATTGCTCTTACAGCAATTGTATTGAGCCTTCTCAAATCACTTAATATGTCAACAACTAAACCTGGGTTTTTGTATGAATGAAAGTACATCATGTCGCCAATACTACCATCAGTTAAAGCAGGACTGAACACTGGAATTTTGTTTTTAGCAGCCCAATAATAAATTGAACTTGGATCATTTATCTCCTCTCCCAGTCTTGTAATAATTTTCGAAGGTGACCAAATAACTTTATTTTCATTCTGTTCCTTTAACATCTTATCGAAAATTGGTAACACCCAATCCTCAAACATACAATAATTTATATTAGGTACCAATAAATTACCTATCCGATTAATACCTTTATCCCTAAGTGTTCTTCCATCTAAATTAAAGTCCCCTAAGAAAGTTGGAGCTAAACATTTAATAAAATCCTCTTCAACTCCGCCTGCTGTAGTCACAATGCAGTCGACTAATTTGTGTTGAACCAGAAATCGGATAGAATCTCTCAAACCAGAGGAAATCATATTTGATGTGTAGCCCAGAAATATTGTGCAACTTGTTTTTGGCTTGACAAATTCATCATCTTCAAAAGACTTTTGATTATCTGACTCTAATTTGACGCTACGACATGCTAACATATTATTAATTTCGTCAATAGCCAAACCGAAATTAGTCGCCTGAAAGCCACATGTCTTGTATGTCTTCATCAAATTCTTGTAATTGACGCCTGTGTTCCAATCATATCCTTTGACAATTGGAGTTTCTAGTGGAAGGTTTTCACTTTTTTACAAAAACAGCATTTTTCGCTCCATCTATTGATTCTGTCATGATTGTTCTGGAAAAAATTTTTTGTTTTTACTAACTGCTTCCTTCGTGAAGCTGAAAATGCTTTATGAATATGAAAAAAATAAGTTTATGCAGAGTAAAAAAAAAAAGTAATTTCATTATTGAAAGGAAGGGACAAGTTAATTTTTTTAATTGCAATCTTGACTAACAAAGGTGGGAATTTGTATAAATGTCTGTTTAATTTTAAAAAAATTAAATTTATTTACCCCTTGCAATATTTCCTAATATTGCAGCATAAGAGCAGAGTAATCGTTAACCTAACCAGGACCTGGTTGAGAACTTATGAAACCTTATAAAAAGAATTCATAAAAATACGAGAGAACTCATTTCTTATATTATAAATATTTTTCTGAGAATTTTTACGATGCGAAAATTTAAAAACAAACCAACTTTTTATTAAACGAAAATTTCAAGCATCTACGAAACCCTAACATTTCCTCTCCAAATCGGTTTGAGGACCGTTATTGATTTCGCAATGGGTTCTTATTAAAAAGGTGGAAAATTATTATTTTTAATTAAGGAAAATTCATGAGTTGAATTTAAATTGCATTTTAATTAATTTTATGAGTGACTTAAATCGTACATTTAATTTAATCGAGAGAAAATTAAATAAAAAAAGGAGCGGCAAGTAAAAATTTCATGAAAACGGATGTTCAAAAGTTCTGTGCTCCAAAGGAACAGTTGGAGTTCTGTTCTTTATATTCATGTACCGTCAGGAACGATTACTACCGGAACAGATTTAAAGTAAATTCCAAATTAAAAATAATGGTTTTAGTTTTTAAAAAAATTTATTAACAATTACTAAAATATTTTTTACATAGATAAATATACGTGTCATTTTAGATCGTGAACAGAACATTTGAGAATTTTCATAAAATAACATTGCATATTTTCGCATTGTATGAAGGAGACTTAATTCATTTTGTCGGCCATCTTGGAACAACAACTTTTCAGACGGAAAACATCGGTGTCCGACTTTTTCCAGGGAGAAGAATCGTATTATGAGAGGAAAAGTCGACATGGACGACGACGAAAAAGGGTGAGAACATATTTTTGTTTAAATGCCTAAAAATAATAATCATTACTAAGCGATATTGGCCAAGTTTGGGTTGTTTAAAATGCGGCTTGGGTAGGAACATCGTGGTCGAGAACGCCATCGATTTTTCGTTTAATTGTGATGGTTAACACTATCGCAACATTTCTTATTTTGAGTTGTTAAACGGTAATTTTCAGCATCGGATGAATTTTTTTGCTTAATTAAAAGTATTTTCTCTTTGCTGGGGTTATTATTTCTTCCCTAGTTAGGTATGTGAAAAACTTAAAAATCATCTCTGTCAAACGTTTTTAAATATTATCGTTTATTTTTATAGTGTGTTCATGTTTTTCTCGTTTCATTTAGTTTTCTGTCTAAAGTTTTCCTTTTTATAAGCGTTTTACATTTACAAAACCAAAAGTATTCTATACTTTTCGTACTGATCGCTAACTGAACATCGTTTTTCAAGCTATAGACTATGAAGCTGTAGCCTTAATCGTGAATCACATGCAATGCTGCATTTAATTTTTTTAAAAACCATTTTTGACTATAAGTTGTAAAAATTATGTGCCAAAGCCTTATATATAGATACAACTTAACACAGTTAAATTAAATAATTATTTTAATTTATATTTATTAGTTAAAATTTAATTAAATACAAATGATTTATATGAGATCAAGCAATATCTTTTATTGATTAGCCAGACGAAGCTTTACTTGTACATTGTTTATAGCAGTCATTTATAGTTTAATGTGATTTGTTGCATTTATTTATGAACAATTTTACTTTATTTTTTCAGAAAGTTGTTTGTTGGAGGCCTCAGCTGGGAAACGACTCAAGGTATATATTTCTTTTCTCCTTTTTTTTAAGTTATTCAAATGTGTATAGTAAATGTATTTGGGAAGTCCTTATAAATTGTATCACTCATTAAAATTTTTTAACAGTTTTGGATTTGTTTATATTTTAATTATCATTTCATTTAGATTCAGGTATATTAAAAAGCAGCATCATTAAAATCATTTTTTGTCAATAAACCCTTTAAAATTGAGGAAACTCACTATTTTTTAGAAGTTAAACACTACTGTGCTTCTAATAAATGCCTTTTTGGTTCTTAACGGTTAGTTTGTTGTTAAGTTTTTAACCTTAATTAAGGTGTTTTTAGTGGAAATTGAACATAGTAGTATTTGATTCATGCTAGATTGAGTTAAATTTTGTTAATGTATTGGATTGAAATTTAAGTTCTTCCATTAATTTGAGTAAACAATTGACGTTTTCATTGTATGTGGCAAAAATGATAAAATTTTAGAGAGTAATACTTATATCATATTATTTATTAACTTCTAGGAAGGGTGTGGTAACTAATTGAAGGTAATAACATCACAAACTAGTTAAGTTTACCATTGTGTATCCAACAGTTAGAGTGGCGCTCTTGTAACTATCTAACTACCTTATTTATTTGTTTTTGAAGTTCTTTTTAATGAAAACATTAGTTTATATAACATGCCCATTATATTCATCATTATTCTCAAAACTTACTGTGTTGTATTATATTATAGAAAATTTTAGTTCATTAGGAAATAAGAGTTCAAGTGAGAAATTTAACAACAACCCACACAATTTCTAAGAAGGTTAAATTGCTTTGGAATTTAATAAAACAGTACTTCATAATAGGTTGCCCCCATAAGTGATATTTTCTTACTTACCATAAATAGATGTTTTTATGTTAAAAAAATTAGTAAAGACAAGAAAGGTTTGTTAGTTCTTTTCTTAAAAGAAGTTGAGGGCAAGAAACTTTTGATCATTAAGTACCAGAATCAAGTTTTATTTTGGTTAAATTTAATAAAAAATTTTATGCTTTTTTTGTTTATGTGTATATTGCATTTAATGTCATGAAGTAAGTTGTTTACCTATCTTTACTATTAAGGCATCTCAAATTTTAAATTTCCTAAATGCACAGAAATTTAAATTTGTACAGTTTTGTACTTAATATAAAAAAAAACTAAGTTGCATGAATATGTCCACATTCGTTTAATTTTTTTGTTTATTTGTTTATTGTATTTTGTTTTATTTTCGCATACACTTTACAGAGGTTCTTCAGAGATATTTCTCACGTTACGGAGAAGTCGTTGATTGCGTTGTAATGAAAAATACTGAATCTGGACGATCGCGAGGGTTCGGCTTCGTGACATTTGCAGACCCAACCAATGTTGGTGTTGTTTTACAAAATGGACCTCATGTTCTGGATGGAAGAACAGTGAGTATTTAACATGATAAAAGGATTAAATGCATAAATTATTTAAATAAAAATAAATTGTGTGTATTTCATAGTCATTAATAAGAATCGTTAAATAATCAAAACAATACTCCGTTTAGGAAATGAAGTAAAATTATTTTTGAGAATCCATTAAATGACAATTTAAACTGTATATTGCCAATTCATGTAAAGAGCTACTAAGTTGTTATTTGAGCATTACAAATTGCTTTAATGTATCTTGTATAATCGCAAACAAGGTAATTGAGCTTATTTGTATGCAACAGCATAGCCTAAAGACGGCTTAATCGATTCTGATCAAATCGAAACATTTATTCATCACTAAAGAAGAAATACTGCTCAGATCTGAAGTTTATATAATTAATGGTTATGTATCGATAATGGAAAACAGTGTCATTGTTAAAAGGTGAAATATCTGCTAAAATAGCACAGCTTTTCAATCAAAAGTGTGCATTATTTATGAATGTTCAACATCAAAGCGTGGGTCACATAAACCAGAGGCGTAACTGTCGCATAGCATGTGTAAGCAATGCGAAAGGTCCACGGTTGGGGGCTCTAGTTTTCGCTATAAAAAATTTACTGAGAGGCAGTAGATCATAATAATAATTCAACAGTGCAAAGTTCGTATCCTCGCGGTATATATAAGATATAGACCGCAACGCTGATTTTATATGAACTAAATTCAAACATAAAACTAAACTAAAACATAAACATCATACTTTCACACTCTTAATTTCCGACGAACGTTTTAATAGCAGACATTGGGTACTTTCGAAACAAAAGGCTAATTTGTTATTTTATGTATTATACACAGTGAAAAAATGGCCTCCAATGATGTTTGCCACTGACCTAAACCCTCTTGAGGCATACAAGACAGCAGCCATTATAACTTAAGTAAACACCAGTATTAAAAAATGTTTTGTAGTTAAGAAACAGGACTGTCTTTTGTACAAATACTCGAGCAGATGATATCACTATATGGAGGAAGGAGAAAGTGGATTAAGTTGGGGTCACCATTTTGTCAGTGACATCAGATAAAAGGCTGCATGGATTTAGGCAAAACCATAATGCCTCACAGTGGTTAATAAATTAAATAGATAGAAGGGAAGGGCAAAAAAGGTTGTTATTAATGTAATAATAATGATCTTTTTTTTTGTAAAATAACTTGGAAGGCAGTGCTTGACAGAATTCAAGCAATGATGTGTAGAATTAAATGTTTAATAACAAAGAATTGTTGATAAGACACGCTCAGTATCTAGACAGTGTTTCTAGTGTGTTCTTAGTTGATGCTTGTGGGAAGTATTTAATTGAAATGGGTTACTACGTTTTTAAGATTCTTTAATGCTTATCCACAAACACATTTCCTAAAAATAGATAATATTATATTATTTATATTCCAAAATGAAACAAATGCCGGGCGGGCAAGGCCACGGCTTTAGAACTAGTAATACAAAAATCAATACAAATTAGATAAGGCGTGCAATTTATTTTTCCAATTTGCCTATAACAAATTGCTTCGTTTTGCTCTTTAAATCATTTTTATTCATTCAAGAAGTTTCAAGTTGATACCGCAGGTAACAATTTTTTGCTTTTTAATTATCCCCTATTTGCCATTTGTTTCGAAATTCCAGGCTATACTTAGTTGGAATGGCTCAGAAGTCAGCAAAGCACGACTCCGGAGCCTATCCATTGCCTCTTCCGCGAAATGTTTAGTATAGGTCCAGAGTATTATTAATTAACTAAGTAACTAAATTAACTAAACTATTTTGGATGACCACTAATCTAGCTAAGTGGTTCCCATAGTGATCTCTGCTAACTTCCAGGGTTATAGTTAGATATCATTGAGAGCGTTCGTGGAAAATTGAAATTGATTTGGGAGTCTGAACAAAATCAAGGTTTAAGATGAGAATAATAAAATTGTTATCTTATATTTTATGATACAAATTAAAATAAATAACAATAAATTAAATGATAGCTTAGTAAAATATGAATTCGAGTATAGAGTAAGTTATTTAAGTACTGAGCGTTATGTAAGACCTTTTGTAGATGATATTACAAAAGTTATTTTAACTGAGTTTGTTACTTGTAGTATCAGTGGTACATATAATTTGTTTTAATGTCATCGCTAAAACTTAGTTATTGTTCAATTTTGCTGAAGTAAATTTAAGTTTTCAATTTCTATCAACACTAACAACAGCATAATAACGAAATAAAAATAAAAAAGGGGTTCATAAGTCAAAAAGTTTAGGAACCACTGATAAAGCTGTAAGGGGTACCTAAAGAACAAAGTGTTGTCACAGTGAGGTAACTTATTTAAAACAAAAAAATAGATACTTTTGTATTAACGCCAACGCAGCAGGAGTTGGCTAATGTGCCATAAGTGTAGTTGAGATAAATATATATAACAAATAAGAACTAAGTCATCAAACGTGTAGATT
Source organism: Columbicola columbae (assembly GCA_016920875.1). Classification (NCBI taxonomy): domain Eukaryota; kingdom Metazoa; phylum Arthropoda; class Insecta; order Psocodea; family Philopteridae; genus Columbicola; species Columbicola columbae. The sequence continues at coordinate 16,856,990 of JADMLL010000003.1, read as the reverse complement.
TAAATCCAAGTTTTGAATTTGAAGTTGTATTATTTAGAATTTTTGAATAAAAATGGGTTGTCAATATCTCCCAATATACAAGGTTTAATGAGGAGAGGACAAAATTGGAGTGTTGGTGACTAAAATAATTTTTTCTTTCAGATCGACCCAAAGCCTTGCAATCCAAGAACGTTGTCTAAACCAAAAAGAAATAATGGATATCCAAAAGTATTTCTCGGTGGATTGCCATCGAACGTGACAGAGACAGATTTAAGACTGTTTTTTATGAAGTACGGTAAAGTGATGGAAGTTGTAATTATGTACGACCAAGAGAAGAAGAAATCTAGAGGTAATTTTTGAGCCAACGCCTTTTTTTGGAATTTTTATATCCTTTTTGAAAATTGGGAAGCGAGCGTTGAGTAACTCTTGCCTTTTTATTAATATTGATTTTTCGTTTGGTAGGATTCGGATTTTTGTCTTTTGAAGACGAAGAGGCAGTCGAACGATGTGTGGCCGACCATTTTGTAAATCTTCATGGAAAGCAGGTTTGAACTTTTTTTAAAATTGTTATTATTATTGTGTGAGTGAAAAAGGAACATGAAAACTCAGATTTAATTGACCTGTGAATATAATATCCATCGTTGTGATCTTTAATTTTCTTTTACAGTTTTGTAATATCCGTAAAATCATAATTTTTTATTGTATATATATGTAGACATCCTCTTTATTGGAATACAATACACTTGTCCGGTATGGAAATGTTGTTGTTGTCAAATTGGTGTTTCAGTGCTCAGTGTTGTGTTTTGTGTTTTTGTCTTTTACGTCAAAGTCATAATTTCTTGTTGTTTTGTGTTGTTACACTTCATTTGTTAATATTACAGGTTGAAATTAAGAAAGCAGAACCCCGCGACGCTTCAGGGAAGATGAATGATAGTGCAAATACCTGGGGTGCTCCCCAAGGCGGACCTCAAATGGGATTAGGAGGGGTAAGTATTTGTTAGTTTAACTTTTGACAGCTGGCCATTTTTAATCCCCGTCCCATTTGCTTCAAACTGAGCCCAAAAATGTTTAATTTTGAATTAACAGAACTAATCTGGCATATGGGTCCTCCCTAACTGAAGTTGTTGATTATTACTCAAAGTTTAACTTAAAAAATAATGAGTAAAATAAAACTAAAGTTTAATTTCCAGGGAATGGGTATCGGCGGACCCAACGGACAAATGTCTGGACCTCTGGGAGGAATGAGTCATTTACCACCTGGCAACATGATGCAGAGCTATCAAGGTTGGGGTACTCCGCCCGCTTCTACTGGATACCCAGGTAAGATATTTTGAAATGTGGAAGCAGGAAACCGACGGATTTTTTGTAATTTCTAGTGTTTGAATTTTAGTTGTCAGTAGGTAGCCCTGCGTGAGATTAGCTGTAAACGTGAAAAAACAATAGCGAGTGATTATTATTTAAAGATTTTAAAAAATTTGTTTTAGGACAATGGGGACCCAGTCCACCAAACGGACCGCCAGTCAATGGTATGTTTTGTTTTTTATTTATTATTATAATAATAAATTATAAATAATAATAATATTTATTATTTAAGGTTGAGGTTTGATTGTTCACATTTGCTTTGATTTAGTGTCTTAATTAATGATTTAATTATAAAATGCACATTCACTAATATCACGTTTTATAAAGTTTTGTTTTTCATTTTTCTCTTGGGAATATTCATTTTCATAGACTCCCGCAAGTGGTATAGTAACCTTTTTTGGGTGTTAAGAGGGATGTGTGAAACGAATCAGTCTTAAGAAAAAAAATCTTAGGAAATGACAATTAAAATTTCTTAGCAGGTTACGGCACACCATCAGGAGGCTATCAACAGTGGGGGGCTCCACCGGGACCCCAAAGTCAACAAATTCCTCCTCCGCAGTGGGGATCCAATTATGCATCACAACAGCAAAGCTATGGTTCGTACGGTCCCCCTCAAGGACCACAAAGTGGTTATTCGAATAACTGGAATTGGAACATGCCTCAGAGTTCGGGAGGCCCGGGTCAGGGTGGTCCAGGACCGACCCAAGGCGGACCACAAGGGGACATATACACGAGGGCTGCTTCTAATGCAGGTCCCGGGAGTGGTGGACCAGCTCCCCCGGGCTCTGGACCGACTCAGAAAACTCCTGATTACAACTACGGAAACTATGGCGCATATTCTCAGGTACTAGCAATGAAAATTCGCCTTGTTGAACATTTTATATATAGGTAACAAAGAATGATATAATGATTCATTTTTGAAACCTGCGCGTACAATTACAGAACCTAAAGTTATTACATATAAATATACATTTATAAAATTGACAAAACAATCCCAAGAGATTAACCCCCTGTTTCTATGCCTTTTATAAAAATAATATTTAACCGCGTAACTTGTGCATTATTTATGAAATGGTTGCTCCGTACGTGTGTATTATTTTTGAAACAGATTCCTGGGCATAGGGTGCAATAATTAACAAAATCGAGTAGTGTTTACCCTCAACTGTCAAGTTCAATTCAATTGGTGAGTGAGAGTTTACCTCTCGAGTGTAACGGGTTGGATTTGAAATGATTTCTCTTATGTAATAATTCGCAGCGACGGTGGGAGGCCTGTGGTGAAGTGGTTTAGGTGCCAGACTAAGAAGTTATAGTTGCGAGTTCAAAACCTCCCGTATCCTGTTATACCCAAAAAGGGGTTAAGAACGGGATTAAAACACGTCTATAACTTTAACTATTAAAACTATAATTTGCAGCGAAAATTTTTTGTATTTATTATTACCAAATATCTTCAACAATCGGCTAATGAATGAAAAAATTCCATTTCCAGGATTCGTCAAGTTATGGAGGCCCGACCAGGAGTTACGGAGCTGATACTACAACTGCTAGCGGAAATGGAACTCCCGGATATCCCTCACACGCACCAGTTCCAGGTCAGAAAGCATTCGATTATAAAGAATGGCCCACTTCGTGATTTATTCACTTAAAAATTGTATAAATTTTTAATTTGCATGAAAGTTTTTTTTTGTGTAAAAAAAAAATTTCGGGATCAATCGAGTTTGATTTATTTTGTTCAATTTGTGTAACATTCAAAGCTTAAACTTAAAAAAAAAAGAAACAAAAAGAAAAAAATTAGATGAACTGAGTAGCAATTCAAAGATGTCGTAGCTATTCACTTGGCACAATTATTGTTTTTAATTTTTAATTTTCTAGAATATTTGTATGTTACTCACATCAAAAAGTGTAGAAAAAAATGTGAAGAGTGTTTTTAAAAAATTTAAGGCATAAGGTTTAACTCGGCGCGTTCATGTTCAGCAATTTTTTTTATTTTTAGTTTAATATTTTTTTTAATGATTATTTTGTTTGGTGTTCTTACCAATGATTTTATTTATTTAAATTTTTAATCTACTTTCCCTTTTTTGTTTGTTTTTGATGTGTAGGCTTTGCGTTTTCTTTCTCTTTTCTAGAGCTGAGTTTTCAGAAATGTAGTCGCACCATCAGAAAAAATATTTTCTTTATTTTTTTTCTTTTAACTTAATTTTTTTTTAAAACTTAGATGAGGAACCGCATTTGAGTGCGTTTTAAGAATTTAGGTAGACCAAACACGAGTCGTAATTTTAAGTCTGTTGTTTTGCTGATTATAATTATTCTCGCAACCGAAATTAATAAAAGTTTGTTTTTAAGGGTTTAATATGATTAGATTAAAAGGCCTAAGCCCGTCACGATTTTTTTTTGTTTTTTAGTTTCTGTATAAGGGTAAATACGTATATTATAAATAACTTGATTAAAAATTTGCAATCGTTAATTAAATTAACCACTGAAACCGTCCCCCTGGTGTGATGGTTGTAGTAAATTAAATAAAATAGTCTAATGATTTGAGGGGCGCATTATAGTTTAAAAATATTCGACTAGCATTACAAATAAATCGTCAGGTTTATCTTGCCATATAAATTATGAAAGGGGTTTGTTGAAAAAGTTAAACTTTTTGAAATTTTACATTTATTTAATTAGGAAATAACTGAGAGAAGAAAGAAATTTTTTAAAGCAGTCTTAGCAAATGTTTTTTACTATTAAATTAAGTTCACCAGATTTAAATAAGGAGAATAAAATAAATCTTAGTTATTTAAATTAAATATATACGGATTATTATTCAGGCTGTTGACTAATGTAGGTGTAATACAGTGCTTGTTCGAGCAAATATATAAGCCATTAAGTAACTCAATTTTTTGCAAGTATAAAACTTAATTATTAATGTCGACATAAGGAAACCCATAGTAAGAGATGTGAGAATACTAAAAACCTGAACTGAACCGTCGATTCTAATTTTTAGCTTTTTGATACGGAGATATATATATAAATATATATTTTTTCCTTAGAATTAAACTTGTGTGCAGTTAATTATAATAACGATAATGATAATAATAATAATAATAATCAACGAGGTATGTTTCGGCATGTACTTTTTTCGATCCTGTGATTTTTAGTTTTGTTGAGGATTTCCGTCATTAAGATGAAATCCGATTTAAAGTAATTTTCTTTTGTTTTGTCTTTTTTTTATTTTAAGCAATAATGAGTTACGTAATTAAAAAGTAAGAATGGAAAACAGTTTTAATAAGATATATTCCAAGATGCCTTTGTGTTGCGTAGAGCGGGGCTTTGGTTTTGTTTTAGTATTGGTTTTGGAAACTTGACTTTTTAGTTCTATTTTAAACAAAAATTATCGCTGAGTTTTCAGCCGGACATAGCGAAATTGTAATCATTATTAATATTAAAAATTAGGCACAAATAAGAACCACTATACATTTATACATTAATGTATGACTTTAATGAATCAGGAAAAGTACGAAGTATTTGTTTTTTTTCTTTTTTTAAATTAATTAATTAAGATTTTTCTTTTCATCATCCTGAACCACTTAAATTAAGAGAATTTTTTTTAATGTAAAAAGAAAATGTGATCAAGGATACATTTGTAGTTATTATTATTATTAAAAAAATATTTATGTCTAAAAGGTGACTAGAGGTACAAAAAAGAAGCCTATTTATATATTTTTTAGTCTGAGAATCAGTCATAGAGGTTGCGTCCCCTCTCCCCCCTTTCCCCAATTTTTTTGTTTTTGTTTGTTTTTTTTTAATTAATTAAATTAGGGAATAATTATAGCGTAATCGACATCTTTGAATTTCAAACAAAAAGGCCCTAAATTTAAATAAATGAAAATGATGTGAGAAAGCGAGAAAATTTCTTAAAAACTAAAGTAGCAGTGAATGTGGGTCATTCTTCATCTGTCGTTTCAGTCAATTTGTTACTGTTAACAGTTTCAGGTATATAAAAAAAAAGTTCACAACTTAATTTAGAAATTAAAAATTTTCATATTTACGATTTAGTGCGTTTGTCTTACCTAGAAAAAAAAAAGAATTTGATTGGTTTTTAAAATCACTAGTAAGGTACGAGTGTTTTAAGGTTCGGTTTTACTTATTGTTAATCGGTCTGATGGATTTTTAAAAGTTTTATTTTAAACGGTAGTAACCGGTTTCGAGTATTCTCGTAATAACTATCCTTTCTCCCCGTATTTCGATTTTTTTTAGATAATGACAGGAAAAGTGATGCGTATTTGTGTATATTTGTTTCTTCCTTACCCTTGCCATCCGCTATAACCCTTTATTAACCCCTCTTACCCCTACCCTTGATTTATTCTAAGATGTATAAAGTAAATATCTTTCTTTGTGAAAACTCTTAGAATTAGGGAAATATGTCTTGAAAGGGTCGTTGGCTCTTGTATCAATTCTAGAAAAGTGGTTTTAGGAGTTTCGAGTTAAATATGATTAGATGGGTAAATTTTTTTGTGTCTTAAGATTAGACTTAGATGTTGTGAATTAGATAAGCGAAGGATCCGGGTTGTTGGTTTCTTGGAGTATTCTTGGTACCCTCTGATTGGTTTGGAAGGTTTTAACGATTTGGTAGATGGAGGATGTAGTAGGTTTGAGTTCTTGTCGGAATGGTAGAACAGTCTCCAAGAATTAATCTGGTGTCCGGTTTTTATTTTAAAATGATTTAGGCCGCGAAAACCTTTAAAAATTGTTTTAAGCTAGGAGATAGGTTTTGTGACTTTATCAGGAATCTTGTCAATTAGGTTTTTGTTTTAATTTTTTGTGTGTGCAAGATCATTATAAGTAAAAACTAAAATTATGTTCTAAGAAAGTACAAATATGTTTGACCGCTAATTATTTTACATAATAGTTCTAGTTGTTCACTTCTGATATTGGGGTAGGCTTGTGGGGATGGTTTTTAAGTGGCAGTCATCCGCCATGTTGAAGGTATTCACGCCGCGTGTGTGGTTGGGAACTTTGTTTTCTCTGGGGGCATAAATGCGACTTTTCTTTCTTCTCTCCCTTCATTCTCGTCTTCACAAAGAGATGATCTTGTGATTCCTTTATAATCAAAACAGAATAGGACAGAGGAATGAGTGAATGAATGGGTGGGTGGGCGGGTGGGTGCGAGTCGTAGAAATGCTTATCAGTTTTCAATAAAGGTCAGTGGCACGTTTAAACAATGACGCGCGTTAACACGAGAAGCCAAGCGGTGTTAGTGATGTGAAGGAACATCACCCAAATTTGGGTGACGTGTACCTAATTAAGGCTAATTAATATTCAGTCAGAATGCTGTTAAAAATGTGGTTTCTTGCCAGCCTTAAAGAAGCCTTCAAATCTCCTAATCACATCGTTTAATTATGAATCATGATGTTTTTTGAAATTGTTGAATGAAGAATTATAGGGTGTGAGAAAAGTTATTCCAACAGTAGCAAAACTGGTATCTCCTGGGTTTTGTGGGCGAGAAGAGAGAGAAGGGGGTTGATTGTTTCGTGTGGGGGAGTATCCTTGAGATTGAGTAGTGAAAAATTGATTTGTTGACTTTTAGTTGTACGTATTATCGGAAAATTTCCTTAGTAAGCGTTATCGCTTAAAATCTTGGTATAGTGTGCGGTTTGATCGACTGGAAGAATAAGGTTATTAAAGACTCAGAAAGTAGGGAGAATAATCGTTTGGATTGATTGATTGATTGATTGATCGGTCGATCAAATTGGAAATGATGGTTTTCTGTGTAAGCTTTAAAATTCGGGAGAGGGAAAAAGAGGGAAAGTGTTCCAGGTCATTATTTCACGGGTTGGCTGATTTTCGGCACGGGTCGATGGCTTTTCCGGGAGTCTCCATTTTTTCCTCCTTTTTTTTTGTAAAAACAGGATTTCACGAAACGCTTCCCAAAGTCTCTGGAGACTTATCGAAGCAATATTGCTCCGTCAGTATTGCCCTCCCGAAGGAAGGCGGACGGGAGGGAGGTAAAGAAGAGTTTTCCCCAAGTCCGTTTCGATATTTTTTTTTCTTTCCTCCCTTATTTTTTCTTGTCAGGGGTTAATTTTTGTCGCAAGGAATTTTCTGTACATTTTGAAATGTCTATTTTATTTTTATAGGGGAAGATTTTCGGAAAAGGAGAAACTCTAGCGACAGTTAAATCTGATTTTGGTGATTTTCGGAGGGAGAGGAGAAAGGAGACGAGAGAGAGAGGGGCATATCGGATGAGTTGGGTTGCAGTCACGTTATTCTGCGTCAGGATTTGAATTAATATTTTGCGGGGGGTTGGGGGATTTGTGTGCGGTAGGTTATTTGACTCAAAACAAAATAATATCCGAGGATCATAACATAAATATGTGTGTGTAAAAATATGTCTTAAAGCTAAAACGTTCCGACGAAATGATGATCGAGGACCTAAACGTTTTCGATTTTTTTTGTTCTTTAACTGTAGAATTAGTTTTAGGTTATGTGTGTTGCGTAAATTATAACCAACAACAACAAAATAAATAAATAATTTACCTTGTGGAACGCCAAACATGATCCGCCGCGGAGTTATATATTCAAATTTAATCTCAGTTTAATCTGATGATTTTGAGTTAGGGGAAGCAAAATCATTGAAACTCCTTAATCCAGTTTTATTTATTTATTTATTTGTTCGAGTACACTTTAAATGCCTTTATACTGAATTTATAAGTATTAAGTATGATGGAACGGAGGGATTCGGGAGAGGGAAAGAAGAGTTGAGGAGGGAACCCGGGGGGAAGTAATGTTCCTTGCCTACACTTTTCTTTTTTTGGCTTTGGTGACTCTTAAACTGAAAAACTTGGATATCTAAAGTATATATAAAGTAATTTTCTTTGCTGACTATAATAATAAAAGATTATAATGGTAGTAGTAAATGGTGATTATAATGAGGACAATGATGACGACACTACTACTGACATATATAACAGTATTTTGTATAATGTGGTGTCCCGTATGTAATGTTTATTGTCACGATTACCAGATTTATTATTATTATCATTTTTTAGAAAGGAAGGACAAAGCAGTAATTTCGTATAATAGGCGAGTGTGTGTGCTTGTTTCCCTTTTATTTCTTTTTGATATAATTATCTGTATAAATAATAAAATTGAGAGAGGTTGTACAAGTGGCTGGTTAGCGTGGGGAGAATTTTTGGTTTTAGTTTTTACGAGGTCACATTAAAGTTTTATTTTGAAGGATAATTTTGAAAAGTTGAGGGGATTTTTTTAAAAAGAAGTTAAGGGTGTATTTGGGGGTAGGTGAGATGGGGCGGCGGCGGCATGTCATTTAGATGAGCACTCTCTTAGAGGATATAAAAAAGTTTCGGTTTTATGAGGTGTATGGAAGCGTTTTTCGAATCTAGTGTTTGTGGTTGGACTATGTATCTTGGTTTAGGTTCGCTTTGGGAGCCTGGTTGTAGTTCTATTAGAGGTGGTTTAATTATTTTTCATTTTTGAGGGGTTGGTATTGATTTTTTTGAGATAGTCTAGATTTTTTTGTTTAGAGTATTTTGAAAGTTTTTTTTCATTAATTTTTTACCTTCGCGTAAAATTATTTTTATTGCTCGGGTTCCGCCATATTGTTGAAAATTTGTACCACCCTCAACCCTCGGATTGTGGTTTGAAAATGTGGCGCCTTCCAATTTTTTACCTGATTAATCCTTTTGTTAAAACATTCGGTTTGAGTATGTTCCACCTTTTTAACCCAAGCGGATCAAATTTTGTTTTTTTTTTCTTTCTTTTCTGGGAGTGTGATGTTTATTTTAAGTTTGCCTTTGACCCCCTCAAACGAAAACCTTTCCCAACCTTATCCTGAATTTGTATTAACTTTCTTAATTTCTTTCCTTCCAAAAGCGTGACTCTCCTTTTTGGGTTTTGTTTACTAATCCACCGTCAACCTTAAACCGTACCTTAAACTTTTCCAGTCGTTTTGAGTTTGTGATTGTTTTATGTATCTTGTTTAGGTTCGCAGTACCGTACCACCGGGAATTCGTTTTAGCCCCCCGATCAAAATTTCTTTTTATTATGTAACAATGTTTTGATTTGATTTGATTTAAAAAAAATTTTTTAATTTAGCTTTTATGGGTGTGTGCGTGTGTATAAAATCGTATTTAATACATTGTTTTTCTAATGCACAATAGTTTAGGTATTTAGTTAAGTAAAAAAAGAAGAAACTCCCCCCCAATTCTGTTGATAAAAAAAAATTAAATTTTACAACAGCTTAGAAAATGACCAAATCGAACAGTTTTTTTTTATTTAATTTTTTTGCCAAATTTCTGTGATAACACTTATGATTAATGTTAATTTAAGGATGTTCTCATAAGTACCGTATATAATATATAGGAATCATACTTTTTTTGTTTTTTACAAATCTGTACAAGTTCAGTTTTTAAGTTTTAAAGATAAGAGAAAAACCAAAATGAGAGAAAGTTTTGTCTCCTCAACATAGAGTTACATTTCTTAGGGAAAATTTTTGTTTTTTTTTTAAGGTAGGGTAAGGCTTTGAGAGAGCTCTCGAATAAGTTTTCGTAATAATTGTTCACATAATTGATAAATTTGTAGCTTTACACTCTGAACATACCTAAATACTACTACTACTACTACTAAATAATGTTTAATATAGATACAATAAATTTTTTTTGTTCGTTTCTAAGATGAAAAGGCTGTTGCTAAAAGTATCATAAGTAACTATATTCATTTAAAAACTACTTAAAGAGAGAAAATTAATTTTTTTTTTAAATCAAATTTGTAGATGGCATTGCAATTGTTAAAATTAATTGAGATGAATGATAATGATAATGATAATAATGATGATAAAAGATAAATTTTTCTTACGGGATCATTTTTAATGTATTTTTATGGCATTTATTATTTTTATAATAAAATTTAAAGTACCATAGCTTAAAAAAAATTATGTAAACATAAGTTTTGGTTTTGAGAGGAGATTTTTTTTTGGAGTTTGATTTGGCCCCCCACCCAGATTTATTTAAACAATTATAGATTAATAAATAGTCTGTGTTAATTGTGTTTAGGTCATTTGATTTGGTATGTCTGAAAGGATTTTTTATTTTTATTTTATTTTATTTTTCATTTTCTTTAAGTCAAAGCGTATATATAAAAAGGTTTTTGTGTTAGCTTTTAAGAGAAATCAATATTGAAAAACCTTTTAATATACTGTATGTGTCATTGGAAAACCTTTTTTGACATTTTGATAGAGCCCCTTCCGGGTTTTATTATTATTTTTAATATCTTCAATCGGGATTTTGAATTAGGTTTTTATTTATTTATTTATTTATAAAAAAAACGAAGTACACACGCACGGGAAATGTTATTTTGAGGGAGGAATGGGAAGGGGTGGCTTTTGAACACTTTTCCGAATTTTCTTTTTGGATTTTTTGATTTGGGTGGGATGTTTGCCTGAAGAAACTTTATTTTATCTCATTTCACCCTTTCTCCGGACTGTTTGTTTTTTTTTTGTGTGCTTTTGTCTGGAATCTGATGTTGACGAATGGGTTTGGAGGTTTCACCCCCTCGAGATGCGGATTAGTATTATTCTGAGGCGGCCGTGACGTTGAAATTAATTCAACGCGTTAATTCGGTCGGATTTTAAAGTTTTCGAAGTTTTGACAAAGTTTCGGACTTGTGGGTTTGATTCATGTCCTCAACTTTTTTTTTCGAATCGGAAAAGAAGGATTGGTCGTAAGGGTTGAGGGGGGGGTTGCGGAGGGTTGTTTTAGCGAAATTGATTATTCGCGTGCGAACGGATTTTTTATTTTTTAAATTTTATTTCGGCCAAGGCGATGATCCTGGCTTACTTTGGTTTTTATTGGGGATTTGAATTTTTTTTTGTGTTCTCCCCGGTCACGTGGTTATAATGGTTCACGTGATTTGTTTTAATTGTAAGTGGCACGCGTTTTCAATCGTTTTTTTTGGGATGAAAGTTTAAACTTTTGGTTTTTAAATTTCAATGGCTACGATTTTTCAAAAGTAAGGGTGAGAAAGTTTTTTTTTGTCTTCAGCTAAGATGAGGTCGTACGGGATGATGGGGGTGAGAGTGGGTAGGAGAATTCGGCATTAAAAAATTACAGATTTATGTCTTGTTGGCTTCTTTCAAATAATTTACGGTCGGATTAGCACGAAGGATTTTGTTTGTCGTCTCTTACTTTAAAAAAGAAAATTTCTTCAAAGGTTTCCCGTCTAGCTGGTAAATTTTCCGGTTTTTCGCAGTAAAGAAAATGGATGCCGGTATAAATAAATAAATGTTGAATTCATTATTTCGGAACAAACAGAAAATAATAAGGGCCAAGTTCATTTGAATGTTGAATTTTCTAAGATATTAATATTATTATATCTAAAATCTTTTCATTTTTTTTATTGCGTAGGATTTTGATGGAGAAGAAATGAGATTTCATTTGAATTCCTTTCCATCTCTCCTTCCCCCCCTTACTACCACTCTATCCCGTTTCTGTAGGCTTCCTTCTCCTCCTCTTCCTCATTCGTTCCCTGGGAAAAAATTTTTTTTTAAAACTTTCTTCTCGTGAGTCGAATTTGTTTTTAATGAAAACAAAAGAAAAATCGTTGGATAATTTTTTAGCGTTAAAATATTGAAATAATTTTGCAGGTGATAGATTTTTGAAAGGGGTTGGGGTTTCGGGGCCTCGAGGAGGGGTAAATGGTTTGCGGGGAAAGGGCAGCCGGTGATGGGGGTTGCTGGGGTTCGGAAAAATAGCGTCCAAAAATTTTGGCTGGTTTCAGCCGAGGTTCTTTTTGTTTTTATCTTCCACGCGAACTCGATGAATTTGTTATTTAGCTGGGAGGCCCTTTCTGGAATTTCAGTTTTGGTTTTTAACTCTTAACGAGAATCGTGTCCGTAGTGACCAAATACCCATTCGTCACGTGGTCGATTACAAATGAAGTCACTGTTGAGTTGTGTTAGTACGTAGGAGACTTCAGTTTTTGATTTTAGGATGGGAGTTGTGGGTTGGGGGTGTTTTCTCGAAATCGTAACTCGAATTTTCCCCGGGGAGGGCTTAGATTAATTGTTAAACTTAGACTTCCCCTTTTTGTCTTTTATATTTAGCTTGTTTTTTGAACTTACCTCCCGGTTACGTGTCAGCGTCTTCGGTTTTTCTTTTTTTTGAGGGTGGGCAAGAGAAAGAGGTTTCTCTCAACACTTTATTTAGTTTTTAAACGGTTTTGAGTGTTTTGGGAGGGAAGGAAATGTCTTATCAATCCTCCTCCCCGCGTTTAATTAACAAAACTTGTGCTCGAGGGTGGTTACTTGGAAAGGAAAACAGGCCATAAACCTTCTTGTCAGCACTTGTGCGAAAGCTCACACAAGTTTCTTAACGTTCCGGAAAATTTCGTTTTTTGGGGAGGGGGGAGAAGGTTTTTTACATTCTATTCCAGGAGTCTTGAATCATTTTAAATGTTTTCTAAAAACGTAATTTGTGGTGAGGGGAGGTAGCGGGGCGGGAAAGGAGGTTAAACGAGTTAGACTCTTACAACTTTTCGTTTTTATGTTATGCAGTAAGAAATCGTTGAGAACTGCGGGGGCCGTTTTTGGGTGAAGGAAAATTTTTTTTTTCTTGAGGAAAAGTTATTTGGGTACTAAGGATATTGCAAAAGCGATGTATCACCTTGTCCCTTACCTCTCTCTCTCTTTCGTAGATTCGGTAATTTCCTTTTTCTTTCATTATCCTCCGGTAGAGATAATGTCATAAAAAATTCAGAAACCCAGCCGAAACCGGTCGTCTTCCTTTCTCTCTTCCTCTCTCTCTTATTTGAAGACGTTTTCAAGTTTTCTTCATCGGGAAAAAGGAAAAAGTCCAAATCTGGGACTTGGGGTGATTGGAAAGGGAAGGATGGGTAGGGGAGGGAAAATTGAAAAGTCGTATTTTTCCCTTTTTCATTTTGAAAATTTTTCCGAATCCATAATGTCGGACTTTTTTTCTTATAAAGAATCGAAATGATTTTCGAATTTTTGAAGTTGAAGGGCCGGCTTTTCTTTGCCTTGCCCTCTCCCCTTCCCTTATGGCCTTCTTCAATCAATTCCTTTTCAATTTTTTTGTGTTGTTTGCTTCCTCTGTCGTCCCCGTTCGATTTGACTTCTTCCCGCCCTTCCTCCTCGTCTCCACGTCAATAATATTAAATTTTGATTAATTTAATGTTGGTTTTATTGAATTTTATATGTCCGTGATAGGTTTCTGGTATTTTGGTTGGGGGTGTATGGGTGAAAAGCACCATTTTGGATTTTCATTCCGACTTAACAATTCTACGTCTTTTACGCGTTTCCTCTCCTTTTCCTCTCTTTCCAATTTGAGTTTTTTTTTCTTTTGTAAATCAACTTCTTTCCCAACCTTTTCCTCTGGTTTCTTTTGTGTAAGAGGAAAACCAATAAGACAATTCCAGGGGCCAGGGTGAAGGGTTGTTTTGAGGTTTTTCAAAGGTTTGGTTTGTGGAAACTTTCCCGGTCATTCCACTGATTAAGTCGGAAGGAAACCATCAGTTAACAACAAATCGATCAATACTTGAATGAAAAATTATTTTATTTCAAACATATATACAGGGTGTCTCCTTAAATGTTAAATTACAAAAGTGGATTAAGTCAAATAACTATTAATTAATAAATGAAAATGAAGAAGAGTTTGTGACAAAGATAACGTTTAGGTTTATAAAAAATAAAGTTTAATAAATAGAAGGAGATTGAGATAAAATGTATATAAATAAATCTTAAATAAGTTTTTCCTTCTCTTAAAATTCGTTTCTGTTTGGTAAATTAAATTGCGGTCATTTTCTTCGATTAACCTTAAATTTATATTTAAAATTTGTTCTCGGATAATTTTTTTGTCTTGAAAAATGAGGAAAGAATATCTGAATGTAGATTTTAGTTTCATTCTTAAGGTTTTTCACTTTTTTGTCTAATGGTGGTGAATTCGTCCAAAGTTCTAATGATAAAATTTTTTTGTTTTAAATTAACTTTAAAAGAAAAATCAGATTTTCATTTTTAAGAACCACGACTGAATTATATAAATCTAATTAGACAAGTTTAAAGTTTAAGGTTTTTTTGTCTAGGTTTTAAGGTGTATACAAACTGAAGATAAAAATATTTTTAACTCGTTTTTAATTATTTTGTCGTGTGTAAGGAATCAAAAACCAAAAATGGTACAAACAGAAAAAATGTTTTTCATTTTTAAGTAATAATTAATAATTTTTTATGTGAGGTAGTAAAGATGATAATAAAGAAATTTGATTTTTGTCAATTTCGAATGATAAATTCTTGGTAATAGGACTGTTGTGTTGTTTAAGTATAGATTTCACTTTTTCCTTTTTTAATTTTTCTTCTACAAAGATAAATGTTGATCTCTTGAACCCTCGTAAGGTGAAGAAAATAAATTTTTATTCATAAGGATTTATTTTTAATGATAATAATAATAATATTAATAATAATAATAATTTTGTCTCTTTTTTTTAATTGGAGGAGGGGGCGATAATTTCAGGTCTAATTAATGTAAAGGATAAGATTCTTTTGTCTAAGATTTAAACCACCGGCCTTCCTCCCCAATCTTGCTCAAAGGATGATTAGTCTATTGGAAAGTAAGTTTTAATTAATGATTTTTTTTAAAGATTGGTTTTTACTGCAATATATTGTGGGTAAAACAGTTTTCTTTTGTTTTTTGTTTTTTTAACTTTGTGTTTTCTTCAAGTATTGAATGCGATTGATTGATTGGCTGGGTTTCGGTAGGATTTGGGTTTTGTTTGGGGGTTACTAATGTATGATAGTCTAGTTTTTTTTGTGTTGTGACCGTTTCGATCCCGTTTTGGACTTTAGTTGGGTGTGAAGTTGATTTAGAAATGATTTCTAATGGTGGTGACTGCTATGGGCTTCACCTTTTACTGATGTTACGCGGAGTTATTAAAAGTAAAATAAGTTTTTAATTTTGGAATGCCTCGAATAGTGCTGTTAGCTGTTTTTGAAAACGGTTTCTTTAAGCAAAGTCTGCCTTCTTCTAAAATTGATTTTGTTTGTCACTCAGATTTCTAAAATAATTTTTTTTAACCTCTCAAATTATTTGTCGTCAGTTAAATCCCATTAGTTGAGTTCTAAGAATATCAAAACTATATTAGGCTGTGTTTTTAGTTTTATTTATACCTCGTCACTTGTCTTACTCTACCTTCCTAGACCATAGGAATAAGTTCTTACAATTATATGAACGCACCAACGTGTCCTACAAATAGAACATTGGGAGATAAATGGTTGGTTGATGAATGAACCTTCCTAATAGCAGCCATTTTGATTTCTTTTGTTGTCTCTCCTCCTTTATAGCGAATACTTAAAAACTTATTAAAAATTCACGAATAAAAGAGTTACGCGGTTTAATAACTTGTAATTAAACTTGGTATTTGATTATCACAGAGATCCTTTTCAGGGTCGTCGATTTATGTCAACAACAACATTTTGAATAATTGAAAACAGTCTTATGCGAAGTATTTTCAAAGTTATGGCGAGAATTATGTAATATTTGTTGGAGGAAATAAGAGTTGAGGGAAAACTGACCGTTAGTCGGCGGAAGTCGAGTAAGATGTTATGTCACTTTTTAAGAGGGTGACGTCATGAATATCGAAGACGGCGGCGTTTTGGTTTTTTACATCATTTCGGGTTAAACAATTAACTGTGGATGGTGGTTTCAGTTAAAGTTAAGACTATATTTGTGAAGAGGGATGATTAGGTGAATAGTCTGGTCTTGGGTGTGGGTTAGTGGTTTTATAAGAGTATAGTTGATAGTCCTTTCGCAACCCCAACAGGAAAGAGAGGGAGAGTGGGAGGAAATATCTGTCAGTGGTCGGTGATAATGAATTTGAAAAAATGACGGGGGTCCGAGAGTGAGGGTCGTTCGGTCTGCCAAAACTTTATCCATATGTTTTCATGTATGTCTTAATAATGGGGTAAGAAATGTGGCGCCATCTTGCGAGTTTGTGGTAATTTTTAAAAGCATTTTGTCGAGAGGAGAGAAGACTGTTGAAAACATTAGCACTCTTACTCTGAATCGTGGCAGTAAGCATCACCAGGTGACAGGTTTTTGTGTCGAGAGTGTGCTCGTGAATGACTTTTATTCTTAATTGCTTTGAACGGAATCAGCACGGGTGAGTCTATTTCACGAATCAGACTCTGCTTCCCCCATCCATCCCCACAGTCCCCCTTTCCCTGCGTTCCAGCTTTGAATCTAATTTGGGCATAGAAAGCTCTTCATTATAAGTTTAAAATGACGACATAATATTTTCTCCCCGTCCTCTCACTGAAATACCTCCCCAGGAACAAATTCCCTTTGACGGATGGCATATACATTCAACTTCATTCATTGGGATTTTCAGAATTTTCGAAAAGGCTTCGACCTTGAGAATCCAATCATTTCAAATCTTTATTCTCTAAATAAAGAGAAGGCGGAAAATCGAAGGGGGAAAAAACAGATAAAGGAAAAGGAAGCGAAGGATAAAAAAAACCTGAAAAGGATTCGAGGATTCCATGAAGCCTTCTTATAAGGTGACGTCAGCATTAGATGCTACAGTTTATAAAGCTCTTATGTTTAACCTATGGACTGGACAGTGTTAAAAGGCGGGGGGTTGGAAATTTCGAAGATGGGAAAAACCGGGAGCGGATCCGGGGGTACAGTTCGTTTTGATGGAAATGAGTTTTGCTCTATATTCCACCCCCCGGTTGCTTCCTTCTGCCTTACCGGCTTTTCTAAAAAGGGACTTTTTAAGCTTATTTCCAAGTTGGGGGAAACGGGACGAGGCCCAACGGGATCGAAAAGGTTAAAACACTAAATTTGCACAGCGCTAATTTGAAATCGCCAGATGAACTACACAGCCCGAAAAGCAAATATTTAGGCAAAAGGTCAAGAAATTTTTGGGGGTCCAGGGCGGAAGGAAAATGTTGAGTGGGGGTGGTGCGGGGGGAAACATAGGAACCGTTTTCCACCTTTCTGATTATAAATTCCAGGCATTTCCCCCTTTTCTGGTTCTCTTTTCATGTAAAAATGTCTTTCTCTTCTACCGCCTCCTGAATGTTTTTTTTTGCTGCCTCCTGCTACTTTGGCGACACCTTTTTTTCTTTTTCTCTCTTGTGACCCAGAAAAAAGAAATCGGAAGAAAATAGATTCTTCCGTCATAAAATATGTTTTCACTTTTTTCTCCTTTTTGGGAGACGGAAGGGGGTTAGAAAAAAGCGTCGAAGTTTCCGTTTCTCTTGAACGAATTCCGGAAACGGAAAAATGGGGCGGCCATAGGGCTCGGGTGAGGGGTTTACTCAAAGTTGAGAAATGGAAACTTTCGGAAGAAACTTTGATATTATCGACCTTCCCTTAAGCGATCCAAAATTCTCAGGATATAGGATAAAAAGAATTCTTGATCAGGTTTTGAACAGTGAGGAATTGTAAAGAATCGACAGGAGGAGGAGGAGGAGGAAGGACCAAGGACCAACAACAAACCCGCAACACAAAACCTTGCCGTAAAGAAGACAAAGGAACGTATGGTTTCGGGGAATAGCCATAAATAACAAATAGATAATAAGTTTTTCCTTTGACGCTTTTTCCATTGTCTGCTTGTCGACCTCGCGGTTTTTTTTATACGACGCACGCGGTCTAACCGGAAATGCTTGCATATAAATCCGCACGTGGATAAATCTGGTGGCGAGGGTTTCAATACATAAAAAACATAAATCCTCCCAAAATTTTTAATTTTTCGTTTCTCAAAAACTCTCCTAATCACAACCGTAAATATAAATATAATTATTAGTCAAATAAGAATAAATTCTAAATTATAAAAATATATAATCTCAAACTGTCCTCTCGTTAGTCTTTCTCTCATACCGATAAGAACTAATCTAAGTGTATAACTAGATAGATAAATAGAGACATTTGTTGTGTTTTCCTTGTCGTAGGAGAAAGAAATATAATTAATTAATTAATCTTATTATGTTTCTCAGATCAGGGAATTAATATTAATTAATTAACTAACTTAAAGAGAAAAAGGAAAAATTAATTTGTTGATGACTTGTATCATTGGGTAGAAGTTTCTTCTTTTGGCCAAAAGAATTTTTTCTTTTCTTTAGAATTTAGACAAAAGAAATAATAGTGGTGATGAGATAAAAAACAGATTTTTTTGGAAACATTTTAACCGATATACATATAATTATAATAATTAATGATTTTAAGTTTTCTTATGTTTGTTTCCGGGAAGTTTCAGTGTATTATAGTGACTCACATGATGATACGATTTTTTTTTAGAAAACAAGATGCAGTGTACTGTATATTCGTTGATTAATATAGATACAAATTAGATACATGATAAAGCTTTGATGGAATTGTATAAACGAAATATTTTTAATAAGTTTTTTTGTATCTATCTTAATTATATGCATATTATTATTATATTGAAAGCTTCCGTGTGAGATTTTTCATTAATTGATATAACTGTATAATGAATGGGAAAAACAAAAAAAATTGTCTTTTTGGTGGATTTTTATTGTTTGTCTTTCCCTTTCCCTGTTTGTGAGGTGAGTGTTTGGGGAGACGGCTGATGGCTTTCAAGGTGTTGGATGGGTTTGTAGACCGGGAAATCGGTCGTTTTAATTATATAATATACATATAGAATTGAGCTTTTGTTTGTAGAGTAATTGAAATTACGGTTAGTATTACGAAGGTGGTCAGAAAACTGATTTCATAATTTTGTCTCGAGGTTCTTTTTATTTCCATTAGAAAGCTCGCCATTTTCTTTTGTGTTTCGTTTTCGCTTCGATAGTATAGCCAGTTATAGTATAGTCTTTAGCTTATTTCTCTGTCTTTCTGGGCTCTGGCAGACTTTTATATCTGTTCCCCCCCGACAGTAAAATGGCTGACATCTGATGTAGTGGTCTAAGCGCCTGACTGACAAATTATGAGCTCGAATCAACTCCCACGTACTGTTATACCAAAGGCCGGAAGACGGAATTCAACCTATTTACTTTCCGAAAAAATAAAAGCTCAGAAATTATTCGTTCGTATATTTATTTGAAAAAGACGTGTACGATATGCGAATAAATCAAATCATATAATGTTATACTCAATAGCCTGTGAAACACAAAAGGAAATAATATTTGAGCAAAGAAAATTTTGCTTTATGCTTCCGAAGAGAACAAATTATACAGAAAGACTTACAAATTTCACATTCCCACGGTCCTGTTTCAGGGATGTAATATAAATCCTTTACAGTTGTGTTTATAACATACAATAGAGCAATAACGATTTCCAGTATATCTGTACTACCAGTAATTTTCTGTAATGCCTGGGTTTTTCTTTGGATGATGGTTACTAATACCTCTTGTCTAAATTGATTTATACTGAATTTATTTTGTGTCTCTTTCTTATATAAATTGTGGGTATTCACAGATACAGTAATCAGCACTAATCTGGTGATAATTTTTTGTACTACTTCCATATCATCATCACACTCACAACTGTTAGTAGTATAAAGATATAAAATTGAGAAAGAAGATAAATATAGGTCGTGTATTTAACTATGCCGATGCCGCCATTTTGTCGTATTTAGAATAGAGTTTAGCTGCCGAACCTATACCTGGGTAAAGTGGCGCCATCTACAACACTATAAAAGTCAAGTTGCGTGGCAATAGACGGTCAGTCTGATGGAAATGTTTACAGTGATTAGGTCTACGAAAACGTTCAGTTTTATAAATTTTTATCAGTGGCAGTTGTGTTTGTGTTTGTAATTGTATTTTTTATAACTGTACTTTGAAAATATTTACGTGGTATGCATCCCAAAGGTACCAGTTGATACTTTTAAGTAGGGAGCTGTCGTTTGCTTTTTGCAGGTTAGTTAAATTTATTAAAGCTTGGCGCAATTATTTCTGTAACAGCTGTTAGCTTTTCTGTATATTTATTTTTTACTGTAAGTTTTTTCATTTTTGTCCAGGGTCATGACATCGTTTCAAAAGCGAGGTTTTCATTTCTATTTTTTTACAGTTCAATTTTCTATTTCTTGGCAGTGTTCCTACCAGATAAGTTTGTCGCTTCAATAATTCAGTAGCTAGTGTCACATTCGTGTAATAATTGTCAACCTAGGGCGTTATTCCTTTGTCTAGTAGAGTTTTCATCAGATCCATTATTACTTGTGTTGATACGGGAAATGTACAACTTGTTTCTTCATCTCGCTTAGATCTTAGGTATAGTTTACTGTTATACATAGCTTAAACAATATTTTTGCGCTCGAAGTCAATGGGTTTTCACCCTTTTTGCAAATTGTCTGAAATTATTATACTGATTGTTACGGATTGCCGTAGTTGAAACACCGCCAAAGCCAAATAAAGGATGAGTTCCAGTTCGATTTAATAATAGTCTTTTAGTAACTTTAACTTATTTATATTTTGTTTACTTATATTTACAAAATCGGTTATTAACCCTATTAGAACGGACACCTTGGGGAGAAAAAACTATCAAACATGTGGTCTGGTAATTATGACTTTCTTTACAATACTGATTTTAATTACTTGGACTGGGCGAAAGACTGACCGAAAGGACCTAAGATTGACCCATACAAAAAGGGAAGTATGGGTACAACCACCCTGCTCATATTCGTTACTTCGGTCACTCTTTCGCCCTGTTGGATCCTGCCCGTGACCGTGGTCAGGATGCCAACCTCAGGTGCGATTGCACCTGATAATCACACATTTTTTCACTTTTCGATTCGTAACATTGATGGATTTTTGAACGATTCGTTATCAAAGGTAAAGACGAAGCCTGGAAGTCTGAAGAGGTTACGAAACCGATTTTCTCCCGTTTTGCCCTGGTAAATTTAAAATAAATTTCGAAAAGGGCTGGAAAAAGTTGTGTCGAGTTTACGGTGCATGGAACCGTGAGTTATAGGCAAGTGGCGGGTTGCGGGTTTTTAGGGTTTTGGGTTTTAGGTGTGCTCGAAAGGGAGATTGCAGGGGGTGGAGGGTGAGGTTGGTGGATTATCCCTAGGAACCATAAACCGATTTCACCTTTTGCTGCGATAGCTGGGATTTTCAGCTTTTTGCGTTTTATGATAAAAACAAAAAATTTCTCTAAGTTGTCGCGAAACGACGAGAAAGTTTTGAATTGTGGTTTTCGTGTCAGGTTTGAACTTGAACACCCTCTGATGCCGTTTAGGTGAATTTGAGTCATTGAAAGTCATAAGGCATGGAGGATAACTGTTAGCGCTATGACTCGGTTATTAAGCCTTTTTTGAATAACGGTTGTTAGTACTAAGGTTCCATCTCGCAGTCTGAGGAGGTGGTTTATGACTAATTATAAATCACATAAAACTTTATGATATTGTATACAGTATACAAAAACGTAGTTTATATAATTTCTTGTTCATTACATAAATCTTTGTGACTTTGTACGCGCCCCGGGGCACAATTTTGGAAACCAGCTTGGTTTTAGCTGTCTTCTTTAATCCGAAAATAGTTTTGGGAGGAGGACGAGGGGTTGGGTAGAAAAGAGATCTCTCATTATATATTTATGTCGTGTGTGTGTAAGGATTTTCGGCGTTCGGTTTCAAAGTGAACTAACTTCTTTGAACTAGTTTGGGGGTTGTGACACATGCGAAAACCGCAAACTCACTCACTCACACGCTAAATTTCTCTCTCTCTCTCTCTCTCTCTTTCGTGTTAGGTTCATACCGACAACTTCTGGCGACGGATTGTTGATATATTTTAATCCAATCACGTACGGAACGTTGGATTTTCGAAAAATCCCCCGTTTCCCTTCCTTTCAAGCTCCTCTTTCACGTGTCACAAGGTTTTGGATTTAATAAAATATTTTTTAGAGAGCTTTCAACTCACTTGGCGACGCTTGGACACTTTTATACAGTCACATATTCAAATGGTTTCGTGAGGAAGAAGTGTGTCGCACCAAAAGTACTTGAATCTTGAACTTTTTTTATTTTTAAAGCTGATTGGTTGCTCGTTCCGTCATGAATTAAAGTCTGTGTCAGTCAACAAAAGTGGAAAGTTTGTAGAATTTTTACTTTGTTTTTTATATAAATATATCATCATCATCGTCATCATCATAAGTGGCTTAATAGTCCCTCGCTTTGTTTGGGTTTGCTTTTCTACTTCTACTGTAGAGTTTGGTTGGGCTATCTGCAGGTCTTTACTGATAAATGGTGCGGAGATCTGTGGTGCGTATGTATATATGTTTTCTAATACGTTAAGTACTCGTTTCCTTAGCTCCAAAAATCTCAAAAATTTGGGTTTGCATGAAATTAACTCAGTGCGAAGTAGACGAACGCTTAATTTATGTTGGCTTTGGTTGGACGAATGAGGGAACAGACCCGTCCGCCATTAAGCAAATGAAAATATTTAAAAAGGGTTTTCAAGAGATAACAGAGCAAAAAAAAATTCTACTTTTGGATTTTTCAAAATGAAAATTTACTTTTTTTTCTTTTAAAAAAAATGAAAATTGATTTCCTTTTTGTGTGTGAATGCGTGTGTAAAAAGAAACTCAAAACCTTTTTTTATGCGCCAGACTAAAAACTTTCCCGGAATTTCGTTTCGTTTTAAAAATGAGGAAGCATTAATACGTCATTCGTTTAATCGAAATCAGCGTAGAGATGCGAGGGGGCTTATCCTCTAATCCGTACCTAAAAAGGTTTCCTCCGGATTTTCCGACTTTTAAAAATGAGATAATCCACAAACAAACGGGCTTTTCAAGTGTAAACAAAATATTTTAAAGTCTCTCGCCCCCGGGCAGACCCCCGCCCTTCATTCCCATCTCCCAAACCGCCCGCCTATCCTCAATCGATGTTCTTCCCTGGCGCTTCACCACGTCGTATGGTTTTGAGGAGTGCGTTGCCTCTTTTTGCCTGCCCGGAAAACCTTTTTCTTCTTTCCTCGTCCTCTCCTCCCGGTTCCGTTCTTTCTATCATCTATACATCCTGGTGAAAATTTCTCGGTCAAGTGAGGAAATGAAGGGAAATACAAAAGAAACGGAAAAGCTGTTGGTGGTTGTGGGGGGAGGGAGAGGGCTAATGAATGGATGACTTTGGGGAAAGCAGTTTGACGCCTCTCTGACGTCTGGTTGAGTTAGATGATAGCCGATTAGGTTTTGGAGCCCAAAAGGAAACCGTAATGAATTTGGAATTTGGGAGGGTTTGTCTTTGAAGGGTTTCGCCTTCTTCCGCCTCTCAACTCTGATTCAACGCATTTCCAGGGAGAGAGGAGTGAGGTTGGCAGAGCAAGAGAGAAAGAGATGTAAAGTCCTTAAAACGGTTTTCCGGAAATCCACTTTTAAGGTTAATTTCAGACTTTTAATCTAGGAATTCCTCTGATTTTACGACCCGGTTTTGTAATAAGTCTCTCGCAGAATTCAGGATAATTGGATGACGGATTTTGGGTTAGGTGAGAGGGCGGAAAGGAGGATCAGTGTAAAAAGAAGAAGGAAACAGGTTTTGCTAATGAATTATTAGAAGCCGAAAGAGCGAGGAAAAACTGCTTTTCAGGGGAGGAAGAGTAGAAAGAGAAGGAGAGGGAGAGGAAAAACCTTTTCGCCTAATTTTCAACCGCAAATTATCTCTAATAGGCGTCCGTCAGTTCGTCTATCCGTGCATCCATCTATCTCTCTCACCTTTTATCCATTTTGTAATCTCTTCCGGATGAGGGGGATGGTAGAAAGGAGGAGGAGAAGGGTGCTTTTAATTTTAGGAAATGAAAGCTTTCCAAAAGAAAAGAATCAAAACGAGAAGACTGAAAGGAGGAAAAAGAAGAAGAAAAAAATTTTTTCCCTCCTTCAACCTTTTTACTTGAGTCGTGTTGTCGGGGGAAAGAGGTTGAGGAAGTGTCGTTCATGCGCAAGCTCGGACTTTATTTTTGCCAATTTTGTGTTTTGCAAAGGCAAAACAAAATTAATTAAAGAATTTGGCTTATCGATTTCATCGGATTCTTTTACCCCGATGAGTTGCCCCATATTTCTTTTCTTTTGGGGTGAGATCGGCGTTGGGGTGTCGCGAAAGAAAAGAGAAATGAGAGAGGAAAGGGGTTGAAGAGGCGGGGGTGCTGTTTCTGGTTCGGGAGAATTTGTCAAATTAAAATAAATTTGATTTATAATTGTTAAGAGTCGTGTTTTTGACACCCCGAACAATGTCTTTTTTAAAAAGAAAACAACGACAACCGGAAATTGTCTGCTACTAAAGGCATCGTATTCAACGGTTTTTGACAATTAGACTTTGTGAATTTCTCCGGGGAGAAGAAGGAGGGGATTCTGTCTTTCATTGTTCGTGGAGATGAAGATTTTTTGAAAAATTTCATTTTTACCACATCTGACAAGTGTTTGTTGTACGTGTACACGAGGATGAGTTTCCGTAAAAAAGGGAAAAGTTTTTTCTTTGTCAATCGCTGTTGCGAACCTTAAACGATTTTATTGCTTCTTTTTGGAAATTTCCCCGCGAATTGTTTTGGTGTCTTTGGTATCTTTGTGCGGGGGCGTTTTCCACTTTGAATGCTCTTTTCACTAGAATTTGTGTTCTGTCGTATGACTCGGTATAACTTTGAGTGATAAAACCTCCCAGTCCCGTCTAGCATCTTTCTCCTTTTTGTTGTTTATGACAGAATATTGTTAATCAGGTACAAAAATACTGTACAAAACGTACCTTGTACTTTGTTAAACCTGGAAATTTATATGACAAAACTGGCGCTACATCTGTATGACTAGAATTAGTAGCTAAAACTCTTGGTCTATTTTCAATATTTGAATAGAAAGTCTGAAGAAAACATTTGCTGTTTAATTGAACGAAGAGATCTCACATTTTTGGGATAATAACCATGAAATGCCCTTATGAAATAATTCATTTAAAAGTTTCAGGAAACATAAATCCTTGTACGCCTCTGGGGGCGTCTACAAGGGTCCGTCATCGAACTGTTTTCTTTGCTGTAGCCCAAGTTATTATTCCAGCTCCTCTTCTTCCCTCTTTCCTCTTCTTTGGCTTCGGTGTAGTTTATAAAAAGTCTCAATCTGTTATTACTTACCTACAATAGTTTCCTTCAATTTTTACACTAACCTTGATAGTAACTGTTAGGATTATAGTGTGGATGGTTTATTAATGAATAAGTCAGTTAGATGTACACAATTATCTATAATACCATCAAACGTGCAACCGTTACAACAGGCCATATACACAACAACTCACAGGTACCAACACACATACAACAACTCACATACCAACTCACATCCAACAGTAACTTTCAGTCAGCAAATGGCTAAAGTAGCTGACCAAATAAAACATATTTCAACTTGGTCCTACAAATTGGTTTTAGCGTGATTTTGGATGGGAGTATAGGAGTTAAAACAGGAAAAGCTATGTAACTGGAGTGTGATAAGTAAGGTGTCGTAAGTAATCATCAAAATGGTCGTCACATCTAGGATAAGTCGATGCTTCATCTTCATCTAACAGTTACAAAATCATTGTAACTTATTTTGAAAAATGTGTCGTTGTTGTTATTATTAACTCCGGTTTGTAGTCTTCAGTTTAACTCAAAGACCCTGCAGGGCTGTCGCTTCTTCTCATACTCTGAACAGTTTCAAAGGTTCTGTAGAACCTCCTTCCAATGGTTGAATGAATGAATTATCCACTTCGATCGAACTCATGTCTAGACAATAACAACATCCTTTTTGAGAACCGAGGTGTCAAATTAACAATATTGAAAATACCAATAACTTAATAACCAATAACTCCATACAGCTAATAAATAATTTCCGATATTTATTGTTTTCGGGTTGAACCCGGAGGCTAATTCTTTTTTCTTCTAAAATTTCACTAAAATGGTTCTCATTCGAGTATATATATAAAAGGGAATATAGTCATGTGTTTGTGTATATGAAAAGGAGGATTTATTTTGTGGTCACAGGCAGACATTGTTTTGTCTAATTTCAGTTGATGTTTGAAGGATGTTTAATTCAAATTAGTTCATGTGTACTGACACTAGTTCTTATTAATAGATCGACGGAGATCTCTTTGGAATTGACCTAATTGAAGAATTCAGTTGATGCATTAGCGATTACAGCAGCCATTAACTTTCTAGCTGATTTCTTTGGGAAATTGGGAGCCCAGAACCTCGTCAGAGTGTTGCACTGTTGTCTCTTCGTAATTCCTAGTTCTTTGAGCTCTTCCTCGATACAGGAGTATACTGTTGGGGTTTCGATTTGTTCTGTTATAACTTTTTGGTTTATAAGAATTAACTGCTTTTGTTATTCCTGATTCCGGATGCAGATCCAGCTCGAAGGGCCATTTGTCTGAGATTAAGAGAATGTCGCCACTGTTTCTCCTCTTACTTTAAATTTTGAGATATTGCATTTTCCTCTCGTCGAGGGGATTTTTATTGAAATGGACCAAAGTTTAAAAAAGATTTTTAAATTATGTCCATTTTTCGTTTGCTCCATCAAATACAGGAAGAGGAATTATAGGAAGATTTGATTCACTCGATGTGGTTGTATTTCAGATGTTTACCTTAGATTCTTGGTTGTTCTTTTCCTCTGTTCAAAGAAAGCACTTCGATAGCCTATTCTATCTGAATTTGTATATGTTGTGGTTTTATAGAGGTAGTAACTCTTGCGTTAGCCACCTCTTTTCTTTGCGGTGATCCTTGCCTTCTCATTCGTCATCGTTATTGTATCGTTTTGTTCGTCGTCGTCATTTCCTTGTAATGAGATACATTAGTTTTCACAGTCCAGCTAGGTGGTAGAGAATATAATATATAAAATCATTTTGCCTGAGGAAAGTTTTTCCATTCGATGAAGTCACGGGAAGAAAAGTATAACAACAGAAATCCACGTGGTTCGAATTATCCAACTTGCTCTTCTGTCTCTCTTCCTTTATCTACGATGTTTTTCTTCTATTTATCTACTATCCTTTTACTAAAACAATCTCTCTAGGGCTCACAACCTTGGTAGCCATATTCAGTCAGCACTGTCCTTTAACATGAAGTAGCTGACACGCTTCAATTGAGAACAGCGTAGTTCATAGTTAGGCCGAGCCAAACAAAAATATTTTGTAAGAAATACCGAACAAGCACAATTGTTCGTTGTAGTTGTCATTAATTTGAACGCGGTCTTGGTGAAAGCATGTTCATGGGATTAGCCTCTGGGCGTCCATCTCTGAAGTGACACCCCCAATGTCCCAATGAGAGTAGAAGTAAAAGGCTTCTTTAGGCTTTGTCTGCAGGCTTTCTACTGTGTTAGTAGGAAACCAAACACAAGTTGATAACTGTTTTTGGAGCGATTAACCAAAGAATTAAATAAACAGGAAATGGACTAACACGTAACTCGTGTCTGTCGGTCACGAGCCTCCAGAGTGTTGATTTGAACTTTTCAAACTTTGTCAGATTACCTCTACACCTCGTGTAAGCGTTCGATTGGTTTTATTTTCTTGAAATCCAATCACTGACGTTGCTGTTGTGAAGTACGATTGATTTGAGGAATGTCCACAAGTAACATTTTATACAAATGGTCTTGAATTGAATTGAATGGAATGGAATTGAATTTATTTTTAAACCAATTACCATAAATCAGAACAGACAGAACACAGATATTTACAATTAACTGTACCGTAAACGATTGTCCAAAATCTCTTCTAATCGCAGTAATTTGACTCCGTTTTTATAACTTACTTTCTAGAACGATTGTGGAAAAGCACATCTACCCATTTTTGTTGTCCTATTTATATTCAAATTTTTACTATTCTGTTAATTTTGCGTCGCCTCAATCATACCAATCCTTCTGCATTTTCCTTTCTTGATGAACCACAAGACCAACGACGCCTTAAGAGACAAACCACTTGACTCCAGAACACGCTTCTCTTAGCTTCACCTCTATACTCCCTCCCACCTTTCTGCCTCTTCTTCCTCTCAATTTCCTGGCTTCCTTCTATTACTTTTTACCCACTTTGTTAATATGACTATATAATAATGACTTCTCTCCTTTCTCTCTGCCCTGTTTTTCTTTCTTCCTCCTTATCTCTATTCATTTCATTCCTTGCTATAATTAATTTTCGCCTCTTCTATTTTTACTTCGATATTCCCTGTTCTCTATTCTTTCTCTCTCCTGTATCTTATCCCACACTACAGACTGTACCGCCAGTTACATCGATCTATCCAATTCTTGTGCTATGACACTGGTCTGTTCCCCTTTATTTAGCCCCTTTAAAAGTCAGACCAGCTACTTGATGTCTCGCTTAAAGACAGGTAACAGTACGGGAGTAAAAAAAAAACAAAAACTTTGCGTCGTCGGAATGCATCTGCTGCATCTTCCTTCTTCTGTCCATAGTTCTTTTAAGCGCGCCTAAGAAATCTTAGGCTGTTCTAAATAAACAGTCTTTACGCGGGGGGTTTGTAGTGTAGTGTTAAGACTCGGACTAAAAAGGTATAGTCGGGAGTTCAAATTCTCCTCCTGTATTCTGTTATATTGGAAACCAGGATTAAAGCCCAACTATAACTATAATTAAACAATCTTTACCCCCATACAAACCAACATCGTATATCTTTCGTAGCTCTTTGTCACAGGAACTGTCTGATCCGTGCCTAAAACAGTTCACACACACCAATTATGAAATCCTAGCGCATTACAGGATTGTAAGGGAGTACAAGAGCACAACAGCGTTGTTTATTGATTAATACTTTCTGAATTTATTTTCCATTCCACTGTTACTCTCACTTGTTATCTAACCGCTTTCCCGTTCCTCCCAAATATTTTCCGAATTTTTAATTCCATTTATTTTCCTGTAAAAAAATAATTTTCACACTCATTTTGACATGAATTTAATCTTTGGCAATCATCCAGGACTTAAATCGGTTACTGTTTTCGGTTAGAAATTTTTTTTGTCCAGGTTGAAATGATTTATCTTCTATTTAAAGAAAAGTGAAGAATTATATTTCGTATATAAATAATAGCGGGAAGAGTGATCTTTCCTTCTTTCCCGCGCAACAAAAATCGAACTATAACAAATCATTGCACTTAAATTGAACAAAAACGAACGGCGAACGCCTAACAATCGTAAATAATTTTTTTGTTTGTCTTTGTATGTGAAATACATCAGTGAAAACATCAATAAACGATGTCGCTTGATGTACTGTATGTTGTTATACATGTCGTGTGTATGAGTTTGTGTGTGTATAAGTTCATGTGCATCTGCTTTCGTGTTTGCTTAGAAGAAATGCAAAAAAATTTTTTTTCTATGCCCTTTGGAATGTATTGCTTCTTGTGAATGTTTTATGTGCTTTGAATTTCTGCAAGATGATTGCGAGAATCGGCCATTTTGAATTTGACGTTGATTCTTTTGTGTGCCTCCTTCTCCTCCCTCTCTTCTCCACATCTCGACCCGTTGTGCTCTTTCGATTACGTTTCTCATTGAAATTATTATTCAAGGAAGCTTTCAAGAGCTTTTCCATCTTGATAAATATTTCAAAGTAAACGAAGAGGAGGAGGAGGAGGAGGGAGGACAGTTCCCTGTTATTTTTAAGTTCTGACCTCCTCCTCCTCCTCGTTTTTTGAGTCTATCTCTTTATCTTTTAAAAGTGAGATGAGAAAGAGATCAAATTGGGTTTTCCTTGAGTTGAAGGGAGAAGGAGGTAAGTGGTGGAGGTGGGAGATGAAAGAGAAAATTTTCCTTTTTTTTGGAAGGGGTAAGAGAACGGGAGTCGGTCGGGAAGAAGTTGAGGAAAAAGGGATTACAAAGGAAAAGGACAGACGAATAAAAGCTTGGAGAATTCGGTAGGATGGGTTATGGTGGGCAGGAGGAGAAAAATCCGTTCGGCGAACTCATCCAACCTTCTCTCATTATCCATTCAACAAGGGATAATCCAAACGGACGCGCGCGCGAACTGATCGAAAGACAAAAGGCCCCGGACGATAATAAATCAGAAAATTTTTGTTTTCCCAGGCGACTTGTTGGTGCGGTGATCGGGGGTGCCTGCGTGCAATGGGAGGGAGGTAGGGGCGGGTTAATGGAAGGTGAAATTCGAACGGGGGGTGGGAAATCTCGCTCATTGAATCTTGCACAACAGGAGCCAAAAGAGAGAGGCTTCCAAAACCACGAGTTTGGCGATCACTGACTGGAACTAGGAGGAGAAATATATTCAAAATCTTTTTGTGCGAGAGAGAGGGTGGAAAGAGGGAAGGGGGATGTTGTAGAAAGCTCGGAGAAGGAAAGTCGGCCATGAAAAAAAAAAGTTGTTTCCTCGTAAATTACGTAAATTAAGGTTTTTTTTATTTACTTATTTATAAAAAGCACTCGTTAACTGCTCTTAAGTAACCTGGCTCGGGGAATTTTCTTCTTACTTTCCCTGTTTTCTCCTTAAAGTACCTTTAAAGAGGATGAAGATAAAAAATGAAGAGAAGGAGAAGCCAAAGAGAAAAAAAATGTTTTCTCGGCTCTCAGGACCGTTTCCCGGAAACAGTCGTTCCAGGTCGACGTTTTGAGGACACTTGTACGCGTGAAAACGGCGAGGGCAAAGGTGTGGTTTCCGTTATACACACGACACGAAAGGTCCTTTTGTATATAAGCCACCAAACCCTTTTAAACTGTTTTGGAAGGAAGGAGAGGAAGAGAGGAGGGGATGTAAAGGCAGATAGACACGGATACAGTAGATGCTTTACTTCGAATACACACCGTGGATATGAAATGGACTCTCCTACACTCTATACAAAAGGCACCTCATCACTTGCTCAGCAATACTCAAAGGATACTAATACAAAATCCCCACAACATCGAATTCTTTTTATATAATAATATTAATATTATGTACGCTCCTTGGATGTTATAATATACATGATTACAGTAATAATATGCACATTTATTTACTATACAAAGTTACATTCATTTGTTTAATAGATAAACTAGCCAAAGAGGGTTTATAATATAAAGTGAAGTAAACACTCTTTCAAACGATCCAAAATAAAATAAATAATTATTAAGTAAGTATAAACTAATAAATAAACGAAAATATATAAACTAATTAGTAAGTAGATTAATAAATAAGTAAATAACTAAATAATTTAATGAGCAGATAAGTACACATCTAAATAAAAGTAGGTAATAGATAAATAATATATAGTTATCATATAAAATAGTGATGCAGAGTTATAGTTCATGCATTGCAGATAGGGGAAAATATTTAGCAGGTTTTATTTAGTTTATTATATACTGATTATATTATATAATAATTACAATTATATATTACACACATACTAGGAAAGGAATTAAAACGCAGATAATTCTTGTCACTTTATACAATCGTATAACTGATCGAGATCTATAATCGTCCACTGATGAGTTTATTTACTCCACTGTTAAGAAACTTCCAACAGGGAATAAAATCTGCAGGAGAGATGGAAACTTATTAAAAGTATTTGATGAAGGTAGATTTTTAAATAAAACATGCGGAAAATGGTTTGATTTCAATTTTTCTGATAAGCCAGCTCTTAGAAATATAAATAAGTCAGTTATATAAATAATAATGAGAATTACATATTTTCAAAGTTTATCCAAGACCCCAAAACCTGTAGAAGTTAATATTACGATGTATACTAAACAAAAAAGACAATATTCTGAGACTTTATAGCAACAATGATACCAATAGTATCTCTATTATATATCTATAGTCAATTCTGATCTAATTATTAATAAATAAATAGAACAGAAAATAATTTATACACACATAATACAATTATTAAATGAGTGGCTGAGCGTTTCGGGGGGGGCTACAATGATATATAATACAACTCTGTGGTGCATAGAGCGTTTACAAGGGTACGCCATCGGACTTGGTTGAGGGCTCTTTTCTTTACTGCAGCCGCTTCGACAGTTCGCCTCCCTGTCTTCACTGGTCTTCCTCTTTTTTTGTTTCCTTGGGGATTCCAGTCGAGGGCTTACTTTGGGATCTCATCTTATTCTTGACGAAGAGTGTGCCCTATTCACTTCCGTTTCCTCTCTCTAACTTGCATTTTCAAGAGCTTCTGGTGCGTTCGTAGCCATAGTTCTTCGTTGGAGATGACATTGTGCTATCTTATCCCACGACCACTCTTAAGAACCTGTTCACTGAACACTAAATAGACTGAATCCTGCGAGTTATATCCCCCCGTCACCTCTCATGTCTCAATATACTGATTAGTTCCACGTATAAATAAATTTTATACTCGCGAATATTAAAACCGTGAATAAGGAGCTTTTACTGAAATACAAATGGCCGAACTTTTCCGAGGTTTTTCATTAAATTGAATTTTTTAAAAAATATATTCAGTATTTAATATATATTTTTCGTTTACAGCCGATTATAAACTTGAATGATTTGCCAACTCAATAATTAATCACGAAACGTTAATTACAATCGGGGATTCAATACGGTAGATCGGGGTTAGTCGGGGCAAATGGATTAAAAATAAATAAAAATCGGGTTTTGCAGGTTGGCTCCTCCTACCACCTCTCCAGCCCACCCACCCCCCCACCAAAAAAGGATTTCATTTATGAAGTATCGACTCTCGGGTATAATTTTTAATTGTTGAGAGAATTGGGAAGTGGGAGTTTTATACCGAAATCAGGACCGTAGCGAAGGAAGAAAGTAGATTAATTAAAATAAAAGGAAAAACGAGAATTGGTTTTGACAAATTTGACGTAATTGCGTTGTCCCCCCCCCTCCCTCGGGGGTGAGGATGGGAAAGTGAACTCGTTCGAAGCGATTGATTGTCCCCTCGGGAGTTTTTGAACCGGGGAGGAAGAGGAGGAGGAGGAGGAAAAGGAAATTTTTGTTTTTGGTTCGAACGGATGTCATATTAATATTTAATATAAAAATTTCATTATCTAGGGCCTTGGAATTGTTGGAAGTTCGGTTTGAAAGAAAAATGATCGACGACAAGAGCAGGAGACATGATTTTGATTAGTTACGTGAGGAACATGGTACTCATCTTCTGTTCTAGGATGTAGGATTAAAAATATTTTTACCAGATGGAGAAAATGGTTTTTTGGTTTTGTTTTTTTTTCCGGGCCTCTGGCTTATCGTTGAATAACATTTACTAAGAACAGAATTTGTATTTGTTGTCTGTGTTTCTGACATGAATCTGCGTGTTCTGTCTGTATCTTAACTCTCGCCATAAACAACTTTCAACGGCCGCCATGTTCGATTTTTTTAAACTCAGGTTTTATTGAAATTAAGAAAAAAAATATTTTAAAAGAAAATTTAAAATTGTATTGGGAAAAGAAATTTTCTTTTTCATTTTTTAAGAAAGTTTTCTCAAAAATTAAATTTAAAAGAGAGAAAGTTTAAAGTTTTCAAATTTTGTCGTGGTTCCTAAACAATTCGCATTAAACTGTGACGCCGCCATTTCGGTTTTTTCCTTTTGGTGAAACGGGGTTTTTGAATTTATTCTTGTCCTTTGTTCAAATTTTCAAATTTTTTTCAGATTCGTCGAATCGACCCTAGAACGCTTATTTATTATTTTTTTAACTTTATTTATTTATTGGTCAAATACTATAATTAATGGGGTGTTTAGATCGAACCTTGTCAGCAATATACTTCCGGTTTCTTTTTGTTTCTGTTTCCTCTCCAATGTTTCTAACCAAATTCTCGAAATTTCGATTCCCACCTCATTTTGCTTTCAATGTCCGTCGTGTCTTTAAACCGAATTTAACTTTAAGTAAATCGTGTAAATAAAGTACCGCGTAATTCGAGGGGATTATTTTAAATTGATTAAAAAAACGAACAAACAAAAACAGTAATTATGTTCTGTTCAACATACAAAGTAATTTTAATTTTTTTTAACCGGAAGCGGAAGGAGAGAGTTGGTGGTGGTGGTGGAAGAGCCAAGGGGGATGAAGGGGTTGAGAATGGGGCAGGGGCGGGTTAAACGATTTCCTCGAAACGAAATTTTATTTTGGTAATTAGGTCGTTGTGGGAGTTACGTATAAAGGGCGTTAGGGCGTTGATCTGCTCGTCCGTTTCCTTTTTTCAGGTGGATAAGAGCGGTGGTGGGCTGCAGAACGTGGGAGTGGGGAGGGAGGAGTGCTGTCGTTTAACCTGTACCGTCCCTCGTCCCT
Source organism: Columbicola columbae (assembly GCA_016920875.1). Classification (NCBI taxonomy): domain Eukaryota; kingdom Metazoa; phylum Arthropoda; class Insecta; order Psocodea; family Philopteridae; genus Columbicola; species Columbicola columbae. The sequence goes on along the minus strand of JADMLL010000003.1, from coordinate 16,822,535 downwards.
GTCGTAACTCCTCTCCGTTTCCGTCGTTTCGAAGCATTTGTTATTAACCGGTTTATTGTTTACGCCTCCCTTTCCTCCTCTGTACCGCTTTCTCTCTCTCTCTCTCTGTCTCTCCTTTCTCCTGTTATCCCGCGTTTCGCGAGGAGAAATTTCAAATGCAAAGCCCTTTTGGTCGCAAATGAAAATTTAATTTCCACCCCAAAATCCGGGTTTTAAGGTTAAAACCGAGGTTTCAGAATCCATTTTTTTATGTTTCTGTTCTGTTAGTGCTAGCTTCCGGTTTCATTGACGTTATTTTTCAAAGAGAGTGGTGGTGGGTGGGGGGGGCAGAGGGTGACCGTTACGTCGCTTTGGGGTAACAAGTCCTAACTCAAACATTTTTGTAATTATACAAATATATGTTTTTGGATTTGTAGTGGTAGCGGTGGTGGAAGAGAGGAGGAAGGGAGAAAGTTAGTTCAAAAGCTTCTTCCTGAATGGTGAGATGGCTGTCGAATTCCCTGAAGGGAGATGACCTCTTCCTACGACCTTTCTCTGTCTTTTCTTCTTTTCCTGTTTGTCCCTGTCGGATGGTTTTTTATTTTTATTGTTTTTTCAAACCGGATGGAAAGTTTTTGGACCGTCCGTGGGGTCGAACAGTTTTTTTTGCTTTTTTGTTTCGGGGTTGTGGGAAGAGATTTGTTTGGGAATGTCTGTGATTTGTGAATAAGTTTTGCCGACATTTTGTCTTGTCGTTTTTCTCTTGGATTCGGTTGAATGAAGGAATTGTGCGACTTTTTTTTACGCAGATGTACTTGATACTGTATATTAATTGACTTTTATTTTTTTATTAGAAAAGGGTTTTGTTATACTACTATTTATCTGCATTTCAAAACTATATGAGAATGAGGTCACTACTCCTATTCTGTATCACTTAGTGTTTCGGTTGGACTGTTTTGAAAGTGTCTTCTGCACTGGTTTCGTCTTTGACCTGGAAATGGATTTCACCATTTGCTGTATTGTTGTATGAAGTTGGTCAGTTCTAGAATTGTGTTTTGAAAGGATGCTTTAACCTGTCGAAGACATCTCTCACCTTCTTTCTTTATCGTGCTGCTGATTTTGTCAACTTTCCGTGACCCTAGCTGGTTTTTTTAAGGGCTCTTTAGCTTGTCTTCCCTAAAAGTATATGACGTCAATCTACAGGTTAACTGGAACTTAAACAGTTAACTTCGACCTTAAGCTAATGAGTTGTTGTCCTTTTTAACCGAACTCTGTATAAATATACTTCTACTACCCTCAGACTATTTCGGTTTTATACCTTCATAAGGTCATTTTTCCATTTGTACCTAGAGCTTTGTCTATTCTCGAGGCACGTCACTCACTGTCCATTTCCAAAAAACGAGAGTATAATTTTACAATATCTACACAGTGATTTTACATTTTAGTTGCTGTATATTGTTTACAATTTGAATGAGGTTAATCAGGGTGAGTTAAGCATTTCCCATCTGCTCATTTCGGGTTTATACTTTCGGTTGGATGGCAAACACGTCCATTTTGATTCCCTCACATTCTTTACAAGAAGTTTATCCCTCTCTTTAGAATAAAATAAGTTTCTTCGCTTCTTCCACTTCGAGAGTTTAAACTGTAAATACTGACAACTGTTTTGCCATGTTTATATTTCAGCCAACCTGACTGTTTGAACAACATCTTTGGATTTCTTTTTAACTGATTGTACAAACCGAAATCAAATAATAAGTCTTATAAAAGGTGTAGTTAGTGGTAGCTTTAAGGCTCATCTTCCGTTCTGAGAAAAAAGTTTTGACACTTTTGTGATATATTTTATATAAGAACGTAAAATATCTCTCCAATTTCGTTTTAATAAAAAATAATTTTGTATGCGATTTTGAGATGCGAACAATTTATACTTCATTAGAGAAAAATGTATGAAGACATTTCATCTTATTGCAGTAACCTAGTGCAATTTATAATCTAAAAATTTTTCTCTTTAAATTTTTAATAGTTGGAATTGTAAGGAGACAGTTTAATACAGTAACTTTGAAAACTACATAAAACATGTTTAGGGTTGAAAACGAGATCTGGTAGATTGAAAATGCGTAAGCGGAAATGACAAAACCTGGTTTAAAGGTTATGTATTGTAACTGACATAATCAACGAAAACAATAATTTTTATGTATAATATTTGGAAGATATTATTAACTTTTCTTTCAATGGGATCATATTTATTTTAATATGAAATCTCAAAAGCAGCGTTGATTACACTTTCAACCGGAAGTTGAAAACTTTTCTCGTCAGCTTACGAGTAACTTACCCACTTAGTCCTTTCTCTTATGCCTTGCGGTATGTAGGTTAGAAGGCTTTTCACTTCTTACGGTCCTGGGCTAGGTCCTCAAATGACAGACCTAAGTCCTCGCCAGTTGACTGTCCTTATGATCCGTCTGAGTTTGTCTTCTTTGTAATTTTTAATTGACTTATTTGGGCATCTTTGGGAATTGGCCATCCTGTTCCAGCACTGTTGTTAGGGCTGCTTAAGAGTACCTTCAGGTATCTGTTGATCTGGGCTTTCTACTGCCCGAGAGGTGTAAACTGTCTCCCCTCAGGTTATACCGCCTCAAAACGGTCTCCGGCAGGGCTCTGACGTTGCCGTGCAACGTTGCGCACCCCCGGCGCAAGCACCCGTCTGCTGAAATTCACCTAGTTCACTACAAATACAGTTTTACCTATACAGTGTGACCCAGGCTGAGGGCTTCTCGTCAGCATGTCGCTTATAATGAAGTTTTAACTTGTGAAACGGAATGTAAGAAGACGTGTCAGTTCTTTTTAATACCATCGAAACCGCGACAAAGTCTTGTTTAATAAGCGATTTTGGATGATATACAAAGAAACCGCGTATAACGAAATTCGTCAGCATTTAAAACGATTAGTATTTAACCGATTTTGAAAAATTGATTCGAACGGGATGGTGTGGTGGTAGTGCGGTTGAGGGGGGGTGGTTTAAAATGAAATGCAAATTTCTAACTTAGTTAAGGAAATCTCGGGATAAACTTCCTCTCAATTTTATAAAAATTCCTTTTTTTCTGGATTCTATTTTGTTCTTTGGTTTGGAATACTTAATCAACCATCTTTCACCTTTCTTTTCCCTTCTCCTCTTCTTTCTCTCTTGTCACTCTTCATCCCCTATTCCTACCCTCTCTCTCTTACAGTTTTCCAAACCGAGTTTTCGTTTGTCTTGAACTACCCTCGTTTTTAACTCGGGAGAGAAGAAAAAACTTTGTCAAGGAAAAGCAGAAGACAATTATTACGGCAAACGGATCCAAAAAATTTTACAATTTTAATTTAAAAAAACTGTTGGGAGAAAATTTTAAACGGGAGCAAAAAATTTTTTTTTGTTCTTCGAAAACTCCAAAAAAGTTGCCGAAAATATTTTCTCCTCCAACAAACTTTATTAAAATTTGATTTTATAATTTTAATTATACTCGGTTACCAAAAATAAAATAAAATTAATAATTAACGAGAAGAGAGGGGGCAGGGTGGGATCAGGAGAGGAAACGGGCTAAAAGGGCGTCTTATTCTTCCCGAAGAAATTTGAAGGGGAAAAAAATTTTTCTGGTTTTTGCAAAATTTCGTTGTGGCTCTGGCAGTATAGTTAAAATGAAAGCGGATTTCGGTTTGGGATTTGAGGTGAGGGGAAAATGGGGGTTGCAGGAGAGGAAAAATGATTTTGCAGGACGAGGAAATTAATTTTTGGGCGAAAGAAAGCTCGGGAAAAAAATTTTTTTTATTTTTTCTGTTGAAAACCGATTCAAATTAAATTTGTTTCTTCGTTTTGTTACTCATCGGCTGCTGCTGTTCGCTTTTCGTTCTCTCTTGGATGGAGGAGGATGGGTGGTATTGGGTCTGGTTCTTCTTTTTTATGTCATTCCTTCTCTCTTTTTTCTTCATTTCAAGTTTTGGATATTTTTCTTTTGTGATCATCCTACGACAGACATTTCCATCTTGATTTCATTGTTCCTCGCACTTCAAACCCCATTTTCATTCCATATTTTTAAACAACACTGCTACTCAAATTTCTCCTTTCAGTTGTCCTCAAATATAGAAAATCAGGTTCGCCTTGGGTTCCTACCTTTTCGGAACCGGAAAAGCTATCAAACGCAAAAGGAGCTGAAATTCCCTTTTTGTAAGACGCGCCTACAAACAAATCAAAAACAAAGGGAGCAGAAGGAGGGGAATTAAGCTGCGGGGATGTAGAGGGACGTTTAATTTAAAAATTAATTTCAAGGTCTTCAGACGATTATGTTTTCACCGCGTATTTCCCCTCACCAATAAAATTTCTCAGATTATTTATCATCTTTTAATTAATTATATTATAGATAATATACTTTAATGAAAAATAAGTTTTCTTTTTTGTTATTATTAGTTTCAAGGTTTCGCGAGAAAAGTTTCTCGTACTTTTTTGGGGAGAAATTGGAACACAAAGAAGATGGAGGGGTAGAAACCTTGGAGAAGAATCCTTTGTGCTTTCTAGCTGGAATGTTATGTTTCTCGGGAAATTTTTAGATTCGGTCCTGTTGCTCTCGCCTTACTCTTAAGGAGTAAGAGGGGTGGAAGATGGTGTGACGGGGCGGGGGAAGAGGGGGTTGACTCGACGAGCAGCCGGTGCGCGTTTTATTTTGAAATGTGAGACTACTTCTTCGCAAGAACCTAAAAAACTTTTGTTAAGTTACGTCATAGAATGAACAGAAGGAGAGAAAAGAAAGTGGTTGGAGAAGAGAAGGAGGCGTTGACTGCCATCTTGGGTTTGAGAGGGTTTGTGGGGGTGAGTGGGATGGGATCGCGGGGCGCGGGGAATCGTCAAATTTGTCCTCGCGCAAATCCACTTCTTGGGAGAAGACAAATAATGGCAGGGCTCTCTCGGTGACGGTGGAAATTTATTTAGGAGAAAACGAAAGTAACGGTACAGCTTTCGGTATAACTCTCCCGGAAACTTTTCACAACTTTTTGATTTACCGCCGCCGTTTCCATTCCCTCGTTCCTCTCACTCTTTCATGTCCTCCCATTTCCTCCTCCTCCTCCTCTTCCACGCCCTTTGAGCCCCCTATAATGTAAAAACAAAGAAAAGAGAGAAAAGAAGTACGAATTTATATATTGTAAAAAAGAGGAAAGAAGATGAAAGCTTGCGTCACGGTTGAAGAGAGAAAATTTTCAAACTCACTTCCGGTTATGATGTTAACAAACGACCTCTCGATTGATATATCCACTGAAAATTGTAACTTTTGAACCCTGAAAACCCTTCTCCTACCCAGACTTCACCTCTACAGGAAAAAAATTCAAATGAAAGAGAGATGAAACAGCCCTCAACCCTCAACCTTCTCATCCCTCCACCTAGTCGGCTTAAAAAAGAGAATCAGAAATAATTAGGCTATTAAAAAAATGTCAAAGTTTGAAATGGTTTTTAGAAAACTTCAAACACTGTCGACCGTGATCGTAACATCAACTAGAGGTGGTTGTTGGTGGGGGGGGGGGGAGGGGAGCTGTGGACGGAGTTGGGAAACCCTACAGCAGTTTTCCCCAAATTTTACTCGACCTCTCTCTCTCTCTCTATCAAGCTTCTTGAATGATGAAAGTCGGGGTTTAGGGAAAATGTTTTTTCTTTTTGATTTTCCTGAAGCTTTGTGAGGTAGAGGAAAAGCGGAAAAGCTATCCCTGTTCCTCTCTGTGTCTCTCTCTTTCTGTTTGTGCTTCTGTCTGTACCTTCTCCTTTTCTGTCTTGCACTTTTCCTTGGTGTCTCTTTCATTTTCTGTTTCTCTTTCTCATTCGTTCTCCTCTTTCTTTCGTCTTCGTTTTCATTTTCATTCATTTAGTAAGCCCAAATATTTTTTCCTGGCGAAAGGTTTTTCCTCTTTATAAAAAGAAAATTTTAAAAATCGGTTTAAAATCGAGGAGAGAAACACTGTTTGTGTTAATAATATATACTCTCATGTAAATATAATATAAAATGATGTAAATAAATATAATAAGACTTTGAAGGAAAGGGTGGGGTGGGAGAAGGAAGTAGAAGGATTTGAGAGTAAGCTTTCGGATGAGCTTTTACTCGAAAATGTTTTTTTTTCTTTTTTATTCCTACAAGTTATCCCGGAAGTAACTCGTTTGGAAAGTTGATATAACAACTCGACTACAGCAGTGTGTAATATGTTTTCAAACCGTTTCCCCCTCCCCGGCTCCGTTGTTTCCAACCTTCTTCTACCTCTTTCGGTTCGGACTTAAAAAAAAGGAAGAAATAAAAAATTAACGGGTGGAAAAGCTGGAAACAGCATCGCCGCGAATAACTTTTTAAATTCGTAAATTAGGTTTTTCCTTTTTTTTCTCGTCGACGTCAAACCCTTCTCCTCTCCTCGCTATCCTTCCCTCTCTCTATATCTCTCTTCTTGGCTTTTTCCACTATAAAGAAAAAAACCCAGAGGAATTGGAGGAAAAATAAGTTTTTCTGTTTCGTGTTTTAATTAAATTTGTGAAAAAGAAAAAAGGGAAACGTCGAGCAGCAGTAGCACCAACACACAAAAGTTTTAAAGTCAAAATGTCGAAGGTTCAAAAGCTACCTGAAAAGCTTTTCTGACGTCATCGAACCAGTCGTAAGTCATAACAGTGTAGAGAAAAAGGTGGAGGAGGAAACCAAAAGAAAGATTCGAATTAAAATACCATTTGCGTTCGATTTTCACATAAAGAAGTGAAAAACGGGGGAGAAAATGAAACCTGATTTAAATATTTACAGAAGTGACACAATTAATCAAAACAATAACTCCTACTTATTAATATTCAGAGTAAAAGTTATCGAGTTTTAGTTTCAATAAATAATGAGATGAAAATCGTTTAATGAGAAATCCTTCGCGAATGGCGGTGACACCGCTTGGTGTCTTGGTCACGTGCTTCCAACCGGAAGTTCATTAAATCTTTACGATTTCCTCGTTAACTCGGCAATAATAAAAGAGGGAAATGATGTCATAAAAAAAAAGGAAACAAGACAAATTGTGTAGCAGGGAAAAGTGGAATAAAATCAAGCTACACACGAACCTGCTCCCGCATAGCGCTTCTAGTCTCGATCTCCGATTCCAGAAACGATTTCACATAACAACAGCAAATAATAATAATCGTATATTTTTATTACTATTAGAACATCCACTTCCGGTTGTTTCTTTTTGAGTTCTTTCCTACTCAAAATAAAGTTCCCATTTCCGGTTTTTTGTTTTATTCTTTTCCATCCCTCATGACTCGCCTACTGTATGAAAGGAAACTGATTTACGATCAAATGTACGACTTTTGATGTTTTGCCGGCTGCTACTATTAATGTTAGTGATGTTATTGGTCTTTTGACTGTTACGCCGCGTCGTATCAAGTATTTAGGAGTATAAAGCTATATTCACACTTTGATCTAGCTTTCTTATCATAAGTAGTGCACACTTTCATGTAGTTTTCATTTCATAAGTGTCACACACCTTGACGTATTAACAGTTCTAATTTCATAAGTACAGCATACTTCCATGTACATCTTATTTCATAAATATTGCACATTTTTTAGAAAACTCATTTCGCAAATCATTCTCTAACCTCAAAGGCAATTTCCCAATCAAGAAGACGTCTGCTGCTGCCAACACGAGCCAGACCTCTAAATCAGGTAAGATTGAAGTCTCATATTCTTTCAGAGATCACACTCGAACACCGGTAACACTCAAGAGAATAACATTACTAACTTTAAAAGTGGAAATGATGGGTCAGATAATATTTTAACAGTAGATTGACCAAGAATTCATTTTGAACTACCTAACAGGTATGCGTAGTATGGGCGCAAAGAGATCGAGTCTTTTAAAGTCTTTAAAAAAACGCGTTAAACTAAACAAGACAGTGCGAATCAAATGTTTGGGAACCGCGCACACGTGAATCCAATTATTTGAACAATACCTGCCGTTTAAATTACTTCGATTAAAGCTAAGCTTAATCTGTCCACGAGTCTCGAATTAGTTATATAAATAAATAAATAATCCGAAAAATAATTAAAATCCGCTTTTCTCTCAAAAGATAAAATTTAATAGAAAAAAAAATTTTCTCCAGTTAACCATCCATTAATCTTATAAGACTATCTTTTAAGAAAAATAAAAACAAAATCTAATTTATTAAAATAAATAAATAAAATAAGAATCTGTAAGAATAAAATTAAAAGAGAAAGGAAAACAAAGGATTTCCAAAACCTGAAAACCCACTTCCTCATGATTAGTTAAGTCAATAATTTGAAGACAGCCATTTTATATTTTATAAGATAGAGAAAATTTCTTTCCTCTTTATTCTTAATATTATTATTGTTAAGTAATTAATTGTTGATTATTATAAAGCAAACAAACAAACTGATTTAGGTAAATTGGAAACAAAATGAGTTTCGGTATAGTTTTTCGATGGGAATTGAATTAATTAATTAATAAAAAATCATTAATGGCTGGTTTCAAAATTCATATTATTCGGTATTTACTAGTTGATAAGTCTTGGTTTCCGGTTTGTGTTTATTATATTATGTCTGCGTTAGGAGTCGAATTTTTAATCCAGTGTTTTTTAACCTTTGCACTCGAGGTCTGTTCTTATGCGATTCGAGAATTTTGTGCCGGGTTTTCTGTCAATTTCTCATTCGCAACTTGATATTATTATACATACAAAAGTATTTATCGAACTGTTATGTAGTTCTATGATATTATTAAAATAAATTTTTAACTAGAAGATTCTGGGTTGAACGGCCAACTCGAGACATTTATGTAGGATTATTGGTCAATTTCTTACTTCTACCCCAAAATCATTATATAATATATACAAATTAACTCATTATAGAATAAAGAAAATTATCAGTGCCCTGTAAATAGGTCAGTCTTATTTACAAGACACTGGAAATTTTCATTCAGTCCTTAAATTTTGTCACTAATTAAATCGTAAAAATCATGTACTGGAATATCAATATTTTTATTTATATTTTCCTTGTGGATGAATGTTGAGTATATACTTCGTTTTTGATTGGCTGGAAAAAGTGTATAAGCCGATTTTTATTATAAATTTTATGATGTTGCCCAAATGTCTTCGAAGTCGAAAGCTAAAGATGAACCTCGATTACGTACCAACCGAAAATCTCTGAACAATTGGTGACCAAATGTTTTTACAATATGCAAACGATTAAGCGACTATTTTATACCTCTTATAAAAATGATGTTTAACCGTAAAAGTATAAAAATACAAATCAGTTTATTCGCCAGCTATGACTTTGGAGTTCCTTCGGTTGCAGATTAATTGCATATAGAAAAATCCTTTCCTTTCTTGGTTAAATGAGTTATAATTCTTATGCATAAAATTATAACAAAATAATTATGATCATAAAGTTAAACTAAAGTAAGAACCTGGATCAAAGTAGGATAACAAAAACAATCAAGTGCCAACGGAGTATTCCGTCTTGAGTGCAAAGTGTTAATAAAAGCCACTCAACTATTTAGAAAGTTAGTTGATGACTTGGTTGATTAGTTAATTAGTTGATTCTTTAGTTAGTTAATCATTAGTTTCAGGCCGTAACCCATGTACATAAGGTTTTATTTCCGACTCTTTTAGATGCCGAGCAATGTTTCATTTCCGCTCGGACTATTTGACTCTTTGGCGGGATTTATACTGATTGGACACTATGGCGGAGAGGGATTCACTATTATTCTCATGAGGTTGTCAAGATAGTTCCGGCTTACAGAGATCTAGCCGTTCTGAGATCGTTTCAGCTTCGACCAATACTCAGGCCGAGGTTTTGGTGAGTAAGAGGATTTGACTAAAACCGATGTTGACTTAGTGAGTTTTGAGATTTTCGCGGCTGTGACGTTAGTGTTAGTGATGTTAGTCTTTTGGATGTTACGCTGAATGAAGTCTAAATTTTGGTTGGCTAAGAGAGAGTCTTCTCTTAGCTTTTCCAGACGTTTTGAATACTTTCATATAAGATAACCTTAGTGCAAGGAGGTCTGGGTTTATCATTTCAAAAATAATGCACAGTTTCCCGGAGTCTACTTTTTCAAATCAATGCTCATTCTTTGGAAAACACGTTAGCGATATTGCACAGAGTCGTCTAGGATTTATTTCATAACAAATGAGTTACTTTCGCGGTGTATTTGTTTCATAAGTATTGCACACTTGTAGAAAATTATTTCAAAAAAAAATTTGTTGGTGCGACAAAGCATCTAGCATCTTTCTTATCCCACCAAAACTTAAACACCAGAGGCATAACAGCCAAAAGTTAACACAACTAACACAGAGTTTTCACACGTGCAGTGGAGAATGTTTAGGTGAAAGCCAGCCGACCGCACGACGTACGAGTTGTTCGAATGGGTCTGCAAATGCGCGCCAAAAAAATTCAAATCCCGGAGCGGAAATGGAACATTCCTCCCACGATCATTATCATCATTGATAATATTATTAATCATCCCTGCGTGAATAATCTAGATTTAATAACTCTTCCTCTCATTCATACCAACAGAATAAGGTTTAATATTCGATTAGGTTTGTTAGCATGTGTGTTAGGTAGTCTGTGATTTATACTCAGAGAATTATATTTATAGCTGATCGACGAAAAATAAATAATACAACATGGCCTCAGGTTTTCTGATACTCATTCTCATGCCTCCGGTCACGTTCGATACCTCCCCCCCCCGCAATCATCTCCCTTTCCTGGGTCCCTTGGGTCGATACGACCCAGTGATCCCACTTCACGGCCGCAGATTCGTTGTTTGTAAAAATTTGCGAACGCTTGAGTGTTGATATAATTTTTAAAAATACATTTTAAAATCGTTTTTCTCCCACCCCCTCCCTTTTACCCTCTGGGAAGGAAATAAATGTTGTAAAAGGTTGTATAATGTTGTATAATGTTGTATGTGTTTTAATCATTTTCCTTTTTCTTTTTTCCCTCTGCCGCCTTACGGATGTTCTATTTATTACAAATATTATAAATTAGGTTTAGGCAAGGTTTCTAGAGCACAGAATAACCATCAGGCTATCAAGCAGAAGCTACCTTTTGGAAGCAATTATATTCCGTGAGGTTATACTTCTGACGGAAGAAAGGTTTCTTTGATTTTGATTATGATTATTATAATTATTGTCGAGTAGATGTGTTGTCGGAAGTATTTGAAACTAATTCAAAAATAATAATAATTTTTAATAATTATAATTATTATGTATAGGTTTACATGTGTGATATGTAGGATTTTGATTTATATGACACATATGCGCGTATATACAGGAGTTTTCCCCCCGATTTTTTTTTGAAATTAAGAGCACATATACCGACCACGTGGCACGCGCCATTTTATACTTACTTTTTTAAGGTAAATCTATAATTGGACATTGGTAATTATAAAGGTAATATTTGTTTCAAAAAAATAAAACTTTGACACGATCAATGTTTATAAATTGATGTCAATTAAATTATAATATATATACCTAATTTTTTGTCATGTGGTTGATGTGTTAGAAAGAACTGTAAACTGTACAATGAGATAATTGTAAATATTTTACCAGAAGAACTATTATTATATGTAAATGTAGAGCTAATTCTTGATATATTAATATGTGTAACGACACACTGACAAAAAATTATAAAAATAAGCAAAGAATAACAGTGTAACACTTGAGTCTTTTGTATGTACTTAAAAATGGAGACGCAGTTTCCGTTGACCAAGTCCCACGTGATTGTCCCATTCACAGCCCTGCTGTCATCCCCAAATTTATTCTACCGCCAATTTTGTATTGTCCAACCCCAAATTCTGCTTTTGTTGCTCTCAACTGCACTGTTTTTGGCGATAATTCTAAGAAACCAATAGATAAACTTGTTTCAGTAGTTATCTCTTTGGCTAAATAATGGTTCTAGTTAGCAGGAGGTCTGTGGTATAGCAGTCAAGTGCCAGACTAAGAAGTTATAGTGCGAGTGCAAATCCTCCTCTCGTAACCTGTTATACCCAGAAAAGGGTAAAAAACGGGATTAACATGGGCCAAAAATTTCGTTCAAGGTCCAAACCCAAATTATGGCATACCCCTATATGGATAACCCATATATAAACGGTGGAAATCAGAACTAACTTGAAGGTTACGATTCAAGGCTCTGAAAAAAAACTTGTGGCGAACATGAAGTGACAAATATTTCTGTACAAACAACATAAATCGCCTTCTTCCAGCACCTTTTCTTCCTTGGCGTTGGAGACTTGGCAACATTTTAATTTAATTAGTATAAGGTTAACTCCAAATCACGTTAAACTGTTTGTGGCTGTGGGGTCAAGTTTGGGAACCCCCTGATATACAGCATATTTTTTCTTAAGAAAAAAAAAACTTTTTAATCTAAATGTCGTTCGATAAATATAAACATAAAATAAAAATGATTAAAAAAAAATATATTAAAAGTCATATTTAAAAAGATTGAATAATATTTATTTTTATTTATTTGAGTTGTTTTCCTATTTATCTCTCCCGTTTTCATGTTAAAATATGGTTTACATGCTTTGAAGTTAGTCTCCTCCTCCTCCTCCTCCTCTCTCACCTTTTATCTCCTTTTTTCTTCCTTAGATTCGTATTCCAGGTCTCGTACTTTTGCCTTCATTTATGTTTTTTCTGTCTCTTTCTCTGTCTTCTTCTTTCTTTCGTAGCTTTGAGCAAAGGAGTGGAGGAAGCAGCATTCTCTCTCTCTCTGTTTACCTCTAAAAGAATTTAGTGGCGACGGGTTTGGAAGGTTTATTGGTAATTAATATTCCGCGAAGGTTTCGTTTTGTGTTCTTGCCTTGCGGGTTGTTTTTCCCTCCCCTTCACTTCCTCAACCTTCCTCCCTCTTTCTCTTGTCCTCATACTTTCATGGACAAGCTAATGATAAATTCGAAGCATGTGAGAGATATTGCAAGCACTTCCGGTGTTTTCGTTTCTCTCTATCTACTTCTACTTCTTTCTGTTTCTCTTTTCTCCCGCTCGGTTTTCTTTCTTTTCCTTTCTATCTCACTCTTTCCTCTTCGACTTCTCTCTCTTCCTCTAGCTCTGTCTTTTTGTCTTTCTATTTGTTTCCGTCTCGCTCTTTCTCTTTTTTTTGAGGAAATATGAATTTGACGTCAGAATCTCTCTTTGGATGTCGTGGATAATTTTAGAGATAGAAAAAAGTGTGTTGTAACCATGTTGAAAAAGAAAACGTCTGAAGACATAGAAAAAGATTCTATTTTAGCAAAGCTTAACTTTTAGGCAGAGAGTGGAAGAATTCCTTCAGCAAGAGAGCTAAGTTGAGGTAGACGAGTGAAAGAGTCAGAGAGAGAGAGAGAAAGAGAAATATTTCATCTCTTAGAACGAAGAAAACATGTGGAACACTTGGATTCGAGTAGGAAATGACGAAACCTGTTTTCTGCGACAAATCGACTTCCAAACGCACATTCCTCTTTCAAATATTCTTCACCACCTTCTTCACTACTCCTCGAGAGCTTTAACTGACACTAGTTTTTCTTCTCTTTTTTTCTCTCCGCTTTACTTCTCAAACTCAATTCAGCAAAAGTTTCTTCCTCTTCTCTAAAATTCCCTCACTGTTTCCGGTTTCTAAAGAGTTTTGCGGTTTTAAGACAGCTAAGGTCTACCTTCTGTTCTCTACCCTCCTTCATCTCCGATCCGCCTTTATTTCCACTCATCTGACTTTGATTCTCATACTTCTCCAAGAACATAATAAATTTCCAGGCTATAAAAGGAAAAGCTCCACTCGAAAGTGATAAACAAGATAAAAACGCGAGCGTAGGATTGGAATATTTTTATGTGCTTAGGCTTTGAATTATGCGAAACAACGTCAAGATCATTCGAGTTTTATAAGCAATTTATGAAATACATAAATAAATAAACAAACATAAGTGTCTCATATGCTTTCTTCACACTCTCTACCTCCTTTCCTCCCCTCCCAGCCCAACCCCCAACCGTAAATCGTTATCGATTTTTCGTGACATCATTTCGATGTGTTACAGTCTCCTTTATCCGATTCTTCGGATAATCCTCCCGCGATTCAAGAAGCAAGCCAAAATTCTGGAAAGCCATAAAAGGGTGTGTAGACTCAGAACAACCTTCTTCCCCTCCCAAAAAGCCGACAAAAGTCTTTAAAATAATCTTTACAAACAAAGTAAAACGAAAAGAAGGTCAAAAGTGACCACCGAGATCGGGAGGGCGAAAGAGGTAGGAGGAGGAGAGGGGGAGGTCGGAAAACTAAAATAAAACAATGAAAACTGGTTCGAAGGGAGGGAGGAAAATAAAAGAAGAAGAAAAAGACCGTTAGCAGAAGGAGATGGAGGAGGAGAAGAAGGAGGTTCGGGTCATTCGGAGGGAAGAAAAAGTTGCCCCGGAGGAGTAAAAGCTCAAATGGAAACTTTTGTTTACTCTTCAAATTTTATTACTCGGCCTCGAACTTTTTGAAACAAATTTAATTGACTGCTCTTAAAGCATTTCTTCCTGAAATCTAAGTAAATTAGAGGTTCCCGCGTTTATAAGACATAAAAACACGATTTCCGGTCACTCTCCCGTCCCCCTTCCCCCCAAAAAGCCTCCACAAACTCTTTATCAACAAATATTTTCCGAAAGTACACGTTTTCTTACTCCCAATTAATCACTTTTCCAAAATTTCAATAAACAGATCAATCCTATACTGTAAGTTATGACCATAAAAACCGGATATAGCTTCTGTTTCTCTCATTTCCGGTTTATACCATGCCAAATTCAAAACTCGAGTACGCGATTCTGAAGATGCAGGCTCAGAACTACAATAACCAATTACAGGACAGTCTGAACGAACCCACGTGATTGGAAAAGTGGTTAATCCGATTATTAATTAGAGTGTTTAATACTAAGTCTCTCGTTAATAGGAAATAATTATTTGATTTATGAATTATTAAAATGTTTTACTGGGACTTTTGAGAGGGATAGGCGAATTTCGAGTGAAAGACTTTCTAGAAGTGTTCAAAAGTTGATGGAGGAAATAAAACGAAGAGCTTGACGTAGATAAAAGTCGTCATCCTCATCATTATAATCGTTCTTCGCCGTTGAGGCTTTTGATCAAACCCTGGGATTTGATAGAGTCGCTCTCGGCCATTTCCGTCCATTCAAAAGGGAAAGCGTCGGCAACGATATTTTCTGCGGGAGACCCTGTAAAGTAAAAATGACCGCCTCCAGACTTGAAAATGGCGGATTTAAAAATGACGTCATAAAAAAAGGGTAGGAAACGTGCTGGACTCTCACGTACATCTTCCGTACCATTCCTGAACCTGGCTGGGTGCGACTAAGCTCGGTCCTCCGTATCCTGGACCCAAACTCCCTTTCCACATGTGGAGGGATGTTGAGTAAAGTGATCTCAGGTCCTCGAAATCTTTAAAAGCAATTTCCCCTCCTCCTTCCCTCTTTCTTTCCTCTTCTCTTTCGTCCCTTTTCCTCTCTTCTCATTTTGTACAAAACCATCGGCAACATCTGGCTTTAAATGTCCGCGTTGATTGAAACGAATGTGCGGTCCCACGGTCTACTTTACAAATCCCCTTCCGGTTGTCGGTAAAACGGAAAATGAAACAAGGAAACGAAGACGACATGACAAAATCCCTTTTTTGACTTTCCACTTTCCAATTTGAGAGGTTTGTGCAGGATTTTTGGTAAATTTCCTACTCCTACCGCAATTTTTTATATGTATACAATTAACCAATTATAGAATGAAGAAAATTCTCACTGTCCTATAAATGAGTCAGTCTTATTTACAGGACACTGGAAATTTTCTTTCAATCTTTACAATTTTTCACCAGGTCGTAAAAGTCATACTGGAACATCAGTTTTTTATTTTTCATTATAATATATAAATAGTGTTCCTGTTGAGAGTGTGTAAACATTGTTTTCGTTTGAATCGAAAGTTAAAGATGAAGCTGGATCACGGAGTCGCCGAAAAACAGTCAGTTGGTAAACTACTGTTTTTAAAAACGTTTACGGTTTCGACTAATTTCACTTTCTATTTCATCTTATATCTGTTTGAAAATATATAAAATTATAGAGTCGTACCAACTGCACCATTTAATGTTGTATGAGGGAGCGTTTTACAAAGTGACTTCCTGAAAAAAAATTAAAAGATATACAACTGTGTACATAATATAATATAATAAATTAATTATGTGATGTCGATGACTTACTGACAAACTGTTGACTACCTCATGACTTATGATTAACTCTTCTTGACTTCAGATTTTTTATTATTTAAAGGAGGGGAAGTCCTTGGTCGGCAATCATGCACCCGGGTGTTTGGTTTGGCTGAAACCGTATTCGGCTAGGTTTCTGGCTTGGTCGAATCCTTATTAGCAGCCATTGATCTGGTACCCTTCTAATCGGGGCAATCCTTGTCATAACAATACTCATTAGATTATACCTGAATAAATTAGGAAAGAAAATAAAACCAATTATGTCCGCAGATCACCTATGGAATGTAAGGGTCAATAGATGAATAAATGAGTGGAGAAACATAATTAAAGCAAAGAAATCGTGAAGAAGATGGGGGGACATTGTGCGCAAAAACAACCAAAAAAAAATCTTCAACTACCTGCCTTTAACAAAAAAAGGAGAAAATTTAAAAATGGAAAAAGCTGAATAAGAAAATGGCCTCGGTTATTTTTGATTTTGGCAAAAAACCAAAATTTTCTGGAGGAAACCGGATTGTGAAGGCCTGTGCACAATTGTCCTAACCCCTTGGCCACGGTTCCTTCGCTTTCTCTCTCTCTTTCCCTCCTTTCACTTTCTTCCTTTCTTTCTTTGCTCATCCATAAAAGACTCCCATTTTGCGATAGGGACTTTCTCTCGTTCCTCTCTCCGGCCCCCCATTCCTAAAACATTATAAAAACAATTTTGTTTTTCTCCTTCCTTTTTCCCACAGCCCTGTCGCAAACACCGAGAACACCCGAATACAGAAATTCAAGGAAAACAAGTCGAACGATTAGTTTTAAAGAATATATAGAAGCCGAACTGAACAGTAAACCAGTTTTCTCAACGAATCAAGGCAAGTCTAAAGACCCAGGATTCGAAAACGGTAGCAAAGATGTTAAATCTAGCTCAGCATCGACAGAGGTCACCAGGACGAACTCCTCACCGAGATATTCTTTCACAAGTAAGTATACAATGAAGGAGATGGGGGTGGGTGGGAGAGGCAACGAGGACGGAACTTTGGATCGCTTTGCCGTCTAATGTTCTGACTGACTTATTGACCGCCATGCTCTCTCTCTCTCTTTCTCCGTCAGAGACGTTTTATTACCCCCTCAAACTTCCCAGGTGACTCGTACCCATCGATTTGAGCGACCATCCCTTAAGGGGTAACAAGAGTTTTAGGTTCTTAATTGCGATCCCCCGGCGCCTTCCGTTCTCTCTCCTCCCTCTCCGCCTGCATCTTTGACCCGGCCGCGAAAACCTATTACGGTTTACTTAAATGACTGCTTTTGGCTTAAGTTAGGCTGGAGTGGAGGGGGGTTATTACTTTGAGACCCTGATGGAAACTCCTTTGAAGTCTGAAACTCTCCTCTTCAACTTATTTTCTCTCATATTAATCAGTTCCCAAACCGACTAGCGATCCTTTCCTCCCCCCTCCCAACCCTTTCTTCTTCCACCATCTTCTCTTTCTTGTCAAAAACAAAAACAAAAATATGTATTGAATACAAGAAGGAAATCAAGCAATAGCTTTATATTGAAAGACGGCTCCCAAAAGGAGAAACTGAGTCACATACACTATTCTCACCCTTTCTGCGATCCCATCTTCCCTGCCGCCACCCCCACCACCACCACCACACACTCAACACACGAGACTCCTCCGGATCGATTGGAATATATAAAATTTTTATCTGCGTTTTTTTTCTTCTCTCTTTGTTTCTTCAACAGGTCCGGATTACGATGGATTTTACCAAGTTTACTCTCACGAAGCACCAGGACCACAGCGAATGGGACAGCCATACACTGCGGCACCTCCGACCCCGAGTTACCACCCTTACAGACGTTGAAGTGTTATTTTAACTTATTTCTTTTTTTTTTTAGGGAAGTTCGTTTTTTTATATATAAAACGGGAAAAAGAAGAAAATATTTGTATAAATATTCCATTAAAGGTGCAAAAAAAACTTTTTTGGGGTTCCGTTCACGTGACTAAAAAAGCAAAAGCATAGCGATGGGAAGAAGAAGAGGAAGGCGGTGGAAAGAGAGAGGGAGAAGAAAAGAGAGGAGGAGTGAATGGGAAACAAACTCTGCGCTTTCTAAACGCCTCAAAGTGCTTAATTTCCGCTGAACTCGGTTCAACGGTTTCTTTTTTGAGTGTTGGGAAGAGCTGGGAGTGGAAGCTGGGAATGGGTCGTGGAGGAAGGAGAAAATGAAAGAACTCAAAATCCTCAAACAGGCTTTGTTTTATCTTTCTTCGGAGGAAAATCCGTGGAATGTGATGTCAAACTTGCGGGATTCGTAACTTGGAAAGCTTCCTTTCTTGCCACGAGAGGAGGACTAACAACATCCGATGGACGGAGTTAGCTTTCCCACGGAATCCAACAGCCTCAGATTTTTAAAACTGTTTGCTGTAGATTCGTCAAGGCAAAAGCTGGGGCTGTAGTAGGTTTTCCATCTGTTGAGAGGATTTTATTTCTTGGAATCTTCTTTCTATTACCTTTGAGCGTGTTCTCTTCATCCTTTGAGATCTCGTGTTTTCCTTTTTTCTTTTGTTTACTTCCGGTATTTGCGTTACATCTCTCAACTCTTGACTTCCGCCCCTTTCTTTTGACATCCTTCTCGACTTCTTATTAATTCAATTTTTCCTTTCATTTTATTTTCTTCAACTACCTACAACACCCATCTTTTCCCTCTCTCTCCCACTCTCCACAACTCACTTCCGATTTGAACTACAAACTACCACCACCCAAATTAATTTACACAGGTTTTTCACTACAAATCCACTTTCGACTCCTAAATTTAAATAAATAACAACGATATACTGAAAAGAATAATTAAAAGTCACATGACACTAATTTAAATTCCAGACAGATTCGGGGATAATTTTGCGCCCTAATTGGATCCGTGGTCAATCAAATTCTAGGTATTTGTCACCACCAAAATCATCATTTCAAATTTTGTAGACCGCTAAACACACGTCTGAAATAGACTTGTAGCTTGTTTGTGGTTGTGTCAGTATGCCCTACATAGTCGTGCTTAAATTAAATCCATCTCGTCACCTCCAGTTTTTGCTTATAATTTCATTCAGTGATTGCTGATGGTGGCGATAAGTCTTCTTGTCGATTTCAAAATTCGATTATGAAACTCTGACTGTCTCCTTTCTTCACTGCATTACATACTCGGACAACAGAAATGCTGACGGGTTTTGTTTGAATCATGTTTTCTTAACAGAAATTTTAAATGTAAAAATAATGGGAAAGGACGATCAACTTTCTACCTATCTGTCTGTCTACTCTTTCTATTATTTATCTTCTGTGTTCTTTCTTTTTGTTCTAGCCCATCCTCTTTTACTTATTATCCCTTTATTATCTGTTCTTTCCCTTCTCTTTTTTTCCTTTCTTATTTTCCCTTTTCGCTACTCTTTTGCTACCTTACAATTCTCTTTTTTTTCTTTATCCTTCCTACTTTTCCATCCGCCCTTGGGATTAGGACGATGGCCTAAACATCATTTCTAAGAAACTTTCACCAGTTGACGAATATCTAACTGAAGCCTTTTTCAGCTATTTCCATAACTTCTTACAATAATTATTTAAAAAAACTGACGAGTCAGTGTTAACTGTGTAACAATTTCCCAGCTCTCAAAACAAACAAAAAAGAAATATAAACGGAAACATCTGTACACCTCCCAAAAAAGATGAAACAAAACAAACAAAAAAAGGAAAAAAACCGAGAACAAACAACAGCAAAAACGCAATTCTCCCAAAAAACCAGAGAAAACTATCCGCCATCATTCCGTTCAAACGAATAAATCATGGCCGACGAACCTAAAAACCATAAAAGAAAGAAAAAAAAGTTTTTGAAGTTGACTTCGGCCATTTTTGCTGTTGGAAAACTTTTTAACTGCCAAAGCTTAGGTTATAATTGCAAGTCCTATTAAGTTTTTTTGAGTGGTTTGGGAGGTGGTTGTCGACTTGTTTTTAGATCACTTTATAAACTTGTTTATGAGGTGGGTGAACGAGAGATGAGAGGAGAGGAAGGTGAGTGGAGGTCATGGACCATGTATGAGTCTAATTAAGGGAGATCGCGGATGAGAGGAAATGGAATTAGCCTAACTGAAATGACTTTTATCATTTTTTTTTATAATAAATTTAATCCTAAAATAATTAAACCGCCCTGATTAGGGGGATGAACGGATGATGGAGGAAAAGGAAAAACTTCAAAACTCCACTTTCAAAAAAAAATCCTGGGTTTCCATCGGAGGTCATCATTTACATAAATTGGTATCAAGACCGCGATCGCTTCAATCAATAGTAGCAGCAGTTTTCCTCTCTCTCACTCTTCTCTCCTCTTTTCTCCATCCTTTCTTTCTCCTTCACCCTTTCACTGGCTCTGGGGATGTGTTCGAGCTGTTTCGATGAGATTTCAATCCGCGAAACCTTTTTCCCTCATTTTTTGACTGACTGACTGGTTTTCTCTCTTCCCTTTCCTCTTCACCGCTTTTTTCCGGATGCTTTTTTCCTGACCGAGTCTCGATTTGTTTGTCGGTCCACATCTGGTCGTTTACATAATTGTGTGATGTGTCTCGTCAACCGGAAGTGGTTTTTTCCTTTTTGAAACGCCGCGAAACCTAATTTCGAATCTTGGTCATGTCACCACCAGTCTGATCTCGTCGATAGGTTTCACTCTTGCCACAAACATTTCACAATTATCTTCACTCTCTCTTAGATTTAGTTGCTCTTTTTTAAGTGGCTGTTGTGTTTCTTCCTCATCCTGATTAAAACTTTTTATAATTCCAACAGCAAAAAGTTTTTGGGAAATGTTTCCCCGCCTCGCTCACGTTCCCCAATCGGTTTTTGATTCCGGTTACTGTAACATGTGTTCTTTCGGAAAGAGAAAACACGAGTTTTAAAATAATCCTCAACAGCTTTGACGGCGACAAAAGTAAAAACCTTGGAGAACATTTCATCATTTACATAAAAGGTACGCTGTCGTCGTCGTCGTCGTCACTGTCGTCGGCGGAGAAGACGTGGTTTTACCCCAGTTGGAGGTTTATCAGGGTTGGGAGGTGGAAGGTTGGGGAGTGTAAAGGGAGTCAGGGGTTGGGGAATGGATTCGAGCTGAATATGTTGCACCACATTCAATGTTTCCGGAATCTTAATTAGCCACACGGTCGCGGGCACTCAAATTTCCTCTCGACCAGAACGCGCCTTCAAGTTTTGTTCTCCTCTGTTGGAAAGGTGTCCCAATTTTTTTTTACCTGATATTTTCCTCCCGTGCTTACGCACCCTGGGAGCCCCCTCTCCTTCCTCTCTCTCTTTTTGTTTGATTAAATTCATCGAATTTGTCTTTCGTTATTTTTATGTAAATATTGATACTCAAATAACATTCGGTTGATTTTAACGGTTTTTTCCTTGTTTGTTTGACGCTCGATTCTCCCCCAAACCACTATACCCTGCGTAAACTTCTACCGTTTCCATTTTTTATCATTGTGAAATACCCCCCCGTCGCGTCGTTATAAATATTGTAAGAATATGTAGCCCTTTCCTCCACTCCCTCCTTCCCCTCGGAAAACACTTCAACTCTTTCCGGCAAAACTGGAAAAATGTTGCCAGCGATGAAGCCTGGTTGCAACATTAGAGCAAATGAGAGTCGTTTCCGGTAAATAAAAGCAAAATTCATTGCTGTCGCTCCTGCACTCCTGTAATTTTTATTTTTTTAGTCTTTATTATCTAGCCTCGTGACACTTAAAACTGGGGAAACTCAATTCAAAGTTTGAAAACGCTAATGACGATGCCATTCTTTGTTGGTTAAAATAGAGAGAGAGAGAGAGACTCTGGCCACCCCCGTGATGATGTATAAAGCGCCTTCAAAATTGAAATTTTCCTTCGCTCGCAACTAAATTTTAAGAGACGAGGGTGAAATTAAAAGTTTGAAACAATGTTGCCGCCATTGTAAGACCTAACTTGGTGTTAATTGATTGTTACCAAGCTTTTACACATCCTTTTGTTCATTCTCAGGAGTCTGTCTCGTCACATAATGTAACTGTCCAACTGTCTTTCTGAATCAAAGAAATGTTCACTACCTAATTTCCGACAACTACAACTAAATTTATTTACTGAAAAATCAATACTCATGTTTCAAACAAAATCATGACACTGTTTACTTCAGAATTGCTGACTTAGTGATGACTTAATAAGCTTTTACAAACTCACACATTCAAAACAAACATTTCTTAATCGAGATAACTATACTCTTCACCTAACTATTTAGATTGACAACCTAAATTTAACAGACAATCGATTTTATACATTCACAGAAATAGAGTCGTGCCAATTTTAATTTCACTACTACCAACCTGCATTTCCTTTTCTACTGTAACTGACTTTTGTTCAATTTCTATACTCAAACTTCATTTTCTATCATTCATTTTATGCTTTAAATGAGGATTATAACATGTGAGTAATGTTTTTATGTAAATGCCCAATTACTGCCTCAAACACCCAGAAAAAGTATTAATTGCAACATTGCTTACTGCAAGTAGCACAATTGATGATAACACCATATTTATTGTACTTTAATACAACATCTTAAAATTCTCCAGGGCGATCAATATAGCTTTAGCTTTGTAATGCTCACTATCATCCACACAACATACTACAATACTTCATGGCTGACAAAACTACTGTAACCATTTCATCCACTAGTACTACAACCTTAAAATAATACGTCATCATCATTTTAACGCTCTCATTAAAACGAAGTCCTCTCATTTTTCATTCTAACGCTGCCAACTCTGGTTTTCCCTTTTATAACTACTGACTTTTGTACCTTTTCTACACACCGACTTCATTCACTTTATATTCCACTGTTGCCAATATATTGGAATGGAAAAAGGCGATTTGGAATTTTGAAATTTTAAAATGCTGACGAATATTTTCTATGTAGTTCTTTATTGATGATCGTACATGTTGTCTTGACGAAGTCTTAAGACAATCTCCGTGATGGCTTTTTGGGCCATCAGCCATTTGCTTAACCAGTGTCCGTTTATTAGGTCTGTGCTGACCACGCACGGCTGGGTTAGAACCTTCATAGGCTATGCGAGCCTGTTTGATCAGTGGCGGATCCACGCCACTACAATATCATAAAAGTGATAACTTGATAACTGTTGAGTGTAACAATTTAATTACCTAGTACTACAACCTAAAGCAAGTATTTCACTTTTCATTTGACACTCTTATAAATAAAAAAAAGTTCGGTCATTTTTCATTCCAGTACTGCCAACTTTGATTTGTTTCGTTTTTTACTACAATTTCACACCACTCTGACATGCCGTTTTGATTGAGTATTTAACATAATAACTTGACAAGTTTTTGGTTATTTCATTCTCTTACTTTCAGAAGAAACCCGTGAACATCAATATTTCTACCTCAATAATAGATACTATAAACTCTTTCACCTTTACATTGAAACAAAATTTTGTCATTCTGTCATTACTATAGGTTTAGTTATACCTTCTTTAGCTTTTGCGATGCTCATACTTTCAAACAAAGAACAATATCTCTTATTCAACAAAATTACAACCTAAAAGTAACAATTAACAAGTTTAACATTTTCATCAAAACAATGTTAGCTTTGTTTATCTGCATTTCTCCTAACTTTGGTTTTTCATTATTATAACTAACTATTCTCCATTTTCTATATACAAATTCATTGTTGCTCTTTCAACTTATCTTTTAAATAATCACTGTCTAATTGTGAACAATGTTTCTATACATAAAGTTTGAATTTCATCAACAGAAAAAAGGTCACAAACAACAATAAAAGATTTTAAAGAAGGCTGTGGAATGAAAGGACTAACTTCAGAGATTAAAATACCATAAAACCATTTTAACAGCCAACCTATTTCTCTTGAATTGGTTTTTTTTGAATACATAAACTTTTTCACGAGGTGGTTTATGTTAGAAAGATCAAGTTTATGCTTGCTCAGACTAGAACCAATGTGTTAAATAATCATATCACAAAGCTGTATGAAAATGAAGGTGGAGATTCAAAATGAAAATGTGGGAAAACAGAGCAGTGTGAAGTGAGTGACAGGATTAGCGACTGTCCTCTCCTCTTTGAAAGTGTTTGTGATAGATGAGGGCTTTGATATGGACTTTAGTAATCATGTAACTTATGAATTTATGAAGGGAACTTGTTTATGAACAAAAAAAAATTGGATGGTAGGTTTGGAGGTTTTAAACTGTCTTAAAAATATTGCCAAAACTTTAAAAATCGTTTTTAAAGTGACGCCAATCACAGTAACCAAAATATTGCCAGTCATTCCAGAAATTTATTTATTGTAGTTGTTAATACATGATAATTGAAAATGAAATGTTATGGTTACCTATTAGTGTTATTATGGTTAAAGGTAGGAGAGGTTCAAACGTTTACACAGATTCTGTTCTCTATCAAGTATAACCAAAGTGTTCTAAATTAAGTGTTGGTAATTAGTCAAACGCATTATTGTATTTAAAACCCAAAAATGATGTAACTAAGTAATTTATTAAGAACAATTTTAGAACAAAAATAAGAATTGATTATTGGCCAAATTTTGGTCCTAAAAAATATTTCTAAAATCTTAAAAACCATTTTTAGATTAAAAAGATATACACAGACTGTGTGATTTGTGTACAACCCTAAAAATAACACAAAAAAAATTCAAAATATAGTTGGGTCACTAATAGTTAAGAAATTAAAATGAAAATCTAGGTTCTTAATTGGTTTAATAATTATGATCATCGAATGACACCTCAAACCCTCTATTCACAAGTCTAAAATGCGTTCATGACAAAAAACAAGGATTGTTGATCCTTCCAAAGCTTTTGTACACAGCTCTGACCAAAACCGAAAGGAATCTTAAAAACCAGTTTTTTGCTCGGAAAACACCACCATAACTCATAGTTTAAGACCAAACTTAAATCACTTAAACAGCAACATTTCACTTCCAGATTATCCTTAACCCCAGAGCCGTTAACGAAGACATACCATTGTACGTAAAGCTTAAAACCACTACGACCGCCACACTACAATCAAATACAACGCAAACCTTCCTTCCCCCTCTCCCCGCACTCCCGTCACCTCAAACCATCCCCTTCCGGCCTTTTGCTTGTGTCAACATACAAAACAAAAACCCGAAACCGAAGACCTATTCAAACAAAACAAAATCACCGAAATCCGTCTCATTTCCGATCATCACCCCAAAGCAGGGCAAGGTTGCTAAATATTTTAGAATTATTGTAAAATTAGGATTAGACTTAGATTAGATTAGATCGCCTTGTTAAAATTTAGGATTATATTATTAATTAAGAAACCGATAGGAATCATGGAAATTTATTTAAAATGGATAGAAGGTTGGAGAGATTTTGTAAATTTTGTTTATGTATTATACAATATACTACCCCTCTCTCGGGGGCTCACCTGGGGGCAAAAAGTGAAAATCCAAAAAAATGAAACCAGATTCTTAATCCTTCCTTTCCCTTTGATTTATGAACCTTTTTTCAAGCTTTGCTAGCGGTTAATTGTAGCCAAAGTAATTAAAATATTCTAAAAAAAAGTAATTTTTTCATTTTTTATGACTAATAAATGAGGCTTTATCGCACCATCAGAGAAGCAAATTAGGCTTCTGTTGGAGATTTTTTTTATACAACCAAAAAAATTGGTTTCTTGTTTGTTAAAAAGCCCAGAGTCTTAAGATTTAGTGAAAAAGCTTTCTAAAGAGGATTCTAAAGATGTTTTGGTGGGGTTTTCTTCAGGAAAATGGTTTTTGTTTTCATTAAAAGAAAAAAAGAAGAAAGGAAAGGAAAAGATTGCAGTCATTCTTGTGTTCTTAAATGAAAACACTCTTGTTTTGCATTTTCTTCCTTTTTTAAATGGTTGGTGTCATCAGGAACCATCATTTAAGGAGAAATGGAACTACCTCCTCTCTCTTTCAACCAGTTCACTCTTACCCCCCACCCACCTCTACCACATGATTTTGCTTTTAGAAATAAAGAGAGTCTTCATCTTGTGTAAAACTTAAGAAGAACAAGTAAAAAAAGGAAAAATTAAAAAGGAAAATTAAGGGAAGGCCGAAGTTGAGAGTGGTCGACAGGCATTGTCATACGCCCTATGGTTAAGAAATGCGCGCGTTTCTCGGCGCCGGCGGCACAACTTCTGCGTCAATCCCGCAGTTTTGCTTCGCCCTTTTCTCCAGACTAATCTATTCAAGGTTGTTCGCTTTGTTATCAATCCCAATCCTGCTGTAACTCCGGTGTTTTGTGTTGTTAAAAAAATACAGAAAAAAATTAAATTCTCCCTCTCATCTGTCTTCTTTAGCTTTCGGTGTGCTTTCGTTTGTTATTGACGAATCGGTGAACAGAGGAAATCGATCAGCTGTTATAAACTGTAATCGGTTTGTTCGAAATCCGTTCGCGAACGGAATAGAAAATAATAAAGAGGGATTTTTTTGTGTGTGTGTGTCGGGGGGGGATACGAACGAGGTTGGAAATCAATGTGTTTTGCACTCGAATCCGTTTGCACGGTTCACAATTTTTATAATTAAATAGTATTTCGGGTTACGAATCCGATTATTTCATTATCGACATTTTTTAAAGTGATTATACTAAACAAAAAAGTAAAAAAAAACTTTACAGCGTGTGTATTAGTGTTTAAAATTATTTTTTACAGACATTAAAAAGGATACAAACACAAAATGTACTAACGCAATGGATTGAGAATGTCTCTGATTGGATTCGTCTTTCTTCTGATAAATCTAGGTAAATTTTATTTTGTAAATTTCTTTTTTTCCCTCAAAAGCTCCCCAAAAATGAAATCACTGTTAGCCTTTCAAGTGAATGCCGAGTCTAACTGACGCCCTTTTGGATAAAGCTTAAAGATAAATTTGTTGTATTCTTCTTTTTAGAAAATATTTTTGTTGCGGTTTCAGAAAAGAATTTTTTTCTTTTGAACGGGCATTGACACGCAAAAATCAATGTAAAATGTTGTTCCAGATTGACGGATACACACATTTCTCCCTTCACCACCCTCTATATAAATAAAGCATATGCACTACTCAACAATAAATTCAGAGATAAGAATCATTTTATTTAAAAAGAGATATTTTAAAATATATCCGGTTATTTTGTGATTGAAGCTTTCTAAATCTCTTTCTCCCTGCTCTGGAGGGTTGTGTTTTCAATTAAAAAGCTGTGGTTTCATTTGTGAGAGAAAACAATGCGGTCTAAATGCAAGAAGAATGTTACAAAATGTTCTCAGAAAGCTATTTAAATATAACCTCTGACATTTCTAATCGAGACTAATGAGCAACCATGAAACTAAACTCATTTTCATTTTAACTTCTGTATTAATAACTAAATAATCCTCAGTACTAACTTTTCAGGCCAAGTTCAGGCTCCTTCATTAATCCCTCCCTGTGATAAATAGTTTTTAAAACTTCAAGACCATTCTTAACACCAATTACTACTCACGTATGGCTCTAACTTATAAATTCATAAGTTACATGATCATCGAAGTTTTCATCAAAGCTCTCATCAATCAGAAACACTTTCAAAGAGGAGAGGACAGTTGTTAATCCTGTCGCTCACTTCATAGTGTTTTGTTTTCCCACATTATCATTTGGACCTTAACCCTCATTTTCATTCAAACCCAAGAAATAATTTATAAACAGATGGGCTCTGGCCCGAGAAGGCATAAATTTTTTCTTTCTAAAATAAACCATCTCCCGTCTCAAGAGAAAGTTTATTTATGCGAAAAATCAATCCGAGAGCTGCTATTGTTAAAATGGTTTTATTGTATTCCCTTTAAGCTCTCAAATAATTTCTGTAATCCACTGCCTTCTCTAAAGGTTTTTATTATTGTTTGACCTTTAACTTTTAATTAAATTCAAATTTTAAACATTGTTCACAATTTCTAACGTTGACTTGAAACATTAACTGAAAGAGAAGCCATAAAGTTTGGATACAGGAGAATATGGTAAGATAAGAAATTTCAGTCAGTATTTTTCCAAAAAAAGAAAAACTAAAGTTGGCAGCAAGGAAAACGAAAACAACAGTGGTGTGAAATTATGGTGAAAAAGAAACAAATCAAAGTTGGCAGTACTGGAATGAAAAATGATCGAACTTTTTTTTATTTATAAGAGTGTCAAATGAAAAGTGAAATACTTGCTTTAGGTTGTAGTACTAGGTAATTAAATAGTTACACTCAACAGTTAGAGAAGTTGTAACTGAATATATATTGACAGCATTGAGTTGAATACGATTTTGTTTCACTGTGAATTTGCTGTGATTAACAGCTGTCCCTATTAAAGTAAGCAATATTGTTATTAATGTTTACTGAATGTTTCATGTTGTCATTGTCAAAACTGGTCATGTTATTTTCTTGTAATACTCATCCAAAACATAAAACTAATGTAAAGTGTAATTATGTTTAGAGGTAAAGTTGTGTGAACAGTCATTTACATCAATAATATATAAACAACCAAAGTTGGCTGCATCATAATGATAACAAGACTTTAGGTTTAGGTTTATGGTAACAAGTAACTACATAGAGACATTAGTGTAGAATGTGAGCTCCTGGTTGAAGAAGACCATCAAATTATTGAAGTGGTATATATGGAAAACTTTGAAATAAAAAGTGACGATTTTGATTCAAATGTGAGTTTAAAATTTTACCCTTTTCTCTTCATTAAATTCAAGTCTTAAACATGAAAACTTTGTTCACATATTCTAATTCTGACTTGAAACGTAAATTGAAATAGAAACTGTAAAGTTTAGATGTAACGAGGTGTGGTAAGCGAGGAGAGATATTTCAGTGAGGAAAAACCAAAGTTGGCAACAGTGAAGATAAAAATGGCAGGCCTCTGTTTTGATGAGAATGCTAAACCGATTAAAGGTGATAGCAGTAGTACATAAACTAAGGAATATTGGTTCTAATCGTTTGTTTTGAAAGTGAGTTCAGTTTTTGGTTAACAATGGTTATCAAGTTATCACTGAAATGATATATTGGCAACAGTGGAATATAAAGTGAATGAAGTCGGTGTGTAGAAAAGGTACAAAAGTCAGTAGTTATAAAAGGGAAAACCAGAGTTGGCAGCGTTAGAATGAAAAATGAGAGGACTTCGTTTTAATGAGAGCGTTAAAATGATGATGACGTATTATTTTAAGGTTGTAGTACTAGTGGATGAAATGGTTACAGTAGTTTTGTCAGCCATGAAGTATTGTAGTATGTTGTGTGGATGATAGTGAGCATTACAAAGCTAAAGCTATATTGATCGCCCTGGAGAATTTTAAGATGTTGTATTAAAGTACAATAAATATGGTGTTATCATCAATTGTGCTACTTGCAGTAAGCAATGTTGCAATTAATACTTTTTCTGGGTGTTTGAGGGAGTTCGGTCATTTTGTCAAACTGCTTTGTTTGAATACTCATTTAAAACATAATATAAATAAGGAAGCAATTTGTTGGTAGGTTGAGTTGCGTGAAATGTCATTTAGTACAATAATAAATATCAATCAAAGTTGCCTGTATTAAAATGATGAGAAAAAGTTACTGTAAAGTTCTAATAGAATGCAGTTACCTAGTAACAGTATTGTATCATGTATAAAGTAAACAATATCGAGCATTTTGAGGTGTTCTACACATTTGAGCTTTAGGTTGCAAAATTTTTAAAAAGTGATATATTTGCAGGATTTGTATAAAAAGTGACAAGATGTGTGTTTGTTTTGATGTGAGTGTTGAACCGTTAATATGAAAATTATATTATTAGTTATATTTTTTCAATTTCACAGCAACTCTTAAAATATATTTTTTTATTTTGACCAGGGCTTTAAATTACAAAAGCTTTCCTCAGTCGGGTTTTATTAAGCTGCTGGGTGTCCTCCATTTATAAAATTGTATAAAAGAAATTCTCTCACAAATATTTGAGTACTTGTCCTATCATTTTATACTTTTCCAGTTTATTTTTAAATTTATACATCTTTTCTTATAATTTTTTTTTCACTCCTGGTGTAATGCTGTGAATAATGTTTTGCCAATGTCCTTTCTTTAGGCTTCCTTTTCCTTTGCACTGTATACATTTCTTTGTAAAAGAAAGCTAAAGAGTGTATTTTGAATCTTTCACTATCTTTTCTTTCACTTTTGTGTAAAGAACACAGATCTCATAAATTTGCCACCAAAATAGACCCTGGATTTGGAACGAATATTCAATTCGGCTGGATTCTTTACAAAACCCGCAACGATATTTTTGAGCAATACTTAAAATGACACTAACACAAAACCACCATATGTTCTTTTAATACACTCACTGAGGAAACTTTTAACAGCGAATACCGAACTTCCACTTTCTCTATATAATATAAAATCCATTGGTTTTCTTTGGTTAGTCGTTTTCTGGCTTTCTTAATGCAAAATTTTGTTTCGACCAGTGTTGAACTGTTTATATATTGTAGTTTTAGTTGTTTGAAATTAACTCGGAAATGTTTCGGTTCAGAGAGTGTCTTAGACAGTTGTACTATGTTAAGACAGACCCTTTAACACGCTTCGTTTAAAACACATCAGGTCGGGTAAATCCGCTTAGGTTAACAAATGCAACTTACAGCAGATGGATGAAATAAATTTTACTTCTTTTTATTTATTTATTCGAATTCAGGGTAGCAAACCACCTTCACACTTGGGAATCTTCTATAGTACCTCCACCACCACCACTCCCCACCCTTAAATAAATTCACAATTCAATACTCACCCTTTCGTTCGCACACTCTTCAGGAACCAACCTAAATGTTTTGACAGATTACATTTTCTTCTTGGTTTTCTTCCTCATCATTTCCCTGAAAACCCATCAAAAGAAATAAGTAAGTAATTGATGTGTTGAATGTGAGGATGGAAAAAAAGAAAAAAATATATATATAATATAAAGAGGGAAAGAGAATTTTCCTCGGGCTTTCAGTCCTCGAATTCCTGTTTCCCCTCAATTTTTTTCCAACAGTCATCTCCCATAAAGAAAATGATTTTAAATTACGTCTTTATACCTTGAGGTCCTATTTTACTTGAATATTTCTATTTCCACGACTTTCTTTCCTATTAAGATATATTTTCTTAAGTTTCATTTTAAAGTGAGCAAGAAAAAAATTTTTTTTTCTCTCTCCTTTCCGCCATAAAAAATTATTTTTATGATCGCTCACCAGTTCGAAACATGTCCGCCTGCTCCTCGTCTTTCCCGACCCCGACCTCCACCCCCAAAAATGGCTCCTCAATTCAAATCCCCATTTTTTTCGCCATCACTGAATCTGTCATTTTAATTTTGTGGCGAAAACAAAACGTTAAATCCAGGATTCAAAAAGTTGGCTACCCTGACAATTTACATCGGTCATTGAATACCGTTTCCGTTTCCGATGCTACGTTTGTTTTTCCAGTTCTGTTTTTAGCGTCGTTGCCTTTCTTTTATTTTTTTATATTTTTTTATTTCAGTTGGATGTTTTAAAACAAAAAGCAGAAAAAAATTTTTCCCCTGAAATTTATGCTCGGTTCTGGAACCGAGTCGGGCGGGAAGTCCTCTGAGGTTTCTCACTGTGGTAATTATATTTCAAAATGGAGGATATTTCACTAGTTTTTAACAGGTTTTTTTTAAACTCTTTTTCTTTCTTCCTATTCAGGTCCTTTTCGTTTTATCCTCTTCCACAAGCCCTCCGCAGTCCCGCCTCCGCCTGCCTCTTTTCGACGTTTAAAATTTATTTTCGTTTTTCGGGTTGGCTCCAACGTCTTTTCCGGTGTTTTCTTAAAAATTTTTTTTTCTTCTCTTGCTGGGAAAATTCTCTCATTTCGTTTATATTTCTAAAAGACTTTTCATTGTTTCTTCTTTAATATTATTCTCATCCATGTTAATCTTTTGTGCGACTGTAGGCCTGTGGTGATGGGAAGGCGTCTCTGTGGGTGTTTAGATTCAATTATAGTATTGTTCTTCCTTTTCCATTGAATTGTACGTCTTTGAGTTCCTTCATTTGATATTTATGGAGGTTTTTTTGTTAATCTTCTTCTCTTTCTGTGCTATTATTATTTCTCCGAGTTATTTTCTGAGCCGGACTTAGTTCAAATGGGGAGAAATGAACAGATAATTGAAATGAAACGCCGGGAACTGATCTTTAACCAAAAGTGAGGATTTTAAAAAATTTTACTATGACCTCCAAGCCTTCTCGAGACGTTGACAGGGTTTTTTAAATACAGTTAAACTAAACAGAAAGTGCTGAAAGCCAATGAATAATTTAGCCGGTCAATGAGTAGCGACGGAAACAAGAAATAGGTGCAAAAAATAGATACAAAAACGAGAAAGTTTCTATCACGATCCACAGCATTTTTACACATTACCCGATTTACTACATTTACCGTAACATAAAAAGGTCACATATATAGTTCTACATGATATTGAAACGACAAAAACGAGGAAAATATATATGTACAGTATGTGTGCCAATGGTATGCTGAAAACACCGGTTGTCGTTCGATCACCGAATGTAAGCAGCATCGGGCGTTGTCAGCATTATACCTCATGGGCGAACTAAAGCCTAGGGACCGTAATTTTTAGGCCCAAAAATTAGGTTTTTAATTTTTTAGTATGCTTCATGGTTAATAAATAGACCCAGCATTGAAATGTTGCCCAGGGCCCACTTCAGCTATAGTCCGTCACTGATATAATTGGATGGGTGACCGTTGATACCTTTGCCAACCCACATTGGGACGACTTGGTGAGGTACATCCTTGAACCCTAACACGAGCCACACATTTGCTATGAAATCTCCACCC
Organism: Columbicola columbae; assembly: GCA_016920875.1. Taxonomy (NCBI): domain Eukaryota; kingdom Metazoa; phylum Arthropoda; class Insecta; order Psocodea; family Philopteridae; genus Columbicola; species Columbicola columbae. The sequence continues at coordinate 16,789,501 of JADMLL010000003.1, read as the reverse complement.
TATTTACGGTGGAACATAGCTGATGATATATCAATGTGCGTTTAATTAGTATAAGTACATATTTTCTAGTCATACTAACTATTGCAAACTGGAATTCTACGCAGGAGGTCTGTGGTCTTAAGTGCCAGACTAAGAAGTTGTAGTAGCGAGTTCAAATCCTCCTTCCGTATCCTTTTATTCCCCAAAAAAGGGTGAAAACGGAATTAAAACCCAACTATAACTATAAATTGGAATTGTACAGAGTATAACTTTTTTCTTATTGGTTAAATAAAACAGACGGAGTTTTCTCTTAAAAAATTAAACAGACTAAAGTTCACATTACATACGAAAACTTAACCAGGCTTAACTCATATACAAAAACCCCTTTGAATATAATGTTTACAAAGTAAATGTTACTCTTGAAAGTATATGATGAGAAATGTTACCTTATCAAGTGCATTGCAAAAAATGTTTATTGTAATTTTATGTTTAACCACTTGACTTCATAACACTCTTTTCCTAACTTTGCTTCTACTTCTTTTCTTCTTTTCTTATTACTTCTTTCTCCTGTTTCATCCACTATATTATTTTCCTTACTTCATACTTATCAAATTACCTTCTCTGTACCTATATCACTTCTCCAAACTGGTTTTCTTTCACTCTTTCCTTGCCTCTCTGTCCTATCATACCCTTTCCCCCAGACAGAATTCCTGATTATATTCGTGATCCAATTCCTGGCATTAAGACACTGATCTGTTCCCTAGATCAAAACCGCACTTAAGGCCAGACCAACTACTTATTTTATGTCCTGCTGCCATTTCTCACGGCATAGGGCCTCTACGAAGATTCGCCAAAGTACCATGCTTTGAGCGTGGACTTTCAGCTCTCCTCATGACTTCCTACCCACCTTCTGCACAATGCTTTAGGTATAGTCCTCTTCCTCTTTCTTTGAGTGTCCCAGGTAAGCGCTAGTTTCTTCAGACTAACTACTTGATGTCTCGTATTTGGAGACAGGTCGCTGTTAGTCAGGAGATGGGGGGTTATGTTTATTACTCCCTTTTCAATCTTTATTATCATTATGACAAGATTTGGCTGCATACAAACAAAAAAAATTGCGTGTTCGGACCTCTTTCCATGTTAGAAGGTGGTCCGTTTAGCAGTATAACATTAATTAGGTTGTAACGGTGTACAAAAAAAATCAAACTTTGAACCGTGCGATTGTATTTATTTAACGATATTATTTAAAACATAAAACATCTTAAAAGTATAACAAAACCGACCGTTACGAATTCTAAACATGAGGCTTTTATCTTAATATTTTCTAACGGCCCTTTTCCTTTTTTGTCGACAATTGAAAAGTTGTGTTTATCCAACTTTAGAAAATTTTCCTTTATCTAATTTACGTTAACTTCATATTTTTAAGGGAAAATTTGCTTTTGATGTCTTTTTTTAAGGCTAGCAGCTTTGATCAAGTTCAAACTTTTAAAAATCTTGTTTTCCTTTAGTTACTATTCAGCTTGCGTATAAATAAAAAGGTCGCGAGGTTTTCTTTTTGGTTATAAATTATTATAAATTTTTTTTCTCCCCCAAAGTTTTATTACCCGTGAAGAAGTGGCGGGTTCTTCTTTTTGCCTTTTTCTTTTTCTAGAAAAGAGGCTAATGCCCTCCCTTTTCGGAAAGATAGGCCCCCGGTTCCGCTTTTTATTTATTTTATTTAACTAAATTTGAATGTATCCCCTCATGGTTGAAAGGAACCTGCGCCAGGATAATTTACAAAGACGGGAAAGAGGAAGAAGATGAAGTCAACCAGAAAAAGGGCGAAGAATGGTAATAAAAGAAAGAAAGACAGTAACAAAAAAAGGAAATTGTTCCACGTGCTTATTATCTAAACAAAACGAATTCTGTGTTTTAACAAGTTAGTCAAGAGGAAAAAAGAATTAGATTTTTCAAGAAAAGAACTTTCAATAGAGGAATGATAATCAGATTTACTTCTTTCTTTTTGTGAAAAGAAATCTTCCTCGTTATTGATATAGGCTAACGTTTTTCGAGTCTTTTATTAGCTTCCTTAGAATTTCTTTTTTTTCTCCTTCTAAAGGAAAATGGCGACTTTAAATATTAAATGTGGAAGATTTTTTTCCCCCTGGGATGGTAGGAGGGTGGAGGGTGGGGAAAGATGCAATAAAAAGCATCCGTTGCCCGTGATTTTAGAGTTAATAAATAATAGTAATATAAACGTTTTGCTTATATTATAAAATTAGGCCTTATTTGTTTGTTTGTTTTATTGTTTTTTTTTGTTACTTTTTTTTATGCATCAGGTGTTCGGTAGTCATCGTCATTATGACTCCTCTCCCCGGCATCTGTTCTAGCTAACTCAGCCGGTTATAGTTTTTAACTCTTTTGCTGTTTGTTTTGTGTCACCATAACGATTTTTTGTATTTTGCTCAGTCTCTTTGAATGTGAAAATCTTTCACAATTTTTTTCAACACACATTTTTCTCATCCCCAAACGCAAATTACTTTCTAAAAATTTAATATTTAACGCATGTATACAAACATATTTATATTTACTTCAGTGTTGATAATAATCAAAATACTTTCAAAGAGTTTCCTCGTAATTATCGTGTCTTAGGTTCGCTCGCCAAACAAGCTCGTTGCCGCCATTGTTTTCATAGCCTCTGGCAAACCGTCTTTCTCGCAATAATCAAACTTCAAAGAAGGCATGCTCCGCGAAAATATTTTCATTTTCATCATTTCACTTTCTTCTTTTTATCCTTCCTTTCTTTCTTCCCCGTCCTCTCTTTCTATCCCCCGTCTTCTTTCTCTCTTCCTCACTCCCACGCACTTGATTTGATGGATTATTTACGACAAAAAAAGCTAAGTTCTGGAAAGTGTGTCGAAAGAAACGCACACATTTCTGCGAACAGAACAAGCTATCCATCATCACAATTTTTTCGAACTACTTAACAACGAGACTTGTGATAAATATAAGAAACAAGAAAAATTATCACCGAACACTACGAAATTAACACGTAATCTTGCGTTGAAGGAGAAAGAAAGAAAAGAAGGAAAGGAGTGAGGGGCAGAGGGGAGGGGGAAATTCGAAGGAAAGCTTTCCACAGAAACTTTAACTATTTATAGTAAGGTCACCTTGAGATCTCAATCAATTGCTGAAAAAGAAAAAGAAAAGGCCACGAGTTTTTCTCTCCTCTGACCTATCCACCTTTGGGAGTGATAGGAGAAAAGGCTGTGGCGAAGTTAGTTGGAGGCAGGGAAAGGGGCGATTTCATTGGCAAACCCAAAATCCCAAGAAAAATAGCCAAACAACAGTGGAAGAAGAAAGTAAAAACCAAAAAAGAGGGGAAAAAGGTCGCCAAAAGTATATTTCAAATGTGGGTTAACGTCAGTGGCAGCCCCTACGTGGGACAAAGGATTAAAGATCCGAACCTTTCTTTCTCTGTTTTCCTTTTCCTCAACTTCTACAACAACCGGGGAACTCCTTTCACTTTTTCTTCTTTTTATGCTGAAAGTTAGTTCATCCTCCCCACCCCATTTCCTGTCATTTATTTCACCTAAAAAAGAAAAATTCACAGTACTGGTGCCACCTTTATAAGACTAACAAACAGTGATTAATATCAAAACGAACTAAAGATGAAACTAACAGAAGGTGAGCAGCGGAGTGTGTTTGAGGACGTGACTAGAGCTAGGTTCAGGTGATTCATTAGTCTTATGACATTCATGTGAGATAGGTGGTGTGATCCAGTTAATGTGATTTAGTGTGAGGCCATTATTCACATACGAATGTTAGTGAAATAGTGATTATTATCATTACTGTTATTGCTAGAATCATTGTAAGTATCCAATACGTTGTACTGATGTATTACTACCCCACCTTTCCGTGTGTGCCGTATTTATGTATTGACCCCTTCGCTTAAGTGTGCATTATTTACGAAACGAGATTTTGACAGAATTGTGCATTATCGATTCTGTAAAAGCTACGAAGTGAACTTTTAGAGAGATGTGTGTGCATTATTTATGAAATAAATATAACGGCAGTCTTGAGAATTCAAATGAGTATATGAGGATATTGGTCAGCACAACTTCAATCTGTGTACATGAAAAAGGAAGTCAATTTACGTGAAAGAACTATTTTCAAGTTTGACTTAAATAAAATTTGGTTAGAAATACAGTACGTCTGTCTATCGGGAGAGTCTCTCATTAACAATTACGTTATCATCAATGTTTCCAAGTGTCTAACGAACCGATAAGGAGAACTTAACTAAATTAACGCCACAAGGTGAGAGTAAAGGGTGTTTGGAGATAACGAAGGGAGAATTTAGAAGTAGAATCGTAATTACATAAAGCCCTCATTTCATAATTAATGCACACTAGCAAGGTCTTCTTTCACTAATAACACACACACTTCCATCCAGAATTCAATCCACAAATGCTACTGTTATCTTAGATGACGTTTATAAATAAAATACTATAGAAACCCTACAATTTTACATACCCTCATAGTTGCCCTTCTATTTACTTCATAAATAATGCACACATCCTCTAAGACTTCATTTCATAACTATTACATCGTCTTATCAAGAATTCATTTCAACAAAAACATTTACAAAATCTTTCCTCTACTGATAATGCACAATTCTATCAATATCTCGTTTCATAAATAATGTACACTTATGCAAAAGGGTCAATACACAAATACGGCACACACATGGGAAGAATTTGTTTTACAAATAATGTTTATGTTTCATTTTTATTTATTTAAGTTTAATATTATATATTTTACGTTCCCACTACAGTTTTCTCCTAACTTTAATTTCTTTAGTTATTTTAATATTTATTATGAAGACTGTCTGGTGTGCAATTTTTCAGTCCCATTTTGTCCTTTTGTCTAGACTAGACAGTCGAGCACTAGGTTCGTTTTTCAGGTCTTTTAGTCTTACTCCGACACTAAACCCTCAATCAACTTCTTTTTTTGTTTTTATTTTTTGCCCAACTAGAAACAATGTTACTTCAAAAACTTCTTCCGTTAATTTCTTTTCTTTTGTGCTTCCGTCTTTTACTTAATCTAGTAATCCTTCATTCTCTCGCTTTGAGATTTTATTCTTTCGTCTGTCCACCTTGTTCCTGTTTTCGGGTTGGGCTTTTCCAAAAAGCCTTGGTGAAGTCTTTTCTGTTTTCAGTCTGAAAAATCTTCATTTCACTGCTATCCTCTCCTTAACCATTTCCTCACCCGGTTCAATCTCATCAAGGCCTTTCTGTATTTCGTTTAGTCACGCTTTCCTCCATTAATTTATATTAATTATTAAACAGATTAAAGTTAGTTAGTTATATAAGAAGTCTGTTTAGTCCTCTTGACTTCGCCAGTCCATCACACGACGACCCTGACTCTGTCTGGAAAACCAACAAATCACCTGCCTCTAAAAAACAAGACAGTAATTACGACTCTGTTTTCAGCTTTGGTTTGTCCTGAAAACTCCTGTTTTCTATTTTTTTCTTCAGGGTGTCCCGCCTTTGTACGTCTTCTGTTCTGATCCCTTCTTCTCTCAGACTTTCTTGGTTTTTCCATTGAGGAAGTGTTCGAAGACCTGGCTAGTCAACCTTTCTCAGTCCATTCTCGCCAGATGTCCGTAGTAGGCGATTCGGACCACTTCAGTTATCTTTGGTATATGTTCGTAGAGTTCGTGATTGTGATATTCGTTGCTGTCTTTGACAGAGCCCAGGATTTTTCGTAGTAGAATGTTCAACAGAACCGCAAGTGCCAAAAAACGGTTGAGGCTCTCACCAAAGTTTTTGGGTTTAATCCTAGCGGCAAATCGGCAGATATCGGTTCATAAACCCGCGAATTAAGTTGGCATACAAACAATAAACAATCAAACACACATACGCACTCTATTATATGTATATAGATAAATGGCTGTTGTCTCATATAAAAAATTAAAGAGACTAAAAAAAATAAAAAGTAAGTTAATCATGTTATGACATTTTGTGCAAAACAACGAAAACAAAACAAAAAAGAGAAAAGAAAAACAAATTGTTTGCCATTTGAAGTTGCCAATAAATTATCCCAGAAGTGTAATGTTCAAGTGTAAAGATGATAAATTGGTATAAAGAACTTAATTTTATAAAATGGGATCGGAGATCTACACACAAAAAATTTTTTTTCCATTGGTAATTTTTTAATGGTGGAGATTACTCTGGTCTTTTTTACTTTTTCACTTTAACACAAGGATATTAAAACTTTTTTTCTCCTCTTTCCTCATCTTCTTTTCATCTAGAATACATTTTTTCCTCCTCGTTCTACTCCTCCTCAACACATACACAAGAAGGAAATAAAATATCTCGCGAGGGAAATAAAGCATCTCCACTTTCAAACCCATTGTTTCACTTGTTTATTCTAGTTCACGAGTATGTGATGCCCATTTTCTCAAACATCCCAAAGATCTCTCTTTCTTTGTTGGTGAGTGCGTGTGTCTGTGTGTGTTTTAATTCTTTTCACAAAAAAGAAAGCTCTCAACATCCTTTTTCCTTTCTTTTTTGGGTCACTTCCACGTTTTTTCCTTTTTTGGCGTGGTTTTTACTCTCAAATCGAAGAACCTTTTTTCTTTCCCCCTCGGAAAAGGAATCCCGAATTTAATTTGGATTTAAAATAAGGCTTTTTTTCGTTGTTTGTATATATGTGTGTGACAAAGAGAAGTAGAAATGCGTTTTGACTGTTGGGTGAGACATTTCACCGACTGAGAGTGAATTTTGGTTTTTATTTATTTATTTTATTGATTCAGTTTGGGCGACTGGCAGGTGAGTTTTGACAGACAGGAAAGTGGTTGGAAACAGTTTTGCTTTTGGTCATGAGACCAGAAAGCTGTGTGAGAAAAAATTGATCTCCGTTTTTTATGTTATTGCTACTTTTCCGACTTTTTGGTATCATCAAAAAAATTAATGTGTTTTAAATCGAAAGAGAATAGCACAATTCAAAATATTCATTCGCGGTACAAATGATGACAGTTTCTTACAGGAAATAAAAACGCAGTTGTACATAAAATATGTACATGTGTTATTGGTACACAAGATATTTCCAGTTTCCCCAGTCACGACTGGCAAGGGGGCGTCAGGATTTTAGAAATGTTTATGTGGGGCATGGCGCAAAATCGAAAGGGAACCACTGATATAAGCGAAAGCTGTAGTATAATAGCTTAAATTCCTAAATCTTCCAGTTCAAATATCCGTCATCACTTCCGTTGCTTACCACTAGAATCTCCTACAAATATCCGCCACTTAGGCTTAAAATTAAACATTATAAAGATAATCAGGCGTTGAGACAATTAGAACGTAGGGTTAGTTCCCTATATTTGTAAATGTATGATACTATAAAAGTGATAATCGGGCTAATGTCCACAATTCCCAGCAATTCTTCAAAATCATTACAAAATCTGTGACAAATTACTAACTATTTATCAAATTTACCTGCTAGTTTATAAGATCTTCAGCTCATAATGGGAAAGTCTGGTTTTGAGATCAAGTCTATTTCATAAATACGGCAAATTTTCATATCATAAATAGATTATTGAGGCCGAAATGCCTGTCACTGATCACGCCTGTGTAACTCTTATTCAACCAAAAATCTGACTTCAGCACCATAACAATCAAAACTTTAACAGTACTAACAGAAATGGTAACGGCTGGGAAAATCTCAAAACTGTACCAAATAATCTACTTGAATTATGACATCTTTAAATGAAATACTGAAATTGTGTACAAGGATATAATTAAACAGCGTTTGTGCAGTTTTTATAAAATGACCCAATTCCGTCTCTCATTTTCCTTGGAACTTCAAAAATCATTCTTCTTTAACAAAAAGCAATTTCAAAAAAGTTCCAATTAGAGGAAAAAGAAATTTATCATACTAAGATGATTTAGAAATTAATTTTAATTTAATTTTATCACAGGGTCTTTTTACATTTCGCGAAAGCAAAAAACAAAAATTTCTGACGGCAGAACAACAAAACGCAACAATTTCGAATCGCACAAAACAAAAAAATAATCCGCATTTAAAAGGAGATCCGACAGTTATTAAAATAAACTGTTTCAAAGATAAATTATTGAAACAAAACAGACATTGTTATTCAGGAGCGTAAACAATACATTAGTGTGTTGTTTACGAGAGAGACAAAAATTTTCTGAATTCATTTGAGATGGGTCTGAAGCTCCTTTTCCCCGAAACCATTGTGTATTCGCACTGAATAAAGGAAAGAAGGCGATTCCGAGTGTTGTCATTATGTGTGAAAAGGAGAAAATTTCCAAAAACCGAATTTAAAAGGAATTTAAAGCGAGCTACCCACCGAACCTTTCACCACCTTCTCCTCTTACCTACCCCTCCCCTACCTCGCCGGTTTGGAAATGTGAAAGGCATTCCACCCGAGAGACTCATTTCTTAAATTTAGTATTTCCTCGCAGAATTTTATAAATAAATTCTCAACACCGTGACGAAAATAAAATGATTGCCTGCCTGCCTCCCATCCAGGCACCCGTCACTTTCAAAATCTTCTACATCCGTCTCGATGATGTCCCCCCCCTCTCTCGCCATCTCTCCACTTTTACACTCCTCCGCTGTCTTCACCATCATCTTATAAACTCTAGCACATATTGACATATTCTAACGACGTCATCCGTCCCACTTCAATCCTTCAATTTTTTATAATTCCCGTCTTTTCCAACCTCGACCCCTTTTACGCTGACAAACTTCACAAATAATTTCCTGCTTTAATACTTAATGCAACTACTAATCATATACGATAATTTATTTGTAACTATGTCACTCTGTATTCTGTGCTTTTGACGACATTTTCAATTGTTTCAAACGAAACTTAGAATGAAAATTAACAAGACAACTACAGAACCGAAAGTAATGGCTCCATTAATTCTACTTCCGGTTTCCAGCATACAAAGGTAGGCATTACGATAGTATTTCAGGCTGTTGATCAAATAGGGAGGCCTATGACCGAGTGGTGAAAGTGCTTGATTGGAGTGACTATATACTGGAACGCGCTCCCTTTGTTAGTTTCATCTTTAGTCGAGTAGATCACACAAATAAAATCGACAAGGATTCTACTATATTTTCAAAAAATGGGAGATTTGTGGTGTAGTGGTTTAAGTTCGATACTAAGAAGTTAAAGTCGGGAGTTCAAATCCTCTTCCCGTATCCTGTCCATTTGTCCGTAAAAAACGGTACTGCGAAGCTCTTATCTTTTTCGCGCCAGCTGGTAGAATATTAAAGATTTAACAGTCAATACATTTGCCAGGTTACTACAGGACATCACTGATACGTCACGTGACAAATGCGGCTAATTACCATTTCGCAAGCCGTTACTGCAACACAAATTATATAGGTATAGTTGAGTTTTAACCCCGTTTTTTACCCTTTTATGGGCATAACAGGTTACGAGAGGAGGATTTGCACTCGCACTATATCTTCTTAGTCTGGCACTTAACCACTACACCACAGACCTCCTGCTATGTAACTTAAATTACTAAAGCAACAAATTATTATAAATGAAATGTTAAATAAGTTAATTTTGAAGAGGCACATATTTTCTAAAAATAAGCTAATAGCCAATAGTTAATAGAAATATTATTTAAAAATGGCGGAGGATCATCTTTAAATACAGAAACAACAAGACTCTAGAAAAAACAACAAAGTTACTTAGTTTTATATATATATATATATATATATATATGTATGTATGTATGTATGTATGTATATACAACTCGAGAGAAAAGGAAAAAATTTCCTTTTTTTATTATTCCGACCCTTACGTTGAGGGAGATTTCCTTCCTCGATTCGCCACTGCTAGATAAATTCAATCTGTTTTTGACTTTTCCATATAAAATTATTCACGCGGCCACCGTATTCGCAGAGCCATTGTCGTTATTATTCCATCAATATTTTTTCGTGAATTTTTATTCCGAAACGATTTCCCACACCCTCGCACACACACACCCCTATCCAGGCTTTCTTCTGCCCTCTCCAGCCCTCCAAAAGCATAATGGGAGACTCCTTGATGTGTATCGATCCTTTTAGAAATTCCATCGACCCCCTGCTAATCTATCATTCTCCAGAGGGGGGTCTTTATGAATCCCTAATTTAAAGGACACGATTTATCGTTTCCACTTCCGCGTTTTCTCCTCTGGAAAATTAATTTCTGATTTTTTTCCTCCACCCATCTCTCAGATATAAATATTATAATAATAATGATGATGATGGAGAAAAAAACGCAGAGATATTAATAACTTTTTATTATAATTTCATTATTATACTATTATCATTCCTTTGTCTCATTTCACTTATTTTTTTCCAGCCACTTTGGGGACTTTCCGTTTAATTTATAACGTCATTGAAGCTTTTCCCTTCTGTTTTTGCTTCTTCCGACCTCCCAGAAGAAAAAAGAGGGAAATAAAGAAAGAAACGAAAACTATTTTCTTTGTCTTCTTTAAAAAGAGAAGACAGCAACTTGAGAGGAAAAAGACGAAGGCCGGATTTTAAATTTCAAGTCTTGCAAAATGATTTAGTGACGGGAAAATCTTCAACTTCCTCCTCCCATTCCTCCGTTCTCAATCCTACATTCACCACTCACCGCCGCCGCCCTCTTTCCTTCCTTTCTATTAAAATTGGATGATCCAAAGAGATTTCTGAGGACCTTTCAACCGTGAGGAATGAAACAAGGCGGGAGGGGTAGTTGTTTTCATCCTGAAAACCATCACAAGAGTTCAAGAGGAGGAGGATTTTCATTTTGACTCTGACCTCGACTAATTTTTATACTTGGTTTTAATTTACTCGACAAGAGGAGAGGAAGAGCGGATGAAGAGGTGAGGTGAGGATGTTTTGATATAACTTGCCCACGGCAAATTCGAGGATATGTCTTCTTTCTCCGGTCTCGGTCGATTAGGGAACACGTTCCTTCCAAACTTTCTCCCGTTGTTTCCTTTTCCTTTTTATACTTCCTTCCTTTATTTTGCCCCAGTAATCCTTCATCCTCTCTCTGTGGGGATTTTTTCCTCTCTTCGAACCAACTTGCCCTCTGAAATTCCTGATGGGATTTGAGTTTTCCCTTCAGGATCTTCCCATCCATAACCATTTCCACACCCAGTCTTATCTCTTCAAGGTCTTTCTCTACTTCACTCCTTTGATCTTACTGAAGGTAGGGTATTTGGTCGTTAAGCCTTCCAATGATGTGTACTAGAAAGTTACATTTCTAATCTCATCTGGGGTCTTTATTTGTTGGTATTTATTGTATTTAGTTTGAAAATATTATTTATTATTATTAACTTTAATTCAAAATTTTATCTAGCAAGCCAATTTCGTTAATAATAGACACTTTAACGGTGAGTTAATTTCATGAATAATGCACACTATGGTGCCAGAATTTGGTAATTTAATTTCATCTGACGTCTTTCCTTGCTAATATAGCTGAATGTATAAGCCATTCTCTCTGATATCACCAGCTATTTTTCGTTATTCGACAAAAAATAATATAAATATATTATTCATAATATATATCAACCTTTTACTTTTCATTCTTCTTTCTCCTCTCCTCTTCCTCCTCCTCCTCCTCCTCTTCCCACGTTCATTCCACGAAGGTTTGAGGTAACAATAGAGGTCGAGAGACTGTTTGGGTCAAGTATCGAAAAATTTCAAGAATGAGAGCATATCGAAAACCATAAAATATGAAATTATCTGACAGCTGTGCAAAGGAAAAAGAGAGAGAGAGAGAGGAAAGCCTAAAATGATTTTCATTTTGATGGTGTCGTCTCTTGTCTCATGCGAATCATTTTTATCTTTTCTCTCTGCAGATGAATATTTAAAGGAAAGGTGAAAGCGTTATGGGATTAATAGACATTTGGAAAATTTCTTGGTCGTTGATTTGGCTCGCAGCTTGGATTCACAGCGGTTCAGGTAAGTCCCTGTCTAAAAATAAAAGAGGAATTCAAGAGAAAAAAAAACTACAAGTCGACTAAAAAGAAGTAGAAGAAGAAGATTCTAATCGGTGTACACAGCAATCTTTCTTAATCTTTTACTTGTACAAATAAAACGTCTTACGTTACACTAATCTTTACTTTACGTTAATTTAACGTTCATTAGACCGGGTAACGGGTTACTGTACAAACAATCTTCACGTTTTCCCGAAGACATTAAAAAAAAAAGAAAAACGGAAAAAAATTTGGAACGAAGGCCAACCGCAAAAGAGTTGATATTTAAGGGTGTGTTCGCCCACCGCCTTCATCACCACCGCCAGCGCCCACCCTAATAGAGGCTTTGGATTCTCAAGCTCTGGCCTCTATTGTTCAAACATCGAAGGCGTTTGGGCAATACGCCAAAACCCACTGCACCAAGAATACCCAGCGTCCCTTAAAGCTTTTCAAGGATCGTGTGCCTCCTCTACCTCTCCCACTTCCTCTACCCCCAGGAGGTGGAAGTGAAATAAATCCTTTCCTTTCCTTTCTTTTTTTTAGTTACTCTCTGCCAGGATCTGCAATCACACCAAACAATTGGTGAAATATGAGCCTAAAAACCCTTTTAAAAGATTCTCGGTTACTTTCTCAAGTGAATTTTTTTAAACCCCGGGAAAAGAATAAGTAATAAAATATAAAAAGGAAAAAAAAAGGAAAAATCGATTCAAAGGGAAAACTTAAGAAGGAGGGCACACACAAAAAAAAGATGAAAGTCATGCAAAGACTTGTTAAAGGATTTAGAAGGAAGGAAGGAAGAAGATAGAGAGAATGAGGATTTAGACACGGGATAGAAACTTTTCGTTATAACGGAGAAAATATTCACGATGATGATGTAAGGAGTCTGGGAGAAGGAGCGGCGGGAAAGAGGAGGAGGCGGAGGATGGTCGGGAGCATCAGAATAGATTTATAAGGAAAATTGCCTTGTTTTGACTAAGATTGGTGATAGTTCGGTTAACGGTAGAAAGGGTTTCTGACAGAGTTAAATTATTCGAACCATGGGAAAGATGAGCGAAGGGTAGGAAGGTGTCAGCAGGCGGGGACAGAGGGGTAGAGAGTAAAAAGGCTCGAGAATAATAGATGGCTTGCTTGCACCTTTACAATAGTCGAAAGAACTCACGAATGAAAACTCACCCGGAACAATATAATTGGTGACTTCTAACCGAAACGAGAATAACAAGAATTCGCGTTTACAATTTAAGTTTTACATCTTCCAAAGCCCCTCCCCTCCTCCATTTTCCTTTTCTCTTCCCCCCCTTCCCCGCATTCCCTTTTTCGATTTGGATTATCTGAGTTCATTGTTGTAATTTAAAACTTCGTTCGTCACTTCTCCTCTCTGGGCTGAATTCATAGCGAAACTGAATACGATCTTCTTTCCAAGGATTTGTTGCGCACTTGAATAATCTAATCTAACCCGGAGTCACCATCATCTAACGTGACACCTTCTCTCACCTCGAGGCTGGGAATCCTCGAATTTGGTTTTACGGCACGAAAACGGGATGTACTCTGCTTATTTCTCACGATTTTAGCAATTTAGAATAATTCTCGTGAAAAGTTGAGATGATGAATAGAGAGGGAATGAGACACGAAGAGAGAGGCAGGCGAGCACGCCCTTTACAAATGACAAAAAGAAGGGAAAATTTGGAAAATTGTAAGAAGAGATAAAAGAGTTCAAGTGAGAGGAGTAGAAAAAGGAAGAAGAAGAGAAAATGAAGAAGAAGAAAGGAAAAATTTTATTCCTCTCACAGTAGAGTGAACGAATCCGCTTATTACGATCCCTTTGAAACTTGCAATATTCTATAACAATAACCGGCTGATAATATTAAATAACAGACAAAAAAAAATTTTCCCGTTCGGGACTGATCTACATGAACGGTTCACATCGAACGTAACGATCCAAAGACGTGCATTTCGATGACACTACAATTTTTTTCTTTACGTATCTGCATCAACTGTATTGTCTTCCTTTTCTCTCAAACCTCCCACCGTCTTCTGGTAAATCTTCGTAGAACAACAACACCGGATAAGTCCTACTTCCCACTTCTTCGTCCCATCTTTTTCCTGTTTCCTTCTTCAAGTTATTTCTAAGTCGAATAAAAAAAAATACTACTCGAGAAGAAGAATAAAAAAAATCTCAACAAAGACACATTCAGAATGAGTTAACCCTTTTTGAAGAAAAAGAGAAAAGAAAGCTCTTGACAAAGCTCTACCCACGTCATCCCTAAAAATTTTCCTCGCTTACGTAAACCGACGCTATTTTTCCTCCCTGCGACATGGAAAAGTCTGTCTCATTATTCTTATGTGACTATTCTGGTCTCTTTTTATGCGATTAGTTTTCCTCATGAACTTTTTCTAATTTTTTGGTAAACCAAACTGTGCAAAACATTGATTCAAATCAAGCTACGCTGTTTGTCCCAAAATCAACTTATAAAAATGAAATACTCACTTGGTTGGTAGACCTTCAGCAACTAACACAATTCTGAACATTCAAAAAAGTTCAACTTTGTTTCCGAATTAATAAAAATTAATTACTTACGAAATGAACAGAAGCACAGTGGTTGCTGAAAAACAATTAAGAACAAGTATAACTGTTAGGTTATTGAGTGTGGTGACGTTTTGAAGTCTAATGAATTTAATGTTCAAAGGAACTAAAGATGAAACTAACAGAGGTGCGCGAGCAGTGTAGTTTGAAATGTCACAAGCGCTAGCTTCGTTAGTCTTGAAGTGTCTGTGAGACAGGTGGTGTGTTTTGGTTAACGTAATATAGTTTGTAAGAGATATAATTGTCATAGTGGTAATAAGTGTTATCGTTATTATTATATAATGTATAATCAATTTGGAATTATTGTAAGTATCTAACACATTGTATTAAAGATTAATGTCTTTAACCTCCCGCCACCTACAGTTTGACTCAGCTTTGGTTGATGTTCAAGTGTTCCACTTCTAATTATTTCACAAATAATGCACACTCCTGCCGATACTTCGTTTCATAAATGATGTACGTTTTCGTGCAGAGTTAATTTAATTATTAATGCTTTTAGAAGGAACTTATTGCAAAACAACCTAAACTTTCAAGCAGAAATTTTCAAAAGTAATGCACACTTCTCTTAAATAATGATTTGACAATTGATTTACACTCAGTACAAAGAATTATATAATAAATGCACATTTCAGTCCAGAATCCATAATCTTTTATGAGGAATTCATTTTATTGATATTGCTCAGTTTCCACAAGCATCCATTTCATATATAATGCACACTTCTACCGAGGATTCATTTCATGAGTGCACTCTTATTTATTTATTAATAACTGACACCATATTTCCCGGGGTCTTTTCTTATTTATTTAAAGTAATCATTAAATTTCTTATTTTGCTTCCCCTCTAAAAATGAAATTTAAAATGACATTTCCACTTCACTCTAATAAATTTTTAAAATTTATCATCTAACATTTGGCTGATTTTTTCATGAACGTAAAAAGACATTTCGTTTCATTTGGACTCCACGAGTTAATCCGTCATCTTGTTAAAGAAAAGATTTCTTCAGATTTAACTCGTTTTATGAAAAGTAAAAAATGACGTGTCACTTCATCATAATAACAATATTATTATATTCCTCAATATTTAAGTTTTTATGCGGATTTATGAGGACTTTTTTATCCGGTTTTAGGTTAATTTAGTTTCTGTTCTTGAATGTTTGGAGTTTTATATCTTGGCTGCTTGTTGTTCAGGTATTTTTAGGGAGCAGAAGTTTTTCTAAGTAGTGCTATTTGTGATTTTCAGTTGTTGATTCTTTTCCATTTCACCTTTGCAGTTTATTGTAGAAACTTTAATTTTTATTGCTTGGGTTTCATTCTTGGCTTTCATTAATTTTTGGAAGTCATTTTCCTATTATCGCGTAAAATGAGAGATTTGGTTAGCCAAAATAAATTAAAATTTGAATTATGGCTTAATTTCTTATCCTTCATTAAAAGTGTGCAATATAATATGAAAAATCTTTCAGAAAAGTGTGCAATATTTATGAAATTAACCCTTCGGAAGTGTACAATATTTTTAAAGTAACTGTTGGTAATTTGCAATATTCTTGAAATGAATCCTCTACTTATGAAATAAATCCCGTAGAATAGTACAAAAAATTTGAAATGCATTTTTCTTTTAAAATTTAGTCTTATTGTTCTTGAAGTTATGCGATTTTCAAAAACTATCGAACTATTTATTTTATTCTCTAGTTACTGTCACGTGTTACCAAGTTCGAAAGAATGAGAGGTTAGTTTAGGTTTAAGGAAGTGTATTCAAAGAGCAAGCCAACATTTTATTTGAAGAGCGGATAAAGAATATAGTTATGAATTGAGTCAAGAAGATAGATATAAGTAAGAAGAAAATATAAGAGAGTAGTAATTAAGGAAAAGATCGGGAAACAGGAGAAAGGGGAAGTAAAAAGAGTATAAAAGAAGAAACTGCTATAGAGAATAAAAGGAAGTGAGAAGTAAGAGAAAAGGAAAATCACACAATGGTAAAACAACAGAACTAATAAAGAGGGAGTGGAAAGAAAAGACTAAGAGAATCCTGTTATAAGCTTCAGTGGTTTATGTCTTTTGAGATGTCAGTGGTGTTGTCGTTCATAGAAGAGAAACTGGTATGTGACAGAGGTAATTGAAGAGAACTGACGCTAATGTTCCACTTAATGCAGTGTTTTGTAAAATGCATGCACCGCATAAAAAAAAACCTAGCGGTATAATAAAACATAATCATAATAACAGGATTTCCTCTCATTTAAAAAACAAATTTGCGATGCGAGAACGACAAGAGGAGAATGGAGGAAGAAGAGTTGAATGATTGCACCAAGGGTTATGAATAAAAACCCGAAAATTCCTTAACTTGAACTTTTTTTTTGTTTTGAACGTTGAAAAACTTTTACAAGACTTAGAGAATTTAAACGATCAGCAAGCAAGCAAGTAACCAACCAACCAAGGGAGGAAGGGAGGCGGAAGGGAGGGAAGAGAAGCAAAAAAACCTACAAACAGTTCACCATCTAATTTAAATATCGTGGATATAATTAGTTAAACTGATATTAAAAAACTTTTAACGACTCTTCTCTAACCTTTTTCATTAAAACAGAATTTATATACAATTTGCTCTCAACATTTCATCCAAGCGATCTTTCTTGGCGTTTCCAGAACTCTCTTTCTAATTTACAACGGTTTTTAATTCATACAAACTTCCTCTCTCGCTCTCTCACTCACTCCCTCTTTAACCTTCCATCTCTCTCTCTCGTAATTAACCTATTGATTTGAGGGAATTTCGAAAGAGGGTAAGAACAAAAACAAGCAAAAAAAAATCAGGGCACAAAAAAGAGAGAAAAAGAGAAAGAAGAGGATGAGGAAGGGAAGGAAAGAGTGAGGCAAAGGAGGTGCGGGAACATTGTTCACCTCCCAGTGCGGAAATGCCGGGCGACAAAAGGCTTTGCAGAAAGTTTCTCAATAATTTTAAGGTTTAGATTAGAGACGGAGATAAAGATTGCACCGTGTTATAATTAATTATGTGTTTCCTTTGCTTGCCGTTTATCAGAATGCGTTCACAAAACGGAGGGCGGGGAAGAGGGCATCTGTTATGCTTTCCAAAAGCTAGAGTGAATTACAGGAAAAAGCTTTTGTTGGAAATCAGAATTGATAAGAGGAGGAGGAAGGGCAAAAAAATATTAATCGGAAACACTTTAGAGATTTAAATAAAGCAAAAGGTTGGCTCTTGAGCCGGGGAAGAGATTTAAATGACTCCAAAAGCGAATTTCAGAAATCCGGGGATAAAGATTTGCGGAAAATTAATCCCAAGGATAGGAACGTTAAAACTTTGTCGCGTCAAAATTAATCGGGGGAAAAAGCCGGAAGGCGTTAGTAAAAGTGATGCGGTTGATTGGAACGAGTTTAGTTTTGAAAGTAACATGCAAATGAGAAAACAAAAGGTATTGACGGAAATAACACTTCTAATTAGTCAAAAGGTTTAGGTGGCGAAGGTAAAGAAGTGTGGATGAGGGAGGCAGCAGGGCGAAAGAACAGAAAAGAGAAAGCAAAAGACCCGATTTCTCACTTGATTATTTTTTACAAAAGTCTTTGCACAAACGGGGGAGCTTTCAATACCGGAAAAGGTGAATGTGACGGGAAAACAAAAACAGATAAGAAAAACGATACCGGATCCCCATCAAAGAGACTACCACTTCAAAGGTCATCCAATCCATTCACTCCCTCTAGAGCGCACGGAAATCGCGAAAACGATCCAAAACTCAATCAACCTTTTAAGCACCTCTGGGGAATTCCAGGAAGCAAGACTCAACCAACCATCAATCAGTCCGCCGTGGAACGGGGAAAATATCACCCTGGTAGTCGAGCCACGCCACATCCCTCCGAGCCTCGCATCCTCCCTTCAACTAAATAACCACCAACCGTGACGAAACATTTTTGGCAACAATAACGAGAACCCGTAAAATGGGCGAACAGACACTACAATCAAAAACGTTCCCCGAAAATTTAACCTTCCCCCAAAAAGAAAATCTCAAACAAAAGGAAATCCAAGGGTTGAAATTATTAGGATGTGCACGAGAGAATCTTTTAGGGAAGGATGTGCTGACTCAGAGGGCGGGAAAAGAAGACCTCGAAGGAAGGAAACAGATTACCCGGCCCTCTTGACAATATCTAGGCCGCATCTTGAGTAGGGGTTGTATTGGGATTGGAAGAAACCGAGCACCCTCTCAAGGAGTTTTCGCAACAAATTTTCCTTAATTTCCAACACAAGACAAAATAGGCGGACATTAATCAGGTTTACAATGAAGGTAAGCCGACTTCCGTTTCCTTCCTCCAGCAATTTCAGATAAAAATAATCCCTGCACACACAAAAAGGAAGAAAAGATCTAAGGAAAGAACTTCCGACCAAAGAAAAATACTTCATCAAATTTTTCTTCTCCTCAATTAACCTCACACAAAAATTTTTTCTTCCCCTTCCCGCTCCACGCCCAAAGCCTCCCTTTAAAAAACCGATTTCCACCGATTTGGAGCAATCCAATCAATCGCAAAAATTAATTGATTACTAAAATAATGAACCTATTATGTTTAATAAGGTACATCATAATCTTAAACATAAAAAAAAATTTCCAAGGGAAGAAAGTTAATAATTCTATATTATTACGTTAACTTTCTATTTCTTAATCAAATTCCAAAGATATTTTCGGGCGGGGTAACTAATTTAAAAAAAGAGAGAGAGAGAGAGAAGAAGGCAACAGCAAAAAAAGAGAACAAAAGTACTTTGCTGCTGCGCAGTGCTCCAACCCGAAAAACCAACCCAGATAACTGGGGACTTCGGGGCTGTTCGGCTCCGTACGAATCCTTTCGTTAACTTCAACCAAAAGCTGGATGCAATCGATTATCATGAATGAAGAGTTGGCTCCAGCTCATTCCTCCATCCTCGGATCCTTTTTTTCTGCTACCCCCAAACCTCCAACCCCACCAAACACTTGTCCCATCCTCATTTTGTATTCAACCAAAAATCTTTACAACCTTTCACAATCCTTGAAACCCGACCTTTGAGCTTGGAAGGTCACCTTAATCGGTTGGGGGGACGAAAAAATGGGAAAAAGCAAAAAAAGCTCCAAAACTGGAGGACAGGAAAACGGAAATAAACAAAAAGGAGGGAAACTCGGTTTGAATAAAAAATAATAAATCCAGTTTGGAGAAACGTGACTGGTTGTAAATTTTAATTTTTGTTTAAAAGAATTGGGGGGCTAGAGGGGCGAGCTGTTGGCGCGGAGGACAAAGTCACACCTGAATTAAAAACTTGGATACCATGTCAGCATTACGAACAAACAAACAAAGAACAGGAGGGCAAAAAAAGGTAATTAGTAATTACGGGGGAAAGAATAAGGGTTTTTGTTAAATTGTCCGGAAGTTGAGAGTTAAGTTTGACATCCGTTGCCAACTTTTTCAGAAAATTTTTGAATTTTCCCCCTTTTCATAAAAAGAGTTTTTTCATAAAGAACACTCAGACGCAAAGGATCTGCATTCATATCGAACCGGATTCGGAAATGACAACCTCTCCTAAATTTTATGTAGCCTTTTTTTATTTCGATAGCGCTTTTTTTCGAAGCCTTCACAAAAGTGTGATGACGCTTTTTTTTATTTTTAAACTGGCACATTTCCCGCCGTTTGCCCGCTATTTATTGAATTTAATCAAAAATTTTATTATTGATGTGATATAATCGACATAAATAAATAAATAAATAAAAATCCAAAGGGTCTTTGGGTGGATGACTCGGAAAAAGCTCACGATTGAACGAACCGATTAGGTCAAATTCAGCACAAACACCAATTCCAATTTAGCTAAAAATATTCCCTTTGGATTAAACTATATTTCTAACCGTGGAATGTTCCTATTCAATAATTATAATTATTTTTTGATGAACCCAACTATAAATCACGCTATTTCAACTCAATTTTTCAGTCTTACAGGAGCGAGGTTATGCGAGTTGAAATATATGTAATTATTTAAGTCAGCTACCTTATAGTAAAGGCTACTGCTGACTGAACGCTACTTTTGAGGTTGTGAGCATTGTAGGGAAGTTTTTGGTGAATGCTAATCAAACTGAAAGATGACCCACGACCAGGAGCCGGTAACTTGTGGCTCATCGGATGTGAAGCTGCGGCTCTTTAGTTCTATAACAAATACTTAAAACACTATAATACTTTATATCCATACTTAAATAATACGCGAAAGAGATCTGTCGCCAAGCCCTAGAGTGGAACTTCGCCAGCCAGCGCCGCAGAGGAAGACCCAGGGGTTCGTGGAGGTCAACGATAGCTGCTGAGCTGTCCAAACTTGAGCCACCGATGAGTTGGTCCCAAGCAAAGTGCTTGGCGCAACGGGGACAAGCGGAGGACATTTGTTGCGGCCCTATGCGCCTCCTAGGCACAGGAAATAATATATATACTTAAACAATAAGTAATTATCCAGTAATGCTATATATTAATATATTATCTAATTTTTGAAAAACACTACTTATTTATGAATTAATAGATATTTTTTATGCGAGTACTATATTATCGGCAAGGAAAAATTTTGTGCCTCTTTAAAAACTTTGAAATTTTGTTAGTTGTAATTTTTAACACTTCTAACTCAAAAGGTTGCCAACCCCTGCCCAAGACCCATCGGATGATTGACGATACTCTGATCTCTCCTTGCCAAGCTTCCTCTATCATCATCATCATTATTATTATTATTATTAACACAGCATTGAACCATACCCCTGGTTGATTTACTGTCTTTTACTATCCTAATTCTTTCATAAGCGCTGCATACTTTCATTAAAGGTTGTTTTATTCGATCTACCGAAAACTTCTGTACGTTTTTAGAGTAATACGAAAGTATAATCTTATCATACCTTAAATAATTTTTATGTAATAATATAATTGGCATCATTTTTATTTATGGCATTTTATTTTGGGCATGTCCGATGTTGTCAAAAAAGAGTTTTGTTCCAACACGATCTTGACAGTATCGTCGTCGATAAAGACGGCGGGCCGGAGCGTGGGTCATCAAAAAGGTCAAAATCACCCATCTTTGCACGTGTTTATCACAAACTGTACCTTCATTCAATGTCTTGGATGGATGATTTATATTAATCCTTTTGTTTCATAAGTATTGGACAGTTTTACAAAGAATCCAATTCACACACAATCTACAGGAACAGAAAAAATTCATTTCCCAAATAATTTTTATTCATTTATGTTTGCAAACAGTTTTCCCAGCATCGACCTTTTCGTGAATGTTAAAATTTAAATTAATACTATGATCCATGCCTGACTGATTTCGCCAGTGTCGACTTTGACTTCATTTTATAAATAATGCACAATTATTAATTATGTTTAGTAACAGATTTCCTGTTGTTTGCTCTTTCGCTAATTTAACTCAATTAATAAATTTCTCATTTTCTTTCTCTAAATGAATTCTAAAAAGTCTTTGTAACTTTACTGCAATAATTAAAAAGAAACACAAATGTTTTTGAAATTTATTTTTATGAATTGTCGAAAAACATGTCCTTTTATTACAGTCACACTATAAAACGTGTCATCTTATAAAATTGATACACGCTGTGAGAATGTAAGAAGACATCTCACTCAACGACATAGACATTGCTTATGAAAATCATTTTTAAAATGTTTAATTAGTGCAAAATCATTAACAGGAACCACTTGGAACTGTATACAGTCCTCTTTCTCCTCTTTTAATTGATATATTGTATCAATAGCCAAGTTTGGTTATAATTCGATAACGCGTTTTGAACTTAACGTGAAATACAGTATGTGTTACGGTAAAAGTGATATAAATCTAGAAAATATATATAATTTTGTTCGATTGTTCATGATCACCAAATAAACTTGTGGCAAATGTGACAAATTACTGAATATTTATCACAATTACCGGATGTTTTATAAAATCAACAAGTCGTACTGGAGAATTTAATAAACGATTGCTCAAATGTTTGGTTTACTTGGTTTTTGTCAGGTCTTTGTCAATCTTTATTAGATTCCTCATTACGAGTTGGAGATTTCACAAACCTATCAGTAAATCTGATAAATATTATGCAAATTTTGACACTTACCAAATTTAGGGGTGATTATGAATAATGACTGGGAATTATACAATATATTAATATTGGCCCGATTTATCACTTCTACCCTTAAGCTACTATTTATACAGTATACTAACATACTTGGCTTAGATCACTTCTTCACCTCTTGTATTCGTCACTTGTAATTTAGAGGTTTGTAGACTGTTCCTGCTGGAAAAAAAATCTGCCTGACTTTTGTTCCCCCCGAAAATGTAACAAATATAACATTAAATTACATGTATATATGCCCGTATTGACTCAGTTTTACCGTAACACATTCATGAAAACAAAGGAAATCATATATTATGTTGTTTTATGAAATATATCAGGAGTCGCCAACCTTTTCATCGCCGAGGACCGGTCAACGTTTTATAGTTTTACTGCAGCCCGCTGTGGAGGGAGGAACCATACTTTAGATTGTTCAGATAAGGTTTTTATACTTCACATTGCTTTGCCTTAATAATTTTAATTTAATCCGCTTTCCCCCACGATTTGTGTTGAATTTGAACTGTGGAAGAATGATTTCTTTGGTGAAATCGTGCTGTTTGGGCTTCTCGACAGACACTGTCCCAGTGTTTCAGTCTGAAAAATTTCGCTATTGTGCATTTACCAATACGAACGGAATGAAATTCAACTTTGGGGAAGTTTACATCAGCGTTTTCCAGACTGGGAGGCATGAACTAGTCTAAGAAGAGAAGCGAATATTAGCCATACGATCAAATATTTTTAAGAGCCATGGAAAAATAAAGTTTGGAAAGTTTGGTTTGGTCTGAGTCTCTCACTCTTTATGAACCACAATAACAAATCTGAGCTTTCTACCAAACGTAAAGAGCGTAATACATTCGTCCTTTAGGTACAACAAGGTACCCGGTGCTTAGCCGTCAGATAATGAAGTCAAATAGCTACAAAGTTTTATGAATGCAACCGTCTTCAAAAGACAATGGGACGAAACAGACTAATTGGAAAATTCGGTGACTGTAAATGAAGTGTCTCAGCCCGGCTAACCTCAAATCGCAAAAATCCGAGAGCAATACACCTCACTAACCAAAATGGGAAAAATTTTTAACGTACCAATAGGCGGCCTGAAGGTTGGGAACCAATGAAGTACATGATATTAATAACGATAAAAGTTCGATTTATCAAGTTAGTTCATGGTTTTAACATCTCCGTATCAAATTCTACTGACACCCCTAGGGAAGAGTTGGGGGTGTTCTACTTAGAGACCATCCTTCTCGAAATGAGCAAATAAATGGAGAGCACACGTGTTTGGTTCGAAATTCCGCGAATCAATTTCTAAAATTCCCGGACCGAATTTGAAGCTCTCATGTGGTTGTTGACCAGATTTAGATCATTGACTCCATGGAACGGCAAGCCATTGAACCTTTTCAAAGCTTAAAAAAGGTGAAAAGGACGTTTTGCAGGAGGTGAAAAACCTCCGGGAATACGGTCCTGTGATTTGACGGCAACCGGAGACTTTCATCTCTAGAAAATGACAAATAAACATTTCCGGGAGGTGCGATTTTGAGATTGACGTCACGTCACGTCACGACACTCCCCGAACGCTTTTTTCTGATCTTTTTTCCGAACCCAAAACGACCTAGATAAAATATTAAAAAAGACAAAAAAGAATTTCATGGTCGAACAATGCGCGCCTTACCGGAAATCATACTAAAAAATTATGATACATAAAGAGAGAAATGAGTATAGGAAAAAATTGGGAAGAGAAGAAAAAACAAAAAAAATTTTTTTACAACGCGTTTCCCATTAGCTAAAAATCATCCAGTTTTCCCTTCTTCCCCGTCCATTTGCTTTTCCGCCCGGCCATTCCCAACGGTTTCCTTCCCGGGGGTTTTCTATTCCCGTTTTTATTAGGGTTCTAAGAGTTTTCTCCGAAAACATTCAAGGCCACAAAATTTATTCAAAGAACCTAAAATTCCATTTCTTTGGAAAATGGGTGAAAAGAGGAGGTAGGGAAAAAGGAAAAACCAGGAAAAGGGCGAAAAAGGAAAAGCGAATAATTTCTAAGAGCGCAGAAAATTTATATTGTAATTAAAAATATACAAATATTCAATATATTCGAGGAACAATTCGCGAGAAAGCGTTTTTGCCTTCCTCCCTCCTCCCGTCACCCCAACAAAGTGTTTGAACAAGATGATTTGCTAATGCCAGAAGACATTTTCTAGCGCTCATATAAACTAGACAGAGAGAGGAGATGGGAGGAGTAGAGGGGAAGGCAATATGGGACGAGAGAAATAAAAATTTGGCAGAGGATGGAAACCGTTTTGCAAACGTGGGCGTAACCAAACACAGAAATTTTTGCTTTTTTAATTCGTTTGTGACGATTTTCGGGGGAGGAGGAGTAAATTCTGTTTATTCATCATTTTCAAGCTTTAACACTCTGTAAAGTGAACAAAAAAATCTATTTCCATAAATGGATATCGTTCTATGTAATTATGTTATGCTTTGGGGTCTTTTATAAAAACCTCTTTTGAACTTAAACCTCCCCCATCTCTCCCAACCCCCAAACTCTAACCCCCGGAGCTCTCAGTCCGAGCAAAACACGCGAAGTTGGATTCCCAATACTGTGCAATGAAACATTATTATACCATTCGACATAATATATTTATAAATTTTTATTTTTATCGGGGAGACATGTCAGGTTTTAGAAAATCAATACCGAAGTAAAACAGGGGTGGGGAGGAAGGGGGATGAAAAAATAAAAGCAATGTGCACTCCACTCGTTTGCTTTTTCTCCCCGAACTGCAACCTCTCATATTTAATAAACTGCGTTTCAAACTGCAATCCGGTGACTGCCGACAGAAGCTCGGAGGTTTTCGCACGCACGCGGTATTAAAAGTATAGGCTATAATAAAAAAAAGTTTCTCTCTCTCTCTAAAAAAGCAAACGCCCATTTTCCACAGTTCTCTAATGAAGTATCATTCCATCAAACTCAGGAACGGAATTACTTTGGGCTGGTCTCTTTGTCACGAAAGATTAAAGCGCGCGCAAAAAAAAGCCTCCGGTGTTAGTATTATCATCCTTCCCTCTCATCCCCCGAAACACCGTGAAATGAAGGAATCGTGACCGAAGAATACGAGAAAGTCATTTCGGGAATCGGACGGAGAGGAATGGTTCCCTCTGGCAAGTAAAAAACCGTTTCTGTCTAATGCGAGAGCGTGTTCATGCATGACAATTATTTTAAACGCATACTACCCGTAAAAAGCACAACAACAACAACTTGTTGAATTTTTTGGGAACCCCATTACCTCCCCCACCCATCCTTGGACTACCCTTCCAACCTCCCAAACCGAAAATTTGGCGAAAATTTATTATCGGAGATCTGTGACCGGGTTTTTAAGGGAGTGGACCAAGGGAAAGAGAGAGATATCAACCCCCTCCATCTTTTACGATTTTTTTTATCCAAGGTCCTTGTGTCAGGACAATTCAAGTGATTGTTGTCTTGTTAGAAGGGATGTAACTACATGTTTCCATCTGGTTGATCCCGGGGGGTCATAGTAATTACAAATATTCAAATCGTGGTATTTTAACGTTAAAAGCTCACGGAAATAATTTTTTTTTCTCTTTACAGTTTACGGTTTTGATGGCACCACATCACTGCAAAGCACCCTTCACCATCAAATGGATAGATTTTCGGGGCTGTACACGGGCCCGTATTTTGATGCTTCAACTCCGAATAACATAACCACACAGCTGGGCACTCACGCATATCTTCCATGTAAAGTTAAACAGTTAGGAAATAAATCGGTGAGTTATGATACAGTCTTTTTGATACCAGACAATGACACAACATGTGGTGACATTATTACGTAACAAATAGCAAAATTAATATTAAATCGAGCTAAAGCTAACAGAGAGCACGCGCGAGGAGTGTTTTGAGAATCCGTTTTAGAGCCAGGTTCAAGGGATTCATTAATATTATGCCACTGGTCGAGGCAGATGTTATGATTCAGTTATTATAAATTACTGTACGATATTATTGACATTCCAGTGGCAGTGTTTATTAATAACATTATTTAAATAATCACTCATACGATCGTTAAAGGTTTATCGTAAGTATTGGATATATTGGACAACTGCATACTGTGTCACTGTTCAATTCAAAACATTCATCTATTATTTAAAAGGTGACAGTTTCTCACAGGAAATCAAAACACAACTTCTAATAATTGTCAGTTATTAAGACAAAATTCCATGAGAGCTAGTTGTGTTCACACAATTTGTACACAATTTCAGGCTTGATCATAATAATTCCTAGCATCCTAAATCCCACTGCAATTCAAATATCTACCGAAAGACCTCTAACAAATAACAGCAATTTAGGCTTTCAGGAGGACATTATTAATATTAATTAAACAGTTATTTACCTTCCTGTAGTAAATAAAACCCAATAAATAAAGATAACCTTTGTACAACAAGATAAGAAGATTCCACATTATGCAAAATCGTGACAACGTCTTTGTTAACTGTCACACACCAGAAACCGTGTTACAGTAAGGATTAGCGAAACACCAAACTTAAAGAAAACAAAATTTACACTGTTTACAAATAACGTTGATTTTAAATTTCAGGTTTCTTGGATAAGAAGGCGAGATTCCCACATACTAACAGTAGACAGGTACACTTTCATAGCTGATGAAAGGTTTCAAGCTTTCCTAGTCGAAGCAACGGACACTTGGACGCTCCAAGTCAAATATGTTCAAGCAAGAGACGCCGGAAGATACGAGTGTCAGGTGTCCACGGAGCCAAAGATGAGCCATTTTATAACTCTTAATGTTGTAGGTACGTAAAATGAATTTGCCAAATTTTTCAGGACTAGTTGGAGGAAAGTTGTCATCTATAAAGCTTGAAAGAAAATCCGATTTTCCAACCGTCATTAGACGGATGTTTCCCGGAAATTATTTTTTTTGTTTTTGTTTTGGTTGCGAATCTTATTTTCGTTCCGCCATGTTTTTCTGGTGCTGCCGTTTTTTTTTTCCTTTGAGGAGAGAATATTGGAGTGGAGTGTTCACGTTTTCGTCACACAATTAATTTTCAAAATCAAGAGAAAGTTATCGATTTCCTTTCAAAATTTCATTCTTGAGCACGGCTCCCCAATTCCTTTTTGCGACTTTCACAAAGTTTTCGGTCACGCTTAAACCTCCTTTGTTACGTCAGACTCCCAACAGCCGTTCTCTTGTGCTTATTCAGTTTATTTAAAATTATTTCTAATAAAAAGTCAGCCATGTGTATAAAACAAGAGTGTATAATTGTCAGGGTATGGATAGAAGAAACTGGCAAACGCATAAATGCACATATTCTTTGTATTCATAGTGAAATAATATTCTGTTCCTGACAGGGACTATCTGTCTTGGTTTGAAGAGTCTCTTACCAATAATTAGGTTCATATTAACCCCCCACTTCAACATATTCCTCGTGGAATATTATTTCCTTTCAGAATTGATGCACACTTCTCAGCACAAATCTATTTATAAAAAGTCAGTAGTCGAAGTAAGACATTTTAATGAGTAACTCACTTCAAAAATAATGCACACTCATTTCAAAAACAAATTTCTTAAAAGATGTTCACTTTCATTCCAGAAGTTATACACACTTTTGTGAAGAACTCTTGACATTAGTTAAGCGAACTTGTCAGTTTTGTTACAATGAATTATTCGTGTAATTATATAAGCATATTTTTACTTATCAGTACCGTAGTAAATACATACTGAAAATTTATTTCTTCCACTGATTTCACACTCTCCTCTTTATTATTTTTGTTTTCTTTACTGTTCTATAATTTTCCTTTCTCTTTTTAAAGCCTTGCTCTATAACTATCTCACTTATTCATTCTGATCTTTATTATTAATATTATTATTATCATTATTTTTTTGTTACGGTCACTTCCTCGGACCACGTCGTCAATACTTCCTCCCAGCTTCTTCTTTTTGTCTCCTCCAATACTCCTTCATCTTTTTACTGTTCTCTCTCTTCCTTTCCTCGGACATCGCTTTTCCTGTCTTCAGTCGGGCCTAGGGCGAAACCCCTGAGGTATTGATTTGTTTCGGATCAAGATCTTCTTCGGTTTCTAGGAAACCACGCCCATCTTGTCTTTTTCTTTAGAAAGTACCTGAAGATCTTATTTGTTGAATTTTCTGGATCCATTCTGCTCAGATATCCGTAGAAAGTTATCCTTCTCTCCCTCATGACATCTGAAATCCTGGGGAAGAGTATGCGTATAGTTCAGCGTTATGTCTTCGTTTGTACTCCCCGTTTTCCTTGACCGGACCCAGACTTTTTCGAAGTATTTTTCTTTCCTTAGTTTCCAGCACTTTCAGAAGTCCTGTCTGTATTAACGGCAAGCATAGAGAGCCTCAGGGCGGACCACAGCGCAGTAATGGCAGTTATTTTAATTTTACTATTATTATTAGTATCCACTTACTACTCTGCACTATTTTACGCTCGCCCTCTAACTTAATTTCTATCTATATCCTTTATCAGATTTCCTTGGGTAAGACACTGATCTGTCTCCTAGACAAAACCCTATTAAAGCTAGACCAAATACTGATTTTCACGAACTGGTGCCAGCAAGGTGTCAGCTAAGGAATACATAAATATTTAAATAAATTCAGGTTTATTTATTTATTCACTTCCAGTGTCTCTGATTTATTTTATAAATAAAATTGCTCATGACTTCGTTCCACTCATTTCAAAAATAATCCAAAGTTTTATTATTTAATTACATTTTTACTAAATTTCCTAAAGTTGTAACAATTCCAAAAAACAATGAAACATTTACATTTTTACTTATGGTGGGCCTATTACCAAATTTTGTTATATTAACTTCCAGTTCACTAAATAAAATAAGTTTTTCCGTTTGCCCTACAAAAAGACGCGCTAACTTTATTAAAATAAGTGTCGAGAAACGTGCCACCTTATAATTATCTCTCTAAAATGTAATCCATCTTACGAATTGTAAAAAGACGTCACTTCTTTGCGATGACATTGTTTTAAGCTTAATAAAATTAAAATTATTGATTGAAGACGCTCCAGATCTTTCTTCTCTTCTAGTCTGTAATTAATACGGTGTGGAAAGCTTTGGTTGGAAATTTATTCAACAGCGCTCTGAAGTTATGACGACACAAACACTCAAACACACACACACCCTACAACACATACATCCTTTTTTGTATACATGCTGTTTTAGGTTCATAAACATCTCACTCTCTTTTCGACCACTATTGTGGATACTTTCTCCTTTGGACTTGTTCTTTTGTCTAGGATTCGACCGCCTTAAAAAGACGACTACGTGGACGGGGATGGGAGTGGTAGAGTAGGTTTCCTTTGTTTTCACCAAAATTTATATTCTCTGATACACCCACATTCGATGTTACCCCTATTTTGCTTATTTATTTCATCTCCCTTTCTCCCACATTCACAAATCCTTTTTTTTTATTAAACCGCTACTTAATCAGAGGCTCATTATACCTTTTCCAGAGAATTCCCTCCCCTTCCTCTCTTTTGTGTACATTCGATGGTTCCTCTCGAAAAAGGCAAAGGAAAATAATAATGATAATGATAATAGAGAAATCTTTAAAACCGAATCCTAAGCTTTTATCTTCAATGATGCATGTATACGATTCTAAGGCATCGATATAAATATTTCCTTTCTTTCTTCTTCCTTTTTTCTCCGTCTTCCTATTCGTTTGAGGCCTAAATTTAATTTGTTGCTTATCTTTTTCCAGTGTGCGAAAAAACGACGACGAGGTTTTCACCCAATCTCTTATTCTTCCAGTTCACTGCGATTTCATTTTAAAGCGTCCATTATTGTTTTCGATTTTACTCCGAAAAGCTTTTTATTTCTTTCACCCGCACAGCCTCTTCTCCGCCCCACTCACCCCTCAAATTTTAAGTCTTTCTTGGAGAGAAATCCGCCTACCAACCCCCAACCTCCCCGCCCACCTCCCTTTCTCTCTTCTCTCAATATTCCTTCCGCTCTAATTTCTTTTATCCGACTAATATTTACTGTTTTTGGGGAGAGAGTCCCGGTTTCTTGTGTAATTAACAAAGATTTCTCTGGGAGGAGAACTGAGAGAGAGAGAGATAACTGCGAAGAGTGCCAAGGAAGTTTGTTTTTAAAAAGAAGAAAATTAGAAGATTTAAGAGGGCCTTGGAATTACCGGGAGGAATTTTTAAATGTTTAAAACTTTTACAGTGAAAAACAATATCAAATTACAAACTACAAACTAAAAAGTAAAGAAAGAAGCAATCATTCCGGGGACTTTTGGAACGGATCTTCTACTGTATACACATAAACATTGTGTGCAATATCCGCCATAGTACACAATAATTAGCACATTTGCAAACTTGAAACAAAATGACAATCAACAATAAAATATATATATATCACAATAACTGGTACATTGCATACTTAATAGTGTAAACGGTGATAGTGATAAACCGGGCGAATTATATTAATATATGATTCTCGCTTATCATTCACAATCATTACCAAATACATTATAGGCCTATTAACAAAAATTCTAAAAACAACCAACAGTAATACATATTAGACAAAGTCCGAGTTACAGGTGTGCTCGTTTTGTTATACTGTATGTACCACGAGGAAATAAACTAGGGAAATCCGATTGTCGAATTAAAACAAAGCATTACCATGACTCCAGCAGGGGCTGAGGCAAATTGATCCTGCCCAGTGAAATAAATTTCAATAGATTTATTGGTCAGTTTGTAAAATCCCAAACTCGTAATGGGGAATTTAATAAAAGTTGACAAAGATCTGACAAAAACCAAGTAAACCAAGCATTTGAGCAAACTTTTATTAAATTCCCTAGTATGAGTTGGTTATTTTATAAACTAGCCGGTAAATGCGATAAATATCAAATAATTTAGCACATTCTCCGAGCTTAGTTAGTGATTATGCATAATCACCGGGAATTATAAACATTGTAATATCCAATAAATCACTTTTACTGATATTTAGTTTACACATAAACTGTACAAGAGTTTATATTAATTTTTCTTTAATTTATTTATTGTCCGGAATTAATTTATAACCGATACTATATATAATATAACATATAATTTATATTAATTTATTAACTGTTATATACTACTAACATATTAATATACTTTAACAATTGATATGCACATGCATATACAATATATTAATAGCATATCATACTAATATGGTAGTACTATTAATATATTATATATTAAGATTATTATATGTATTAACTCCCAGTGGCGTACCTAGAACTTTTGCCGCCCGGGGCGATCTCCAGTTTGCCGCCCTTTCTATTATAAGTCAATCAAATTGTGGTTTTTATAAATTAATACACATAAATAAATTATTAAATTATTTAATCAATATTAATTAATACACAGAGTAAATTTTTTTTTAGACATATTTGTATGCACTCGTAAACATATTTATATAATATCTACCCTTCTAGCTTTCATACTAGAAAAATTGTGTATAATGCTCTCAAAATTTATATTATTTGTAATTTCTTGTTCTACTGACAATATTGCAAGATTTTGTAGTCTTAATTGACTCATTGTAGAACGAAGATAATTTTTTATCAACTTCAATTTTGAGAAGCTTCTTTCGCAACTAGCGACACTGATTGAAATTGTTAAAAAAATTCTTAACAAAATTACAATGTTGGGAACAGAATTTTCTAACCTATACTGCTGAATAAATTTTAGCTTTTTACAACTATAAGTAAATATAAAAAATGCCGCCCCAAGGTAAGTGCCGCCCGATGTGGACCGCACCCCCCCCCTAGGTACGCCACTGATTAACTCAATTATATCACAAGAATATTTCCCATTAAAGAAAAAAATTTCAGGCCTTGGATCAAAATAAAAAATCCCGCAGAAAAACGTTTCTCTCGAACACTGGATAAGTTTTGTAAGATCGGATTTTCCAATATATTTGAAAGTTAGACAAAGGTTGTGGAAGAGAATACAAAACTTAAAACTATATACCAAAAGAAAACTGCGTTGCATTTTAATCGTTCCTTCAAAATCGTAACGACGTTCAACATTCCGTACCACCGAGTATTTATTAATATAAACTTCTATTTTTGAAAAGAGCATTAATTGTTTACGTTTGTCATTTAAGATCATTAAAGGCAATTAAAAAGTCTCAACTCCTTCTTAAGAGCAAATGAAATAAAATAAAATAAAAATAAAAGGAAAGGAAAGAGAAATGCTTAAGAAGGATCACCCAGTTTCCAATTCTAAGAAGAAGAAAAGGGACAAAAAAACGTTTTTTAGAAAATAACTTTCATTTTCATTTATTTCTCGTCGCATTCATTAACTTTTTCTAATTTTTTTATCTTAAAAAAAGGTAATAAAGTTTAATTAAAAAAAGGTTTTGATAATACGGACGGGCCCTCTTTTGAATTTTCAAAAGCAGAAGAAAAAAATAATAATAATAAATTTTATAAAATGGATGTAAATCGACCTTAGAGCTTCCCAATTATCGAAACTTCTTCTACCATTACCAGTGAGCGAATTCGTAACCATTTTGGCTTTTGCGGTTTTCCTCGGTTTTGAACCGGGAATCGATTCTTTCTATTTTTGAAAATGGTTTGGTAATACTTTTGATTTTCAATAAGTGAAGGACTAAATCCCCTGACGAAAGTGTGTGTATGATACACTAGGTGAAATATCAAAATTAGAGACAAGTGTTTAAATGTCAGTTTAAAAAAGGATACTTTCTATCCAAATTGGTTATGTAAAGTTTTTAAATAGTGACAGTACGTATACTGGGCATTTCACGACAAAGTATTTTAGTTCTTTCAGCTGGATAGCTGGAGGTCTGTGTATACTGGTTAAATGCTTGACTAAGTTATAGTTGGTGGTTCAAATCCTCCTTCCGTATTCTGTTATACCCAAAACGGGTGGAAAACAGAATTAAAACTAATATAAATATTGAAAACTGTTATCAAGCATTTATTTCATAAATATTACACAGTGATAGCCCAAACCATATGAATATAGCCAAAGAATCCAGTCTTATCCCGATCAGTTCGATATCTACTGACCTGACAAAGTCGACATTGCTCAGTTTTTTTCAAGGTGAAACAAACACATAATCAGTCTTTTAAGCAATTATTCATTTCTTTATTCTCTCCCTGGAAAAATTCTTGATTCATTCTCGAATTATACGAATGATACCAAATCAGACCAAGTCTCTTAATTACAACTCACACCACAAAATAGAAGAAGTACTCCTACACCAGAAATCTGTTAAGTTGACGCGGGATGTCTTGTAAATGTCATTCACTGTTGCTTAAACAGCCATCGGATCTCGTTTTGTACGGCAGATGTTTTACAGCAAATTGCTTAACCTAATAATATCAAATAAAAAGACCTTTACATTCCCGCCCCTGAAATTTAAACTCAGGACCATCCCCTAAACACAACCCCAAAAAGCTTTTTTGGTATTATCTCCTAGTTAACTGTCTTCAAATGTGAGACAACAAGTAGTTAGTTATAGAACTAACTAATATGTAGTTAGCAGACCAGTATCTCAACCCTAGGACATGAACCAAAGATAACTGAGAACCCTGTAAGTTAGACCTATAAACTGCTTACTGATCAAAACCGCACGATTTGCTAAAATGAATTTCTCTTCACATAAAATGTTTTCACACTGATGAGTTATTACTTTTGTCAAATTTTTTCCGAGACGACATTTTGCTATAATCAAGATATGCGTTAATGACTTTTTCCCAATTTTAAGATTCGCTGACGTGAGTTTTTGTCCTTGGCTGTAAGTAAGATTTGTGGAAGTGACTTTTTCCTTGGAATTGTGAATTTGAAACTTAAATAATGTTATGATGAAGTGATGTCATTTTTTACATTTCATAGAACATGTAATATCTCAGAAACCCCATTTTTATAAGATAACATATTTTCCTAATGTTAGTCATGTTAATCTTCTGAATGAGATAACCTTACTTCCGTAACGCTAAAAATACTTATTTATTTACTAAATGATTACTCCGTCAAGGTGTGCAATATTTATGAAATGAAAACCTTAAAAAAGGGTGTATTACTTATGAATTGAAATGAATGAAGGTCTAAAACCGTCATTCCCAAGGTGAAGCTAGGCCGCGCCAGTGGGGTATAGCAATATTTTGGTGGGTCATGGGCAGGACATGTTAATGCATACTTGCATATTTGTATATACATTGTATGTACATGTGTGATTGGTACACAAGATATTTCCGGTTTCCCCAGTCAATATTTAAATATCACGAGGGGGCATCAGGATTTTATAAATGCCTTGGTGGGGCATGATCCAAATCGGCTGGAATACACTGGTCTAATGTAAGAAAACATTTTTTATCAAACCAAAAATTTCATCTCAGCAGCGTAATAGTTAAAAAACCAACACCACAAACATCAATGATAACACTACAATCTATTGATATAAACATATTCCCCCATATGACTACCACAAGATGAAGTTTTTTTACCTTCATGAAATGAATAAAACATAAGTTATCCCAATAGTTACAATGTCTCTTTAGATTTAACAAGTAAAAAAAAAAGAAAATTTCCATCAAAACTAATCACACAAATTTAAAAATCACACAGAAATAACTCCCATAAATCAAAATCTAATCGTTATGTATTTATGAGCGATAAAAGGTGGTTACAAACCGAGAACTACTATGAACTGTAACGTTTTCGAGGGGGGCAAGGGGAGAAAAAAAATTCAAAATCCGGATTCCCTGACATTGAGAACTTGTTTTCAACCTTTATACGTGACAATTGGAGCGAATTACGGGAGATTAAATCACGCAAAACGACCCCAAACATATTAGGGGAGAGAAAGAGGAAGAGAAAGAGAGAGAATTTGCCTTCAAGGGAAAAGCACTGATCAATTGTAAAATTCACTTCAGAACAGACTCCAGCCAGTCAACCATTACACCAGAGAAAAAGATTTCCAAAAAAAATCCTTAATTATCATATTCTCTTTTCCTCTCTCTTTCTCTTCCTCCTCCTCTTATAACAACTCTTTTAGTTGAAATGAGAAATCGGAAGAGGGAGAGTGAGAAAGATAGAAAAATTCCTTTGACAAATTCCATATTTTTTAATATAATTATCCGTAAAATATTTGCCGGGATCCCTCGCTTTTACTCTGATTTTCCAGAGAAAATAATTTATTTTTCTTTCTTTCTCTCCTTTCAGTTCCGAAAATCGAGATTTTAGGCGAATCGGATATGTACGTCAAATCCGGAAGTACGGTTTCACTCAAATGCGTTATAACTCAGTCCTTAGAAGAACCTGCGTACATATTCTGGTACCACGACAACGAAAGAGTTTTGGACTACGACAGAAGGTTCAAAGACATAAGAGTTGAGCGAATTGGAGCCGACACGACGGTCGGCTCTTTGATTCTTCATCAGGCGAGCAAAGAAGATTCCGGCAATTACACGTGCAGTCCATCGAATTTAGATTCTTCCAGTATATTGCTTCACGTCCTTAACGGTAACTATTATATTTCCTTCATTTTATTTGTCTTAGATTAAAGTTGAGCGTTTATTTTGAAAGTGGTCTGAGTCTACGAAAGTTTGTTTCGAGACTTCATTTTAGTCATAATCCTCTCGTGGCGTATGAGAAGTTCTTATTGAACTGACGCTACCACCTGTGTCTGTGCAACTTACATCACTTTCCTAATTATAGCGGTCTCTTTCCTCTTGGTTTCAGATTTTCAGAATCTCGAACTATCATCTTATCTGTGGTAGTGTTAGCTTGTTAGTTCTTTTTACCTTCCCGTTGTTATCTATCATCCTTATCTTATATTGGTTCATTGCTTTTCACAGAACCTACGTTCCCACCATTATCCTCTATGATGAGGTAGACAAATAGTAGTAGTAGTAGTAGTAGTAGTATATATGTATATATATCTTCCCTGGTCTCAAGTTGAGCAATTTAGTATTTAATTCGAAGGATCGTCCTTAAAGTGTGAGTGTTAATAGGTGCTGTTGTATTAATAGAATTATCTAATTCTGTGAAGCTTCATAACAACAGCCCCGCCATTTATTTAGGAATAACTTTTAAATCACAAAACATTGAAATATTTTTCTAAGATATTATCTCCTATTACTAAAGTGTTCTAATCTCTAGTTTTGTAATTAAATTACTTCAAAGGTTGATTTTTGTTTTTCAATTTTGGCATTTAAATGGACCCTTAGGTCCTGTGGCCATCTTCAATTCATCGGAGTTGAAATGTTGAGTTAGTATACTGTTGTGACAAGGACTGCCCCAATCAGAAAGTACTATGTCGATGATTGCCGAATATGAATTCAGTCAAGCCAAAAACCTGTGTCCATATTGCTGACTAAGGACTTCGCGCTCTTTAAATAATAACAAATCCGAAACTTTCATCTCTTAGATTTCTCTCGAGAGATAAAGTTAATCCTAAGTCCTGAGGGAATCACCAGTTAGTCAGTCGATCATGGACATCACAAAATCTTTAGTAATAGCACTATTATTAAGTATGTAACAATTTATATTATCTCGATTATATTATGTATTTGTTCCTGAATTTATTCAACTCATCTTCGAGAAGTCACACTTGTAAAACGCTACCACAATGAAACATACTTTTCCAACAGTGAGAGTGTTTTAAAAAAAAATTTTACACCAGAGTGTTTTAATCCTTTTATAAAGATACAAGAAAGGTTATTTATTAGTTATCAGTTGTCTAGATTTCCCACTCAATGCCAGTAAACTTTCTGACCATAAACTTTGCCGCTTTCATTCATTTCTTTATTGATAAAATAAATCGCCCATTATTTATTTATTCAATAATTTAATAACAAAAATTTATACTTGACACCACAGAAAAGGACGGTAACATTGATAAATATCAGTTATTTTTCATTATTAATATGGTAATAACTGCTATCAATTCATTAGTAACACGAGTGACGTCTTTGTCAAATTAGGACGCATCTATTAACACATTCGCTTTCACTTTGATTGTATAAAAAGGACAAAGTTCGATCATGTAAAATTATCTTTTTATAAACCAAATAAAATGACAAATCAATAATTTCGTTGAATATCAAACAACTTTCTCTTTAAAAAAAACAATAAAAGACTCCTTTTATGACCACCTTTTTATGCATAGTCTTATGCTTTTCATTTATATTATATTTTGTATGCCTTTCATTTTCACAAACCAGGCCAGCAACACGATAAAAATCAAGTCAAAGCTTAGGAGTCTGATAGACTAGTGGTTACCGTCTCCAGAGTAACCTGGTCAAAAATTATCCACGCTGTTTCTCCTACGCTATCCTTATTCAGACACTATCCTTTAAACTCTTCCTACCCCCGAAATTACTCCCTTCAGGGCTCACTATCCCGAAGTAAATTATAAAAGGAAATTGTCCGTCAGGAGCTCCCTGGCGCACTATTTAAAAAACTCATACTTATGTGGTTATTTTAAACCAGGCCTGTCAAAAAAACTCTGGAAACATTGCCCCCAAGTGGTAACCCAAGGGTGAAAAAGGACATTAACATTCGCCTTCGGTGTTACGAGTTTTCAAAGTTTGCGAGGAACGTAGTCCCCAGTTGGCCGAAACCAATAAAAAAATAAATAAAATAAATTGGACACTTCGCATAGCTTGGATTGAATGAAAATAAACATTTTGATTTTGTTCGCACAGGAGAACATCCGGCAGCCATGCAGAGAGGAAAGAATTCGGCATCTTCCAGGCTGTGCAGATGGTGGAGTCTAGATAGTAACTCATGTTCGTGGCCTCACAATACGTTAGAAGCAATATTACTCTTGTGTATAGTTATTCGTAATTGCGTCCGGATATCGTCGTAGGTGGACGGAGTTATCTCCAAAAATATTATTTATTTAATAATTCATTAATTTATTTGAAAATTTGGCACGCAGAAAGCGCTCAAAAGACTCCAAAGCACTAATACAAACAAAAACAAGATCACACACTTGGCTATTTCCACTAGTTAAAAGTAATTAATGGACAGGAGGTGTGAAAGAAAAAGGTAAACAGAGAGGTTACATCCCTTTGTTAGGGAAGCAACAAGGAAACAAGACTCGAACATCCGCGAGCTTTCAACGCATGAAAAACACCCTAAACACTCAAACAGATTTAAAATGGAACGAGGAGAATTGGCTGATTCTAAAGGATGTGATCTTACCACATAAGCTCTAAGTTTGAACTCGAATTTAGTTGTCGAACACTGTAGATACTGCTGAGGAATTCCCTACCATTCTCAAACTCCCACAACTGTTTGGGAATGAGGCGGTAGAAGAGAAAATTATTCGAAAGCAAATCAAAAGGTGTTTGTCACATTTTAAAAAGCCTAATTAATTAACCTTATTGCCCTGAGTCTATAAATAATAAACAAAAATTTGTCCAAGTCCTTAGTTTCTTCTAGTTCTTCAATTAATCTATTAGGTTTAGGTTGTTAAATAAATTACATTTATGAATAAATTAATTTAAAAATTAGTTTTAATCTGTTCATGTCGTCCATGTTTTGAAACACGTTTTATTTTATTTCCACATTGAAAAAAAATTCTTTTTTTGCTTTGTTTTGAGAATTTGGGATGACATTAACGCACTTCTTTCTTACAAAACAAAAGAAGTGAAAAAATGTTTCTCTTATAAAGAAGAAGACATCAAGGAAAGAGTACAATGACTCAAATGTCAAAGCCTAACTACTTGTATATAGAAGATTTCCACTTTGAGGGGGTAATATAATAGTCGTCAACGGAAGAGGTTGCTGGGAAACGGTGAAGAATTTCAATTCATTTTTTATCCGAACGAGCAATCAAACTTTCCATCAATACTGCAATTTGACACCTTTCTCCGTGAAATTTTTTATTTATCTTTTTTTGTTAACTGACATCTCATGAGGAGTCATCCAACCCATTTTCACCATCTTGTTTAGAATGTTAACTGCTTACAAAATAAATATAAAAATTGTCCTACCTTTATAGGAGCGTTCTTCACTCTCACTTGACTCACTTTTTCCTTTTTTCAATCAATCCACCCATTTTTGGTACTTTTCCAACCAATCGTCTAAAAGAAAACAGAAGACAATTAATAGGTCACATCATCAGTCTCTTTTGAACCTACTTCAAACCAAAAAATAAAATAAATAAAAAAAATTATTTAACTAATATCTAAATCAAAATCATAAACCAATGGCTGTTTATTAAGAAACATAACAAATCAAATAACAAAACCCAAAGACCAATTAACTTCAACAATGGCTTTATAACCAAGTCAACAATACACCTAGGAATAGCCAAGTGAGAAAATTATCGAGATGAGCCAAAAAAATTTTGACACAAATAACAGTGAATTGAAAATGATTTCACATTTTTTTCTTGGTGCTTGTTAATATTAGAAATTATATTTTTAAACATGATAACCAAAGGAAAATTATTGTTTTTTCTTGGTTTACTTAAGAAAATAATTGCAAGAAAAGAAAAACAGTCCAAAGCGCTGATTTATTTAATTCATTTTTTTATTATTCAAAAAGCATCATCAGCTGATAATAAATGCTGGTTTTTAACAAGAAATAAATATAAAAAAAAGAGGTTTAAAAAAAGTAATATTTTGCTTGTTGAAAGTTTTTAGTGGTTTTTAAATATTTTGATACAAATTATTAGAAATAATTATCACCAAGCAGATGAAGATGAAAGTAAAAAAAATTTTTATGTGGTTAACCAAGAAGAAGAAGAAAATTTAATATAAACTGTTTCCAGCAAAGTGATTGTGATTGTGATGATTAAAATTATTTTAGAAAAGCAAAATGTGAAAAAAAAGTGAACTGGGAATTGTTTAAAAAATATTTGCTCTAAATAAAATGCATTTTGTTTGAGAGTATTACATTTATGTAAATATGTAAATAAAATTAAAGATGTTCAGATAAAATCTTAAAAATTCTTTCTTTATACCATTTTCCTTTTGAAGGCTTTCTTGAGGTCCAATTCAACTGAGAATTTCTTGAGTAAGGCCTGATTCCTTATTAATAACCTTTTTCACTTTCAAGGTCATGATGAACGCCTAAAAAAATTTTAGATTTATTAAGTATAAAAGCTCCTCAGAGAGAAAGTGCTGATTCTGCTCTTGCAAGAAAAATTTTGTTAAATATTTATCCCCCTAAAAATTCTGATTTGGGCCATTATTCACAGCAACAGAATTGGTTTCACAGACATACTTATTTATTTAGAATTTGATATTTTCCTTTGCAGGGTTTTTTAGTACATGATCATAACTAAAGGTTAGATGTATCAAAAGTACTTATTAATATGAAAATGATTTGTTTTTTGAATGCGTCTTGATGTTATAAATATCTTATAAGATGAGAAGAAAAGCATTACCTTGTCTGGCATCTGAATAATAAATATTCATTAATAATCTTTTGCGAATATCAAAAAGGCGGGAGCGCGGTTCTAAGTGGAATCTCGAGACCTCCTGGATAAAAATTTTTCAAATAAAATATTTAGGAGGCATTGCTACTAGCGACTCTATACGGGGTTTTCGGACACAAAAGGAAAAAAATTAATTTTAAGATGGCGCCATAACTTTGTGCGTATGAATCGTGTGCCAACTTATACTCGAAGTTTTAAGGTGAATCTCATTTGTTTTACCTTAATCCTATTAAACGAAAATAAACGCGAAAACGAAATGCATTTTTGAGGGGGATATTTTCCAATTAAGGGAAAATATGGCTTTTTTCTGAGCCTTATTGATTTAAAAGAAATGATTGGAATTTGTGGAAAGTTTAGTTTATCAGTTTATTTAAATTTAACCGAATAATTAGCAACGTTCAAGAAGTGTCGGTTATGAGTCTCCAAGTCTATACTTAGCTTCAAGATATATTTTGTAGGTAAGTGAAATAATTATAATGGTAACTAAAAAAAACAAGATTCAATCAACTTTCACAACTAGAAAAGTTTATTTTATTCTCTTCCATTAGTTTGAGTTTTATTTGTGATAAAAGTTAAAATTTACTTGGCTTCTTGCTTCTACTGCTTCATATTGAAAAAAATTAAAAATAAAAATTGCAAAAATGAAAAAAAATTTCCATGACTAAATTACATCTGCTTTGACATACATACACTGTACTTGTTTTTTCACACTTTGCCCCAAAACATTTTAAGGATTAGCAATTTATGATTAATATTTAGCTATCTTCGATTAGGTTTAACAGCACTGCTTAATAATTCTTGACAGTTGATCCTAATGGTCTTCTTTGGATGTAAACCAATTTTTCCTTTATTTTCAGGAATTTTCATTGTATTAAAATGATGCAAACAAAACTTTTGAGGTCAAGAGGGGTTTCACCATTTTTTCC
Organism: Columbicola columbae; assembly: GCA_016920875.1. Classification (NCBI taxonomy): domain Eukaryota; kingdom Metazoa; phylum Arthropoda; class Insecta; order Psocodea; family Philopteridae; genus Columbicola; species Columbicola columbae. Next base: position 16,747,469 of record JADMLL010000003.1, on the reverse strand, counting down.
TTTTCGAAATGGTAATATTAAAGATTACTGCTCCTCTGGTGATCTTCAAAATACCTCGTTTCCTTCAAAAGCTCGTGTGGTTATATGTGGGGGAGGTGTCATGGGCTCTTCAGTTGCATACCATTTATCTGAACTGGGATGGGGAGGACACACTGTCATTTTGGAGAAAGGAACGTAAGTGATATTAAAGTTTTTGGCCTATATATTTATTTTGGTCTTAAAGTATCATTGTCCCAAAAGTCAAAACTGTGTTGTTATTTGTTTAAAGAGAAAATATGAATAAGTGATTTTCCTCCAGGGGCTGAACTTTATGAAACATCACAATTGTTATTTTAATTTGTAAGATAATTAAATTTTATCTTTAATAATGGACTATGTTATCAATGATTAAAGTTTTTCACCAGACAATCATTATTGAAAAAACATTGTGTATGAATCAAGTTTTTTGTTTTTCAAATAATCAATCTAGTCATCGTTTCTCTTTCAAATTTCTACATATACATTGATATAGGTCTGCCAAGACAGAGATACAAGTTATAAAGGTCTAGGTTATGTAAGATTAATTTTTTATGTTTCACCCAGGCCATAAGAATATGAAACTTTAATATAAATGATAATCAAAAGGTTTGAGTTGAGTTTTAATTCAGTTATTCACCTTTCATGCTCAGGTATAACAGTATGTGATGTGGGGCTTGAACTCTCAACCATTACATTGTTGCTCATGAGCTTTCATAACTCAAATACAAGTCTTCTCGAAAAGATATTACAAGTATATAAAGTTACAAGCTATGAGTTTTAGTGTGAAGGGCAAACACTTTATTTAATAAATTTTTTTTTTTAAATTAACTGTAATGATACAGTTAGAAGGAAATGAAAACTGGTCCAAGATGCAGGGAAAAAAAGGATGTTGAAAGAATTATGAGGAGGGACTGAAATCTTATTAAAATTTCACGTGGTCTTGAGTGGTTTTTGACAGGCAGTAGATTACATTTAAAAAATCCCTTACTTAATGTCATTTATTATGTATTTGACAAGAGATATTATTTTTACTTTTCACATTACATTATTCGTTATACACAACGGTATTATGAAACACAACGATAAATAAGAGTTTATAGAATTTTCTTTGTATTTATTGAAAGATTAGAAAAAGAAGTTTTTATCTAACATAAGGAAAAATTTGTCACCTTGTTAGATCAAGAGCATCTTGAGGATTACGTAATGTGTCGTTAAAATAATCTGTCAAGTTTTTTTCGACTCTGTGCACGAGACCAGCACATTCATGTGTCTCTCAGCTTTGTAAAGTGTGATCAATAAGAGATAAAGCGATCTTCGGTCAAGGGTTTGTCTGTCACTTTGAATGGTCTTGTTGTAGGTGTGGAGGCGGGACAGCCTGGCTTTCTTCCGGTTTAATTGGGAGTTTCAAGCCGAAGTTATCGCAAGTCAGACTCACTCAAGACACGATAAAATTATACAAAGACATGGAGGCAAAAGGGTTGAAAACGGGATGGAAACAATGCGGGAGTTTGTGCATAGCCAGGACAAAAGACAGAATGACCGTCTTTCGCAGGATGAAAGCAAAGGCCGTGTAAGTTGGCTTCCGTGTAATTTAATTCTCTGAGGAAAGTTTTTAAACATTTTCCTGACTGGTTTCCATTTTAAGAGTGGCCCTTTGAAACCGAAAAACAAATTACTAATTATTAAAAGCTCTCTCAAATTGTTAATTTCAGTGAGAGAAGTTGTTCATTATAAAACTTTGTGGTTGAAGGATCAATTTAATTTCCATGAAAATTGTTTTTGGTTTTTTTTCTTTTTTAATTTTCTTTGGAAAAGTGCTTTTCATTATTCCTGATATAACTTTTGTCCTGGAAGACGAGGGTGGGAAGAAGGGATAAATTTTGTATGACTGTTTGGCATTTTCCAGTAATCAAGCCCGGCACTAATTAATTTTTGATGAAGGGAGGGGAGGGGATGCATTACTTAATTTTTTTTTTTGGAAACTCAAACCTGATCAGTATATAAAGGAAAGTAATCTTTATTTATTAATAGTGTAACATTAAGAATATTTGTACTCATGCATACTCTTTGATTGGTTATTATTATGATGATGTTATAACTGACATATGTTTTCATCACTTAAGGTCGTGGGATATTGATTGTGAAATGGTTACACCAGATGAAATTAAAAAAAAATGTCCGTTGCTTAAAACAGATGATTTATACGGAGGACTTTTTATACCTGGGGATGGTGTTGCTGATTCTTTTGAGATTTGTCGTTCCTTCATAGAAAGTTCAAAGCAAGGAGGTAGGCTTTATAAACTCCTGAGGAAAATTACTATAGTTATTATTATTATCATTATTATCATTGTTTAATTTTATTGTATGTATAAGACGGCGGTGATTTCAATAGTCACGAATACGGTTTTATTGATAAGCTACGAGTAGATTATTATAAGTAAAAAAATGTGGACTGTATATTTGGAAAGTGATGTAAGGTAATTTCTTATTTATGGTATATTTAAAATTTTTGTGGTCGTTATTGCATCGTATTTAACTATACCTAGTAAATATTTGAGGTTTTTAGCTGTTGGGTTTAGCTGATTTAGTGTTTAGGTTTTAACTGTTGACACCATCAGTTGTCAGTTAAGAGTTGTCCGAAGTGTTGGGCTTAATTCTAACTGTTTCTTCTAGACAGTGTTTTGTTTTGTATATAGTGAAGTCGTGGTTCTTCTTCGCGCTTTTTGTTTGGGTTGTAGATACGCTAGAGATATTAGGAAGAAACAGAACACCAACAGAGAATACTGAGGAAGAATGTCCTCTTATTTTAAACTCTAGGCATATTTTTAGGCTCCTCTCCCCCTGCGAGCCTAGAAAAAGGTGCCTAAGTAAATAACGGTTTAAGATAAGAGGATACTACTTCCGCTCCGTATCCTCTGTTAGTGTCTTGTTTCTTCCTAGTACCTCTCCATTATATTTTCTCTCTCTCTCCCGGTAGGGAGTAGTGGGTGGTGGTGGTAGGTTGTAGTAGTGTCTAGGTGGGAATTTTTTACCTATGATCTATAAAATCGGAGGGGCATTCCTTTTTCTACTAAGAATTTTAGTGGTTAGTATGTTACTAATACACAAGATTTCGGCTCGGTTTTATAAAAACTCCAGCATTTTAGGATGTACAGTTAAATATTGTTAATGGTTAGTTTCCTAAAAATGTCAATATTCTGCTCTGTTAAAACCAGTATGAGAAATGGCATAGTAGTTGGTTATGAAAATGGTGATTATTCGTCTTTCATTTCTGGGCAGCCTACAATACTAGCAGCTTGTTCAATTCTTGCACAGGGGTTTCCAGTAGAAAGGACAGTTGCTGTTCTTCTCTGCTCTCTCATATTTGAGCCGGCAGATTTTGTTGTACAAACCACAGGATTATTATTGTGGTTTTATAAAGCGATATAAACAAAATTTAAGCACAAAATGTAGGAGATGCTTTTGAGGCAGGGGTCTCCGGCAGAGAGGTCAATTTTTCATTCATTCAGTAATTCATTCCCCTCTTCCAGCATCTAAATAGGCTCAACTTGCATACTGCTTGAGCTCACCTCGACCTTTTGTCTGTGGCTTTTAAATACTCGACCATATGAGAAACCTGTATCAGAGTAAAGAACTTGTATAAATGATCTTCTCTTTGAATAGCCTCTTCGACCATTGTTTACAGTCATACTTCGTAGACCTTCTGGATCTTTGTCACGCGGTAATAACCAAAAAACTTAATGTTTACAATGGATAACGACCGCAAAAGTTTAAATTATATTAAATAAATTATTGATAAATAAGTGTCAATAGAAATACATAACTAATAAGTAGAAATATTGACCTGCTTGACGTAATTCATGTAAATGTTTCAGTTAGTAGGTGTACAACCATTTGACTTTGTTAATACACCAAATATAGACTAATGCCACTTTCGAAATAAATGGTCCATTCTATTGATCGATGGTTTATGGTTGCAAATTTTAAAGGAAATAAAAATTTCTAGAGGAATTTATATTTTTTGGATGTTCACAATGAATTGGTCCCGTGAGAGAAATCAGTGAAAAGACTTAGAAGAATTGAACATGCTAAAATGTAAGAAAGGTTCTTTTGTTTTTGGCGTTATTATCACACAATATCAGTCAATATTATCAATGAAATGTGAATTAAGCCACATAATATATAGTCTTGCTAGAAATCTAGAATTTTTTCCCCGAATTTTGCTCCTGAAGCTTCATTATTGTAATCCCATGTTGTATTTTGCTGTATAGGTATCAAGTAGAAAGTAGACTAAGTCACAGACCTCTTTACGACTTTGGTATCAAAGGTATGTTTACTTTTAGGCGTTCAGGTTTTCGAGGGAACTTCAGTCACGAAAGTAATATGCGAGGGTGAAAGAATAGTGGCTGTGGAAACGAACAGAGGAACAATAGAATGTAGTTATTTTGTGAATTGTGGAGGATTTTGGGCTCGGGCAGTAGGTAAGATGAGCGATCCCGTTGTCAAGGTTCCCTTACATGCTTGCGAACATTATTATCTTCACACAAAAGAAATCGATGGATTGGATCCTATGACGCCAGCCGTTCGAGATCTGGACGGACACATTTACTTCCGAGAGAACAATAAGAGGTTGTTGTGCGGAGGATTCGAACCCGAAGCAAAGCCAGCGTTCGAAGATGGAGTTTTACCTGGTAGGTTTTAACTTCATTCCTTTTGTTCACGTTCAAAAGGTAAAATTTTGGACGAAATGGTATAACTGTTACCCAGTTAGAGACTTCAACGTAATTAGTCTGACCAATGACCTAGGAACAAATGTGCTAGATACTTATAAAATGTTTAAGATTTCATGTGCTAATGTGCATTCATTGTTTACTTTGCTCAGTTAACAGTGATAGTGGGTGTTGTGTCTTTTAAACATTAGGCCTATACGCAGTATATTAATCCTCAGAGCATTTAATCATTTTTATAATTGTTTAGTATAGTTGTAAACAGTTTGAAATAGGTATAAATATTTTTGTTACAGATTCATCTCGTTCCCGTGCTCTACCCGAGGACTGGGATCAGTTCCATTTCTTGCTACAGCAGATGCTTCATAGAGTTCCACAATTGAAGGACGCTTTGCTCGAAAAATTGTACAACGGTCCTGAAACTTTTTCGCCGGATTGTAAATGGATAATTGGAGAAGCTCCTGAGGTGAATTTATGTTTTGGAGAACAAAGATTGAAATTATTGTCTTTGTTATTTAATTGATTTTTTTTTGTTTTGTTTTTAGGTTCGAAATTATTTCGTTTGTTCAGGTATGAAAACCGTCGGAGTGTCTGCAGCTGGTGGTGTTGGACGCGTCACAGCCGATTGGATTATTAACGGTTATGCCTCTCATGATTTGTACGAGTTGGATATTTCAAGATTTCTAGGATTGCATAACAATATTAGATTTTTAAGAGACCGTGTTAAAGAGACTCCTGGTAGGTTGATGAAAGTCGTATTCATGTTCAGTTCTATTGTCTCTGGTAGTCAGTTTGGAGGGAATTCGTTTGATGACTGGAAATGGTTTTCACCAAACATGATTAGGCAAGTTACTTCATCGTTTCAGGGATGCATCACGGTTTGATTTATCCTTTTCATGAATACAAAACCGGTCGAAATTTGAGAATGTCACCGATTTATCCAAAACTCAGGGAAGCCGGTGCTGTTTTCGGTCAAGTAATGGGATACGAAAGACCGACTCACTTTGATCCTCTCTCGACGGATGAACGTCTTCCCGATGGCTCGAAACCCTATCGAATCGCGGAAACGAACACTTTTGGGAAACCTAGTTGGTTTGACTTTGTCGCGGAAGAATACAGTGCCTGCAGGGAAACCGTTGGCTTGAGCGACTATTCGTCTTTTACGAAAATAGAATTGTGGGCAAGTATCATATTATAAAATATATCGTAAATGCAATTAGGTTTTATAGAACTGTTTATTACAGCTGACAACTCACAAATTTTTAGTCAAAAGGGAGAGAAGTAGTTGACTTTCTTCAGTTTTTGTGTTCCAATGATGTTGACGTTCCCATCGGCACCATTATTCATACAGGAATGCAGAATATCTATGGTGGTTATGAAAACGATTGTAGTTTGATCAGGATGGCTGATAATCAGTAAGTAGATAATCGATCCGAAGAAATCATTAAGTGATCAACATGAAAGTGAGGAACTGGGAATTTCGAAAATTTATGTTTTCAGTTATTTCTTAATCGCTCCTACAATCCAGCAAACTCGATGTAAAGTTTGGATTAAACGTTTTCTTCCCAAAGACGATTCCGTCCACATGTCAGACGTAACTTCCATGTATACGGCAATTTGCGTCATGGGCCCTTTTACTAGGTCATTGTTAAGCGAGTTGACGGATACTGATTTGTCTCCGAAATCTTTTCCCTTTTTCACATTTAAGGTAAACTATTCGATAGTTGAAATTTGCTGAATGTTTCATCAAGGTGAGGACTAACGCTTTTGACTTTGTCTAATCAGGAAATCGATATCGGATCGGCGAACGGGATCCGAGCTTTAAACATCACTCACACGGGTGAATTGGGTTATGTGCTTTACATTCCCAATGAATTTGCTCTGCACGTGTATCAACATTTGATCGATTCGGGACGAAAGTATGGTATTCATCATGCCGGTTATTATGCCATGAGGTCTCTTCGCCTTGAAAAATTTTTTGCTTTTTGGGGTCAGGATCTGGACACTTCAACAACTCCGTTAGAATGTGGCCGAACTTGGAGGGTTAAGTTTGATGTAAGAGGATTTGGCTTTAATTACTTTGGATTGGATTATAAAAATCAGCAACAGACTAAGGGCTTCTGAATGGAACGCTCTTGTACAATTTCAAAGGTTGTGGATTCATATACCATTTGGGTAAAAACACCCTGTTTTTGTTCACTATTCTCCAATGATTCCCACAACCTTGTTAATAATATTCAGTCAAGGGAATCTGCTTTCGTTTGTTGTGTGTTAGATTTGAAACTTGGTGCTTGCTTATTAATTTTTTTTTTTTACAAAGGAGTTTGATTTGTGTACTATTTCAGAAAGGCGTGGATTTTATTGGAAGAGACGCTTTACTAAGACAACGGGAAGCCGGAGTGAAGAGAATGTACGTTCAGTTAATTTTAACGAATCACGATCACGAAAAGGATTTATGGTCTTGGGGAGGGGAGCCTATCTACAGAAATGGGAAATATGTTGGTGCAACCACTACTACTGGATATGGCTACACATTTAAAAAACAGGTTTGTTTTATAATATTGTTTAAATTCTTACTCACATTTTTAACTGTCCACTCTAAACTTTTGAGGTTTTGAACAGTCTTGCTTCTACACTGATGGTAGGAAGAGCTGAAATACCTCGGACCTTTCCCAAACATTATTTCTTAATACTAAGGTGGCGATTCTTAGTTTCAAACCTCTCATTCGTTGTGTTTAGGAATCTTACGTATGTTTTGTTTTGTTTAGATTTGTTTGGGGTTCGTGAAAAATTTGGACGAGTCTAACCAGCCCCAGGTGGTAACTAGTGAGTGGGTGTTATCAGGGAATTACGAGGTGGATATTGCGGGCATACGATACGGAGCAAAAGTCAACTTGCATTCTCCCAATTTACCGACCAAATTCCCGGACAAGGAGCGACAGGCTTATCGCGCAACTAAAATGGGTACCGAACCCATCGTGTCTTCCGTCGTGGAATACGTATTGTAAGAGATGGGTGAGTCCTTGGTTTTTATTATTCTAAGATAGTTCAAGGATAACGAGTCATATTCTATATAATATAATAATAATAATAATTGTGTCTTTTTGGTCTCGTTTAGAGTTCACGTGAAGAGGTGGGGACCTTTTATAAGATACCTATATCCCAACAGACACCAAGTTATAGATTCAGGGACTTGGAGATGTACTTGTGCAAGTTATCTGGTATTGTTGTCATTGTAAAGGCTGTTACAAGGGTTTTGGACAACTCGAGTGATTTGTTGATCTTAAAAGTTTGAATTGTGTTACTTTAAGTAGGAATAGTATAATAGTGAATATTATTTAAATATTCAAGTTGTCGGGGTACGAAACTTGGAAAGGAAGGGAAGGAAATAAATTAAAAGACACAAGTCTGATTTTTTCATATTTTTTAATGATTTATTAAGAACTTGTAAAACTATTAATATTTATTCGTTTTGTGTTTTTAGAACGTAAATCGTTCTTCTACTTCTTGTGTATTCAAGAAAATTTTGCGACTGGTTATCTCGTTTGAATACCGCATGAAAACCAATTTCATCGTCCTTTGTTTCTGATTAACTTCATTTGAACACTTAACTTTTTTTTAAATTCCGGATTTGAAGAAGTTATTTTAAACATCAAGCATAAGACGATTGATGTATGAGTAATAATATCGCTATTGCTTTTCGAGCGAATAAAGATAAGTTATATCGAAGGGAGAAGAGAGTGTGACTGGTTGATGGTAAAGAAGAATATGTATTTTATAAGGGGTAGTTGACAAGTTTGATTTGACAATATCGATCCACAGCATGTTTGTGATTATGTCTTCTCAATAGATAAGGTATTAATGGACAATTTTCTAAACTGATTATCGTTCTCTTCCCCATTCACCAATCGTAATGTTATTCTAAAAAATACTCTGTATTGTAACTGTTTAAGGACAGTGGATGTAATATTATAGTGCTAATTTGTTTATATTGTACTTATGATATTTATTTCAGTGTTAATTTTAATTTGGATGTAATTTAAATGCACCTAAGAGAACTTAATAATCGTAGAATTCACAAATATATGTTTTACCAAAGCTATGGTATATAACTGGCCCAATGTTTTATTAATTATGTTTAATTTTTGGAGAATAGTTGTTTTTTTGTTATTTATTTATCGGGATGGAAGACTTATAGTTGAGTCGTCAAAGCTAAATAATGGTTGGAGCCCTTTCCTACATATTGTTATACTCGGGGATGGAAAAACAGGATTCAAACCCAACTATAACTTTTATTAAGTTATTAATTGAGGAAGTAAGCTTTTTGTAACTATTCATTATCATGTTTTCCGTATTTCAATTTATTACTTTATAGTTCTATATTAAGCCAATTGACTGTTAGCTTGTTTTCTATAATTTTTATTAAGGGATAAAGCCTTCCAGTACGTCAGGAAATAAAAATTTTTTGTGAAGTTATTGATACTGAGAGATCTGTTTTTGTGCTATAAATTGAAACGCATTATTGAAATGCTAAAATTATGTTTTATAAGTGTTTTGTGAAATAAATCAGTTGTATCAGTACTTATTTGCATGTGATCTTGTGTCATTATGTCGTGACTGAATTTGTTTGCCATTGTTACTGGGAGTTATGAAATTAAATAAAAATTATTTTGTATGGAAATTTTGTCTTATTTGTCTAAATTTACTCAAATAACGTTTATGATTTGATTTAAGAGTGTCAACCTGGATAGCTAAAGTTGATAGTGTTACCCTTTTTGGATATTACGCCGCTCAACTCAAATTTTGTCCAGTAAAAGATATTCAGACGTTCTGCCTGCCGTGAAAGCGATATTTTTAGTGGTTGAAAGTTCGGCCTCGCCTAAGATGGCAAAATGAATAATAAAAAAAGAGTTTAGGGGTTGATAAGACAGGATGGACTGAAGACTTATGAATTGTTTTTGTGGGATAAAATGGATCTCTTTAAGAACAATTTCATGAACATAAGTTTGAGTAAAATTATGAGATCAGAAGACATCCTGACATCATTTCTGATAAGATAAATAAATGCCTACTCTTGACAGTGCAACTACCCCCAAAACTAAATTTAAAAACCGGTTTCCCTAATAAAAAAAGAAGACAATAATAAATAAATAAAAATCAAATGTCTTAAAAATGCCTGTTCTGATTCATTCTACTTCTTAAATCCTCTGCTTTACAATTTTTATATAATTTACTTATTTATGGGTGAGTATTTAAATACGCCTGAATGGTGTGATGGAAATTTTTGTTCTTTAATAGAATTTCGACTTTCTTTTAACAACTCTGAACCTTACGTGGTCGTTTGACTAGTCACGTGACCGTTTTTGGAGAGTCAAAACCAAGCTTTAGTGCCATATGAAAAGAGTAGTTTGGGAGAAAAGTTCTCTTTGGGTTAGAATTGAAATTTAAAGAAATGAAAAAAATTTAATAAAAACGTGTTTTAATTTTAAAATTTATAAACTCGATAAAGAAATATATATATAATTCAAAGAGCGAAATATCAAAATTAAAATCGAAAGAATGATTGAAAGTGATTTAGCGTTTTATCAGTGGCAATATTTAATTACATTTATTATAATTATTGTTTTATTGTTAGCTTTGTTTATTGATATTTGCACAGTAAGTTTTAAATACAAATGTCGTAGCATTTCCCAAGTCAATATTTAAAAAAAGCTTTCTCTCTCTCTTTGTCTTGAGCACTTAGATTCAATTCCATCTGGTGTGTTTTTCTTCATGACTTCAGTATTTTTCCAACCTCCTTTCTTCGTCGCTTCCTCTTTCTTGACCCATGAACCCTCGGATGCTTTGATTGTACTTTTCAGATTTCAAATTCTTCGTATCCGAAATAAAATTAATAAGATCGAGTTTCATGGGCGGCAGGCTTTTCTTAGACGCGTACGATTTGTATGATTTGACCGACACGGGAGAGTTCCAGACAGAGCCAGCTTCGGATGACACGTCCGTTATCAGGTGAGTGGCAGAACTTGGAGTGACTCGTCGACTGTGCGCTGGTGACACACAGATGACGAGATGTCTTTGAAGGTTGTCTTCGGTTAACACGCCACCGTTAATTGCCGTTGTGAGGTTTGTTTTTTCCTTTGTTTGTCTTTCCGTCGTTTTCGAACTTGGTCGACGCTGAAAGGAAAAGGAAACTTAACAAACGTTTTTGTCTTCTGTTAAAGTTAGTCTGTCGGATGTGTCAAACTTACTTGTGCGCTGGCCTCCCTGTAGGTCAAGTATCTCGGCGCATAAACTTCCGCTTCGTCGGTGATGATCGGCTGCGGAGGAGCATTTGGCATCCTTAAATTGATTCCTGTTGCAGTTGTCACACTGCGCGGAATCTGACGGAAATAGTAACGATTCACGTTACGTTCTCCTTTGACACATTTGATGCTATAAGGGGAAGCTGAAGGAAAAATAAAAATTTTCATTACTCCTTCGAATTTTATGATTTACTCACGAGTTATAAAAGAGTCTTATGTCAAATTGTATACTAGACAAGTACAGCTTTAATATTCTCAAAACAACTTTAAATGGTCTTGTACCATTTTCAAAATACTCAGTTCGATAATTTATTTGGGTGTGCGTCAATCACAAATAATACCTACGAATTTCTGGATATTTCGCTTGAATATTTGGGGGCAGTGGAGTCCTGACAGACGTCCAGAACGCATTCTCGTGCGAAGTGTCCAAAAAACTTTTAAATGTCTTCTCCAAAGGCACAGAACCTATTTTCAAAGGCATACGAATCACTAAAGATTCTTTAGCTCCGATTATATCTAAAACAAACTAATTTAATTGTGAATTATTAATAGGAAATCATTTTGTTTTTAGTTCGGTTAATTGTAGCGGAACCTCGCTTTTCGTACACAACAATCGGAATTTCGTCACATGACATGTTCTCCTCACCGATAAATTAGACATAAAATGTGGAAACTCACGTCAAGGCGATAGTCTAGAGTGATGAGCTTGCAGTCGAGCATGGTGCTGGAGGGAGGCACTGGAGGGACTCTTGGGCCCTCACCGTCCCAAGCGGAAGATTCACCCGGTGGTATGGCTCCTCTCACTTTCTCACTGACTACGGATTCATCGGGATGATTTCTAAAAGCTTTACTCGAGTAATAGGTAGCTATCTGAAAGGAAATGAATTGACGCTGTTGGATGATGTCTTTTATTCATACAAAAGCGACGAAAATATTCAGGCACCTGAATTATTTTGGCTGAGATTTTTGAAATGGTTTTGTTACTGATATTTAGTATGTGAGCTTGAATGGGAATCGTTTCCCCGGGTACAAAACCTCTTCTTTTGACTTTGGTCGAGACGATGACCGTCCCTGAGGCACAGCAAAAACACCACGAATTGGTCTTCTTTCCTTTGCTGACTCCGCTCTGGAAAAATTTGATTGAATCATGGTTTTGTCTGGGTGGTTTCTTACACTTTACATTTCTTTCACTCACATCGGCTTTAGAATCGGTATTGAGATCCATGATGGTGTTGACACTGAAGAAGGTTCTTCTTTGTATTGTCGGCTGGTTGTGACGTTCCAAAGAAGCTTCGCAAAAATAACGAACATAACCATAACGCCCGTGAAATGACGCGGGAAGTTTAGTAGGAAGTGTGTAGGAGAAGGGGAAACTGTGCTTTCCCGTCCACATTTGTTCTCTGGTGCCTGGAATGAGGGAAAACCTGTGATGCAAGACTACTTTTCAACCAGGAAAAGATAAGGTAAGATCGGGAGGCCGAACTTACTACTGTATTTGTGACCGAAGACGTAAGACTTGTGCTCGAAATACTTTTCGTGAGACCGGAATCTTCTGTTGGCTTCTTCTTGGCGTCTTATCGAAGTTTTTTTTTTGGTCACCACCGTCGGGTTTTGGTCCCTTTGAAGCGTTGATCTTTGGGAACGTGGACACGTGACTGTGGTCGTCGTCGACGTTTCCCATTTCGATGAAGGATCGGAGCCGAAATAAAAGGGAACCGGAAGTTCTCCCAATTTCCCAGTCATGTCGATCCCTTCAGAAATGGACGAAGGACTACTGAAAGCAATATTTTGTACTATTTTCGTGAATGCGAACTGGAAACTGGCTGGAGGAAGAGAGACCGACTCGAAATACTGTCATCTCATACATTTTTTTACTTTTAAAAGATGATTTAGTGCGGGTCATCTTCCTCGCACTCCATGGTCTCGGCTCGTCGGAAACGTTCACATAGGCTTCCCCAACTATTTTCAAAATTATCCCTGAAAAAATAAAAGTAGAAGTAAATATCGATATTGAGGTGATGACCGGTTTATAATACCTGTGTCACACTGTCAAGAACAGTTAGCAAGACAGGACTCCCTTGCTACAAAAGCAGGAAACTAGGTTTTTAAGCTAATGCACTTACTGTTGGGGTTGTCACACTTGATTGAGTGTAGTGATTTTTTTGCAAAGGTAGCCGGCTTAGCAAAAGTTGTGAAGTTCTTAATAAAGCCGATACTGAAACGCCAAGAAAAAAAAACAAACGAAAACAAAAAAGGTTTACTTTTTAAACGTAATTAAAAACAAAATTTGTTTAAAGCTTTGTCTAGTCTACTGTAAGATAAAATTCCGACAGGAAATAGCTTCAAACGCCTGTTGATGCTGTTGGGTTAAACAGTCGTGCAGCTTGCTCGCGTGGTAGTGCACTTAATAAACTTTAAGACAGATTTTAATTAGTTTAAATTGAATCGCGTTTTGAACTTAGGTCACGAACAGACACCCAAATGTAATGACGGAAGTTAACCCAGAGATGAACTCTTCCGAGGTGATGGAAATATGGAAAGGGGTGGGCACAAAGACAAGTGACATGTAGATAACGATCAGACATTTGTTCCGTTGTCTCACTCAAACTTTCCTCTAACCAGGCAGAAAGATGTAGGGGAAAAGCTTTTGGTTATTGTCGCGTGAAACTATCTTCCTTTTTGGCGTCATTTTACCACTTAAATGCCGCCATTTAAACTCTTAGAAACTATTATTTGTTTTTGTTTTTAGAGGAAGAGGATGAGGTAAAACAGACACAATCGATCAATTTTTGCCTTGGAGGAGACAGAAGTACAAATTGTTAGAGTTGAGTTTTAACCCCGCTTTTCACCCTTTTTGGGTATGACAGGACAGGGGAGAAAGATTTAAACTCACAACTATAACTTCTTAGTCTGGCACTTAACCACTACACCATAGACTTCCTGAGGAGGCAGAAATACAAATTTATAAAAGATTAAAAAAATTTTTTAATAGCGATAGGAAGACATATAAGAGTTTGTAGGCGTCACGATGTCCAGAGCTAGCCACATATATAAATGTCCTACCTACAGTACCAACAGTAACAGACATTATTATAGATAAATTTCCTGAATGCTAAAAACTATAAATATGCTCAACAGAACCATTATTGTATTTTCTAGGTATTGATATTCATTTGTACTTGGTTGACCGAATTAGAGTAGATATTACTCCGGAAAATTTCTTCAGTCTTGATTAGAGTTCCCTCATTTACTGTCTCTATCTATTGCTTATTCCCTCTGTTATCTCTTTTGAGTCTATTTTCAGCCTAAACAAAGACAGGTTTCTTTCTGTACACGTCACTCTGACTCCAACAAAATTCATTCTTGAAGACAAACTTCAGTCAGGGTTGATTGGACAACCATAAAGCCGGAAGCAATGGATCTTTTGTGGACTTTTTGGTTATTTGAATTCGGGGACACCCGGTGAACCGACTTTGAGTAGTGTGATAAGGTTTGGAAGAAGTAAAGTCCTTCTATTGCCCCCGCGAAAGCCTCATGACCAACTGCAAAAGTTATTTCCGGGTTCATGGCTGTCCAATCAACCCTGACTTAAATTTGTTTCCTAGATTGTTACAAGTCAAACAAAAACTCGAAACACAGCAAATCTGGATTATTATTTGTTTACTTAGATTGACAATTATTTGTTATAATAATTAATAAAATGACAAATTAATATCAACTAATATCGAATATGTCACAATCACGAACATGTATCAAAGATAACTGGAATGATCCGAAAGAGAAGAATCTCCGTCTATGGATACCTGATGAAGAATTGACTCAGGAAGGCTGACTAATCACGTCTTCAAACACTTCCTCAATAGAAAAATGAAGCCGGCATGGTTCATGGAACTGAAAAAACCTGAGGGAAGGAGGGGTCGGAAAGGAAGACGTAAAAAGGCGGGATTTCTTGAAGAAGAAATGAGAAAACTGGAATTCTCGGGACCGACTACCAGAGCTGAAAAGCGGGTCGAAGTTAGAACGCAGTCGAAAAAAAAAAGAAAGTATTGGCGGGAAAGAAAGGAAAAAGAAAAACGCCACCAGAAAAGGTAGAGGTTGAAACCTTCGTAGTCCGAAGATGGCCCGATCGAGAAAAAAAACGAGTCTCAAAATTAATAATTTATGATAATTACGAGCTAATTAGTCTCGTAATAATTAACGAAAGTTATTGTTGAATTTTGCATGAACAAGTGAATTTGGAGGAGCAGTAAAACTGTCAAAAGGTTTATAAACTACAACCCTTAATTCGAAACCCGTGCAGGGGAAAGGAATAAATTTGTTGGAAACGGGGCCAAGTTAAGTTCTTAGTTTTTAGTCGCGCCTTAGTCGAAGGAAAACAACTGAAAGTTTTCTCCAGCCGGAAAATGAAGTGAAATTATTTTCTGGGCTTCGGCCTTGACGCCAAAAAGATTTTACAATGGTGATAAGCCAACACGACCTGACGTCATATTTTATTGTTAAATTTTTTCTACACAAAGTTTTTTTTGCTCTTTATTGACTTGAGTCAAGTTTGTGGAGTCGATTAAACGTGTGACCGGCCACGCATCGATTATTTGTTGAAGTAGAATAAAAAAAAAGAAAGATGGTGGTTAATAACGATTTTCTTTCGAATTTTGTGGTTTGAGTCAGTGGTCTCCAACCCCCGTGCCGCGGATTTATGGCTTAAATCCGTTATGGAACTCAAACGGTACCGTCCTACCGTCCAAAGAAGTAGTTTTTACAAGTCTCACCAACACCTTTCTTGTATACATACTGTACTTCCTACATTTTATACAAAGTTCTTTCTCTTGTTGTTGTGTTGTTTCTACAACACTTTATCTAACATGTTTTTGGAGTTGCTTTCGAGACTACTTCCTTCTCACTTTCCGAATTAACAACAAATCTAACTCTCCTTTGTCTTCTACGAGTTTTGCCAATTTTTTATTGATTCATAGTAGTGTAGCAATCTTTTCGATAAGTGTCAGTGTCAGCAAAAGATTTCAACCCTCTGTTTCTACTAATAGGTCTACCCGAAAGTTCTATAAGATAATATTACATCAAGTTTAACACGTTACCGCATATTCATTTTACGCTTTTTTAGTTCTCTCGTCTCATCACTCTCTGCATATATACTGACATAGTAAATGAACTAAAACGAATATAATTCATTTTACTATTGGATTGGCTGATTGGAAGATTTGAAGTTTATTTAAGACACTGTGCTTTGTATGAACTGCAATAAAAAGCAAATGCTAGAGAAAGAGTGAATAATTTCTCTAAGATGTTAAATGAAGGTACAGTTTCTCATATAACTTACAGAAAATGGTTTGAGAAATTCTAAAATAGGTGATTTTGACCTTTCTGATGGGTCTCACTCTGGGTAACCATCTCTAATCGACGACGACACTGTCAAGATCATGTTGGAGCAAAACTCTTCTTGACAGCATCGGACATTCCCAATAAATAAGCCATAAATAATAATGACAATTATATTATTCAATAAAGAATATTTGAGGTATGATATATTATACAGTTTGTTGTACCTGGAAGGTACTTTAGATTTGTTGACTCGAGAGGACATTTTTTGTGTTCTTTATCTTGGGTGGCATATTTAAACCTGTTATAGATCATAAATTTCACAATTTATGGTAAAAATTAAAAATTTATATCAGTATTTATATTTTTTCGATACTTTATGAATTTTTTATAACTTTTGTATTATTTTACAAACGGACCGAACTTTCCGATAGACTGGAATATAATTGTAGCCGGATTATAACATTTTCAAACACTACTCATACCATTAATACTGCACACTTTGGGTGATTGGCACCATGTCACTTTGTTAAATGAACGGAAAGAATGCGCCTAAAACATTTATTAGAACTGTCTGGAAAACAGGGAAAAGGGAGAAAAAACCGAAGGGAATCGATGTTCGGTGAAATTATTAATATGATTCTTGTTCTTATTAGAGGGACGTTCGCACGAACGCTTTTTTTGCAGGCTTTGTTTTCTAATTCCCGTTCGGGGAATATTTTCTTTATTAAAAAGACTAATTAGTTACTTTTTTCTTTAGAATCCGAACAATGGGTGTTTGAATTCATAAATGTAGTTTACCAATTGGTAAAGTTATAGGTTGTTGGAATCTTTTCAGCCCGGCAGAAACCTGAAATACGTTTCGAACTTGAATTCTAACTTGTTACAGGCGGATGTTTCTTGAGGATGCATAAGTTTGTCGTTTAGTTGAAATATAGCTGTGGTATAAGTCCCTAAAATTTGTTAGGTATTCATAAATGTCCAACTTTCGGTAAAAATGAGTTAAGGCTCTGAAAAGAAGATGATAGAACGTGTCTGAAAGCATCTGAGAGAGCCAAGACTTAGGATATGTGTCTTATTAGCCCAGAATTTGAAGTCTTTCAAAACAGAAGTCGTCAAAAGATGGTTTTGCAAACAAACCCTGATTTTAGAAAAATTTATTTACCAACAGGTGAAACGTTAATGAGGCATTAAAGCGATTAATATTTATTTATTTGTAGAGAATCGTCTCATTAAAACTTTTCTTGTTAGTTTCACACGTGTCTCAAATGTGGTCGACCCGTTACACACGTCGCCTACTTCTTACAGACGAAAATGAGCGAAATTTAACCTGTCATATTTGAGTACGATCTTGGAGCTAAGACAACAAACCACAACCTGTGACTGTGTTATATAGTTTTTAAAAAAATTGCGAATACACATAGAAGACAAACGTGAAAATTGAGCCTCAAAAAAAATTCCAAGAACGTGTTAAATACAATTGTGTAGACACCGCTAGTGGAGGAGAATAAATTTGTGAGGATAAGTAGAAATGAGTAGAAAAGTAACGTGTTCCATAGCCCAATTTCCAAATTGTGCACTATTTATGAAATGACTGGTGCTTGAAAATGTGCGACGAATCCTTCCAAGACCCTGTGCAATATTTATGTAACTGGAGGACATTCATAACCGTCATATTTGAGTATAAATTTGGCACTAAGAGCTACAATCTGTGCGTGAGCGGACTAAGGCTAAAGCGATCCCAGAAATTACCCACCCTAGGTTCCCTAGACTTTAGTCTATCCATCGACCTGTAACTTTGTGAATTTTTTTTCTTGTTCCCGTGTCAACTACCCCCTGTCTCTAAGCGAGGCATCAGGAAGCTGGTCTGGCTTTAAAGGAGCAAATAACTATGGAATAGACCAGTGCCTTAGACCCAGGAGTTGGATAAACGGATATAAGTTGAGGTAGAGTCTGTAGGGTGGAATAAGATATAGGATAGAAAAGGAATAGAGAAGAAAGAATATAGTAGAAAAATATAAAAGAGAATGGAATACGCATATAGATAATTATATGGAGGGATGAAATGAAATAAAGAGACAGGAGGAAGAAAAGAAAACAGGATAGAGAGATGAAGAGGAAGAAAGGTAGGAGGAAGTATAGAAGTGATTCTAAGAGAAGCGCAGTATCAAGTCAAGGTGCTGTATGGCTAACAGTTTCGAAAAAACTATAACATCAGTCGAGACGGAAAATAAATTTTGGACACATCAGAACGCAAAGAAGACTGATATTCTTAATTAGTTGTGAAATTTGAACAAAATTTGTGAGAAAGTGATTTCAGAAAAGCATGTCAGATAAGATAGGGACAACAAGACATTAAAATTTGGGACATGAGGAGCTGAGATTTGTAAAAAATGCTATTGAATCAAGAATAAGATATTCTCAAATCACGAAAACTACATTTTTTATTATCATCTTCATTCTGTAATAAGAAGCACAGTATAAGTACACTTGAAGAGCATCAATTGACAGGCATGACCGGTATAAAATGTCTGTAGATTTGGTTCTATACTTCGACATTGAAATTTGGTCTATTCTTGGGCTTTTCATCCTCGTTATCGGGGTTCTATTCATCCTATTTCGGGTTGATATTCCATCACTTGTTCATTCTTCCGTATCAGTTGTCCAACAAACTTGTTATTCCACATCCAACACAACTAAATGAATGAAATTTGAAAGACAGCTTTATCGTTTTCTCCATATCTTCTTGAAAATGCGAGTCGACATGCTTGCGTACACCGTTTCAAGGACTTTTTTCTTTCCTTTTATATTTTTTTAATGACTTTCGACTTTGACACTGAAAAAGCTTCACGAAAAACGTGTAGGGGTGTAGAGGGGGGTAAGGAGCAACGGAGTGCTTTTCGTTCAATTATTAAAACATTTCGTGTCCATTTAAGTAAAAAAGCGGGGCCGGGGGTGAATAGTCCCTCTTTCTTTGCCCTTCGATTTTGCGGCGTGTGGTTAAGGTTGAGCGAGATACAACTGCTGTAGTGCGGTTAAAAGGCAATTAAATGAAAGAAAGGGAAGAAAGAAAATTTTGTTGTTGTTGCTGTTGTCTCACCCTGTATAGGAAGATTTTCAGATAAATCGATTTCGACGTTTCCCTTAAGCTCCTCCCCGGCGAAGAAAATTTTGTTCGGTTCCTCTAAGGCCACTTGAAAACGAGTCAGCTGAGGCGGAAGTTCCTTGAGATTTTTTTTAAGAACAGACGAAGCCTGCAATAAAGAGGAAAAGTTAAGGAGAGTAATAAACAAAAATGGCGTCTTAAGTGCCGACCCAGTTCATTCTCCCGAAAGTAATTTTACATTCTCAGTGGGGTTAGGGGGGGGGTACGAAAATGTCGAAAATTCCAAGTCATCTCAGCGTCATTATTAATTTCGGGGCCGGAATTATGGATTTTTCCTTTTTGGTATCCAAGCGAACGACCAAATGGCGTTTGTGCGTTCGTCACGGCTATCAATTAGTCTGATATTTAGAGAACCCGACAGTTTTTTGGGGGTTAATATCGCCGATTAAGTCACAAAACTCCAAAAGCCTCATTCAGTCTTTTTTATTGCTTAGTTGAGAAAGGAGACGTTCAGCTCTCAGTCTTGCTGGTTCCTTATGTTTGATTATCGGATTGTTTGTTCGGCTTTGTATCTTATCGATTGTCCTTGGTTTGTTTCCCTCAGCGGAGGACAAAAAGCAGGCAATGAGAAAGTTGTGAAAATTGTCACGAAATAAAATTACTAAATAAGAACGTCCGGTTAGAGACGAAAGTCACGAAAGGGGTGATGGATGGGGGCGAGAGGGACGCAGTCACACGTGTTAGTAGTTACACGTGGAATTGACAATCTTAAAAGACATCAGAAATCAGGTGGTAATTATCATGAGACGATAGACAATCAGAAAAGAGATATTTAGACTAAATGTCTACACTGTATGTATTATATAATATTTGTACTTGTGCGTATGCACAAATAACTCAAAGATGTCGACAAACTTGACACAAATATTAGCTGAAATAGGATTATATGGGTGTGAAAAGATCCCTGTCAATAGCCGTTGAACGTAAACATTAACATTTTTTTGAGTTTGTTACAGACCGCATAAAAAAGTCTAGAACGACGGCTACAAATTAGAGAAAGGTTTGGTTGCTGTGTTTTACTGTATTTGTATTGGAATCCCTAACGTTCTAGACTTTTTACGCGGTTTGTAGTAAACTCAAAGAAACTAAAGTCTAACAATAGATAACGACCTCCAAACTCTAAATAATTTATATTAAACACTGTCATTACAATGAAGCGATAGATCATAATGAAGTGTGATATTATAAAATGTTATTTTTAAGATGACGGATATATTTATGTGATTTGAATAGAATGAGAGTCTTTTGTGGGTTAATTTGCATTAAGAACGTTAATTAAAATTTAAAAGCCTTATAGAAACGGCTCGATAAAATCTTGAAAATAAGTGTGGAATATTTATAGTTATACTTATATACAGTATATAGTTGAGTTTTAAACCTGTTTTTCATCCTTTTTGATTATAACCAGATACGGGAGGGGGATTTGAACTCACAACTATAACTTCATAGCCTGGCTATATCACAGACCTCCGGAGTGTGCATTATTTGAAAAATATATTACGGATGGACCTGTGTATTACTTATGAAATGAAAAACCAAACAACGACTGTGAATTAACCCGAGATATAAAAATTATTTTAAAGTTAAGGATTTGAAATAATTACTAATGAAATACACGCTAGATTCAGACATCTAGAAATAATCCCTAATTTTAACAAACACGTGTGAGAAGTTTGACTGAGAGATTGTTTCATAGGTTTGTAAGCATTTGGACACCTAGATACGCTAATTAATTTACAGACCCAAATTTATGTTCCTCATCCTGTTTTTCTACAGTTTTTCCTAGCCTAAAATATTTTCATTCCATTTATCCATAGTCATCAATAATTCTCTCTTAGGCTCACAACCTTTAGCGTTTAGGCAGTAATAGCCTTTAACATAAGGCAGCTGACCCACAGACTCAAACATATTTTACCTCACATAAATGCGCTTTTGTAATTAGGTCTCCAAAAGAAACTAATGGAGACAACGTTGTTAATATTGGACGAAATAAACTGAATAGATGTAGCACAGCTGACAATTTTCTATAAAAAACAGAGCCACGAAAGAAAGAGGAAAACAGAAAAAGATAGAAAGACATCCCAGAAAGATATCCCAGTGGAAAAGAGAAAACGTCAGCACAAGATAAGAAGGAAAGTAATTAAGCTTGCGAACGTGTTTCCGGTGCTAATGATGATCTACTCACCAAATTAGACTTTTTACCCGTTCCGACAGTCTTAGGCAGAGATGAATTCTCTTGATAAATATTTCCCGCTGTTGATCCATCCTTTTCCTCTGACACTATCATGCTTCTGAAAGAAAATGAAAAACGAAAATTGAGCTTTGTTGTGGTTGTGATATGCTTTGATAAATGTGAAAAATCGGGCGAATGATTCATAATAATATCCCGGCGATTGTTCATAATTACCAAATAAACTTGATAAATTATTAAATATTTATCACATTTGCCGGGTAGTTTAAGAAATCTCCAACTCATAATGGGAGCTTTAATAAAAATTTGCTCAGATGTTGAGCTTCTGTTACATTTTTATCTTATTTATCCACCGGTTCTAAATCAAAGGCTCGTAGAACTGGTAGGTTTACATTTTAATTCTACATATAAAGTATAAGTCATATATTTATATTTTAATTATATTTAAATATATATATTAATATTCGTGATCATAGTGTGCACAGCGGTTTGGTTTTTTTTTGGCATTTGTCTGATAATCAAGAATTTGAGCCAATTTTTATTAAATTTCCCACTGCGAATCATAGATTATATAGACTAACCGGTAAATATGATACATATTCAGTAATTTGTGGGTTATTGTGAATAACATCTAATTTATCACTATTACCGTAACATGTATAGTATATGCAGAGCAAACGACAACCCGACAGGTCTCGGAAAATATGGCTAAAGACTATTTCTTCGTTTTTGTTTGTTACTCTCTAAAATGAGTATTGTCTACTGTTGCTTTAGCTGACGGGAAGTCGGTCAATCGCGTTCATAGATCACAAACAGAATGCAGACGATTCTAGAATGCTGCCGGCACCATGAGTACGACATTATCGTGGTGTAGCAGGTTCTCATCGTAGTTTTACGATGGGAAAAGCGGAAAAGCGGATAAAAATAGAATCTAGAGTAACCTGACCTTGTTTCTTATTTCTTTAGCCAAGGAGAACATCAATAAAGAAGAAACATGAAGAGGAAGAAGGAGGGGGAATTCGTCGAGGATGAAGTTAATTAATGAAGTTTCCATCGGCTTGACCGCCCTCCGACGACTTAACCCTTTCGGTAAGACGTAACCAGGGAAAGAAAAGCCCTGAGTGGAAATCAATGAAAATTTTTCCTCCCCCCTTTCTCCTACCCCTTTCCCCGCATTTTCCGCCTTCGAGGAAGGAAGAATGAAAGAAGGTCTGATGATGAAATGCAAACTTCCCTCGTTTCTTTCTTTTTCACTTGTTGAACCTTTTCTCTTAGATAAAATATTTAATATTATTATTATCGGTTCACTCTCCTTTTGGGGCCATTTTCCTTTTTTTGTTGTGACGTGAACACGTAACAGACAATAAACGGTCAGATAAAAATTAAAAGGTTAGTAGATAAATAATTTATGAAGAAAAGATTTTTATGAGGAAGAAAAATTTTCTTTTGAACATTCTCAGTAATCTAAAATTTCATTGCGACTTGTAGTTTAAATCATTTCATATATTTTGCACACTTTCATAGGATGTTTATTTCATAAATAATGCACACTCTCACAAAGTTGAGATTTTATAAATATTGCACAGACTTGGCGAGTAGTTGTTCCATAAGTAATGCACACTTTCATGAAGTAACACCTCATACATGAATCATTGGAGTTGAAACTAAGCTTCAGTTCACTGAGCATGTCTTCAGCTTTGAAAAAAAAGGCTAAGCGTCTGGACAAAGAGAAAATTCTGACTGTTATCCAGTCAAAAATTTGATTTCAGGGGTGTAACAACAAAAATTTTAACATTATTACCACTTACGGGAACAGTCACCAAAATCTGACCTTTGTGATTTTGCGATGAGCGTCAATTTAACGAAGTACGAAATGAAGCAAAATTTTAAAATCCAAATGAAAGGTCTTTTATTGAAGGAATAACTGAACTGTTTACATTAAAAGTGGCGTAAGTTCATTTTTTTAAATAGACAAATCACAGAGTTTTCTTAGTTTTATTATTCACACCTTATTTATTCATAATCCACAGTTGGTATTTTAACAAGGGTTATTGTTTATAAAATGGATTCCTGTTAAACAAGTGTGCATTATTTATGAAATGTATGAAATGGATTATCCGTAAAAGTTGGCAGTATTTAAGAAACTGATTCTTGATCAAAAGTGTAAGTTTATTTATGAAATGAATTCTTCCCAAAATTATGAATTAATTTCATGAGTGGTCACACAGAATTGAGTCTAAAATCATTTCAGAAATATTGCACACTTTTAGAGATACTTTTCAAATTCTGGTTGGAAACGGCATAGTGACAGAAACCATCTGAGTTACTGATTTGGTTTCAGATTATAAACTGAGTAGTATTGGTATAAATTCTAATGTATAACTCTGTGATATAGTAAGTTAGTTAGAAACTTTGCTGAAAATTAAAATTTTGTCAAACCTCTGTTAAAAGTTTCATCCACTTTTATGACCATCTGGTGGCACCTTCTAAACCTATCAGATCAGAACAGTGGTTGTTAGGCATAAGTATGAAAAGCATCAAGGTTCTTTTTATAGCCGGAAGTTAGCATAACATCCGCGAAAGCAAAAATTCAGAATTAGATTCTTACCCTTGGCTCGTTGACTGTATACCTTTCCTTGACTGTTTTCGTTCAAAATTTTATATGATGCAAACGCACAAACGGATCTTTTTAAACCAAACTTGAGAAAATTTGAAACCTAACCGGGATTAAAAAACCCGTTCGCTTTGTTTCTTTCCTTCATCTGACCGCGGCGAACCGAAACCGAACTTAAAAAACCAATTTCATCACATTAACGACTAAATAATAAAATAAAAATGGCGATGATGAACAAGAATGAATAGAATAGAAAATAAAAATTGACGTTCGGTTAAGAAGTACATAAAACAACAAAAACCAAACAAAGTGATATCGATTTCCGTTTGACGAATTACCGGAAGTGAACGGACTTTTCCTCCGTTAAATCGAGTTTTTCCTCATGTGTGTGTGACTGTCTTCGGACACATCGTTCACTGGAGAGAAGAGGCAGCGGAATGGTGGTCGCGACTGTGGCTTTGCCCTTTTTTGTTTTCCTTTTCCCTCTTGTAGAAAAAAAGAAAAAGTGACCGCGAATTCTGCATAAAAATGGGCGTAGCCTACAATATAGAGCTTAGATGAAAAACGATTCAACCAACCCGACGCTCCTTAGTTTCCCTTTCTTCTTTCCCTTCTTATGGTCGAGCTTTTGTTTAAAAATGTCAAGGTCGCTCAGACTGCTGCTGCTCCTGCTGACGTTTTTAAAACTTGCTTAGATTGATTACTTGAGTGCTTCGGACGTCCGCGATTTATTTTCCGGACCACTCGAAAAATCTCTCCATTTAATGGTCTGCAGAACTTGTTCCAAAAGCTCCCGGATTGATTTTCCTGTAGCCGGCAAAGTTCGGGTCGCGTCAACAATCTTCAATGATTGGGTAAAGCGTTAACAACAAGAAGCGTCGAAGCAATTCCTTCAAAAATCAACAATTATGAAAACATTTCGAGTAATTGACAGTAAGCGGCAAATCTTTCCGGGAACTTTTGGGACTCTATTTAAATCTCATCGAGACATCAATTTCTGACCAAAGTGTCTGCGAACTGAGACCACTATCCGGATCTTCAGAATATTCAAAAAATTCAGTTTCATCAAGATTTGAAAAACGAAACGAATTCAGAAGACTGGGTCTTGGCTATTAGTTAAATATAAGCGTCTTAAGATTTTAAAAATTATACATAGCAACTTCACTCACCTAATCTTAAATTTCTAATCTTCACTCATCTCAACCTCGGGTTTGTGTGATTCAGTGTCTTTAAAAAATTAGAACTAAAACAAGTTAAAAAGACTGAGTCTCGATTATAAGTTAAATATTGGTGTCACTGACCATCTTAATTCTAGATTGTTCCATAAGTCATTCTCGAATGCTTTATAGACATGCCTAGTATAGAAATACACTAAGTTTCAGTATTTCTAGTGCTAAAAGGTGATTTAACACGTTCACTCATCACCATCTTCCCACTTTGGTCGTCTGATCTTAAATCGATTAAAAATTGGCTAAGCCCTCGGGAAATGTCCTTCCGAATAGCTGCCTTGATCATTGGTCTCAGTTACTCGAGGAGGAGACTACTAATCGCTGACAAAGGGGAGTTTGTAAAGATGTTAAAATTTTGCTGTTGGTCGAGCAGGAATGACCGCTGCCCGGGGAGAGGGGTGGGGGAGAAAATGACCGTAGGTTTTAAATTTCGATTTTGAACGGTTTTTCTATTAAGCATGACAGAGATGCGTGTCGGAGTCACGTGATTTGATATTAAAACACGAACGAAAACCGTTAGGAAATATTCAGTAATTCATTTTTCTAGTTTCGAGCGCAAAGAAAAGAGAGAGAGAGAGAGAGACAGAACGGGAGGAGAAGAGGAGAGAACAAAGACCATTTATCACGAAATACCTTTTCTGCTGACCTCTCCCAGACTTTAGGTGATATTTGTAAAGAAGAGCTTTGAAATGAAAACTTTTTTTCATTAAGCTGTGTGTGTCAAAGAAAATGAATGTCCCTTCACCTTGACATTCTGTTGACAAACTGAAGAATCTCTCGCCCCCAAGTCACGAACGGCTATTTTCAAGGGTCGAATCCGTCGGAACGCTTTTAAAAGTGACAAAAAATTCAAGTGACGAAAAATGAAAGCGAGAACAGGAGTAAGAGGAGAAAAGTCAACAGAAATTTTTTCAGTGATGGATTTATCGCACTCGCGTGCCTCAGAGCCTTTTGATGCTCTTTTCTGTAGGTAATTGTAATGACGGATGTGGTCTCCAGAGAGAAAGAGGAAAACCTTCGTGTCGGTTGTCGCTGGCGGTCAACAGGCAATCTTTACATAGGACAGAAACATGAGTCAACTACACATTCTCAGGCTATACTCATCCTCCTGAGTTAAAAACCAGAAAGAACAGCTGGATTTGTGGCGGTGGGTGGTTTTCCGAACGGACTGTTTAAACAAAGGAAATCCTTTTTTAAATTAAATATTATAATTGGATTAAAAATGACGTTCGTGGGTGGAAGGGGTCGGGGGTAAGGAACGCGAACGTTTTCCGGCGCCATTAAATGGAATCAAATTGAAAACAGAGCTTTTGTTTCTTTTTTTGAACATATTAATTCTGACCTCGGGTTCTTCCGACTGCTTAATCCACCCCCACTCCCAACCCTCAGAGACTTTCTTGTCATTTTATCTGAACTTTAATTTAATTTTATATGGGTGAAGAGAGGAGGGCTTATATAGTAATAAAATCTCCATTTCTGAAATGTTTACGACTGAAAAGAGCGACATTGTGAGGAAAGGAAGTGCCGGAGTTTCCACAAACTTTCCCGGAATGTCTGGACCTTTCTCATTTGAGAAATTGTTGTTGACATCTGTCTCTCCACCTCCACCCCTAGATTTGTCCTCTTTAATTCCAAAATTAATCAACTAATTACTCTGAGTTCTATTTTGTAAAACTTTATTGTTGACTTTGGAGAAGTATAACAATTCCTTTAGATCGATTGTGTTCTTGAGGTTGTCCATTCAATGAATAATAAAACCGGGAGTTGGGGAATGAAAGCAATAACAACCTGTACAAACATTTAGAGAGTGGAGGTTCTAATCGCTTCGAAGTTTCTCTCTGTCTCTGTCTCCCTTCTTTCTCATTCTTCTGTCCTTGTCTTCTATAGTTTTCCTCCATCTCTTCTGTAGCTATTGTTTTTTGTGCAGAATTCTCAAAAACACTTTTATCATTATCTGAAGATGCTAAGAGGTTGTAAGATTACAAAAACATGGGTCTAATGTGTGTCTAAGCATTCGCATTCTTAATGAACTAAAAATGAAGCCATTAGAAGGGGCGCGTAGCTGACTGTGTTTCAGAATGTGACAAATGCTAGAATCCGGCGAGTAATTAGTCATAGAAAGTGAGCGTATCAATAGAATAATTATTTTTGTTGTTTCTATAATCATATACTAACCACTGATTGGGTGTAAGTATTTATTATTGAAGCGAAACATTAGAGCCATGTAATGTTGCCCTAACCTAGAAATCTAACTAATTAAAGCTCTGACCTTTATCAAAATCACAGAGGGAAATTGTCACTTTTAATTATGCAACCACTGCAGACAAAATTTCTCCTCACCCCCTGTATATTTTAACGAAATGTCATATTTGGGCGGGGGCTTGTTGACATTATCAGATATTTAATATAAAATATTTATATTTTAAACGCACAATAAAAATTTTTGTCAGTTGTACATCTTGATACTTTCAGGTTTTATTAAAAAAAGTGAAAAAGACCGATGGTAAACCTTCTCGACATCTTAAAGTATATCAAAAGAGTGAAAACTAAAGTCGATGATTCGGTCGAGGTGGTTGCATCACAGCCAGGGTCGTTGCTGACGATTTCACAAGGATATATAACCCGTTGTAGAGATGAGGGATGATAGCGGGTGCGGGTACGTGAAGTTTGAGAGCATTCAGCTCTCGTATGACACGGATGGTTGAACGTCAAGACAAGGGCTCCCTTGTTGTGTTCGGTAAGCTCAGGCACAAGAGACCTCCACCTAAACATTATAATTTTTAATTATTTATTATTTTTTAAGATTAAGATTATAATCATGGGTTAATATGAACTTGAAAGAATTTACCTATGAGTAGAGCTGCGACGATGAAAGTAGGAGCAGGACAGTACCAGTCCAATAGAGTTGCTATCACAATGTTGCCTATGATTCCTCCCAGTCGGGCTGCCACCATAGAAATGGCAACACCTGTCGCCCTGGCAAAATAAATAAATAACAACTTAGAGATCTTTGGAGAACGATGTTAGTCAGGTAAGCTGCTTGTGAACCATAGAACGACTAATTTTTAAGGTAAAGAACTTAGCAAATACCTTAAATTCGTTGGAAATATTTCGGTTATCAGACAATCTAAAGCTGCGTTTCCACAGCTGATGACTCCGGAGAAAACAGCCGATACAATAAGGTTATGACGTGCGTTGTAGACAAAGTACATTCCAATGGCGCAGAGACCGGCGGAAAACGTACTGAAAACTGGACATTTACATTTGTATTAAGTTTTATTAATTTATTATTATTTATATTTATATTATTAATAATTCTGAGACCTTCTAGAGGGGTTTGAAATAAAGCCAATACAATCCCCAAGGCTGAGAATTTCTGCGGAAGATTATACATGTCTCCGAGCCTCCTCCATAAGCTCATAGGATGTCTACACCCAATACGTTTTAAAATGACCAAAAAAAGAGAAGGGAGGCTGTGTTAGTATTTCACCCAGGCTGGGAATTTCAAAAGTGACATGGGTTTCTAAATTTATAAGGTCTGGAAGCCCATACCTATGAAGAAAGAGAACATAATCGCCACAGTAGACAGTGGACGAAGTCTCTGTCTTCTGACTATATCCACAGCAGAAACCACATAAATGGATTAGAATCATTCGCGCTTCAAGAAATAAAATGTGAAAAAACTCTGATGCGATACTTGTTTCCCTGTTTTAGAAAGGACTAATTTTTAGAAGATTGCGTACTGACTCTATCATATAAGAGTTTAAGAAAACTTCTGGCGGTATGCAGGTTGAGCCTGCTCCTAGTTGAAGACCCGTGTCTCAGAAATGGAGGAGGATATAGAGAAGAGAAGTTACGAACCTAAAAAGAATTTTCTTCCCACGTGATCCATTCCCAAAACGGCCAGAATATTACTTGGGATAGCCGCAGCGACGGTGATGAACGAGTCCATGAAAACGGAACCTTCTATCGAATCGTCGCATAAATCCTCGTGACTGTGAGAGCCGGATGTTATAACGAATTCGGTGACTTGACATACGGAAGCTTCTTGACCCGGATGTATTCGATTGAACTCGTCGAAACGATTGAAAAGCTCAGGAAACCACATCATAAGTCCGTAGTACCTGCAAACGAACCAGGGGAATTCAAAAATCATTCAAGAAAGGTTCAAATGGAGTGGGAAGAGGTGCAGATAAGGAACCTCACCCTATGTGAAACGTGAAGTTGATTGTGATCGAAATCATGGTGAATCTTAGAATCGGATTTCGAAACAGCTGTTTGCTGTTTTCTAAAATGTCCGAAAGCATCACTCTAACGTAGGAAGCTTCCTCATCTTTTAAATTCTTTTGTGAGTCAGATTTCGAGAGTAAAAGGTCCAAAACCTGAAAAGAGAGAAAAGTGAATAGTTTGATCGAGTTGATGAGATTGTATGGTGACATATTGAAGTCGGTCGGATCTTACCGGATATGATTCAGGCCGCTTTCCGGTGTTCGATGAGTAAATTTGACGGAAAACTGTCAAAGCTTCTTCATTTTTACACCTCATAAGAAGGAATTTCGGACTCTCCGGAAAGAAAAATAAAAAAATTCCAACTAATAAACTAGGTGCGGCGCAAATTAATAGAAATATCCTCCAGGAATTATATAAGAATTCGGAGGAGTAGTAGCCGACTCTGCTGGGTATCACCAACCAAGCTAGACCTGGACAAAAACGAACACACAAAAGAGGTGAACAGAATCCGAGAGATAGTACCTACTTTTTTTTTAAAGTGACTTTTATTTTCTCGCGACTTTAAAGTGTCTTACATGCCACAAAAAGATTTCCTAACGTCCAAAAAGCCGCCATGAAACTTAGCATGGATCCTCTTTTCTGTTTCGGTTGAAATTCGGCAAAGTAGGACCAAATGACGGGACCGCTGCCTCCTAGTCTGTAAAAAGCGGACAAAATATTATTGGTGAACAACAGATCTTGTGAGCTTTCGACTTTAATCTCTCTGGTTAGGCTATTTTAACCGCTACTCCACAGACCTCCCGCCAAAGTCGATGATAAAACTTACGCGGCTCCGTTGAGAAACCTGAAGAGCATGAAAAATTCGTAATTTTGACTAAAACTCGACGCGATTATGCAGAGTGCGTTCATGAATGATATGACTATAAGGACTTTCTTCCTTCCCACGGTGTCCGCCATCGAACCCCAGAAGTAAGCTCCAACCATCATTCCTTAAACCAATATAGTATTATTAATCCTTCATTAAGGTTTTGTTTGTTTTGATTTTCAGGTTCTCGTTGTCAGAGAGGAGTTAGGAATGCAGGAAGAATAAAAGAAACAAGAGGAAAACTGTTGAGAAACTGTTTATTGGGAGTATGAGAGTTGAAAGCTGTCGAGAAGTCATACAAGCTGCTTTCCTAAGCTAAGTTTCTTTAATTCAGTATTCAATATACATCGCATAAAACGAGATCTGAGAGTAAGACCTTTGTTCTTGCATAAATATAAACCTA
The DNA here is from genome assembly GCA_016920875.1 of Columbicola columbae. Classification (NCBI taxonomy): domain Eukaryota; kingdom Metazoa; phylum Arthropoda; class Insecta; order Psocodea; family Philopteridae; genus Columbicola; species Columbicola columbae. Next base: position 16,716,390 of record JADMLL010000003.1, on the reverse strand, counting down.
TTACTGTAGATTAAACAAAAAGTAATTAACATATGAATCAATTTCACTAGATTACTTTGATTGTAGTGAAAAAAAGACAAATATTTAAATTCTAGAATGATTGGTCAGGTTCTGTCTGTCATGATGCATCCCGGAAGTGACATTATCACTGTGGGAAGTCAAACAACCGAAAGTAAGTAATAGAAACAAAAGACTGAGAAAGTGGACATAACTTACCTATAAAAATGATGCTGTTGAGCCATCCTTTGGTTTGTGTGTTGAGCTTTAAATCGCACTGAGCTGAAGGAAGAATGAAAGACATGGATATGACGTCCATTTCCTCCGAGGTGCTGACAAACCCGCACACGGCGAGTAAGTAATAATGAAATTTCCCATAACCTAAAATCAACAAATAGACAATAACAATTATTTATTTTTTGTGTAGCCTACTATTCGCCTACTTCATTTCCGAAACAAAGAAACTTATTAGTGAGGATGTATAATCAAAATTTAAGTAAGGACTCTTCCTATCGACCAAATTTATTTTCAATATATAATATAATTATCTAGTTAACTGCGACCTGTGTCCAAGAAGTAATTGGTTTCTGTGAGCTTTTACCTAGGGAGCAAACTAGTGTCAAATCTCCAGGATCGGACAAAGGTAACGAAGATAACAGAATGGATTAGACAAAAGAAAATATATATAGTAAAAGTAATAATAACAAACGAACTTGTTTAACAAGTAAGATCTCCCAGTGTTTACTGAAGGAAAAGACAAGACCGTCGTGGTTCATAGGAACTGAAAAAGGTCTTGTGGAACTAGGAATCACGCAGCAAAACCTCAAGCGGCGGAACAAGATGTGAAACAAAGTAGAAACTCAGGGACTCCTCACTAAAGCCAAATTGGAGACAGATAAAGCGTGGTTCAAGGAAAGAGAGAGAGAACAGTAGGAAGATGAAGAAGTATTTGACTGTATAGCCAGCCAGGATCTACGAATTCAACGTATAGTTGGTAGAACCTTCCTAAATATTTGTCACATAGCTTAACCAGCTTTACAACTTTTGTCACGAAGGTGATAGCCCTCAAACACAAACACTAGTCTGAGTAATTTGTTTAGGGTTCGAACCTTTTATGTCCGTTAACTAAATTCATAAATCTTCTAGACTGTATATACTTTTACTGTTATGTGTTGTGTTAGAATATTTCATTTTATAGTTAGCCCAAATGTGACGCGAATACTATTATCTTATAAATGTTTGTACATAATATATAGCCTTATTGACAATGTTACAAAATAAGCATCATATTGGATTCAATATATATATCTAAAGTGTCAAAATAATTTTATTTTCAGAATGAAGTTGGTGAATAGAGGAACAGAAAGCAGAAAGAAATTAAAAGTTAAAAACAGTCATTTATAATTAACTTATTGGAAGTTATTACCAGTGAGTTCGATTGCTTGTTCAAAATCGGCTTTTTCCAAAATTCCAGTCTCTTGGTCGAAAGTGTTTTCTTTTTTCTTAATGCTATGACCAGCAGCCTTGAAGTTACCGTTCACGTTGACAGATACTCCTGAAAAGATCAATTTTGTTAGTTCTTATACCGTTTGAAGGCTGACAGCAGGCTTGCCACCTTTTTCTCTATAATATCAATCGTTTGTCTTACTCACCATCGGCGGATGGCGAACTGTTACCAGTTTCTACCATTCTACGTTTGGAACCTTGTCAAAACTTAATCTTTCTCTTTTTGTTCTGTTTATCGAGATTAACTTTTTTTGCTGAAAAAGAAACAAAAAACTTTTTTTTAGACTCGTCAAGACTGATGTTATTCAGAAAACCTTTTAAGGAGCTTCGAAAAAACGAAGGAGAAAAAAAGGTTGGAATATGAACTCGATTAAACTTCTAGAGCAGAGGTGGCCAACCCAACCCAAATGATTTGGTAATCCACTCTGGAAATTCGTCCTAACTCCGCGACAGCAGGATTGGCCATCGTTGTTCTAGGGCTTTGGTCATTTTTGCAAGATGGGAAAGTTATGAGCTTTCTCTTCTTGGTTTTTTCACTACGCTGTTGCGACCAGGAATCTTTTGAAAATGAAAGATTGTCTATCAAAAGCTCTGAAATTAATTAAAAGCCTTCTTCTCTTCCATCACCTCATCTCGTCTCTTCCTTCCCCACTCTCTTCTAGAAGCTTTTATGTTGGCACCATCGAAAGACAACAAACTTGTTGATTTGAATAATAAATTCGTGTAGATTCGTCACTGTTAAACCACTTCCGGTTTGTTTTCTTTTAATCATGTCTTGTTTGACTAAGAGATTCCATCTCTTTCTCTCTCTTTCTTCGTCGTTTACATCTTTTTTCTTCATTATGCTGTTGCTTTCGGGCTTTGGTAGGAAATTTCCTTTTTGTTTTTGTAACTTCCGGCCAAATTGATCGAAAAATATTTCCGGTCTCTCCGGATTTATGTTTCGTTGAAAAAGAAGAAGGCCAGAGAGATGTTGTAAGGTTTTCCGAACCCAAAGTTTGTTTTACATCTTCTCCTGTTGTTTGTGAAGCCGTTCATCTAGTTTATTCTGCCAATTTCTTTCTCTCTTTCTGTCCGTTCTTTACCGAAAGCATTTTTACAATTATATATCGACACGATAACACCTTTGAACGGTTAGGAAATTTAGAAAAACTCGGAAAAAAACGTTACAAGTAGGTTCACAGCCTTCTCTTAACACTTGAGCACTTTTGTTTTTTTCTTTCTATAGCTATTTCAGGCTCGACTTAGGAGGAAAAGTTTTGTAACGAACTAAGAATCTGACATCAAGAAAAAGAACTCACCATAACTGAGTGCCGACATGTAGAAGGACAATTTTCGTTTTTAGTTTAGATGTCCGGATCGCGTCGAACGTTTTGTACGACTAGACCCCAACCCCACCCTCTGTGTTCGAGTTTCCCGCGTCGAATGCATGCAAGATACACATGGAAACCTGTCCGACATTTCGCCTCTTTTGTTCTTGTGAGGTCACATTAGATCCAAGGCTTCGATACATCAAACATTCGTTTTATTGGTTTAGGTTGACTTCCGCTATTAGGTTTTCCTAACACCTGACTCGACAGAGTTCCCCTTCTACCATCTTTTCTTATTTTCTTTCTCTAGCTATATAGCTATTTATTTCTCCTTCTTTTCAAGTTATTTTGTTGATGTAATTAAGAAATAGAGCTTTGATGAAAGTCGGCTTATCTTTCAGTTTATTTGTCACTAATCCCTTAATCTTCTGTTGAATCACCTTTGCTGAACTCCTCTACTAGAAAATGAGGGATTGAGTAATTGCTTCTACTAGGAAGAAGATATTTGAAAAAAAAAAATTTTCTTTCCAACCTTTTACAATAAACAATAATCCAACTCGAACCAACCGTTCATTTTATAATTTGTCTTTAAGTGGAAGAACAAACTATTCAAAAAATTTTATAGGAATATTATATATATAATATATATATATATAGAAAGAGAGATAGATATAATAGAATATATATATATAGAATATTAAATATTTATATATAAATCTTATATTTTATACCAATTTTTATAAAATTCTTTGATAATTTAAATAATTTTTTTAAAAATAATCTTAAATATTTAAGAAGACTTTATAAATAAATAAAAATTAAATATTCTTTCTATGATAATAATAATAATTATTATTATTAATATTAAGAGAAAAGAATAGCACTTTGCATAAAACAATTTGTTTTTTTTCTTCCTTCCTTTTCTCTTACTTCCCTCGTTTTTCTGTTTTCCCTTTTTTTTCACTATTCACAATTTTTATTATTTTCTTCGCAACTGCCTAAGTTTATGTTGATGAAGGTGAAAGTGAGGGCAGGAAGGAATAAAGAACAAAACTGTGTATATCACTATGCAGGTTAAAGAAATATTAAAAAAATAATTGAAAAAGAAAATAATATATGAACTTTGTAAAAACGTAAATAATATCAAATTAACTCGAAAACGTTAAAATAAATTCTTGTTGGTATATTTATTAATAACTATATTTTTGTTTTAGAATATTTTTTATAACAAATAATTCATGAGAAGAGTTGCTCAAAAAGAATTCTTAGCATTAAGCACTCAGTTAAGGTTGAAAAACAAAAATTAAGTAAAATATACTGCCAGGATATTTAATATCCTCCTCACATAATTTTACTTTAAGTTTTTTTGTTTATTTGTGTGAATTCTTTCAGGAAAATGGCTTTATTTACTCTGTACGAGCGTCCTCGATGGTAAGTAAAGGCAAAATGCGTGCCTGTGAAATATGCGTCGTCGTCTTTCCAAACTGTTTATGTTTGAGTTGTGAGAAATCCCAAAAGGAAAACAATTTGAGGTTTTCTCAATTCTCGAAAAGGAATTGAAAGCATTCCTCTCAGAGATTTTTTACTCTTAAAATTGAAATTGCTGATGTGAAAACAAGAAGAAACAACATTTTGCTATCGAGGAGAGGATTAGAAAGCGTAAAAATTCACCCACCATTCCTGCTTTTGAGGGGTCACTACTCACCACTGCTGTTTGAAAAGACTTTGAAATTTATAAAGTTAGAGGGAAAAAAAGGCTAAGATGAAAGGAAAAGAGAATTGAAATGGGTCGAAACGTCAAAACCGAGGGTTTGAAGTGCAAAAGAAATGAGAGAAAGTGACACGCAAAACCTCAAAATGAAATTGGTGAACGTGAAGCTTTTATTAAGCTATAATGAAAGCTTGCCTACGTTCCACAAGATAAACTATCTACTGGGCTCAAGATGAGATAAAAAATGTTTAGATTTGAGTATAAATAGGTCGAACGATTTGTATTTTACTAATTAATTTTAAGTGAACGTAGTTTTCACGTCACTAGAGGAATTACTTTTATCCTTTATCTACCTCTCCTCAAAACAAATAAATTCTTCACACACAAAATCGTAGCTACAGAAAATATGATGATTTCGACAAAAGAATGATGGGAGGTACGTGTCTTAGAGTTGAACGATGACAACATCGGCTCTATTTCTTCAAAACTAATCTTCACGAGTATAACGATCGATTCAAACTCATTATGATTGTTCAGGAAGTCAGGAAACCTATCAAAAAGGAACCCAGGAATTGGAGTTTTTTGTTGTTTCTCAAGAATCGGTGCCAAGAGAGAGAGAAATGGTGACGTTGGTTTAAACGCTAATTCAATTTGATTGAATTATTGCTGAGAGGTTTTGGTGAAGAAGAGCCTTCAGCAAAGTCAGACGTGATCTCCTCGCTTGGAGCGAAGATCCAAGGCTCTTTTCATGCACGTCTAAATTCATTTTACTTGGCCTATTACATCACGACTGATTTAAAAGGGGAAAACCTTGAAACATCCTCGTTGTTCTTTTTTTTATTGGTTCAGATGAAAAAAAAATTGTCTTTTTCAGGAAATGGAAAAGAAGAACAAAAAAAGAGACACAAATGGAGATTTTTCACTTTTTGACGGAATTAAAAAAAAAATCGGTACAATACAATTGTATAATCTAACAATTAGTCTATTTTTATATTATTAATATGATAATATGTGTAGAAGAAAGCTATGGTCGTTTTTTAAAGTAATCCAATTTCCAAAGTCTTCAATCATTATCAAAATTTGATTAAATTTAAAGTAAAAAAAGATTCAGAAACATGGGCCAAATTAAAAAGCAGTTACTCATTTAAAAACAATATTCACAATACAATCAAGAAGGCGGTGTTTCCGGAAACAACCGGAAATCAGAGTAAGACCCATTTTTCGGTTGAAATCTAATATGACTGATGACTGTTGGTTTTTGCCTCCAAAGACATCTTTGAAGAATGTTACTGATGATGTTAATAAGTAAGTATTAACTTCATCTATTAATAATTAATAAATAATAAATAAATTTTATAATAATGAGGTTGATAATAAAACCGTTGAAATTAAATTTTTTTATTTAATGAACATTATTTTTTGTTTTATGAAAGAAAGTTGTAGAGAAGTATATTAAAAGAAACTGCTTAGTAAACTTTTAAAAGATGGAACAAAGGTAAATTTTGGAATTAATGAAAGGGAGGAATGACCTTAGACTAAGTCAATTTTCGGAGGAAGACAAGTTGAAGTTAATTGCGGGTAAGTTTCAAAGTTGATTGTAACAGAATTTTTCCTCATGAAAGAAATTCAAGATTTTAATTAAAATGACTGTTGAGGCAGAAAATTTCCGTTTACATTTCAGAGAAGTTCAAATTAGTATTAAGTTTACAAAATTGTTAGACATTTTAATAAACTCAAACTTAGGAAGACTTATAATGGTGAATCTTTTTAAAATTTGAGTCAGATTTTTTTAAATTATTTTTTTAATGCTACCTCATTAGTCACTAAGCGAGTAGATTTACTTTAGAAATGTGTAATAGAGAAAATACCAATCATAATGATTCTTTTTTGGCTTTTTTATTTTAAAGTCCTCATAAAATCCAACTACACTTTCTTTTTTGACATCTTCTCTGATAATTTAACTTGATTTCAGTTAATTTATCTTTAAATAAAATTTCATTTATTCTTTTCCTTTTTACAACAGGAAAATGCTTCAAGGAAAATGGTCCATGGTAGGAAATGATATCCGCTCATGACCATGAATCATCACCGTGAAGGAATGGCTATGAACCAAGATAATAGACCGTCTAAAAGAGTTCTCGCGACAGCTGTTGGTATTGTTAGTTGGCTATGATTTATGGGCTATCACTCCATTTTAACAAATGGCGAGTGTCTACCGTTTCCGAGACAAAATCAGGTCTCAGAAAACTTTATAAAATGAAAGCTAAGCAACCAACCAACACTACTACTTATACAATTTATAATTGATAAAACTTGGAAAGGACAATATGTGATAATTGCTAAGGTAGCGGTGTAAACAAACTTTTGAACTTTCGATAAAGTTTAAAGTGAGCTTTTGTACTTTCCAAAACGATAATTTAGAGGGAAAAAAACCATTTTCCAAAACATTAAAGAAAATAAAAACTAGCAAAATGGTTTCAGAAATAAAGTTCCCACACTTAACACACCTCCCCCGCCTTTTGCTTTCTAAATCCTAAAACTGCCCTTAAACTCAAAACCTTTTTCAAGAAAACTAAGTTAATGGCCTCCTTAGAGTTTCAACAATTCAATTTTTATTTATTAATTTAAACTTAAGTGCTCTTTTCTTTCTTCGTTCTCCTTCCTCTCCAACTTTTGTGGGAAGTCAAATTCAGTTTCAGAATTTTGGTGAAACATAAAAAGATTTGGTTTGGCTGGTGGGAATTATAGAAAGCTTTTGAGGATTTTAATTTTTGATTTTATTTGATTTATCACTTGAAACTCACTAGAGTTAAGAGGATGTGGATTGGAAAGCTTGAAGTATAAGAGAAGGTAAGCAAATCCAATTAATGTTTCAAAAAGGTTTTTCCGTAGGAAGAATGTAATCCTCTCGAGTTCTAAGAAATAACTCTCGACGAAGTTTTGTTTCCGAATTGGTTGTTCAGCAAAGGATTTGACAAAGGTAGTAATGTAAAAAAAATCAGTATAAATACCTTTCGTTTAAGCCACAAGAACGAAACTCAAAATCCCAGGAAGATATTTTCGGCAAGAAGCTTTCGAAACAAATCCTATTTTCATTTTTTCAACCAGACACAAAATAAAAACAAAATCTATTTCCTTCGGAAATCTTCCTTCTAAGCAAAAAAAAAAATTTTTTTTAAGTCGAGTGAATCCACAAAAGCATCGCCGCTAACTGCTAAGTCACTGAATTAGGGCGACTAATCTGCGCGCAAATTGTCAAGCTGCATTGTCTGCAAGGTCCTCCACCTCCCCTGCCTACCACCACCATCATCATTAACACTTAACGGCTAAATCTCGTTTGTGGAAATGGTTTTCCACTTGATGGACCGCATCGAAAGACGTTCGCTTCTTCGACTTCCTGGATTCACCTCGTCGACTCTCATTTCGGTTGACCGAACATCGGGACGGAGGTCGGTCGAGGAAAGATGAAAGTGACCTTGAAAGAAAACTCCTTTTTTGACTTCCCTGCCTTTGTGGAACCTGTGACAAGGTCGAGTCCATAGGTTTTGCCTAGCAAAAGAATCGTTAAGCCGACTACTATCTTGTATAGGGTTTTCCAACCCTACATCGCGGACATCATGGAATCCACAGATCATTTGATCTCATACAAATTAATTTGCCTTTCAAAATTTCATATAAATCATTGTGTTATACTGTAATAAAATTGTAGGGCATACTCTTATGTTTTTGTGCATTACGTACATTATTAACTATATCAAACAATAAACGTCATGCGCCATTTGGGGGCATTCAGCAGCGCTCCTAACAACAAAAAGAGAGACATGGTCTTTGAAAAACAATAGAAGACAAATATTTTGGTTTAGTTATGTTTTTGATGATGGCGTTCGACAAACTTGTGAGCAACCGACTTATAAGACTTTGAAGACTTAGAAACAGCCTCTTAAGTGCGACGCAAATCAAAACAGGTTGCCTTTCACTGGTTTGGTAGAAAGCTCGCAAAAGAAAATAAAATAAGCTCAACAAATTATTTTAAAAAAATTAATTTACAATTTATATTTCTTTTTGTATGTTTTTTTGTACACAAATAGACAAATTTTCTTTTTCATTCAAAGACAAAGAAAAAACATTTTCACAAGAAAAACACTTTAAAAAAAATCTCTTCAAAATTGCACAAAAAGAGGAGAAAACCGTGAGAATAAAAATTTTCTAAATTATTGTCAAACAAAACTCATTTTTCTAATTATAATTATTAAAAAAATCAAAATTGTCTTCTGCCTCCTTCTCACCAAATGATATGTTTATAATAGGAGACAAATTTTCTATTCAAAAATATCATTTTAGATTTTTGATTCTGTTTTGCGAGTCAAAATTTCCTCCTCAAACCAAAATAGCTCCCAGAAGACTGGAGCCTGGAGGAGAGTGTATATATCGACTAATACATAACGGTAAATTTCATAAGCTTATTTGAAATTCGGTGTGACGATGACAGGTTTCAACTCCTTCCGGTTTTCATTATATTACCGAGTAATTTTAAAATTTTTCAAAGTTCTTTTTTACTATTTTTATTTATTTATTGTATTTAAATTGTTACTGTAGTGATGAATATTACTTTTATTTATGTAAATTGGTAAAATATTTTTATTTTGTTTTAATTTGATTCAATTTTGTTCTGATTCTTGACGATTAGTTCCTCCAACTGGTATAGTTGTTTTGCTGACTATTATTCTTTTGCTGCTTAGTCCAAACCTAACTCTTGCTCTGAGTATAAGTACAGTTTTCAAACATCTGGGTGAGTTAAACGGTGGGCTGTCCACCTTAAAGTATTAGTCAACAAAGTAACCATACTAACATTTGTTGTAAAAGTCGCGGAAAATTTATAAACCCAACTAGTTTGTTTTTTATTAAGCAGTGTAAGATAATTAAACAAACAACTCTTTGTAAGAATTATGTAAGCGCTTTGTTTCACAGGTTTAGTCACTTCAAACCCACCCTTTCACCATATTGTTTTTATTTTTAATAACTAAGATGAAGGTACTTTGTTTGATTAGTTTTTAAAGTTAGTTAGGGTTCAATGACGCCTTCAGTGAAATTTTCTTATAGTTGTAGTTGGGTTTCATCTCCATAAAAATGGAAAACTACCTCCCGCCTTTTCTTATAATATGACTCTTCTAAATACTTGTAATACCAAATTGATAAGCCCAACTACTTGTCATGAACAAACGTTTAATCTCGTGCAACTTCAAGACCAAGGTCCTCTAGCATCTATTTCGTTATTTTACAGGTCATTATAACTGTTTCAATTAAAAAAACTTAGCGTATTAGTTACAAAGTGAATAAGTAACACCCCGTACATTTTTGCCGTTGATAGTGAACGTATCAATAACAGCTCTGTAATTCCGGTTTTTAGCTGTTTTTTCCCCTACAACTCCCGTTATCTACTATGCATGGAATCGATTAATAAATACCATAACCAAACCCTCATTACTGTTTATAACGTGTGTGAACCAATCAACAAACGACTTTCTTTCATGGTATAGAAGATATAACAAACAAGCTCAAGCACAGAGACTAACATTTCCAAAAAAAAAATTAATTAGTTAACATTATTTAAACAGAGACAGGTCTGAACAGCTCAACTACAGTTACCTTCACCTTAATTACATATTTAGGGACAACAATTCCAAAAAAGCATTAGCAATAATAAAAAAATTTCAATTTTTTAATTCTTTTTTTTTACAGTTTTCCGAGCTTTCCAGTATTGTCATATTAACAGAGAACTGAAATCGAGAAAGGCGGTTAAGAAAAAGTATGTATCAGGCACTGTACGAATTTCTTCCTCCTCCTAACATCTCTGGTGATGGTACTGATCTGTTATCATTAACCAAACTATTACCACACATCAATTAAGTTCTTTGCAAGCTTCTTTAAAAGCTGGCATGAATTAAGCTCATTTGCGTTGAATGATAATAATCATAGTAGATCAAAAATTGTAAATTTATAAGTAGTAGGCGGTGGGATTTATTAAAAAAAAAATTCCATCCTGTCACTAAGATAAAAATTTTAAAGAGAGACATTCAAAGAGTTGATCTCATACTAAAATTATAAAAAAACACATACATATGTATATCAGTAGAAAAATATAAATACAACAAAAATAAGTTCGAACTGGCCTTTATTCAACACAAAAGGTGAATTTGAAGTGAGAAAACCTGTAGGAAAACTAATCACAACTTTACAAACAGATCTAAAACTTTTTTAGTAGTCAACCATTTGTATTGTATAGTTTGAGGTTTCTTGTGATGTGTGGTATGAAATATTTATAAAAAATATATTAATTAATGAAAAACAAACAAAGCAGAGCCGACGATGTGGAAGAGGAATCGATCGATAGCAAATTAATTAAAACTTTTTTAAAAGCATTTATGTGTTAATAAGACTGCTTCGTCTCTCCCTCCTGCCCGCCTGTCTTGTTAAATATTTTTAAATTTGTTTTCTATATCAAGTGATGACTTTGGTTTACTTTCTATACGTAATTCACTCTCAGTACGGGGTTCTTGTTTGCTGTCGTCGCCATTTCCCTTCAGGATATGGTTCCTTAAATAACATTCTGTCATCAAATTTCCTCAAAATTCAAATTTTAACCTTTGAGAAACTTCCATCCGTCTCGCTTTCTTCACTTTTCCTCTCTGTCATCGTTTCAAATGAGTTCCTCGTTCAAGGACCGAACCGAGTGTCACTTCCTCGTGACCGTGTCCAAAGCCAGATTCTCGAATCTTCCTCTATAGCATTGCGAACAGTAGTTCTCCAGTTCTGGACTTCCAAAGAATTTACAAGTCACGTTCAGACAAGTTTTCCTATCGACATAGTCTTCGTCCGACTTCCTTCCACTTCCGTCGGAATCTCTACGACCCACGTGACCGTTTACTAGGCTCGTGTCGGGACTCCCTAAGGGTTTCTCCAGCTCGATAGGTATGATTCTCGTTCCGCCACTTCCGATTTTGTTGCTCTCGTGATTTTTATACAGGTATTCAGAGGTTTCTTTCAACAGTTGATCCAAACTGTTTTGACTAGACTGACAGACGGGAATCGTCGTCACGTAATTATCGTGAATAAGTGGCTTTGAATAGGTTTGAGAACTTTTCCGGCTCACGTTCTCAATTTCAGGCAATTCTCGCGATCTGTTTTGAGTCTGAAGTGGCGTGATGTTTGACACGGACACGGTCGTCCCCGTTCCCGGTGAAGAGATTCGACTTTTTATCGACGACTGACTTCCTTCCGCTCTTGAATTTGGCTACAAGCAAAAACAAAACGATAAAAATTTGATAATAAACCTATCCAGAGGAACTGGTCTGCAGTTTTTTGTGCTAGCTCAAAACCATTCTAAGTAAATCGCGAACAGGTGTTTTCACACGACTTCTGTGTCATTTTGACTATAAAAACTCAAGAAAACCAACACACATTGCTCACCTGAAACGAGTCCCTTGCTAAGTTATAACTCTGAATCCTTCTCCCGTTTTCGTTAGTCCAAGAATTTTGGTTATTTGAAGATGAAAAACCAGCCGGCAGATTTACAGGCACAATACTATCGTTTTGACTACTGCCTTCCTCCTGGAAATCAGTATTAGTTCCTAGTATCTTGAACAAGTTTTTTTATAGCCGGGTCAAAACTAACATTATTAGAAGAGGAAACGTCTTAACAGGCTATCTAAAACCTTCCATAAATCTGTGAGTTTGATTAGGGTAGGGAAAAGCTAAATAGTAGAGACAAAAATTTTAAAGAAGCAGAAAACTATTGGACACCAAACTGTTTAAGGTCTTAAAAAGTGTCAATAGAGAGCAGCACCACTGTCGAGTGGGTTTTTAATTTTCGAGACCATTACTGTCACTGTTAGTGAGATTATTGCTTTGGATCGGGTGAGATAAGAGTAGATTCTCTTATCACAGGAAAAATTTGAGGCAACGCGATAGCCACTTACAACGCAGGGAAATCTGAAAAAAGGCGAGAATCAAATAAACAAGCTTCAGGTATGGGTATGGACAGAAAGATTGTAAAAAAAAATCTAGCAGACTATCCTAGGGTTTTGGTGATTATTTAATTTTATCCTAAAGTATCATTTAAGGTCGGCAACCTTTTTTGGACAAGCCCCAGCCACAGCCAATTTTTTCATCAAATTTTTTTTTCTATATCTATTAATAAGTAAAATTTGTGCTCTAAAACATCGAACTAAAGACGCTGAGATACTCAAAAAATTTTGCAAACTAAAAAAATTTATATTACAATCACTTGTAACGGGTCGCCACGAGTCATCGACTCCTGGTATGATCTATGTTTATGTACCCAAGTGCTAAAGAGTATAAGTCGAAATAACTCACTAATACATGAAACACTTGATACTGAAAGATGAGACTAGAACTACTGTCTATCGCAGGGCTCGGCAACCTTTTATGGACGGCGGGTCATTTTCAAAATAAAATTTTTTATGAGGGCTGCACATTCAAATGTAACTTAAATAGGTCTTATATATCATATACGAGTATAAATAATATTAAAAATAAATACAATTCCAATTACAAATGCATAATTATATAAATTTTTTCCTTAAAATTTATATTGGTGCTTTGGCGGGCAGCGAAAAAACTTTCAAAGGACTCCAGGTTGCCGACCTCTTGTCTATCTGCGTTTGGAGTGTCTCTCATCAATATTTATATCGCTATTAACCCAAGACATCTCTGACTGATTTCTGGTCGCTGCTTTGTTTATTATTTTTTATGAGTACTACACACTTTTTAAGAAATGATCGTTATATAAACATTGCAAAATTTTATGATGATTCAGTTCATAAATACTTCACACTATAAGACGTATCCATTCCACAAATAACTATTTCATACATAAATAACTACTACGAAGAATTCGTTTCATAAGAACTGCACACTTACTTTTGATTTATAAACACATTCCTCTAACTTTCTGATTTTTAACTTTCATTCATAAATTTGCCCTGTAAAAAGACATTCTCATTTCATTACAATTATCTAAAAAAAATACGTCATCTTACGCTTATTCATTTAAAATTCAAGAAAACATGTTACTCAATCCTTGTAACACTATTTTATGGTTAACTAGGAGATAACTATTGATGAGAAAGACTACAAAGCTGGACACTGTTTCTTGTCTAATTATGAATGATGATTAAAAGTTTGGTTGAAATCGGTTCATGTGTGGTGGGACACAAACACACAAACAAAACTTCACTAACTAGATAAAAATATTCAAATCAAAACAAAAACAATTTTTTTTATCAATAAATATTATTTATTACAAAAAAAACGTTAAATAATAAAATAATAAACAAAAAGAAAGAAAAAAAGGTTTCAACACTAACCAATGCGAATGAACAGCAGATCATTATTAAAAGAAAAAGCTCAGAAGGAAACTGAGAAACTTCCCTAGCAAACGATCCAAGATAAAGCTCAACCTACCTGTTGCCACGTCTTCGATCGATCCTGAAACTCTCCGACTACATTGTATTGTCCCGTGTTTCTGTTAGCTCCTGCAGGACTACTCTTCCAGTCCTTCGGATAGAATCCAGTTTTGGGGCTTTTGTCGTTATAAAAAGTCGAATTGCTGAGATACAGTGTCTCGTCCGAAGGCTTCAAACTCCTGCCCATCGTTTTGCTGAAATTTTTGGCATTTTCGTAACATTTCGGAGAGGCTTCCATATAAAAAGTTGATCTTCCCGTTCCATAACGGGGAGGCTCGACATGGTTCGAATTCTGCGATGAAAGAGGCAGTTTCTGGGGCATGATGCTTGCCCTCGGCAAAGATGGCGAATTAATACTGGTAGTCAGTTCCTGAAAGAAACCAATCCGACTTGAAATTCACCCCCCACTTATCATCCCATCGGGTGAAAGAACCAATGACTATACCAACCTCTTGACGTTGTTTCTCATAACACGAGGTGCATAGATAAGAAGTCAAGACAGTCCCGTACATGTTACAGCCTTGAGTTATACAATTCTTTGGTCCTTCCAATTTAGCTTGTTCTTGCAGTCTTTCGTCTTCGAAATTTGAATTTTCTTCTGCTAATTTCTGTTTCAACCTTTTTTCCCTTTCAAACCTGTAGTTTAAGGTTTAGTTGAAACACAAAATCTTAAAACAAGGAAACAACAAAAGAACTCGGTTCTCTCACCTGTCTCTGGCAGTGTTTAAATAATTTTTTATCATTTCTTCCTGATATTCGTGCCTTTCTTCGGTGTACAAACGAGCGCTTAAAATGTAATCTTGTGCTTTTACCATGTCCTCGTTGGTGAGCCTTCCCCGCGAAGAACTATCTTTCTTTTGCGAATTGGTTCTTGTCATCTTAGTGATCGTTCCTAGGTTTTTCTTCAGTTTCTTCGACATGGATTTACCTAACAAGATAAAACAAATAAAAACGTTTTAGTTTTGACCGACGAGGTCAGTACGAGAAACCCAAATCACGTAATCATCTCACCTATGCTTCCAAATTGCTTCGCCACACTCTGTAGTTGTTTCGCAGCTCTGCTTTTGTTTGTTCCAAAAAGCCCCGAATCCGATATACCCCCTGAGTTTTCATCTAAATCACAATCTCCAACCTCGTAAAAACGTTTCTCAATGTCTTCTTCATCGCAAGGCGTTTCTGATTCTAGGTCGAAATCTAATTCATCTACAAGAAACAAAACCGGAGATTAAAGGACAAGAATATATTCGGAACAAATCGACAAACTGACAGCAAGAATCGGTCACATACCAGAAGAAGGTGTTGATGATACAGGTACGTGAACGACATTAAGGTATTCTTTTAATAATGTAAGCAATTCTTTGGTTCCTAGACTTAGTTTCTCTGAGATATGAGGCAAATTTTCATCTCTTCCCCATTCGAAATCCTCTCCTGGATCCACGCTGAACTGAACAGGGAGAAGTTTGTGCTGGCTGTCCGTAAGCGGGATCACAGCTGAAAAGGGAATCAACTATTGTAACTGAAGTAAGCCAAAACGAGAAATTCCGGTTTCATACAATTTCAAAAATTAATTATAATAACTTTTACTTTATTAACAGACCGAGATAAACAATTTTATGACAGTCTGACTGAACTAAACTCGTATTTCTGATCTAATGAGCGGTCGTAACAATAAACGAACCCAAGTGACTACGTCCCAAAATTCAAAATTCTCATATTGTAGTTAAGAAATTGAGTTATGCCCACACATGGGGATGGAAAGCATAAATCAATCGTTCTAGTCTCATTTAGAAAAATATACAGTCTCAAAAGGTAACATTACAGGGATCACTACTATCACAGACCTAGAAAGGTGACTCCATTCTTGAGTTTGAAAGGAAAAGTAAATACAAACGAGACTAAACTAAATCAGATATCAGAAAACGGGTAAAAGTAATGGCTTAAAGTTGACGACTTAACACGATTGTTCATCGAAAGATGGCACGTTCCACGTGAAGGAATGATGAGAAACGAAAATTTATTCGATACACAATTCCTTGACTAAATACAAAAGTTTCATTTGGAGGCGAGTTCACTTCCTCTCCAGAAATGAAGGAATTTAAGTCAAGCAGTTAGCGAAACAGATAGAACACATCTTCAGAGAGTTAGATTGAATATATGTTTTGGTTGAAATATAATAACATGGTGGAACTTGTGATCAATCACTTCCAATCACTTTCATTAAGGCTTTCACCGTTTCGGCCAAGTTACAAGTTGTACCTATTTTCGAGCAAAAATAATTCTCACACAACACTTACCGGGCGGATGAGGAGATTTGTCCGCAAAAGTTTCCTTATCCATAACAACTAATGCTGAAAAATGAGCAGCGTCATATGTTAAAACCAAAGGCGATTTATGACACTCTGAAGGTGGGATTTCTAATGGCAAATAGATGCCTCCGAAGAGAATAGGTGCCAATGCTTCTCCGTGAACATCCTACAATCAAGTTATAAAAAAATTTAGACAGAGACAAGAAATTGGCATAAAACATTCAAAACAAAATATTTAAAAAATCACCTTCAACATGGTGTCTGCGATGACTATGATTGGACGTTTTAAAACGTGAGATAAGGCCAGAACATGGATTTCTTCTAAACTCTCGTATGTTGCATTTTCTGAAACTTCTTTATTGAGGGTTTTATCCACTATTACGCTTCTCCTTCTGCTACTGCATGAAAAAGTTAAAAAATTGAAAAATCGCAACCCCTTACAATAATTCTCTATGATTTTTTACTGTATATACTAAATTGTAGTTGATTTTTAATTCCGTTTTCTGACCCTTTTTCGGGTATAACAGGATACGGGAGGAAAATTTGAACTCGCGACTATAACTTCTTAGTTGACCATTGACCTCACCAACCATTACACCACAGACCTTCCTGTATATACTAATTATTGAAATTTTTGTTCTGAATCCTGCCTGTTTGGGAGCCATTAACCCATTTCGTGTCATGATCCCCATTTGGGGATCGAGTGCTTAAACGCACCTACAACATCCATCTGACGTCGAGGAACAAAAATTCGACGTTCATGTGGTTCAGTAGGATCTTACCAATATAAAGACACCAAAACTGCCAACGTACATGCATCCTCTTGGTCAGAAAAGGTCATTTTATCAGGCCAGTCGCGATTTTCTGTCGTTAGTGAGTTTCGTGAATTTCGAACGCGAAAAAAATTATTTTCTCGGGGCTTAATTTCCAAAGTGGCGAATTATTTTTAATTGTTGATGAGTACTGTATACTTTAGTAAAGGTTCCATGATGCTACTGTAACTTAAGTGGGAAATACGGCCCCAAATACCTCGATCCCCATTTGGGGATCATGCCTCATGCAGTGTACTTTTATCGTATATTAGGATTTTGTATATTAGGTTTGTATTCTGCGGGTTATGGCTTCTCAACGTTTTATTTCTTTAAGGAACATCGATGGCTCAATACATTGTGATGTCTTATTATCTTGTTAACATGGGGATGCTGACAAAGAGCCTATAGATATTGTTGAGATTCCGAATAGATGTTGAAATTTCTATTTTCAAACGAATGCTTTCGAAATTTTTGGGAATTCTTATTGTCTCTGGGCATTCTTATTACCTTCCTCAAGAAAAGCTTTGCTGGTGTGAAGATATGGTATAAACATTGAAAGCATGAGAAAATAGATAAGTCGTAAAAGACACTTAGAAATAGAACGGTACTTTCACATTAGTAAAAACTCCGACTTACAATACATGGCACCAAAGGAGCGTGATAAACTGTTGAAAATTCGACCTCTGGTTGACCAGTTGAACAAGAACTTATTGCTATTTGGAGTCTTTTCAGAAAATATCAGAATCGATAGACAAATGATTCGATACTATGGACGTCATTACCTAAAGCAATACATTGGGTGTAAGCCTAAACGGTTTGGATTCATGCAATGGGCGATCTGTTGCCCAAAACTGGCTGTTGTTATCAAGTGCAAGGATATGAAGGCAAGCCAAGAGGTATTGACGATAACGCATCAATGAGCGGACTCGGAACATCTGTTGTCCTAAAGATGATTTCTATTTTGGAAACACGAAGTATGACAGTGTTTTCACCGGAACCTCTCTTATGAAACACTTACAAGATATCAATGTACGAGCAACGGAACTGTTCTATTGAACAGGATGAACAATTGTCATGGAACACGATGAAAAATTGGAGCAGACAAAGATATAAAATAACAACGAGGAGGACTTACGGCCACCGATTTGATTCTTCCAACACTGGCTGGCACATAGAATGACAACAGTTGCATAAGATTCTTGACTAATCATGGACATATTAGACCCTTGTCTTAGACTAACCTAGGCTACAGATCTAAAGAAAAAGAAATTCAAGAAAACAATGTGAAATATGTGATGCTAGCCTGCGTATGCAATGCTTTCAGACATAGCATCAAAAGTACACGGCATGTGGCATGATCCCCATTTGGGGATCGAACTTAAATTGCAATTTTTGAAAACGGTGATAATGTAAAAAGTGAAAATACATTTTTTTCTTACTATTGGGATGTAAATAAACTTAAATGAATCAAAAATTAAAGAAAAAAAAATTCGGTACTTAATGGGTTAAACTATTTTTTAAGCCATTTCCAAAACCCATAACGTTACGAAATAACTGAAACATGACAATATATTTTGGAAACCTTTGTATACAGTTAAAAAGGCCAACAAGCATTTACCTTATGATAAAACCTCTACACAGCAAAGAATATTTTTTAAACATTAACTTGAATTTTTAAAAATTTAACCACCAAGAACTTTATAAAAGTGTGAAAGCTCCAGCTGTGACAAGAACCGCCCCACCAAAAAGAAAATCAACGTTTAAATTTTAATTTAAGAATTCAACCTCTTAACCTCAATGTTAATAATTGAGTTGATTTTGGGTTGACGAGTAAAAAACAAAGGGAGACGTGAAAATCGATAAAAGCTGGAAACCTCCCCTGATCTAATTGCATGACTGCCCCATGTTCATTCTACTCCACTTACCTATTTCGAGGAGTGCTGCTGGCCATGCTCACTATGGAATTCCACTCTTTCCGCCATTCTTCTTCTGTATAAATCAAACCAGCTTCTGCATTTAGTTGCGTTAACTGCCATCGCCACCGTCTATAAAGAGCATCTCTACAGTCCGAATAAGACAAGAATTCGTGGAGAGCTCTCCTGAGAGTAAGCAGCCTGTCGTGAAAGCCCCACATTCCTGCAAAAATTTTTAATTAGTCTTATTTTGTCCTAACATGTTATGTTACTACCAATGATTCTATAAAATCTTACCTAATGATGCTGCATGGAGTAAGCAATTCCCGTCACCGGTGGTGGCTAATGGCCAAAGGCGTTGACAAGCTCCGTTGTTTGCCCACCAATTGAGTCTCCCAGCTTGCTCCAAAGAGATTAAACTTGAAATTTCTATTAAGTCTTTTTCTAAAAACTGCCTGAAGTCATCTGAAATGGAAATCAATCGTCAAATTTCCGTTGCTTAAATACCCTTTCCAAATCTCCAAATCGCTGACTAGTTTCTCAAACAACAGTCCCACAGGGGTTCCTACACAACTTTATTTTTTATGACTCATTATTGTCCTTACCTGGAAATATTGATAAATCTGGCAGTGTGAATGTGAAAACAGGTGTTTCAATAAAATACTTGTTTATGTTACAAACACCATTTTCTCTGAAATCCAAACCCAATTCTGATCGAGCTTTATTTATCAAGTTAACATTATCTGTTGCTCTAGATATTCCTCTAGACAATTTTTTACCTGCAAATATTTTTTAAATTCCATATATATACACTCTAAATATCACAGCTACATATAATTTTATCAATTTTGAAATGAAAATGAATGGAATGTTACTCACATGAAGAATCTGTCACATCTATTGAATCACATTTAGTTAAAACAGGTCTCTCATTGCTCCCATCTTCTCTTGAACATAAATAGTCATGAATTGCAAGCTTCAAGTCCCAGCCTTTTGCTGTATAACAAAAATAAAGTAAAATATAAAATAAAAATAAATATTTACTAATCTGATATGCTTAACAAAACAAAAACAAACCTTGCAAACAGTTGTGTGCTTCCACTGATGATGCTCCTGTTTTACTAACAAATTCAGCGACAAGATTTGATTCCATTTTAAAAAATAATACTGCTGGAAAAAAATATTTAAAAACATTGTATTGGATATTACACACACAAAAGAAGTAAATATTACTTCATGAATCAAATCATTTAGGCAAATAAGTTTGGATGCATACATGAGTGGTTAACCATTTGATTAGCTTCAATTTTTGAAGTGAAAAAAATTTGGATTGTTCAAATACTTAGCCAAGTCAGCTTTTAATATTTGTAACAAATTTTTCAAAATTATAAGGATTAACATCAATAAATGACAAAGTTGTTTAAGACATTTCATAAAAAAACAATGTACATTCCATTGTTTCTTCACATTTCTCTCCACTTTTGTTTTATGATGTCAATTCAATTCAATTTGTGTTTATGTCAAATAAATTTCTGAAGTGAAGGATTTGAAGTCAAAACCTAGCAATAAGAAATCAAATTAAAATCTGCAAACGGGAGAGAAAGAGAGACATCAATTCAGTCATTGTTTCTGTCAAATATTGTGTTGTGTGTGCCAACCTATTACGATTTGAATGATATTAATGTATTTAATATGTGAATTTTAGGAACTATGACTCAACAATATTTATCACAGGAAATGAATTAACTATTTTTGAGTTTGAGAAAGTTGATTCCAACTATTAAGTGGGAGGCCAACTATCAAGTGGTCAAAAAACCTAACTAGCAACATAATGGTTGAGAGTTTGAGTCCTTCCCACATACTATTATACCAAAGATTAGGACTCAACAATATTAAACCTAACACACACTTCCGTTACTTAAATTAACCTAATCATATTAAGATCCAATATAAAAATCCTCTTGGCGACTAACAAAACAATAAGAAGATTGAGTTTTTAGATAAATGAATTATTTATCACAAGGTAATACATTTTTTTTCTTTATTCTAAAAAAGGTAATAATTAGTTTCCAATAACACTTATAAAATGATCAATCAACTTGTTGACCTTTTAAACTGTCTGTATTACATGTTACGAAAAAAATTAAGGTGTTCCTTTGAAAATTGTAATACGACATGAAAATCATAACTCAGTCTTAAAGATGTGACCTCTTATAGGTGTGCCAGAATTTAAATTATAATTATTAAGGCCAATAACATGTTGATGTTAAATGCATTTCTGGGGAAATGTACTCACATGAATTTAGTCTCAAAATTGTCATAATTTGTGCATGAATAAAGATAAACTAAAAGTGCATATGATTACTAGCCAAAGAAGACATGAATAATATTAATAATATAAACAATTTCTGTGATGCTTTGAGCCAGTAAATTTTAAAATGTTATCAACAGTTCTATTCAATGCCCCTCTTCTGAAATTTATACTAAGACATGAATGAATTTAATACATAATTTTTAATAGCTTTCATTTGCAAACATTATCAGATATAAATGAACCGTTCTTGAAATGAAGAAAGTTTGATTCAGCCAAAGGCCTTGCCGCGGAACGTTTTTGGTAACAGTCAATGATGCAGTCAATCAGTCTAAGGTTAAAAATGCATGCTCGCAATCATGAATCACCATTTAGATAGTTAAAACGAAGATGTATCCATAGTTGGTGCATAAAACCAAACGATCTTTTTAATGTTAATAAAGCTTCATAACTCTTAATTGGGGACCTGTTATTGCGTTTACTTTTCCTTTTCACTTGAATGAAACCACAGGAAGTGAATCTTCAAATTCACAGTATCATTCAAACGTAGTTTATTGTTTGGATCCATTCCAAATGAAATGGTGCCTTGGATTAGGTACAATCAATCGGATCAACTAATTAAATGGTGATCGCATTATTTGTTGTCTCTGTCCCCAAGGCTTTTTTTTAAGTAGGCGTACCCGTTGAAAAGTAACCTTGGTCGGAGTTGAGGGTAAATAGCGCAGAGAAATTTCAATTAAAAAAAACGAATTGGAATCAAATCAAACTCACCTTAATTCTGATAATACATTTAAAAACAGTTTATAAAATTTTCAAATCATAACAATTACAATAAAGCTCTATTTTGTAAAATAAATATTTACTTTTAAGTTAATACTGTTAGAATTGATTTGACGGCATTTGTGATTCTGTCAAAAATGACGCGGCAAATGACCTGAAAGTGGAACGCGGCAAACGGCGCGGGAGATTCAAACGCTTCATTAAGTTGTAATAAAGGAGGCGCAGTCAGTCTCCGTCTGCCTGTTTTAATCGAATAAAACATTCATGACTTTTGATGGTTTGCCCTAAAAATTAAGATAACAACTAGGAAGTCACGTTCTATTGATTCCTTTTAGAACCATTTGGAAAGTTGCAAAAGAGAAAATTCCATTTTATTTGTTTATTTAGTGATGAGAGAACTAACACTTTCGAGTGTTTGAGCCCACCTGAGGGACTGGTCATAAGTAAAGTCCTAGCGACAGATAGTAAAGCACGTTCAGATATAATTCTTTGCTAAACGGAATTTCCTTTCTCATTCATCTCTATTTCTGGGTTACTATACAATAAAAATCTAAATGTGGGCTCCTAAATAAGTTATGAAAGTATATGTAAGTGTAAAATGGCTCTTGGATAAATTTCAATTTTTTATGGTTTATATTTGGCTCTTTTGGAAGATGAGTTTGCCAACCACTGATCTAGAACAAAGAGTACAACAAATAAATACAAGTTAAAGGAAGCACTTCAAATTTCCTGGTCTTGTTCTAGATCTTTATCACACCAACCCAGGTTTACATAACCCCACACCTAAACTCAATGTTCAATCAAATAAAGTAATCAAAAATAGTTAATTCATATATATGTATATTAATATAATAAAGAAAAAACAAATTATCAAAACCTTGGACATTTGACGAATAAAAATCGAAACAATGGCTTTAGAACAATTTGGTAATAGTCACAAAAATTTATTATCAAGTTCCATTTCCATATAATATTAAATATAAAAGCTGAATTATATCTGCTAAAACTAGTTATACATGCATTCTTTAGTACAGGATATCGTCCTGTTTTATATTTTTGAGAAAATTAACATTTTTAAAATATTTTAATCAATCCATTAAAAATATTATTCCACTTTCTGGTTCCCATCGTCATTGTAAGAGTGTTTAATGTTAAAACTAATCACACCGTAACCAAGTAAAAAATTAATTTGACATTTGTTGCTAAAACTAGGCTCTTAAATATTCTAACTCCATTACTTAAAACAGGACACCAGTGAACTAGCTATACTACGTATATCAGGCCTCTCAAAAAATCGTTGTATTTTCACACTGAAGTTAAAATTTCAGGTTAGAATATAAAAATACAAACGGGCGGAAAAATAAATAAATAAATAAATAAATAAATTAGCGCATATTATCTATACTCATTATATAAGAAAATGTTAGTTTTGTGCCGGTATAAACGAATGAACGTATTGTAGTCGAGTTTGGTAAACAAAGTACGAGGACTGTCTAAATGCATTAGACTTTAGATAAATAAACCTACAATGACATAATGTTTTATAAAGTTATAGCTGTGAAGTGCGGAAAATGTTTTAAATGAAGAAATAAACAAATTTTTTAGTTAAAAGGCAACAACAAGAAATCATCTAGAGTTAAGAAAAATTGGGGAGTTAATGCCAAGAGTAACACTTCAGATCCAACTATAATGCATAATATAATGTTGATTATTATACGATGAATTGATAGGATTATTTTCAGTGCTTGAACCACTATAGATCTGTTTCTAGAACGGAACTACATGCAGGTGGATGTCTAGCGTCAAAACCTTTGTACCCATCTGATTTTGATAGACCCCTATTGTAATTCAGTATTTCAAACAGTTTAATTGTAGATCCAACCAAGAAACACGCATAATAGTGATTATTACACTGGACTACTCTCAATGCTTACTACTGTGAAACTGACTATTTAAACTAATCTATAACTGAATTTAGCTATTATTTAAACTACATGCTGGTGGATATCTATTGTAGAAACCTGAATCAGCCATGATTCCATTAGATCTGTAGATTTGGGTTTTGACAACAGACATTTACCATCCTATAGTTCAAACAATAAATCAAGTAGAAGTTGAAACAGTGGAAATAGTCCAACTAGCTCCCAGTATAATAATTATATATCACTACTGCCATTAACTTTCATCAGATTACAGGCGGCCCTCAACTTTCGCAAAATTTTAAAATTCAACTTTTTAAAAACAAGTGACAAAATTTTGACCATTAAGGAAGAATGTGGTCCCAAAGGAGAACGCATATCTCAAGTACATAAGGCAATTCAGAAAGAGCAGCGTATTACAGTAATTCTTATCAAGAAAAGAAAAAAAGGGTGGTATTCAACTAACTCTTGACAAATTTATGAAGGAAACACCTTAAAGCACTTAATACACCTCTTTAGTTTCATTATCAATACATATTGATAAATAAATACTTTAAAACACGATTTTGGTCCATATTTTAAGACACCCCTCTACTTTCGAATATTCAACACTTGCACACACTTTGAGGAACCAATTATGCGCGAAAGTCGAGAGCCCACTGTAATACAAAATAGTAAAAAATGTTTTACCGGTAAGCACACATCCTTAACATATAAAAATTTTACAATGAAATTAAATAAAATATTGTCTAGGCAAAGACGTGTATTTCGTCGTTTAAAAAAATTAATTTTATTTATTATGAGCATCAGTAAAAAATAGACATAGAATTCCAATGGTATTATTACTAATCGATTTTGTTTATTTTGTGACAATTAAGGCATGGTCTATATCTTTAAGCTATATGAGTTAAAGATAAAACTCCTCTATGTGTTTCTGTTAGTACAAATCGTACTCTCTCATTTGTTAATATAATTAACTTCCAAAAAAGGTCAGAAAAGTTATAAACTAATTAAAAAAAAGATTCACTCACTTTTGTTTAATTTTATTTATTTCTATTTATTTATTTAATAGTTTTAATCCCGTTTTCCATCTTTGAGTATAACAGGATACACGAGGAGGATTCCAACTCACGACCACAACTTCTATAGTCGGGCGCTTTAGCTAAAAGCCTTTCACTTTTGTATAAAGCTTTAGTCAAAACATTTCACATCAAATCAAGTTTAGTTTTAATCCTGTTTTTTACCCTCCGGTGTAACACAGAGGGACAGGGGCAGGCTAAGGTCTAGGCAACCTAGGCACGTAATTTTTGGACCCCGAAAATTAGATTTTTAGTTTTTACAATTTATTTTTACTTAACAGAAAACGTGATATTCATAATTATTGCTAAAACATCCAAATTATGCTAAATCGTTGACTGATACAAATCGACAAGTGTGGACGAGAGTTCCCGTGCTTGGGCATCCACGGCCGCGAGTGTCAATTTGTGTAAATACGATCGAGCCTCGCGCCTATGGATGCTTTAAAATGGCAAACGTAGTTATTTAAAATTAGTGTCAGTTATTTAATTTTAATTAATGTTAATTAAATAGAACTACATACTACAGGCTTTAAAACCAAACTATAAACGCGAGGTTTGTATAGGCCCAGAATTACAATGTAGCCTAGTCTTAGTCCGCCACTGCAGAGGGGGTTAAAACTCATATATTACTTCGTTAGTCGAGTGCTTTGATTACCCAACCATATATATCAAAAAAATTTTTTTTGTCTTCGAGATCATAATTCCAACTCACTGCAATAATCGTTATAAAAGTTTAAAGAGATTTGATTGTAACAGAAATGGAAAATTAATTTCTATTCAAAAGTAACGAAAAATTAAAAATTTTAAAGAAAAAAAGCATTTCTCTCCAAATTATTATTTTCGTTAGTGCTTTCAAATCCTCGTAAAAGTCAAACCATAAAAGCATTCTATAAATCATTGTAAGCGTTCCTTTACAGACAGAACAAAATAGAATTTTATCACAACCATATACACTAAAAAAATTAACAACAAAATTTATAAACGACAAATATTAATCGAATACGTTATAACAAAGAAAGGGAAACGATAAATAATAATAGTAATAAATGAAAGTCAATAAATTACAACGATACAATTGGTCTCTTCAAACAGCCTAAATCAGTGGTTCCCAACTTTGAACCACTCCAGGGATCAGATGCCCCACTGATGGTGTGACTTTGCCTCCATTCTGTGAGACTGTTCGTGGAAGAAAGGTTAACCGAGATCTCGGTCACCTCACCAATTAAATTAAAAATATTTAATCGAAACAATTTAGGATATAAATGATTTAGGATCCCCTCGCGGTAAAATTATTAAAACGTTGGGAAGCACTATCCTAAATAAAAATGTTATTCAGTTACGTGATATCTCCAAACAGTAACAAATAAGCAAAATCTTGCTCAAGACTTTTAATAAATTCCAAAGTATTGTTAATTCAAAGCAAAACAGTGTATAAATCTCACAACATTCCTATATAAATCTATTTTTCTGGTATGAAATCTGAAAACACGACTTAATTTGTTCATCGATTGTTAATGGTTGACAACTTTGGCGGATTATTTCTGATTTCTTTGAAGTAATTGATAATCGTAACCCGAATGAGAATGAAATCCCCTGATGGGTCGATTCGATCCCTCTTCCATTGGATTTGTATTGTACAATTTGTTCACGCTCGGTTTGTCCCACAGACTACATAAAGCTGCTCCGACATTCGTTTCGATTTCCTTTAAAGTGACATTAAAAAAATTTTAATTTATCATTTTTCCTAAGTAGCGCACACTCTCATGGAGGATTCATTTCATAAGAAATGGACACTACGATGATGTATTCATTCAAAAATATTTCCTTTAACGATTTTGTTTATTTATTTATTAGAAAAACCGTCCAAGAGAATGTGCAATATTTATGAAATGATTTCGACTACCAAGTCCAGCCATTAAACAGTAAATATTCTTTATATATATCATCGAAAATGGCAGCGTGATTCGTTCGGCATGGGTAGCGGAAAACGTTTTCGTGATAAAAACAAACTGACCTGTCCGTCTCGACTCGACTGAACTCCTTTATTCTCGTTTAATGGATTCAAAAGATGGCGGGTGATCTGGAAAGGAATGTTTCCTTTTTTTATCCACTGCAACGGCATGTGATTGCAAGTAAGAATTTGATTATCGTTGTTAATTAGTTTGGCTACACCCTGAAAATTACTCGATCCTTGAATACTGAATATGAGATGAACATCTTTTCCTTCCTGGAACAACAGCGAAGAGTACACTCATTGAAAAGTCGAAATTTATTATTAATAATTCGCCTATAGTGCTGAATATAACCCAAGGATACCTTTAGAGCACGGTTGATCTTTCTTTCGGTGTTGGGCGCAAAACTCCAGGAGTCTTTGGCGAATAAAATTTCCATCGACTTTATTCCCTGAGGTTTGATCACAAAATATTTTTTCATTGCGTTCTCCTGCCCAGGACCTGATCTTCCTTTGCCTATATCATCTGTCACCATTTTATATTTCATTCCGTTTTTGTTATAACTCAGAAAATTTAACAAATAGTTGCTTTAAAAAACGACTTACTTCCCGCCATTCCGCCTAGTTTTTTGCCTCCTTTCATGTCCATATTAGCCAACAACGCCAAAGAACTAGCTGAAAAAAATTCCTCGTCTTTCACATGCTCCACATTACAAGGTCTAGGCCTCTGACCGACTCCTTGTGGCTGGGTTAAATTTAAAGCTTGTTCTTCGGCCGACAACACGCTCACCACAGTCTTAACAACAGCATCGTCAGCCTAGAAATTGAACCAAAGCTTGGAAGATGTTTTTGGATAAAATTGTCCTAACACCACAAAACACATTTATGATTATTTACAGGTGTCCATGGCTTCCCAGGTGCTTTCATTCTTCGGAGGAAGAGTGAGTGCCATTTTTGTCTCAGTTGAAGAGCCAATTGGGCAGCTTCTGTATCAACTTTAAACAACACCCAGTCGTCAATTTTCAACGTTGAACGATGGACGTCTGTTTTCTCTTCAGCTTCAGAATCGCTGTCGGGGTCGATAAAACCATCAGGACGATAAACTGCAAAATCAAAATATCTTTATGTAGGCCGAACGCCAAACTGACTCACAGAGGATACCTGCAGCGATCAAATTAGGTGAAACGTCTAGACGAGGTAAAGACTAAATTCTCTTATCCTTCCAAAAACTTAACATCACTTATCACTAATCATCGGTGCGACAATAAGCCATCAAAATGTCAGTTAATTTATTATTCATATCGTTTGAAGTCTTCTAAATCATTATAAACAAAAAAGTGGAAATGATACAAGGACACGTCACATACAATTATGCTTACCTTCAGCTTCGCAAACGCTTTCCAAGGGCAGCCTTGAAGGACCACTAAAAATTGCGACGGTGAGAGGAGACACTAGAGTGCATGTCTTTATGTGACAAAACCGACCTGATCGTCCCAATTCTTCAAACATAACCCAATCCGTGGGCAAACCTTCCACATCTGCTTTTAAAGCTTGAGCCACGCTCATTTCAAAGTTACTTGGGATATCTCTCAATGTTGAGGACGGATGAAAAGTGACCTTATATTCCTTTCTGAAAATTACAACACAAAACTTAAGCCTCCTTCTTCTTTTCCTCATTTAAACTTCCTTAACTAAAAAGAAATTCACCTTGTTCGAAGGA
Organism: Columbicola columbae; assembly: GCA_016920875.1. Lineage (NCBI taxonomy): Eukaryota > Metazoa > Arthropoda > Insecta > Psocodea > Philopteridae > Columbicola > Columbicola columbae. The sequence goes on along the minus strand of JADMLL010000003.1, from coordinate 16,687,590 downwards.
CGGCTTGTTCCCTATCGACCCTTGCCAAATTGGGGTACAATCCGGCACAAAGAGCTGCTTTCACGACGGCCCAATTCTCACTATTCACATTCAAATCTCTGATGTCACCAGGTGCTCTTGACCGGACGAAACCGGATGCACGAAGCTGTGCAAGCAGTTGAGCCCTGGTTCCGGTGACCATTTCCATTGTGGCTGCCGATATGAAGTTCTTTTCGCAGAATGATCGTTCCCAACCATTTCCTCGAGCTTGTTGCCAACCCTTTACAATGATTTTAACTCACAATTACTCTCTGGTTTATCCATTTTTTTATTCATTTTGTAATTTTTGGTCTTTAGGAATCCTAAAACCTCATTTTAATTACCTGAAAAGCTCTTAAAAGCACCATGTGGTCGCTGAAAGAACCAGCAGCAAACTTTTTCCTTTCTAAGTGCAACGCTCTCTTTTGGGCGGGTTGAAAAGGGAGATTAAAAGGATCACGATAAGCAAGACAACACACAATTGTTAGGATTGGATCCAAGCATTTCAGTATACAGCCGCACATTAATATTTTCCCCAGGCGTGGTTCCACTGGAAGGTCCAACAAATGCACACCTACGATAGAAAATGATTCTTATCTGTATGACAATAATTTTAGTTTGAATAAACTGTAAGATATACATTAGTGCTAAATCCAAAACACTAAGGTGGATTGTTTATTCTGGTAGTTAAATAAACCTGGTCTCTTATTTATTATTGTTTAGACTTTTGCTCGTAGGACTTCAAGACTGACTGATTGTCATCATTAGGAAGGAGTATATATAAGGTCTACCTATAAGGTCTACCGATAAGGTTCGTTCAATAACGTTATATCAAATTTGTGTATATTTATTCGACGCTTTTTTGGTTCTCTCCTTTTATCATTGGCTATATATATACAGATTTGTGCGAACCTCGTATCGTCTGCTATTATTCAAACTCAAATGCGAGTTAACTCGGAACCAATCAGTCAATGCCAGAAAATTTCACTACTTCAAATTTCTCAAAACTCACCCAATTCAGTCAAGTCCTCCCAAGAATCTAAAGCATCAATCGTTTTGAGGTGCTGAACGGCATTTCTCGTAACCAAGAATGGCGGAGGTTCAAGGGCCTTTGATAAAAACTCAGCGATTGGTGTGTTTGCCGGAGCCAAAAGTTTTGAATGAAGGCAAAGCTCCTGTTTAAATAACAAACAATTAACCAATAACACCTATTCAAACTCATCTGGTAAATCTATCGTCTGTAAAAGACAGAAAAAAATTCACCTGCAATGGATATCGAAGCATTTCAGGTGTCGAGTACGGTTCCATAGCTTTATACCTAACGGAAGAGAACAGGTGATAGCAAACACCAGGCTGACTTCTACCCGCTCTTCCCTTCCTTTGTTCGGCACATGCTTGAGAAATCCAAACTGTTTTCAACCCTGATACGCTGGTCAATGGATCGAACGAATTCTGAAAACAAATTACCGGTTTTTCGTTTCCCCAAATTTATAAATAACTCAAGCAATTTATGACTCCGACTATACGAACTTCTTTCATCTTCCCCGAATCTATCACAAAAATGACGTCGTCAATGGTCAAACTCGTTTCCGCAATATTCGTGGACAAAATGATTTTCCGACAATTATGCGGGGCCGGTTTGAAAACTTTCCTTTGCTCTCCTGTCTGCATTCTCGAGTGTAGGGTGTAAACTATGTATTTCATGTGCTCCGACATCTTTCTATCTTCGCTTAATATTTTTTCTCTAACGGCTACGATATCGTCGTAGCCTGCTAAAAACACTAAAACGGCACCTGCCAACAAAAATGAAAATTCACTTTTGCAATTCACAAAATAATTTCAGACAAATATAACAGACGAGGGGGTAGATGTTACAAATTTGACTTCCCATTAAGCAAACTAAAAAACTTTTCCTGTACCTTTAGGCTGTGTACAGTGAATTTGAAGAAGAAGCGCCATCAACAACTCCACGTCGATATTCTCATCGTTGAAACTACAGTGATAGATGTTAAGTAGTTCTTTGTCTTCTTCGCTCAAAGATGTTTCTTTTGGTATTATGGCGGTATCTTCGACAGGAGGAACACTCTTAAAAACAAAAAGGAAATTAGTAGAAGCAAAAGGTGAGGAGATACATTCCGATTCCCCGACAGTTTTTAAATCTTTAAATAATGATTACTTGATCACTGTAACTCTGTATTAATTCCGCAGCTTCCTTATGATCCAACAGATTCGCCCAATCCAAAGCGGTTTTATCATTGGACGCTTTGATCCAAATGTTAGCACCCATTAACAAAAACTGCTCGACCAAGTTTAATGAATTCCTTGCGGCAGCCACCATTAGAGGTGTCATGGCCGTCTTAGAGTGCTGAAATTAAACATTTTTTTCATTACTTTTTTGGCATATTCCTAATATATTATGACAAAAGGAAAGAGACATTAAAAACACGTTCCCCCCCCTCAATGATATTAACTCAATAGATCGTAATACCATCAGTGTTTATTTCAGTAATGTTTATTAGTGTTAGTACTGAATCCGCACGTGCATACATAAAACCATGAACGGCAATATATTATTACCAAGCATTTATCATCGACAAAAGGAAAGTGACGAGTACATGACAGCGACCCATAAAAGTTGGCAAAGTAATGACACCTGTGTATCACCGTCTGGCAAAGTGTTAACATATTTAACAATAAAAACAAAACACATTATTACTTGATAGTCGACGGAGACGTTTTCGGATAAAACTAAATGAAGGAGTTGTGTCATAGCATCTTCAGATCCAGTTAGAAAAGCTTCTGATAAAGCATTATCCATCTCTTCAGCAAGCCAAGGCTCGAGCTCGGTCTTTTCCGTTGGCATCTCGCAATTTGGATCTAGACAGGGCACAAAACCGTGAGCTTTTTGTTGGATTTTACACAAAGGACGGTGAAAATAATTTATCGAAAACGACATACCCAGTACAGGATTCGAAAAATTACGCTTAACAGGTGACGAAGAGGTTTCAGTCTTACACGTTGTACGTAAGGAAGCTTCCCACTGCTGCAATTGTTCCTTTTGAGAATTCTTAGAATGAAGTGTCTTCTTTACTTTAAGCATTGTTTTGCTCATGTAACCGGTTCTGTAATCAAGATTTTCATGTTACAGTGATTAAAAAAAGGCCTTTGAAACTTCTTGAAGTCGCTCAACTGTCTATAACCAAGTGGAAAAAGTAACAAACACTTACTGTTTGAGAACATCTTCCAAAAAATATTCTTTCACGGGAAAAAGTCGACCGGGCACCGAGACTACAGGACAGTTTCCAAAATATTTTGAAAATATATCAGTGTCGAGAGTAGCAGACATGAGAACGAGGTGAAGATTTCGAAATCTTGTCAGAAGATCCCGCAGAGAAATCAAAAGGAAATCACAAAATCTGTCCCGCTCGTGAACTTCATCCACAACTATGTGAGTCACGTTTGCAATTGACGGTTCACCACACATAAGTGTTCGTAAAAGAACACCGTTTGTACAGAAAGTTAAAACAGTCTTTGGAGATATCCTGAAAGCAACATTTGCCTTTGATTGAACTAAGATAACTTTGTATAAAAGGTACATCAACATATTTTCCACCTGAATGATTTACCTGCTTTCTAACCGAATCTGATAACCAACATTCTGTCCCATCTTCTCATCCCTTTCAAGGCAAACTCTTTCACAAACATTAACCACAGCTATTCTTCGTGGTTCTGTCACTATCATTCTACAGGGTTTGTTAGCCATTCTACAATGTTCTAAGATGAATTGTGGGACCTAAAATGGAATCAACATAAAATTAATTTTAAAAAATATTTCACAATTTGTCAAGTAATGTCACTAAAAGCAAACTTTAATGAACTACCTGAGTAGTTTTACCAGAACCTGTATGACCCTGTATAATGCAGACTTGATTATTGACAATTGTTTGCATGATTTCATCCCTGTGAGGCCAAATGGGTAAGTTTTGTCTGAAAGTTTGAAGTTCTTGGTTGCATCCAGGGGAAGGGGGAATTTGAGCAATTCCAGCTGGCAATCTACCCAATGCTTTGTTCATTTCTCTCACTGAAAACAATTTATAATAAAGAGAATCAAAAATTAAAAACATTTTATAACCAAGTAACAAAAATATTGAATGTGTTTCTTACAGTCAGGATTGACCATTCGATCTCTCTCTGTTTGTGGCAGTAAATCTTGTCGCTCTTTATTAGTTAGTGGAAATTTATTAAGCAAATTGAACACAGCCTGTCTGCTTGGTCTACTGAGTTGAAATTGTGCATCTGCTTGTACTATAGTTGATCCTTCTCTTTTGTAAACAGTGAGAAACCTATTTGGACCCTTTCTGTGATATGAATGGAAAAAAAAATTGCTTTGAGTGTAAATATAAAGATAAAACCAAAATAGTTTTATGATTGACTTGTAGTTAACCTGTTAGTAGATAGTAATATGTCATGAAACCCTAAAGGTAACTGCAAAGGTGTCTTCACAAAGCACACCTACCTATTTTAAAAACAATTTTCAAACTTTTATGTTACAAAAGGTGTGGTAACTCATCACTGAAGAGAAAATAGTAACTTACACAAGTTGAAGAAAAATTTATTCTGCAGTTAACAGATTAAAAGAGTAACACTTACCCCCTGCTTTTAGATCTCAATCCAAGTTTGCCCACCAACTGATGAATATGGGCTCTTTCTTTTGCTGTCAAAGACGAGGGAAATTCTAACTCTATAAAAAAACAAAAAATAATTTTTATTAATTTAATGAATAAATTGATCCTTAATTTTCTTAAGAAAATTTTAGATATGAAAAATAATTTCATAAACACCTAAAATTGTCAACAATGTGGGGAGGAAAAAAATAATTCCAAAATGAAAGTGTTAAAGATGGAATGAGTTAAATAAAAATAAAACAAAGACTTTCAAAATTTTAATAATACAAGACAGTTAGAGAATACCAGACATGCTACACCTCAAATAATACTTAAAAATAGCACAATCAAATAATGTCTTTAAAGGAAAATTTTCCTGCACACTGCAACAAGTACTCATTCATTCTCACCTACCTGTATGTTCAGACAAAACGAAATTTTTTATAGCTACGTCTACGGCTATCCGCACATGTTCGCTAACCATAGGTACGGCGTTAGGACCTTTCTTCTTCGGCATTTTGTATAAAATTTTATATTAATCGAATAATAAATCCCTAACTACAATAGAATTTATGTACACATCTAATACTATCAGGCGCTACAACATCACAATCTAATGCCGTCAAGAGAATTGTCTGCAACCACGTCTCAATTTAAACTTCTTTACAAAGAAAAGTTCTTTTCAACATTTTCTTGTCATCTATTCTTTTGCGGGCATTTCTTTAATTTATTTTGTAAACAAAATATACATTTTAGATTATCAATTATTTTTGTGAATAGAGTTAATCGTTAAAGAAATTTTTTTTATGGAGGTTGACAGTCCGTCTCCATTCATTTCATGCGCGGATTTTTTGATTTTGTCAGTTGAAGCAACTCTTCAATCTGTATAAAATTTATTGACATGAATAGAAATTTTAGACTGATAATTTTGAAATAAAGATACTGAATAAAAATAAACACAATTGTTTACAAAATAACTGCATTCTTCTATGCATTGCGCTTTTTTATTTACACTGTTTGAAAGTCTTGATACCCCCCTCCCCAAAAAAATTAAAAAATAAATAAAAAGTTGGGTAGAAGACTTTCCAAAAGTAAACTATCCGTTTTTAAAGTGGTTTAAGGTACTGTTTTATTATAAAGGTTTCTATCAAATCAGACCTTGTTAATGAGTAATTTAATTATACTATTGTAGTCTCAAAGGCTTTTTTGTTTGATGTTGAGCCCTTGATTATTTATTTGAAATATTCAAATAATAAAATGTTAACTGGGTGTTGATGAATATAAGGTTTCAACTCCAGTAAACACAGACATCTGAATTGTGATTATGAGAGGTTTGAATAGATGTTGGTGGGACATAAGTACCACCAAGGAGTAAAAATTGTTAATTTGATTGAGCTATACTAATTCAAAACAATCAAACAACATGATATCAAAGCCATCCGATGATCGAAGAATTCTACCGAATCACAACAATAATTATAATGGCTAAGGGAATTTAATTTAGGTAATGAATACATCATCTCGTAGACGGGGGCAACGAGAACCATTTAAAAATTGTAATGAATCTTTAGAATCACCTTTAAGTTACAGGTATAACACAACAAAAAGGTAAGGATCTTAAAATGCAACCAAAGGAATACCTCGCTATCAACATAACAAAACCACACACTACAAGAAACGAGATTAACTCAGTAAAATAAACTTATTATTTTGTCCACGTTATTAAAATAACGTCATTACAATGCATGGTGTGCACAGGAATTTGTTTTTGAAACGATTCTGGCAGTAAGGCTTATGGAAAACTGGACTTATGCCACTTTCAAAGTAGACGGTCCAAATAAGAAAGTTGTGAGTACTATATATGAAATTTATAATACGTAGAAATGTTATATTTAATAAGTGACTAGTTATAAAAGCTGTGTAAATCTATTTGGGAATCACATAATACGAATTTCCAAAGCCAATAACTGAGTGGTGAGGATGTTTTATGTTTTGTTTGATTTTAAATTAAACTGTAATATATTCCATCTGATCCAACATCCGTTTGTTACATCAACTATTTATTTTGAAAATGGTGTAAGTCAATTTGACTCCAATAAAATGTTATTGAGGGCCATTAAAATTGCTTATTGATTTAATAATGGAAACTTTATTCACTTTGACATAATTTTTTAGATTCACTCGGTTGCAGCTCTAAGTTTCACGAAACAACAAAGAGATAAACTTACACCACTTTCAAAATCGATGGTCCATTTACCCTTTCTTACATGTTTTTTGATTAATTATTTATTGACGGAAATTATTGACGACTAGATGTTTTAGTTCTTACAGCTTTTTATGCATTACAATTTAATGAGCATGATATTTCTTAGAATAGTGGTAAATTCTTTTTTATAAGCTAAGAATTTTAGTAACTAAAACTTTTGGTGTCTTGCCCAGAAATATTTAAAAATCGAAACTTAGCTTGTGTAGTTAATGTGAGAAGTTAAATACACCTATTATATCAACAAAAGCCAATAATAATATTTTTTGTAAGTCTGATTCTTGGATGTTTTTCATAGATTATTGCAAAGAAAAATAAATTTATGATAAGAGTAAATAAAGTAATTATAAAGGGGAAAAACAAATTGGAAAAGCCCCCTTCACAAAAATTAATTCTTTTGAATCCATTTCCTATCGTTCGACTTCCTCTCCATTTCGACTCCGAATAAACAAACCGAAGATTGCCGAGAGTTTACGATCAAGCGTACGAGACTCAAGACTCAAGTCCTGCACTTGCGGGTTCTAGACATTTGTACCAATTTCGGTTAAAAAAATGTCGAAAAATAAATTAAAATTAACTTTACCACCGGGGGCGATAGGGAATTCGCTGAATTCCTCATTAGCCAGCATCGATGAACATATTCCTTCTGAGTAAGTATTTTCCTTACATGAGATCAATATCCAATTACTGTGTATAATTGGATTATACTTTAACACTTGTTGAGCAAAGCAGGACTGATATGGAAAACTATGAGCCATTATTTGATTATTTCGCTTTCCCATAATCCCGATCAGTTTTTTCAATTCAATAAACGATTCTGTAAAACGTTTTTGAAATAAGTCATTCGAATATAGGGGAAGTTTGGTGGGAATTTGGTTTCATATGTGATAATCGAGAACCTTAATCAGAAATATCGATTTTTTGAGCGGATATTACTTTATATTGAGTAATAGGAATGCCATGTAAATAATGTACAATATCCTAAACCGCAATGGTTTAACTCATTCTCATTTAAATACAGATTTTTCCTTGAAAAGGAAAGGAATTGATAACAAAAGAGTTGAATAACACATTCAGAAAATTTTACTTACAAGATGTTAAAGTTTTAATTCAGTTTAACAGAAGTTGGTCATATTTTTATTCACTTGATGATAATAATAAACTTTTAGTTTATTGTATTCTCATAGGAAAAGTCCTCTAGTTCACAAAACAAGTATAGAAGTACTTCAGGAACAGTTAGAAGAATTAGGGATGGATGATACTCAGAAAAAACGAATGGAGTTTTTCTTATGCCAAAAGGAAAAGATTGGAGAGTTGTCTGATAGTGATTTTGAAAAGTTAGGAGAATTAGGATCTGGCAATGGAGGAGTAGTAATTAAAGTCAGACATCTTTCGAGTGGACTTATAATGGCTCGGAAACTTATACATTTAGAAGTTAAACCTGCTATTAAAAAGCAGATTATTAGGGAATTAAAGGTTTTGCATGAGTGCAATTTTGCTCATATTGTAGGATTTTATGGAGCTTTTTATAGGTAAGCGGTCTATATTTATTAATATAATGATTGATTTATTTTTTTGATTGAAAGTGGTATATTTGTTGTATAATGCATTTTATGAAGAGTTCGTACAAGCTTGTTGAAATGTTAACTACATTTGTACAGGGTGTTATCCTCAACATTATGTTTCTACATAAAATTGAGTACTTTTTGAGTGTTATTTTACAAACAAAACCAAAAGTTGTCATTCAACATGCTCAACACCCAAACTAATTGTATAATTTTTGATATATAATTCCAGTGATGGGGAAATAAGCCTTTGCATGGAGTATATGGATGGAGGTTCCTTGGATTTAATTTTAAAGAAAGCTGGAAGGATTCCAGAAGACATTCTTGGAAAGATTACCAGTGCAGTATTAAAAGGGCTTAGTTACCTCAGAGATAAACATGCCATAATGCATAGGGATGTGAAACCAAGCAACATTCTGGTCAACAGTGGGGGTGAAATCAAAATTTGTGATTTTGGAGTTTCAGGTCAATTAATTGATTCCATGGCAAATTCTTTTGTTGGAACCAGGAGTTACATGTCGGTTAGTAGACTGTTTCAATCACTTTTTATACTTTTAATATTGACTAATAGCGTGTTACTTTTAAAAAGAATCTTCACCTCTAAGTGTTAACTTATGGGATATAAAAATCTTTACTCCACAACTGAAAGCACTTGTTGAATGTAACGAATAAGTAACTGATATAAATAATTCACTGTGAACATCATGTACTTATGTATGAAAAACTTAAAGCACTAATTTATTAATTTCACTGTTTTATTTATTGTACAGTTTTTAATTTACTCATCAAAATCACTAAATTGTGAGAATTATAGAAGAATTTTTTTAAGATTAATTTCTTTAAAAAAATTTTTTTCTTTTCAGCCTGAAAGGTTACAAGGGACTTTTTATTCAGTTCAAAGTGACATTTGGTCTCTAGGTTTGTCTTTAGTAGAAATGGCTATTGGAATGTATCCAATACCAGCTCCTGATGCCAAAACATTAGCCGCCATTTTCGCACCCAAGAAAAACGACGATGATAATTCTCATTCTCCCAGTCATTATCGTAAGTTACATTGTTATGGTCTGACTCTTAATTTATTAACATTCATTCATTATAACATGTATTAATTTATTTTCTTTTTAATGCTGTCTCTTCTGGAGGAAAATGTAATTGATTTTCTTTTTCACAGGGAAATCTCATACTGGTTGTGTGAATTTGATTTTAATTTGTTTTCCTCTAATTTCAGCAAATGGACCAAAACCCATGGCCATTTTTGAGCTCCTCGATTACATAGTTAACGAACCTCCCCCCAAGCTCCCTGCTGGGATATTTTCCGACGAATTCAAGAATTTTGTTGATAGGTGCTTGAAGAAGAATCCTCGAGAGAGGGCGGATTTAAAAACTTTAATGGTGAGTTGTTAGTACACTACAAAGATGACTAAGTTGAGGTTTGACGCTTAGGAATTTTTTTATATCCTCAGATGTGTCTGACATAATCGCGTAAAAACCTACATGTACTGCCAAATGAGGTTAGGCATTCCCTTGCTTTGTGTATTAGGTTCTTGAATAGGTTCTCGGTGTTTCTTTGTACAAGGCAGTAGCAGTACTCCTTACACATAATTTCGGATGATAACACACATACAACAAAGTACTGTATCTAGAATTCTTGTTGAGACTTATCGTGACAATACTCTGTCGGAAACGACATGCAGAAACTGGTTTCGACGCTTCAAAAATAATGATTTTAAACTAGAGAATAATATTGTAACAACGTACATTATTATATTATATCAAAATGAACCATCCTATAAATATTGGAAATGTGTTGGCTATTTGACGCAAAGAACATAGTCAATCCTGTACTCGAACTAAGTGAAAAGTCCTATTTTTCCTGAAATTTGGGAAGTAATGGCTTCGATCCGTTATGTTAATCTTGAGGTAATATTAGAAGACAGCCCCTCATCCACGATTTGTGTTTTAATAGTTAGTTATTTATTTATTTATTCAATTACAGAACCACGAATGGATGAAGATAACCGATAGTAAAAGCGTAGACATCGCCGGCTGGGTTTGTAAAACAATGGATCTGCACCCGACCACTCCGACAAAGACCCAAACCCAAGAGAAAACTTAAGTCTCTCTTCGAATCATCGGTTTAAGTTTACTATTTGAAATTTTCAAACGACCTATTTAAGCACATCCCGTGTCTTTATTTATAGTTTGAAATTAGCTGTCGAAACTTTATTTTCAAAATCGTATCTTCTTGTCTTTCCATTCGTGGAATTAATTAATTAGATTCGAATGGAGCGACGAATTCCTTTTCACAGGCTAAACGAGTCACAAGGTATGTAGAGAAAACAAGGAAAGGCCTTTGTCGTTGTCGAACGTAGTGCACATTTGTAGTGTTCTCAATTTATCTGTGCTCTCTTGGAGCGAGTTGAAAATATTCTAATTTGGTAGATGAGTTTTGAAAAAACTACTTTTGACTCTTGGGAGATGTTAGATGATAGAAGGAATCTCCTATTTATGTAAGGCCTATATTTCTGCTAAGATGCCAAAATATATTCTATATTTAAAAAACTATTTTAATATTTATATTAAGGCACACGATTTCCTCAAGTCGTCTTATAAACACTTGTATTAGTCGTAATTGTGTCAGTGTTTTTCACTGTTCTGATCTTGATGTTTGTTTAAACTATCTTTTTGAAAGCTTTTAAGCACAAAATTTCGTTTTAGGGAGGAACAAAACCTCTCGACAAATTCCTACGTAAAAATATAGACTCAGTTAGTATTTTAAAATGAATTTTTTCTTTTCGTTCTTTGAATGGTAAATTATATTATGAACGACTTTCAGATGTAATAATTCAGTATATATTGTATAAACTCTTTTATTCTAAAATTGATGTTTTATTTAATTAGAACTGTGGTCTCTTTGTAATGTTACTTTCGAAAATATCACAAATATTTACGTTCTAAATATTGGTAGTATCTTGCGCATAAATATTTATTGTAGTGTTATTAAGTACAACACATCTGGGATGAGAATTAGGGAAGGTTTTGAAGGAGAAAGGGAATGTTTTGTAGAGGAAATCAACAATTTTTATTTTAGATTTTTTTTTGTAATCAGTATTTTAATTTTTGTTATTCATTGTAAAACACTTAAGAGTTTTATGGGTGTATTAAAGATTCCACTTTATAGTTTGGCCGTGAATTCTATATCTGCCAAAGCTATTTTGTTGCCTTAGAGCAGTGATTCATGATCTTTTTTCGTCACTGCACACTTTTAACAGTTTAAAAACTTGGCAGCACACTACAATTAGATCAGTGATTAGACCTTACTAACTTACTTAGGATAAAGTATACCATTGTAATAAGACTGAGAGAACTATATCAGGTCCACATTCATTTTAGTTATCGAAATCCTTTAAATGTAAACAAGTTCTGTTTTCTATATTTCTTCTCGACGTATACCCAAGCAGCAAAATGCATTCTCCAAAAGTCTCCTCCGCTACTTTACTGAATGCATCTTTAAAATTTGGCGGCAAAGTAAACTGCTGTGGCACAGTAGTTGCGAATCACTACCTAAGAGCTCAGTTTTAGTTCACTTCAGTTTAGTTTAGTTTTAGTTCACCAAAGAAGTTGCTGATAGCTATTTATTGGCTAATTGTTTGGGTCTGTGTTTCTAGCAAATGTACTCATAAAACTGTAAGTGTTTATCTGTAGTATTTTAATTTGTTTAAATTGTAAGAAAACCTGTTGTGGGAAATTTTACGAAATTTGTTTTCATTTAGTGAGCAGAATTGAAGAAATTATTTTTGGATGAGAATAAGTAAGGTAATGTGTTACCTTAAATCTTATGGGAAGTCTGTGGTTGGCTGATCAAGACTTCTGATCAGCCAACTAATAATTGAGAGTTTGAGCCACATCCCACATCTTGTTATACCAAGAGTGTACAACAGAATTAAAACTCAAGTATAAGTCGATTGTATTTTGTATAAGATGTAAGCTATACAGTGGGCTTTCGACTTTCGCAGATAAGGTTTTAAAAAGTATGTACGAATGTTGAATGTTCGAAAATAGAAGGATGTCATAAAATATGCTCCAAAAAATCGAGCATATTCGTTAATTTTATTCTTATTTTTCAAAATTGAACAGATCGATATTGTTTTCTTTAGAATAAGGCAAAGTTGTTTGGCTTATTTGACGAAGCTCTTGGACTATAGACTATGTACTTAATCAACAAATGGTCTAAAACCTGTAATTTAGCTCTGTATAGTAAATATTTTGAAACAACTACAATTTGAAATGATGTGGGAAGCCTGTGGCTGGGTGGCCAAAACACCAGACTAATGAAATAATTGAGTTCAAGCGATATCCCACTTCTTGTTGTAATCAAGAGTTTCGAACAGGATTAAAACTCAACTCCTGATGTGAATAGATTTCGAATAAATCCTAAACTGTATTTAAACCTTATTATCACAGTAATAGCCCATAATTTAAGATAATCAATCAACTCTCAAAGAAACCAAGTTTGCTAAATGACATTGTTGTCATTGATTCGTTTCCCTTTTTTCCTCACTGTATGATAGGAATTTGAACGAAATCAGGGATTTAAAAAAAGGTTTGTTGGAGTTAGAATTTGAAATTTTAACAGTTTGAACATTTTTTAAGTGTTTCCAATGTATCATATTTAATTTTGATTTTGTTTTTATACTATTTTTTATACCTTTCATATGTTTTATTTATTTATTTGTTATTATTTTCCTTCTCGCAAATTTTTTGTTTGAAGTTGTTTTTTTCATCTCTGATTTATTCAAAAAAGAAATTTAATTTTAAAAGTTTTCATTTTTTGGAAAAGTCTTGGTAAAGGACATGCCAAGGTGTTGTAGGTAACAGGATGTCGTTAAAATCAGTATGTTGTAATGGAATTCCTGTTGAAAAATTATTGTGAATTATGTTACTGAGAATTGGTATTTTATATTTGTGGAGTTTAGATTTTTGTCAAATTATTTTGTTCTCATTATTACAAAATTGACAATGGACTGAAATTTAATATTGGTTCAAATCAATGGAAGTTTATTGTTCTTAGGCTGTAGTCCACTTATTTATTTTTTGTCTGTATATATTTCGCTATGAAAAGAAAATTGTATCATGTGAAAAAATAAATTACACAACGATCTTGAAATTTGTCTGTTTGCTTTTTTTCTTTTGGGTGGTTTATAGTTAACTGTTTTTAGTTTAAGCGTTTTTTTAAGCGTTGGAGAATGTTTTAAACATTTTGGAGTATGGTTTACTATGTCTCTCCATTTGTTCTTAGCTATGTATACTTTTTCCTCTTGGAATGGAATTGTTTAGTGATAAAGAGAGATGTACACTAAAGTTTAATGAGGGTTACTTTTGAAGAAGCGTGTTTTTTGATTGTTCAAATTTGATCTAATTATTAATTCAGTGTCAAACCCCATAGGTGATTCTTTTAGGAAATTGGTTTTAATCTTGTTAGAAACATTTTTTTATCCTCTAGTTAAATAACACCTGCCTCCATGTAAGCTACAATGAGTAGGTTGTACATCTGGATTTGAGGGGCAGGCCAGTCCCTGTAGTTCAGGCCCCAGAGTACAGGAAAGGGTATGAATTCAGTTAGCATTAAAAATAATAGAAGAATACGGAAGAGGGCAGTAAATAGGGGGAAGATTAGAGAAAGAGAGGCAAGAAAGAGAAACTGAACAGCAGAATGCTGGAGATAAATAAATGACATAGAGTAGAAAGAAGAAGGAAATAATGGAGGAAGATTGTAGAAAGTGATAAGAAAAAGAAAAATGACAGTAACAAAGCAACAGAAAGAATAATGAGTTTTCGTTAGGAACAAAAAGAGAAAGGGGATGGAGGAAGAGAGGGGTTACCAAACGTAAAAATATAGTCATACTCTTTAGACAACGCGAAACAAATGATTTTGTTCAAAATTTCGCTCAGTTCTCCATTAGCAGTGGCATTGCCCGTAGCAGAAGACGCATCCAACGTTAACGTTTGTGTTGATGTAATATGTTAGAGAAAATGCCAGCTCAAACTTTGTTAGACATTAATCCAAATGAATTATTTGAAAGATATAGCATTGCGGAAATCAAGAACATTCAATCGGAAATTCAAAATGAAATTGAGAAGAAACGACAAGAACTGCGAACGATGGTCGGGTAAATATAATTTCCCAATAATCTCCCCCAACTTTGAGGTTATGTTCCTATCTGTGTTTATCTATTATTAAATTCATTTTAATTAAATTCCAGAGAAAAATGTAGGGATTTATTAAAAGCTGCTGACACCATTACCGAAATGAAAGGAACATCGGAAAATATTATTTTAAATATCAATCAACTCAAAACATTGTGTCAGAATCTTCAAGAAAAAAGACTTTTAGGATTCAGACAAACCAATAACAGGTCATTAAATAAGTGAGTTTTTAGTATTTTTTAACAATTCATTCATTTATTATTTTTAGCTTATCAATACCCATTATGGAGTATGGTTGATGTATCTGTTTATTTTTTTCTTTTATTAGAAACAATCACAATGCTGAGGAGATATCAAAAATAGTTGAAATTAAGATATTATTATCGTTACCTGAACAAATTTGGACTGCCATTGATAATAAGGATTATTTATTAGGAGCTCAGTTGTTCTTGTTTGCAACACACTTACATTTAGGATTAGAAGTTTCCTCAAGTGCTCAAAAAATCTCTACTAAGTATTTGGTCGTGAGTAAGCAATGGGAGACAATAACTGCTTGTAAGCAAATAATTACAAATGGAGCTTGCAATGAATTAAAAGTTATAAATCTGTCACAGCAGGTTAGTTAAGTTAATTTTCTTTTTTTAAATCATTCAATTTACCAATTCCCTAAAAATGAAATCCTGGTTATAGGGCAGTTTAGGAATTTTGCAATTAACCCAATAACTGCCAAATTTTTTCTAAGTGATTTTTACTTAATTTCTGTCAGTTTATATCCCAGTTTTGAGAAGAATGCTTATTTTGAGTTTCAGTATAATTCTCTGCCTTCAAATTTGTAGTTGTAGTCTGACTGTAAATACTTATATGCCTTCAGTCTTATCATTTAGATTGTTTTAGTCATATGTTGTGCATTGTTTTTTGTTCTCAGGATAATTTAGCCACACCCACCCTAGTTCTTGGGAGTTGGGCCCTAATTTTATGCTCAATATTAAATGCAGTAGCAGTAGTGGGAGCCAAAAACAAGGATATGGCAGTTATGGGTTAATACTATATCGAAAATTCTCTTAAATTACATAGTTTGTTTCCGTTCAGTGTAAATGATTTTCTTGTTTACTCTTTTCTTAATTTTTGGTTGTATATATTATGAATGGATATAAAAAAGTGAAGCTGAGTTTGTGACTTTCAGTTTTTCACTTTTAGGTAAAGCAAGAATTTGGAAAGAGATCAAGCTTCAACCATTACTTCACCAAGAGGCTTTTCACAGTGAATTGTAAAAATCTAAATTGTGATTAATGTTTTCAGAAAGCAGCAGAATGTTTGTCCAGTTTGATTCTATTGGAAGTCGTAGGCTATGATAAAATATTAAATAAGTTCTTTTATCTTCGAATGGAATCACTAAATGATATTTTAAAGTCTGAAGAGTTAACTAGAAGGAAATTAAGGCTAACTGTTGAGCTTTTACAGCATACTTTAGCTATTTTATTTGTATGCTTCCTAGGTTTGTATTTATGTTTATTGATTTAAGTTTTGATCATGTTTTAGGTATAACAGAATGTGGGAGGAGGTTTAATTTTCCAACCACTAGTCTACCTTGTCACTTTGACCAGTCAAACAGGTCTCTCCGTCATTCAGTAATTAATTAATGTTAAAATAAATTACTTTTATTTATCTTTTCATCTCTTACAGATAAACCTGGGAAGAAATTTTTAATTCAACACAAACTAGATTCAATAATGGGAGAGGAGGAGAAACCAACATTATCTAAAACAGTACAGCTTTCATCACTTCCTGAGCGTTATCTCTCTCCTCTTATCACCAACTTCCGTCCCAAAATGACAACCGAACTCTCGCCCTTAACTCAGGACCATATAAAAAGCACATTGACCAAATGGTTGGAAAACGTGGAAAAACTGTTACAAATGGAATTGACAAAATCTCTGCTGTTAGTCGATGACATAAAGAGACTCCACAAAATAATCAAAGAAGAAGTATTCAGTTTGAAATATCCCAACGACTGGGATGATATAGCCGGTTCCCTACTTAGCGATAGTAAACTAAATCTTTATCACAGGTTTATAAAAAGTTATGTTACTCAGAGAATAAAAGAACTTATTCAGATGACTTGGGAAAATTCTTTAAATAAAGTTGTAAAGTCTCTAATCGAAATGGATGAAGACGGATTTAAAGATAAGTAAGTTGGTTTGATTTAGACTTGAGCGGCTACTGCTGCTGTTAGTCATGTTAGTTTTTTGGCTGGAACACAGAGACAAATTGATATTTGTAAATCAGTGATATTTGTAAAAAAATGACCGAAAATTTTGCAAAATCCCTATATTAGCTATAAAAGTCAAGCTTATTATAATTATTGCTAAGCTCAGTTTAGATTAATTCAATTCCCCAATATAAAATGCTGTGTGCTGTGTCAGATAACAGTAAAAATGAAGACGATATAAATTATCCAACTACTTTTGATATTTGGCTATTTCATAATTAAATTTCTTTTAAAACAAATTGTGTAAAAGGTTTGTTTTAGTTTGCCTCTCCAATTTATCAATTAGTATAAATATTGTTATAACCCTATAGAAAAGGGAGTGATTTTCATTCCTTCATTTTTTTTATTTGCTATAATTTATTTGTTTGAATTATTATTTCAACTGCATTTTGAAAATGAGAACTGTTTTTCGCCTTTTAATGTTTGCTTTGTGAAAACTTTGATTCTACTATTTGGATCTAGTTTAGTTCTAGGTTTCTAGTTTCTTTTATAGTTCTAGTCTACTATTCTATTTCGTGTACTTTTCCCAGCTACAGCTGGTCTCTGCGTTATAGCCAAAAAACTAATAAAAACAATTTTAGTTGGGGTCTATAAAGCTTCATATTTTGTTTCGATGATGAGTCGTTTGATTTTTTCTTGTTGTTCCAGAGGGAAGCAACCTGAAAACGACATCAGATGGTTTGTTTGGAAGGAAAATAAAATCGATACGGAAGAAAATTTGAAATTGAAAACTTTGGGCTATACATCCCGAGTCATGAAATTGTGTCGAGAAATGGATTCGTATTTGAATGATCTGCTGGCGGATGTGAAACTTTACATCGGAGAAAGCGTCGAGACCAAATCTAAGTTAGACAAGAGTAATGGTGATCCTGAAGCCATTTTTCGCTTTTTAAATACCTGTTCCTTTGACATGGTCAAAAGGTGCGTTTTAAGATGGAGAAACTTTTTAGTTAAAGTTTATTAAATTTGGCTGTTATAACTTTAAGATAGAAGCTGCAAGAACGGTCCAAATTATGAGTGAAGTATTATGATAATTTGATTCCGTTTTTCCCGGTTTGGGAGTAACGCGACTCCTACTCTCGACCATACCTTGGTTGTTGAAGTGGGTGTTTCGGTTGTTTAACCACTCAACTGCTGGCCTGTAATATAGCTCTGTACTTTTGGACTAATAAAAATTATAAAATCACTTCGTAGAACTATTAGGCTAAACCTGAACCAAGTTTATCTATCTATTTATTCATCTTGTCTACTGATCAATGTAAGGATGTATATTTGTAAGTCCTGAAGAAGGCTCTGATAAAAAATACTGGCATTTCTAAATTATTGTACTAGAAATTGTGAATAATTGTAATAAATACCAATGCTGGGGAAGGACGTCGGTATGAAAGTATACAATATTTATGAAATGAAGTCTCCAATTAAGTGTGTTATAATTTTGAAAAAAAATTCTTCCTTTAAATATGCCATATTTGTGAAATAAAGTCCTTATGAAAATGTGCATTATTTTTGAAATGAGAAAGAAAAAACTTTAAAAAAAGTTCATGAGTGTAATTAATGATGAAGGTCAGTGAAGTTCACTGTTGTCAATGGTCTAGTTGTCCCCTTCAAACAGACGTCCTTACATTTATCAGTAGACAATAATTAGATAGATAAATCAATTTAATCTCTAGGACCCTTATTTGGGAACCCACTTTGCACTAACACCATTGAGTACTGAGTCACAACTGAATAGGAATAAGCCGAGATCCGCAATAAGACCAAAGGAGGCAGGACCCCCATTAAAATCAAAATTGCAAATTTGGTGGAGGTAACTCCTGAAACTAGAAATAAAAGTTTTTCTCAGAGAAGGGATACAAACAAACAAAATTAAAGGAAAAACTACTCAAATCAAAATTGGAGTTAAGATGCTCCAAGAATAGTTATTACAAAGACCAAATAATTTCTTTAATTTTTCAGATTCGCCAAACTAGTTAAGGAAAGTTACAAAGAAAAAGGAGAATCAAACAATGAGTCAAACCTAATCATCAGAGCAAGACTGTTAAGTTCATTAACAACTTTAAGTCCGGGGCTGGAAAAATGTCTCAGGCACAATCATCATCACCTTCATGAGGTAAAATTCTTGGGGTGCTAATCATCTCTTCTTCAGTTTAAGGTCAGCTAAAAGAAGAAAAGAATGGTATCCACTCTCAAGTCTGTCAGGAAATTTTTTTTTTTTTTTAATTTTGAAGACTTTGACGATAACCGTGCTGTCTATCAGTATACCAGAGCAAATGTTTTATTATGTGGACCTGAATGACTTTACTTCCACTCGAAATTTGGTGAGATAACTTTCCCGAGTCAAGATTTCCTTAGAAAACTTTTTCTAAGTCAGCATTTGTAGTGTGAATTATCAGCAGTGATCGAAACAAACTAAACTGACAGAAATAGTGTTGGGAACCCCTGCCTTATTGAAATTTAATTTAAATCTTCAAATTTGTAACCTGTTGTTTCTGCACTCAGGATTTCGAAGAAGGTCAAACAGGGAACATGTGGCAGCAAGCGTGCGTTTTTCTTGGCGAAGAGAGCATTCAAATGTGGCACGTTTGGAGGGTTGTCATGTCTTCAAAACTTAAGATTTTAATAAGAAACAAATTAAATGGGAATATTTCTCTGAGGAGTCTGTTAAAATCCAAACCAGTAAGTTATTTTCAGTTTTGAGTTTCCCCACATCGACAAGGCTTTCATTCAAATTCTGATCTTATTTAGTTTAAGAGACATAAAATTTTTATGAACTTTTTTTCAAATATAATAAAATCATGTAAAGACATAATCTTCGAGTACTCGAACAAAACTTTCCGAGTTAATCGTTTTATGGTTTTCGAACGGTTGGAGGGGAGGTGCGATAAAATGTTTCCCCGCTGATTCCAATACTAGTTTTAATTTATTTTGATTTTTCTTTGCTTTTAGCTAAGTGAAATAATCACAATTGAAGAACAAACCGAAGATGACACAACGGTTAAATCAGATCTTCGAGTGCCTTCTCAGCCTAGTTTACCGCTTCAAGAATTGTTGTTTCAAATTTGTCAGCAATTGAATGCCGTCATTCCTCACACTCTGCCCAGGTTGGATATCTTTTATTATGATTGTGTTGGGAGGAGTAGTGTAGTGGTTAAGTTCCTGACTTGGACGCAATGATCGTGAGTTCGAATCCTCCTCCCGCATCCTGTTGTACCTAAAAATTAAGGGTTAAAAACGAGATTGAAACACCCACAAGATTTTATGATTAGGTTACTGATCTGTTGGTTGGGCGGCACGAAATTTTTCGTCTTGAAAGTTTCAGTACCATCTTGCGATCCCAAATTAAAGGAGACACCGACTTGTTATTGAACTGTTTAGGATTGTTAGGCTTGTAACCAGTTTAGGATTGAATATAAACACATATACAGTTAGGTAGTGGTTAAAAGTTGTAGAAAAAGGTTATCGTATAGATAGAAAGTCGAATAGAATAAAATAAATTCTTAAATAAGCAGATAGAGAAAGCGTAGACAAATAAATAAATAAATAAATAAAACAAAGATATGCAAGTGAGTAAGGAGATAAAGTAAACTAGGTCAATAAATAAATAAATAGAAGTAAAATAAAGAAATAGAAGTAATAAAGTAGAAGAAGGAAAGATAACAAGAAAACAGGGGATAACAGCAAAAGTTGGAGAGTAACATGGTCTTCCGTCAGCCAAAGTCAAATTAGAAGGCATCTTTATAACACCTTATTTCCTGTTGTTTCCTGTTTTAGACAAATACATCAAGACTTGATGGACATTTTACTGAAAGACATATTAACACAATATCAAGAGTGGAGCAAATCCGAGGTCATCTACCAGTCTCAAGCTTGGCAAATGTTGCTCGACGTCAGGTTTCTGACTCTCATGTTGATCACGAAGGAGAACAAAGACTTGTCGCAACTGATATGCGAGACTTTGGAGAAGACGATCGATCCTTTCGACCTCGACGTCTATTTTCCACATTTACAGAACAGTGTTAAGAAAAGCACTCAAAAATTGCAGGTGAATCATTATGGGTTTTGATATTTAGGCGACCGTTACATTAACGTTAGTGGTGTTAGTGTTTTGACTGTTACACCGCCCAATTCAAATTTTTGGTTATATAGCAGAGTTTCCTGTTACCTCGTCCAGACGTTTATCCCTCATTCACAAGGAAAGGCATCCTGAGCGGAGGAAAGTTGAGTCTCGACGCCAAAAAATTATTTATTAAATGAAAAACTGCTTGAAAGTGTGCAAAATTTATGAAATAGTCTTGACTTGAGACCATATTTCGTGTTACTGTAAATGCCTCTTATCCAGTCAAAAATTTAATCTGAGGGACTTAGAGACAAAACACTAACATTACTAACTGTTGAGTTAGGGCCCTCTCCATCACCTTAAAATGAATTTCTTCTCATATTTCAACAACAATAATTCAAAATCTTGATTTCAGGGAGCTTTTGGTATACTGATCAACTTCAGCGAAAAACTTCCGGTGTTCAACGGTTTGAAATTGACCCAACCCAGTCCGAACGCGAGAATAGAAGAACCCAATCTGTTGGCCGTCTCGAAAAACGTGCCTTGGTTTCCTCTCCTTCCGGTTACCAACTTCGGATCAAGGAGATCGGATCCTTCTCAACCGGACAGTCAAGATCCGACATCTTATAAGGAATTCCTCACAGAGAAGACAAATCTGAGGACTAAAGAAAAGGAAAACAAGAAGGAATCGGTGACGAGTGATTTCTTTAAATCCGCGGGTGCTTTCTTCGACGCGATGACCGGTGGCTGGTCGTGAAATGATTTCCTAAGGGTATACTGTTTATCGTTTTATATACTATTTTGAGGGAGAAGGATTCTTGTGTGTAGCTAGATGAGGGGGTTGGGTGACCAAGAGTGGTATTGGTGGTTTGGAGGAGCTGGTAGTAGTCAGGTTGGCTAATGAGAAGACCAGGGAGAAACTCAGGAGCCCAACCTCCGTTTCGATCAGTATAAAGACTTAAATTCAGTATTTTATATTAAAATTTATATTTTTATAAAATCTTGTTGGTTGAATGAGAGTTCCTAACCAATATTTTGAAAAGATGGATTGCTGAGCTTCCTAGGTTAGGATGTTGAAAAGTTTGTTTCAAAGGAAATAATTTTTTTTTTAAGGATGAGAAATAAATAATAAGAATAAGAAATTAGGGTTTGAGTTATAAAAATGGCAACATTCCGATTCAAAGTAGTTAGTTGAAAGCTTTCAAATATTTATGTAACTTTTGTTTAACTCGTTCTGACGGTCAATCGACTGTTTTGAGTTTTACTGTTGTCGAACAGAAAAATATTTTTGTGGTGCTCGAATAAATGGTTCGAATAAATAGTAACTAAAGCTATACTAATCTCACACAACCATAATTTGCTTTCTGGAGGTGTCATATCCAAATTGGTTGGCAGTTTGAAATTATTCAAAATTCTAACTCCTAACCGAATCCAAAAGTAGAGATTTGTATTAATCGGATATATTCTGATGAAAAGACTTGTCAAAGGGTGGAAAAGCTCGGAATTCCCTTTTTCAAGAGAAAGAATTGGGGGAAAAGCTCGGTGAAGAACCTCTGGGGGAATGAGCCAACGCCTAAACGCCTCACGCCTCGTTCGTTCCCTTTGAACATATACAATTGTAAAACACATCCTGTCGGAGTTCTGAAAGCCTATATATATCGATTAGTGTGCTTTCTTCTTACATGTCTGTGAATCGAAATGGGAAAAGCTCGAAGCTTGGATTTCTTTTGGGAAAAAAGGTTTTTGAAAGTGATTTTAGTTTGTTGGGATCTTTGTATCAGCCTATTCGGTTTAAATTCCTTTCCCTCAGTCAGGAAGCGGAAAGCTATCGCTGTCTTATCAACTTTTTTTTTTGATGATTCTTATTTTATGTAAAGAGCTTTGAAAAGATTTTTTAAAATATAAGTATAGAAAGAAGCGAAGGGAGACCACTGAAAACAGTGAAGGGAGAGTTTCCATTTTTTTACTTTTAAGCTTTTAAAATATTTTGTAGTTTCTAAAGGAAAGTTGAAGCTTTGTAGAAGCTTTTTGAATATCTTTTTTAAGTGTAACGACTCTCCTAATTCGTATAAAACTAACAGTGGACAGCGAAAGCTTTTGCATTGTTTTCAAAATTGGTTCCTCGCCAAACTGTGCAATAGTTTTGAAATAAAGTCCATATGAAATTGTGCAATATTTATGAGAATCAAGTAGTTCTGCTTCCTTGAATTTCAAGTTGAAAGTAACGCCAAAAATGCATGACCGCGTTTGGTGGTTGCAGACTAACTTGTGATAAGAAAATTTTACCATCGTTCAAAAAAATAAAATTAAAAATACATGAAATTATATTTTGATTGATATACTATATCCACCTCCGTTTTGCTTCAAACGGTCAAGTTGAAATAGTGATCGAAGATTCTTTTATTCGTCTTCTAAAGTTCCAAATCATATATTCAATATTATGTACGATCTTTTCAGAACTTTTCAAAACTATTCGACTTATAGCGGTCTCGGGTCGAAGCTTAGATTCCCTTCTCGCCCCGCCTCACCAACGTCTCCCCTTAAAGCTCAACCATGTTTGCCAACTTAGGAAAACCACTTGAGACCCTGTATTTGACACATAAAATAACCGGCACCTAAAAAGTGGGCACGAAAAGTTTTCAGTCTGTTTAAATAAAGAATTTACGACGGAAGTCGGTTAATCGCTGAGAACGATTTCAGCAGGATCTGTCCTAAAAGTTCCCGAAATAATTTTTTACAAAATCATTTATTGAACATCGGTTTACCATCTTGTCTCTCAGCTTTCTCTCTGTCTCTCGTTTATTTCTCCCGTCCTCGTTTCAAAGCTCAGATTCCGCCCTTAACTTCTTCGTCCAAAGCTCCGCCTCCCTCCAGCCGGCGTTGCCAACTAAAAAAAAAGGAAGCAAAATCATTCCGGGAACTTTAGGGACAAACTCTGGGAAATTTCAGTTTTAGAATCAGTCTAATGAGTCATTTTCAGAGAAAAAAAATTTTTTTATAGGTTTCTGAGTTCGAAAACCGAATTTTAACAGACTGGACTTGGATATCGTTTTATGAATAAAACAAACGCCGAGGTCGTTTTTCTCGAAAATTCCCGCAGGGCTACCAACTATTGGTGCTGTATATCAGTTGAAAAATGCAGAAAGCAGAGTTTTGTTGGAACAAGGGCAAGTAAGGAAGAGAAGGGCTCATCAAAAATGAAGTAAAACGCCTCTCGTCTTCTCTCTGTTTTTCCTCCTTTCTAAAAAAAGCTCAACGGGCTAAAGTTTTAAAGCGTAGAAAACAATTTTCCAATACTAACGGTTGTGAATGATCCACAACTCAATAGGAAAGGCGTGATCGTTATTCGTACAAACCCCTTGTAAACCCCTGGATTCCTTTCAAATTTTCCCCCCATTTTCCGGGAGAAACGAGTGTAAAAACCTTCTCCGGGAATTCTTCATAGTTTTCAAAACCCCACCACAAAACTTCTTTTTTCCTTCTAAGTTTTCCTTCTGCTCTTTCTTTCTTTCTCTTTTTTGTAAATCCTTGATAATAAATGTTTAGTATACCTGATTTTGACAGTTTTTTTGTTAGTTTTTGTTTCTTTCTCCTTTTTTTTGTTTTCCTTCCAAGGGTTGGATTTTGAAGTCTTTCTTACACAAAGGCTCCCTTTTTAGAATTTTTTTTGTATCATAGTTTCATTGTTTCTCATTGTTTTCTACTTTTGATGTAAGTTATTGCCGTGTTAGTGGCTTCTTCTCCGGTCACTTTTGAGCTTGGGTTTGCCTTAGCCTAACTCTTGAACTCCCTCTAATTTCTTCTCTTTTTTTATTTGTTCATACTTCTCTACAGCATTCTCTTTTTTCTTACTCTTTAACTTTTTGGTATGAAACCAAAGTGGGTTAGGCTAGCTACAGACCTAGTAGTAGCTGATTTGGAGAACATCAACTTTTCTTCCCCTAAATTCTGTCACATAATTCAAATTTTTCGTTTCGTCCTTTCCTGGGAGCTTTTCTAGTTTCAATACATTCTGAGTTAACACAAGAATATGGCGTCTTTTAGAAGGTTTTTCTAGAACAATCCAACGACCTGATTTCATGTCAAACCGAATCCGAGAGAAGTTCGCTACATAGTTCAAATTTTTGGTTTTGACCTTTCCTTTGAGGCCTGGTGAGAGCTTTCTACCTTCGATTTTCGCCACCTTTAGTCTTTTTACTATTTTTAGAACAAAGTTTCTTATCTTCATTTTCTTTTATATTTAGAGAAGCAAGTCGAGCTCCAAATGTAGTTTCTTTGTTATACTATTATTTATTTACAGTATAGTCCGAGAAAATAAGAGTGAGAAGAGCTTTAAGGACATCCAACGTTCTGGTAAATGCTTAAATAAATACTCAGCATTATTTTGTTAATTTTTGTATACTATTTATAATATATATTCTTTACTTAGGATTTATATCTATTACTGTAAAAGTGGTAAATCGCGTGAGATATTCCAAGTGTGGATATTGGATAGATATGGAATCACCATCTAAGCTTAGTAAAAGTTACAAATAACTGAATTTTCATCACATTTACCGGTCAGATTATAGAATATTCAACTTGTAATGAAGAATTAAAACTTTCCTCAGAATCATGGCTTATGTGACTCCTTCAACTTTTTCCATATTAAAATTTGTCTCCAATTAACTTTTCATCGGATTCAGGTTTTCTACTTTCTCATTAAGTGGGACCAGTCATTCGAAACATTTGTTGTGTCTATCGATTAGGACATTTTTGTTTGTTTGTTTTTTGGCGATCCACACGTTGTTTGTGTGTGTGTGGGTGTGCATTGCGTGCCTGTTTACACAATCGAATCGCGACTTCAAGGATAGAAACAGTTGTCACGTTCACATGAATTTCAAATGTGGTTTCTGTATCGAACAAACGAATTAAAGATTGACTTTTTTTTTCTAATCGGTTTTCGAAAACGTTTCTAAATAAAAAAAAAACGATTTTCGGGCTGAGTGGGGAAGTAATTATATGCACTCTTGTTTTTTTTTTGTACTTTGGATATACAGAGAATGTTCTATATTGTATGATAATACAGGTACGAGATCTAAAAAATATGAGGGGTTGGGTTTTTTTTTTTAAAGAGACATATTGATACAAATATATACAGGCTTTGGTTTTTCTTTTGCTTCTTTCTAATTACTATTTAATTTCGGACGTTTCTGACCTGAAAATGTAACAAACGACCACATTATATTGAAATAATAAAAAATCGATGATACAGGATGTGACTTTTCCGACTAAATTAAAAATTCGAAGCGAAGTATTTCGTTGGAATCTAGAAAATATATTAGATCTACCGGGAAGTTGAGTCCGATAATTTCATAATACATCAAAGTTTGACATACGTTTCCGTATATTTACTTGACGCTTTTTTGGTTCTCTCGTTTTATCAACTACACAGAATATATACTGACCTAGTGAATGAACCAAAATTGAAGATAATTCATGTTAGTATCAACCAAGAACGAATTGTTTGATTAACAGATTTGAAGTTTATTCAAGTCACTGTAGTTTGTATGAATTCCAATAAAAAGGAAATGATACAGGAGGAGTGAATAATCTGTCCAAGGTGCTGGATGAAGTTACAGTTTCTCATAAAACTTTTAGAAGGTGGTTTGAGAAATTTCAACTGGATAATTTTGTCCTTTCTGATGAGCCTCGCTCTGGGCGGCCGTCTTTAATCGACGACGATACTGTCAACATCATGTTAGTGTTAAATTCTTTTCTGACAACTTCGACCATGGCCAATATGAATAAATCATCCATAAGGATGGCAATTATATTATTCGATAAAGACTATGATAAATTTATACTTTTGTATTATTCTAAATACAGACAGAACTTACCGGTAGACGTAATAAATTGTAAATTTTTCTTCGAATTGGGAACTGTTTGGGTTGGAAACGAATTAAAATTCCAAGAATCCTGTAAATAGGACGCCGGGTAACAATATGTTCAATTTCTAAGTCATTTGTACCGGCGAAAAAGCTGCAGATACTAAGAAGGGAAGGAGGAATGTTTAAGAGTTATGATAACAGAGAGAATTTTAAAGGAAAAAAAAAGAAGTTCATGAGGGAGGAGTTGGAAAAAAGCAGAGACCGGGGAGAGACAGAAAGAGAGAGAGAGAGAAAATCAAAATTAGCCGCCGTTGATAAGTTGGTGCAGGAGAGAGCCTTCACAAACGATCACATGGACCTCTGATAGTACGCAGAGAAGTCAACGACCTCGGCTGAGCACTACGGCACAAGCTGGATAGAAAATCGATGGGCAGCTTCTAAACATGCGGCTTCAGGGGTTGTCCACATTTTCCGCGCATGCCGTCTGCTCCACCTGCCTGCTTCCCTGTTTCCCATCATCCCGGTTCCCTTCTCTTTACGTTTATTATTTATTAAAATTTATCCGGAGAGGAAATTTAAGTTTTTATCTTTTCACGTGTCCTTCTTCCTCTTTCATCTCCCTCCTCCACCACCTCCCACTGATCACATACACCCACCCGGTTGAAGGGATTTGAGAAAACAGAGTTGGAAACAGATTTTCACTTCGAGGAAGAAAAAAAAAGAGGAAAGACCCCGAACCCGAAATTCTGCAGCTTGGGATCATTGACCTTTACCTTAGGGGTTGGAGTTTCAGTCTTCCTCGTTGTGCCGGTATGCTTTCCTCCGTTTTTTGCCCCGGAAATGAGGGCAAAGGAAACTTTTTTTAAGGGCTGCAATCACCCACGCTAAGTCTCGTCTTACTTTTATTTTATTGTATCATTTACAGGTCTTAAAATGATTGTTCCAAAAGCTTAGCTGGAAGAATGCTAGTTGCATTTTGAAGAACTATAATCCAAATTTGTGACAAGAGCCTGCCAAACGACACTTTTCACCGAATTTTAGCTTTTTGATGTCTCCATTTTTGTTTTTGGATGACTGACATCACCATGTCTTCCTAAAAGTAACTAATTATGTCTTCTTTCTGTAAACTATGCACAATTTTATTTTATTTTTAATCGTACAGTCAGTGAATGATTTGAAATGACGCTCGGGAATAACATAAACAGAAGTTTGAAGGGGTTTCTCACACAACAGAAACGTTTTCCCGTTGAGAACTTGTCCAAGTCTCATTGAAATCGGCTTCCATTTTCGTGTTAACTTGTCGTTATCTATCTAGTTTATCTGATTTGTGGTCTTGTTTTAGTTTTCCTTACCGTTTTTCCTTTCCCTCCTAAATCGATAGTAACGAGAACCAATATCGAGTGCTTTGAATCAGCCAAAAAATTTTGACAACACATCGCTTTAGATATTTATATATTATATTGACTAAAATAATAGTATAAATTCGTTTTTTGAGATACATCTGAACACAGAGGAGTTATCTTTTTATGAACTGGGGGCTTTGAGGAGGAGAGGATGAGATAGTAAGTAAAGAGAGTAATAAGAGGAAAGAGTAACAAGAAAGTAGTTAGGAATAAGAAGAGAATAATAATAATAATGATACCGGGGTGAACTAAATGTCGCTGGATTGAATATACTAAAATATGTTTAACGGCAAACTAATAACGGTGACATAACCATAACAATTCAACTCTATGGCTCGTCTTTTACTACATTATTGTGTCACAACCATACTGATGTTCTTTATGAGCTACGAGCTTCTAATTTGTCGATAACAATAATAATAATAAATAGACATGACCAGGAAGACAGAGAAAACATAGGAGGAGGATGGAGGAGTATTGGAGGAGGCGAAAAGAAGAAGCCGGGACGGCGTGGTCCGAGAAAGTTACTGAAACAAAAAAAAAGAAGTAAAATAAATAAATAAAAATTGCAGACTTAAATAACACAACTTTCTGATCTTGAAACACTAGCCTCCAAGAACCATTCAATAGTCAGCAGGAATTCTTGCAATCTTATTCAAAGGAAAAGCAGAGTTGCAGCAAATGACAGCACAAGAAGCAGATTTTAGTATTAATATGTTATGTATCGGACAGTAGTATGGTATTTATGCTGCGGTAAAAGTGATAAATCAGGCGACTATATGTATAATTCATAGGCCTCGGGTTTGATATGTCTGTTTTACAAGAATACTTTATTAAAATAATAAAAAACTGAGGATAGAGTATGAGAGTTTTATGACTAAATTAGTAATTCGAAGGGGGGTAGGAAAATTTATACATTTTATACCAAAGTTATGGGCAATAAAATGCAACAAAGATGACAATTCAGTCCATTCCGGTTCAGATAGTATAAACATATAAATTTTCCTTTTATCTTAAACAGAATTTAAGGGTTAAATAAAAAACAAAATTCCCAGTATCCTGTTGATAAGACGCTGGCCTGTTGTGGGCTAAGCCACACCTCAGATACAATAAGTCAAGTGAAGAAAAAGTATTTTGTCTCGGAGGAAGAATAAAACCAAAAAAAATTCATAAAAGTAATGAACGATTCTAGAATTCCAGGAAAATGTTTATGTCTTTTCCAGAGAACATGTTGAGAATTGTAAATTGTGCCGCCGGAGAAAAAATAAATTTAAAAAAGTTCCATTTTGATGTGACTCGTTCCCGGTTTCATCTTTCTTCCCCTTCTTTCGTTTTCCCAACATGGACTCACAATCGATATCAATGATTTCCTCCAGGCCAACAGCCAACTTTGATGCATATTGATTAAGTAAAATTCATCTGGATTAGATACAGCCATCCTCCAAAAAAATAATGAAATAGCTTTTGGCGTTTATTAGGTATGTCGAATAGACAGAGTTTAACTTTACCTCTATGAGTATAACTATAATATATCCGTATCATCTTTCTCCATAAGTGCCTACCACTGCTCTTTTCTCTTATCACGTATCTAATGTTACTACAATACATATCCAGGCTAAATTATCTTGGTGTCTATTTATTCTGGGGATAAACTCGGCTTCGAGAGTCATTCGGAGGTTGCTGCAAAGTCTTTAATCGCACCGAATTGGTCTATAAAGTATTCTAAATTGGTCTAAAGGCAAACAGTATTGTTGTTACATTACATGGACCGAAAAATGTTACACCTAATTTATGTTGTGGTAAAAGTGATAAATCAGGAGAATACATATGGGCCTATAACTTGGTAAATTTAATAAATTACCAAGTATTTATCACATTTACCGGCTGGTTTACATAATTTCAAGATCGCGATGTGGTATTTAATCAAAATTTGTGACAAAAAGTAAGCAAACCAAGTAGCTGTGATCACCAATAACAGTCTGCGAACTTTAGAATCAGAAGCATAAGAGATGAAGTGCCAAAAACCATGGGCTTGAGGAAACTTTTATTAAATTTTCATAACGAGTTGGAGATAATATAAACTAACCGGTAAATGTGATCAGTATTCAGTAATCTCTTCACAAGCTTAGTTGATGATTATGAATAATCGCCGATCACACTTTTTGTGAATCCAGTAAAACCTGAACCCAATGAAGAAGTGGTAGTAGGCAAATTTGTAAAATGGCAAAAGTTGATGGCGTGACAGAAACAATGTAGCTGAGGAAAGTTTTAATTCTTCATTACAAGTTGAATATTCTATAATCTGACCGGTAAATGTGATGAAAATTCAGTTATTTGTAACTTTTACTAAGCTTAGATGGTGATTCCATATCTATCCAATATCCACACTTGGAATATCTCACGCGATTTACCACTTTTACAGTAATAGATATAAATCCTAAGTAAAGAATATATATTATAAATAGTATACAAAAATTAACAAAATAATGCTGAGTATTTATTTAAGCATTCACCAGAACGTTGGATGTCCTTAAAGCTCTTCTCACTCTTATTTTCTCGGACTATACTGTAAATAAATAATAGTATAACAAAGAAAGTATATTTGGAGCTCGGCTTGCTTCTCTAAATATAAAAGAAAATGAAGATAAGAAACTTTGTTCTAAAAATAGTAAAAAGACTAAAGGTGGCGAAAATCGAAGGTAGAAAGCTCTCACCAGGCCTCAAAGGAAAGGTCAAAACCAAAAATTTGAACTATGTAGCGAACTTCTCTCGGATTCGGTTTGACATGAAATCAGGTCGTTGGATTGTTCTAGAAAAACCTTCTAAAAGACGCCATATTCTTGTGTTAACTCAGAATCTATTGTAAATCTTTTCTTTTATCAAAACTCGACGGATAATCAGGTCAACAATTTGGAAAAAAGGGTTTGTACGGAAGTAACAAAAAAGGGACAAAAGGACAGGAAGACAAAAGGAGAACAAAAAAAAGTTTAGGAGATAGGAACCTAAAAAAAATTGTCTGAGAAACTTAATAGAGCAGACTATTTAAGTATAAACAAAATAATGTTTTATTTTTTGTTTGAGTTCTAGTCGAGACGTTCGTCACTGAAATCCCTCCTCAGCTTCCTGTAACCTGGCAACATCAGTCATTGATCTCTGCACTCCGTCTTGATGGATTACGTTTCCCGGTGCAGATTTTCCCCTCCATCTCTCTCTCTCTCTCCTTTTCTTTTCTCTCATAACTAAAATGATCTCCTTAACGTAGAATTACATTTGAGGGAATCAGCAACAGCTTCAATACAGGATTTTATATGTCAAAGTTCTTTTTTGGACTTAGTGTCTAGGTTAATCGAATAATTTCTTCGTTCAAACTCAAAATTTATTACTTTTACTTACTAATTTCGAGTTTTATGTTAAATTAAGATTCAGTATGTTGATTTTGTTAGTTGTTCTTTCCTAGCTAGGGGGTAATTTGTGTATTGAAACTTCGTGGAAGTTTAATGTGAGAGCAGGTATACAGCGCCATACTCACTAGTGTTCAGACGGGCATCTTTTTTGTGTATAAGTTTTGTACTCTAATTTATTTATTATACAAGCAACAAAGGGGCCTGGTAGGTGAGAGGTCAGAGCACTCGCCTATCACTCCAAGGGCCATGGTTCAAATCCCACCTGGGTGCAAATTTCCCAGCCAGTTTTTCTCCCGCTCTTCCTTACCTTAAATGTTTTCCTTCAATTTACCCACAATCCTTTTCCCAAAATTCCCTCCAAGGCTCACAACCTTGGCAGTATGTTCAGTCAGTGAGAAAGCCTTCAACGAAAGATAGCTGACTCATAATCAGGCATATTTTTAACTTATGTAATAAATTGCTCCAACAAATAGGAGTGAAAATGAGTTGAAAACATCGTGGTCCCTAGCTGGCCAAAACAAAAATGCAAGCAATTAAACGACTCATCCACCAAGCTCATACTTTTAAAATATATAATATAATTAAATATAATGTGGGAGAAATCAGAACTGCTTTTGCGGTTCTAATCCTCAGACACGTAACAGATCGGTGAATTTTCATCGCATTAGTATCCTTGCTGCAGGAGGTAGAGCCAGGTTCCTTAGCTGAGAAAGCAGGCGCTTCAGGTGTTCACCAGCCAGGACATAAATCTGAACCCACAAAGTATGACTATTACTTGCACAGTCCCACATCTGCACTCCGCGGGTCCAAACAGGCTTCCGAATTTACTTGTAAATGAGGAGTTTGCTGTAAATAGACAAACAGGATCTTCATCCAAACAACCAGGATAAGTTCCTAGATCATCTTTTTAACATGTTCTTTCCACAGATTCAACGTCATGCCCAGATACTTTGACCTGTTGTTCTTGGGTATGTTAATGTCGTTGATTTTGATCGGAATTGGAAGTTGACATGTGTCGACTTGCTCTCAATGAGCTGGATTCGTCACTTCTTTGCCCAGGAGTTGATCCAGTTTGTCACTTTCTGCAGTTTCTCGGCTGCTTTTTTGTGTATAAATTTGACGAAAAGTTCATCTCATAATAAAAGATTAAAGTTATTCATAGGGGAAGGAAGGTTCGAGACGAATGAAATAGGAAACTTGAAAAGATACCCGTTTGCCTCGAGGAAGGAAAAAACGAACAAAAGAGAGATGAACAATAAGAGAACACGAAGGGATGGAGAGAGGGAAAGAAGGGAGACAGTCGGTTGGTGGAGTAAGTTCCAAATTACTCGTTGAATAACTTGAACCCCCCAAAAAACCGGAAAAAGTCCAAAGTTTCGTTTTTCAACAAATGAAATCCCAATTTTTTCACCCATCATCCTTTGTAACTGTTACGATGACCAAATGATATATCGATTCTCTTAAATATTCTTCTTCCAATAGATATAAATTGAAGAACTGAACGCACTTTTGTAACCACCAAACCGGTCATGAAATCTAAGAAAAGGGGTCTAGACATTAAGTAAACATATCACGAACTCTTATTAAGAATCTCAAAATAGTTATCGCTAATTGCATTTTTCTTGCCTTCTTTTTAATTAGACGCTGCTGCCATATTCGAGGCGAAAGCTCATTTCTCACCCCTGACTTATTGTCATGCGAGGAAGCTTTCAAGTGCAAGGTCTCTCTTCCATCTAACATATTATCACCAACGTCTGTGCGTGAGAGGGAAAATCAGGCCTTAGTCTCTTTGAAAAGCTTCACCGAAAGCTCGACGACTTGAAAGCATGCTAGAAATTTTAATTTATCGCGTTTTAAATTTAAGAGGAAAAATAATTTTCGCTTTTTGGTTTTTGGGTGAAACTCAAGCGCCACTTCTGCTTGCTTTTAGAAAATTTTCGTGGAAACAACAATTTCCGGGAGAGAGAGAAGTCCCATAAATTAATTAAGGAAGTGAGCTTTAGAATATTGTTTGCAACTTCCGTTTTTATTACTTTTTTTCTTTCTTTTTTCAGATTATATTTCCACACTTAATTTTACTTAGCCAATTCGAAAGCTCTTGCATTTCATGTAATATTAATAGCTATGAAGTAACACATAACTTTATAACTAATAATTAATTTCGTTATTTAGACTTGAGTGTGAGGTCCTGGAGTTGAGTGAGTGAGAACTTTGACAAGGCACTTTATGACATGAATTCTTGTCATCGCTGTTGATGTTGGTTACTCTTGAGGTATGTTAGTGCTAATCAAAAGTTTGGGTTCCACAGTCATAAAGAATGGAACTTAGACTCCAATCCTGTAGGCCTTCACTCCCATGCCGTACATCAGGAGTCCCCATTTTGTAATTTTGATCTGTGTCAGTGACACCTTCTCACTATGTTATTTTATTTATATATAGTTTGGTTGTATTATATTTATGTTTCGTACCCGTTTCACAGTACTGTTACGCGTTTTTCTGTTCCTATAACTATTGTTTAATTTTCTGTCACTTCTTCATCTTTTGTATTTTCCTCTTCTTGTTGGGAAGTTCTTTTGCTGCACATCTGCTTGTCTTTTATTAGAAAAGTGACATAAGCCAAGCATTTGAGCAAATTTTTGTTCAAATTCCCGTGACGAGCTGGAGATTTTATAAACTAGACGGTAAATGTGATAAATATTCATTAATTAATCAATGTTAGTGGCGATTATAAGTAATCGCCGAAAATCGTACTGTTTATATTCGCCCGATTTGCCACTTATAATGTAACATAAATACTATCGAGTTGCCTATTTATGATTAGCTACTTGCTGATTTGCGCTGTTTGATGTTGTTAAATAAATTTCGTCTATTTATTTATTTATTTTATTTTATTATTTGGTCGCTTAGAAGGCTTCTTTCAATTTGTTGGTGTATATGTGGGCTTATCAATCTTTTGCTTCATTTTGTAGCTTGAAGGACTTTCAAGCCCTACCATTTAGGCCTACTAGTTTCCATTGGGGATAGGCCTCGAGAATCGTATATAAGTTTTTAGAATTTTTCTTCTTACTTTCCCACATGGAGAAACAAAGGGGATGATACTCCCAAGGTTGTTTATTACAAATTCATGAGATCGGGTGAAAGGACACCATCACCGTCAGGACAAAAGGAAACAATACGCACAAACTTTTGTTACTTGTTTACGTGTCGAACATTCGGGTTTTTCCCAGAGATGGTTCCTTGAGAAAGAAGTCGTGAGGTTGTCTGAGAAAATATTAAAAAAAAGGATTCCGCCAAGTTTTGAACTGATATTTTATAAATTCTCACGTTCTAGATCGGAAGGAGAAACAAGAGAGAGGAGATGAGAAAAAGGTTTCCGAGAGATTTTTTTCCCACACAAAATGGGGATGAAAATGAAGAAGTTCTTTCAGGTAAGTATCTCGATTGTTCCGAAGAACGCTTACGAGGAGTGAAAAAAAGTGATTTTGATATGAGGAGTGGTGAAGACGCGTGCCAAGAACCAGGTGGGGCCCCGTCCAGCTGTCGAAGGCACTAAAAAAACGACTTCCTCACTCCCCGCACTATCCTAAGTCGTTTTCATTAAAAAGGGGTTCCATTCAATTTTAATTCTCTTTCTTGCCTCCATTTTCGGTGTCAGACTACTCACCAACTTCGGTTCCTTCAGCTCTGGAACTCCGTTAATTTATGTGCTTTTCCAGTCGCCGCTGTTTTAATACGAACTGTCTGTCGGTTGGATTTCATCTTAGACGAAAGCACCTGCTGTTTTCCTTTTCCTGTCGTCCTCACCTTTCAATCTGGTTAACCGGAACTGAAACGTTTTAAACCTTGATCTATAGCTTTCTACGTCTGCTTTCTTTCTTTTTTTTGTTGTTTGTTTTTCTCTTCTTGTCCGTTAGACAGAATTGATTTAGACAAATCCCTTTTGTCTTGTTGTATCTTTTCAGCTATTTATTTCTAAGTCTTTTGTCTGAGGGTGTTTCAAAACAATTTGTTGCAGTGTTTTGTCTTGTCTTCACATGGTTAAAGTCTTGACGTCGGTTTTTTTCTGTTTCTTTAGCTGCTGGATTGTTGAAGGGAATATTTAATCCAAAATTTTACTTTTTTTGTTTTATATTTTTAACAATGAGGCTGTTGAGGACCTCAGAAAACCGGCCCGTGAAGGCATTACTCTGCAGGAGTCCTCGGCTCTGACTCATCCTTGGTGCTCTTGCTCAGTTCTGGTTAGTTTTTCACCTGCAAAAAAAAGAAAAGCAGAAGTGACATTATCCTGTTCTATTTTTCTTCGAATATTGTTCCCAGGCGCGTTCATGATCCTCCTTGGTTTGCAGGACTCTTCGGCAGAATTTTTAGGAATTTTCTATGGGGTCCAGAAGCCCTTCTACGATGTTCTTCAGGTTCAGGTTTGGGAATTTTTCTCGTAGGCATTTCATTAGGGCGTGGTGTGGGGTGTCATCTTCTTTTTTACAGTAATCGCAAATCGGTGTTCCTCTTTGACGGATTCTGCGAAGGAATGAGTTCAAGTAACTATTCCCAGTTAGCATCTGTACCATGTAGAAAGTCAGCTGCTGACCCTTGCTACTCTCATAAAACACAATTTTCAAATTTTATAAACTCTAAACCCTTGCATATTTGTGTTCGTGTGATTAGGTTAAAATTTTGAACAACAGCAAAAATGAAAAGACTCGAATCAGCCTGTTAATTTGTAAACTAAATTTTCAAATGTTCATCCAAGTACACCCAACGTATTATTCGTTCCTGTCGTCTGTTATTGAGAGTCGTACCCCAAACTCACGAGAGGAAAAACTCTCTCGTAGATCCTAATTACGAGAAAACTTGGGGGATTGGAGAGCTAACTCTCTTACAACTTGGCCGTTATCCCGTGAATTTACGCTGGGAAAACATTTTCCATTTGTTTTGTTCTGTGGACCAGTGCCCGGGGGCGAGAGGGACCCGGGGAGCAAGGGGGTCAGATGAGGGAGCTTTGCTTGGCTGCACTCGAAACAAAATTTTCCCGGCATAATTTAATTATTGTGAGGAAGGCAGCCGGCGACCGCCCGACCGACCCGAAAGCTGACATCTGGAATTTTTTTTAACCGACAAAAAATTACATGTAATTACTGGCAGGTGAGTGGATGTATTGAAATGCAACTGTTTTCCAGGTGAGTTCCTAGTCGTTAACGTAACTCTAACTCGAATAACAACGAAAAAATATTTGACATTTGGTTTTATTTGAGCTCTCTAATCATTATAAACAGATTTTTCTTTTACTCTAATAGAACCTTGGAGTCTTTTACAGTGCATATACTAATTTGAAGAGTTTTAATCGAGTTCTGTCATTCTGGAGTATACAGCCAAAATCTCTCTTCTGTTGGAGATAGGAGGTATATAGCAATAGCCACTATTTCACATTAAGTTTAGTTTTTTAAGAAACCACAATAAGTTTCAGGCTGTTTGAACAAAAAAGGTGAATTGCAAGTTAACGTCTACCTAGTTCGAGACAATAACTATGTGATCTAACATTGAGAAGGTTTTATCCAGGAAACAGACCAGTGCCTCAACTCTAGAAATTCGATAAAGTATAAAACTAGAAATTTGATTAGGAGTAGAGAATAAAACAGTAGAGATTAGTAAGATTACGGTGAATGAAGCAAGGAGTTACAAAGAGTGATAGCGCACTTTTCTGCCAATCCTATGCAGTCCAAGTGTGCTCTCCAGTAACAGTCTCCCAATTACGAGCGGCACAAGTCAAGCATCTGAACTACATCATTGAAGCATGTGAACTAAATCACATTTACCAAGCTTAGTTGGCGATTTTATCGCTGGGAATATATATATTTGCTCGATTTATCACTTTTACCGAACTCAGTTTCCAGATCCCAACGTTACATCAAGCACTGACCCTTTATAACAATTCACTAGTGGATAGTCTGCAGAAATTCTTTCAACCCCAATCGAACACAAAACAATAAATATACCACTACTTCTAAATCCCACAATAATATCTAGACAGCATGGAAATTTAAATCAGTAGAAGCCGTATCGGAGCAGTGTGTTAACACCAAGAATTGGCTAAAGGCTGTGCCTGGGAACTCGGTTAGGAGGAAAAAAAGTGCAGAGTCCTACCTTTCAGATAGTGGACGCTAGCGAAAGGGTTGATATTGGAGGGTTTCTCCTGTGTTGTATCACTCATCCTAAACTAACTGGAAATTATTTTCGTGCCACTCTTAATTGGCTTATGTTGTTCAGGTTGAGAGGAATGTGAAGTTTGGTGTCCTATTTCAACAGGTTCAAACATCTGCCTCTAGAAAAGGACACTCAACCTCACTTAAAGAAACTTCCAAAATCGAAAATTTGGAGGGGGAGAAGAGTTAATTAAAGAACAAAAGCCAAAAAATTAGAAAGCCATAATGAGTTTATTCATCATTTTTAAATCGCTCTACTTTCCAAATTTGATACAAAATTTATTTCGTCCTCCTTTCCTCTCTCTAAAAACTAAAACAAAAAAATTTCGGCCGATGAATCCGATCGGGAGTCATTCGTCTTGCTAACAGCTTAATCGCGAGTCAAGAGATGTTACAGTACATTTTGAAACTTGACGAGCAAGAGGTCGTTAATTTGGTCATAATTGCCATCATTTAACCTCGGCGTCTTCTTTGATATTGGAACGGAGTTCGCGGCCGCCACAGAATCTCAATGTTTCAACGTTGACATGATTTGTTTATTGGCGAAATGTTTGTCGTATCAATTAACACTCAATCAATGATTGAATGAACGACCAAATGAATGGATGAGTGAAGCGCTTCGAATTTTTTTTAATCCGTTACATCTTTTCATACGCGCGATGGAGTGACTTCAGGCCAAAAAAATGGTTCGATATTTATGAGATGGATTCTCTACTAACGGGTTCGGATGTTTTTTTGAATGAGACGTTCCATGAAAGCGTACATTTTTTATGAGATAAAGGGTAAAGAGACAAAGGGAAATCGGTCAGAGAGTTATAGTGTTACAGAGTGCCTTCAATGACGGAGTAGTACTTTGGCAACCTTGTATCCGAAGTAGGCAAAAACACCTTGAAAGGACCTCAAATGATTGTAAACTGAAATTGATTGATTGAAATGATTGGTAATAAAGATATCATTCCGGAAACTTTTGGGACAAACGCTTTATCATAGATAGAAGGCACTCGAGACTGAGACAGAGCATCAGATCGACAGTGCTTCTTCCCCAACCCCTCCCTTTTTGTGTTAACTTTTGGCAAAAGATTGACTGAAATCGTTTGGTGGGGACCTTCCTGGCTCTCCCAAGACATAACCTCACCTCGTTACTCTTTTTTCTGTTTTGCGACTATAATATCCTTCTTAAATGAAGACCAAAAATTAGAATAACCCAAAATCGTGGACATTTTCAAACTTGAGACGTTGTTTTCTCAAACATATGACTTTTTATCAACACGAAACCATCAAAACGAACCCAGACTTCCTGTGACGTAGACAATTCAAATACGAATCAGTTGGACTCAAACTAGTAGGATCAGTGCGAAATTCAGTAGTTCAATTCAAGATCCAAACAATAATTAGTATAAATTAAATTTCATATTTCAGCCGAACAACATCCAAATCCAAGTCAAAGTTTCTGTTGAAG
The DNA here is from genome assembly GCA_016920875.1 of Columbicola columbae. Taxonomy (NCBI): domain Eukaryota; kingdom Metazoa; phylum Arthropoda; class Insecta; order Psocodea; family Philopteridae; genus Columbicola; species Columbicola columbae. The sequence continues at coordinate 16,648,211 of JADMLL010000003.1, read as the reverse complement.
TAAGGGAAACGACTCAAATCCTGATTCGCTAAGGAATAAAGTCGACGTTTCATTTCAAGTATGACAACCAAACGGGGTTCCAAAGCTCAGCAAAAAGAAAGAAAAAACAGAATATAATTAGCCTAAAACCCAAAACACACCTCAGCGACAAATTGAGGTTTTAACCCCTGGACACCCTAATTCAAATCCGTTGCCAAAGTAGGTCATCATTACCTGCATACAGCCATTTTCAAATTGAAATTGCTTCGGCCCAAAAATAGCTTGTTCTAGTCCATCCATTTATAGTCAACCTTGGAATATTTACAATTCGTTTCAAAAGTCCATTCACATAAGTATGAAAGCTCAAGTGTTCATTTCTTTTCGAGAAAGCTCTCGAGAACTGGAAAAATCCTAGCGAGACTTGAGTTTCCACGTCTCGGACGCTTTCCTTTAGACGATGATCCGAATCGCGTGAGAACTCGAGGGAAATATTCAATTTTTGTTTCATTTTAATAAATATTAATGTTTGTTCCTAAGCCCACCCCTTCCCCAAAGAACGCCATTTTGTTTGTATAAATTAAATATAATTTTTCTTTTTATTTTCTTTCCTTTTTTTTGTGTAGATTTTTGTGAACTCGTTGGCCTTTTGAAGGTTCTTAAAATGTCAGCTCTCGATAAATGGAATCGCCATCTTGGAAAAAAGAAAATTTTCCCAATCGATTCACGAGTATAATTGAAGAAAGGCTAATTAATCAATGAACCAAATTTTTCACTAATAGGGAGCTTTGGATCGTGATAAGTTAAAATACTGGTGCCCTTGGCCTATTTAAAGCTTTCAGTCTAAAACTGGAAGAGCTTTCAACCCCACAGTTTGGCTTCAAAGGATATTTGTTTCATTCTTCTTGGAAATTTCATTATCACTAAATTTTTGTTTCATATTTTGAAAACGTCAGCTATAAGTCTGAGGTTGATGACCTGATGATAATATATTGATTTGTCATTTTGGTGTTATTACCTTTATAATAAGTTAATTAGGAAACGGACATGAGGGGTGGTGTTGATGAAGTGACAGGTGATTGGGAAGAGCATGTACAGGATGGAGAGGTGTGTCGACCGATGGTTGCTTCTGTTACAGATTCCGAAGTCTCCTAAAGTCATGTTGTTGGTCTTCGACTATATTTTTAGAACCTGAATGATATGTTTTAGTATAAAGCAGACTGTAGGAAATTTATTCAACGATATAAAACGCACTCAAATATAAGCATATCCACTACAGGTTTTGAATAGCTACCGTGTGACCTCAGACAGCTTAAATCAGCGACAACTAGAAAGTATACAAGTTACGATAAAATAAATAAATCTGACGAATGTATTATATATAATTCCATAAGATTATTTAAAATTGCCACTAACCTGGGAAAATGTGACAAACGACTAATCAATTATCACATTTACCGGTTGGTTTGTAAAATTTCCAACTCAAATAGGAAATTTCAGGAAAATTTACTCTCCTGACGCTTCTGTCACTTTCCTCACAAATATCAAGCAACTGTGCTCGCTGGTACCAGTCCCAATCAGAAGCGACAAATTCATGAGGTGAAGAAGTGAGAGAAGACAAGGATCTCAGCTAACATTTATTAAAATTGCTGTGACGAGTCGGAGATTTTGTAAACTAACCGGTAAGTGTGATAAATATTAAGTAATTTATCACATTTCGAACGTCAAGTCGTCGCTTCTTCAAGGGTGTGAGAAGTGAAAGATGACTGGAGACATAACACGCAGGATCCAGTGTACAGTGAACAGGTTCCAAAGAGTGGTTGTGAGAGAAGGTGATCCAGTGTCATCTCCAACGAAATACTAAGGCTCCGAAAGCACCAGAAGCCTTTTAAAATACAAGTGAGAGCGAGGAAATAGAGGTGGATTGGGAGCAATCTTTGTCGAGGACAAGATCAGATTCCAAAACAAAGTCCTCGACTGGAATTTCCAAGGAAACAAAAGAAAAGGAATACCAAGGAAGACGTGGAGGAGAACAGACGAAGACGAGGTAGATTGAGCAGGAACAACTGGGGCTGCAGAAAAGGAAGCAGGCCTCAACCGAGTCCGATGGTGGATCCTTACAGACGCCCGATGCGACCCAGAGGTATAAAAGGACTTATAAAAAATTTATCATATTTACCAAGCTTAGTTGGTGAATATACATAATCACAGGGGATTATATATATTTTCACCCCATTTATCACTTTTACCATAACATACACAATCTGTAAATGATGATAGTAAAAGAATTTTGCTTCCAAGCTTACTAACAATCCAGTGGGCGAGAGTTTGGGCCTCCTCAAAAGGCTGAAAAAGTTGAAACAGGATTAAAACTAAAACAAGAGACAAAACAATTTGAATGAGGTTGCGAGGAAGAAATCAGGCAATATGGATGAGAAAGAGAGATACCAACAATAATACCAGCAGGAAAGAAGGCGCCAATTAACCTCAGATGAGGAACCAGATTTGGCTGCAACTGTCTCATAAGGTGAGAACTGATTAAATCTAATCCGAGGTACAACAAACAAGGAAATTTATAACTAATAATATATAATATTGTTCGTTTATTGAAAACGGTGTCAACGTTTCCCTCTTTTTTATCTTAAAATCACAGCACTGACCAACGACTTCCTTCTTGGAACACAGGACACAGAAGGCAAACTTGTGTTGGCTGAGCTTCGACTAGAATTCAAAATAAACAAAGACAATAGAGGAGAGCTTTTGTGATTGTATGGGAAAACAGTTTTTTGTAGAAGGCGAAGAGAGAGAGAGAGGAAGAACAAAAGAGCAACAAACTGATTTTAAAAAATTTCCAGTTGTTAAAGTCTAATTTAAATTCTTCCCTGGATAATTTGATGACCTAAAAGAATGCAGATTCCATCAAGGTCGACTGCTGAATCTTCACCCGGGGTTTTTGTAACTAAACTAATTAAACCCAACACACTTACACACCCAACCAAGACAAGTTCTGAAAGCAAAAGCTCTCGACTTCAAACCTCTCAACTATTAAACTCCCAAAAACTTTTAATAATCATCACATCGCTATTAAGAATCCCTCCATGACAGAGAGCTTTAAGAAACATCCTGCGTCATTTTAAAACTTTTTCTCAAATTGGTTTTCTCTTCTTTTTTTATTTTTAAAGAACTTTTCTGATGATATTAGGCTAGCAGACGGAGTCGACTAACAACAGAACTTTTGCAAAGTTTTATCGTCCCGTGTACAACCTGAAATTCTTTTTTATTTCATTTTCCCCTCGAATGATAAAAGATCGAACAAAGAAAGATGTGAAGGAGAAAAAAGGCTTTAGATTCTGGATGTTTCTTTCTTGATAAAAGATGTAAATAGCCGGAAGACATCCCAAAAGTTGAAGACAGATGTACAAAAGCGGAGGTCTTCTATCGAGATATCTTTCTCCTATGGTAAACATGTGCTCGCGTCGATATGAAACGTCAAAAAGACTCAGAAAACCTCTTTTTATATGTAGCATGTGCCCGAAATTCCAAATAACACACATTTTTTTTAATCTGCACCTGGTTTTGAACACATTCATACAGGTATGATTTCGTTGAATATTGTTTTTTGTGTCCCCGATGGCGCTTCAAGGGACCGACGATTGCCTTTCCTCTTTTTCTACTATTTTTTGTCTTCTCTTCCTTTTCTTTCTTCTTCTTCTTCTTTTTTTTCTTTAAAGGGATTTGTTTCGCTCAGGATTTCGTTCATTCTTTTCCACATATGGAGGGAGGGTGGAGAATTACTTTATCAATAGGTACAAGGATATTTGTTTTGTGTTTGCTCAACGCTCCAGATCGATTTGGCACGGGGTGGAATGAGTGATTTATATTCCGGGGTTGTGTTTGTCTTTTCTTGGCTTCTGAATATGCACCTGGAATTTTTTTTTTTTTCAATTAGAGACCCCCCCACCGGGACCTTAGAGTATACAATTATGGTAGTCACATCTTGATTCAGTTTCGAGAAGGAAAACCAAACCTAAGCAACACTACAAAGAGAGAGAGATTTGAGGATTGCCACGTCTTTTCTGATGTAAAGTAACTTAGACTTATCTTCCATTGCAGCAAATAAGACAGCACAACGGACATCACATATCTCAGTTACAAGGTTCTCTCTGTGAGCTAACTGGTGCCTCCTATTCTTCCTTCAACTCTCCCTATCCACGTACCATCTGTCCAATACTACAACTGGTCTCGCCAACTGATATGGCGAGAGCTAAACTGCCCTTGACCTAAAAAATCATTTAATCCAGGTTTACTATGTTGAGGTTCAACCGCAGCAACTACTACAGAACGACAGACATCACACACCCGAGGACATCAGAAAGCTTTACTCGGCTACAAGGTTTTCCCTGTGGGTATTCACAAGTGTTCTCTTCTTATTCATGTATCATTTATCTAGCACCTGTGTGTCAACCCTTTCTCACTAAGAACTGTGCTAATAAGCACCCTTTCTCTCCCCCAAAAAGGCTTTTCTGAAAACACCTTCAGTAAGACAATCTTATCAACTAGAAGGCGTCTCCCACAAGATGTCCCTGTCTTCTAAAGTTAATTCAAGTTCCAGTAACAGTTAATGTATGGTAATTAAGTTGTAATTAGTTAATGTCTTATTTGTTATTGTAATCGTAAAATGAGATTTGTTACTGGGCCAGTAGTCTCTCTCTCTTTCTCTCAAGACGGGATAGGGTTGTAAAAGTTGTTGCCTGTTCAACAACCCACCGTCTTGTTATTCCCATTAATTACAAGTTTCAGGGTGATAGTCTACAAAATAGCTCCCTGATATCTTGTTTGGACTCTCAAACCAAACCTAAAACTTGGTTTCAAATCTCTCCCGATTTCCCACCCAACCTGTTTAGACAAAACTTCTTCTTAGGCCAAGACCGTTCTGCTTCCATTACTCGCCGACTAGACAGGAAACCAAAAGAGGGAACCAATCCGGTCTGCCTAGTTCATTAGGGGATACCAGACTCAGGGATAACTTACCTTGAGACAAGGACCTAAGGGGTTAGTGACCCGTCGGGTTAATATAACGACCTCACTGACCAAACTATAGTAAAAGAGAAAAGGTGTTTGGAGTGACGAATTCCAAGCAAGGGCAGATGCAAGATGGAGTCGTGCCGTAAAAGCTGGTCGCCTGCTTAAACGTTTTATGTCGGGGCCTCTGCCTTGTGTTTTTTCTTTCTTTCTTTTTTCTTCTTTTTTTTTAATACACATAAATATATAATTCATTATATTTTTTTGTTGGTGGATTTTAAATCGAGCATCTGCCGTGTATCAAACCGTGCGGCAGGTGGTGGGCCTGGGTTCTCTTGTCCTTGTCGGGGTAACCGGAAACCTTGGATTTTACTGCGAGTTCATCCAAGGATCTTATAATTTCTCTTTCTTATCTCATTTTTAATTTATCCCAAGATGGATTTCAATTGTGTGATTCAGGAAGGGAATTTCACGTGTGTGTGTACGCTCAAGAAATCCGCACATACAAGCAAAGAAGGACCCTCTTTCGTCTTTTCATTATTATCAGGAATACAAAGAATCGTGGCACCTGGGGTAAGACGAGAGAGAAATCTTTTCACGAGAAAATAACCTCCATTCATGCAACATCTGTCTTTTTTGTTAGCAGCAGTCGATATTTGCTCGTGAACTGTTTATCCACGGGGAAGCCATTTATGTCTTCTACGAAAGCACAAATCAGCTACGTAAAAATCATAAATGGCCCACGCGCTTTCCTTTTCTTATTAATTTTTTAATTTTCTCCCTACGATTCCTTCGGGTCCTCTTTCTCTTTCTCTCTCTACACCACCTTCTCCTCCTCTTTTTTCCATCACCCACCACCTTTTCTCCTTTTTTGTTCTTGTTGTTGCCCAATTTAGAATTCAACCTGCGTTTTATAGTTGCAGTACCGATGTGACGTGATTTAGGTTTTTACTGTTTGGGCTTCACCCTTTCGACTTTCGTTTTCAAATCTGAAAGCATAAAAAAACGCAGTTGCGGACTGCATTACAAAGTGAAGAATCATTTTATCACGAACTATGGTGAAATGAATATATACTGTCTCATAGTCAAACCTTTTTTTTTATTTAAACATAACACAGAAGACAATAATCTGATTCAAAAGATCCGTTTGAAATTTGTTTTACACGTATACACCCTAAATAATGGGTTACTATCACCTACATTAAAAGAATCGTTTATTTTATAAGTCGTATAAGTGCATTTTTAATTTTGCAAATTTTTCTAACCAAAATTTTCTTTGATTTTTAATTTTTAATAAAAAAACTGCGAGTTGAGGTTATTTTTGTACATTGTTAAATGGACTCTCTCGCTGTGAGCACGGCCTATACCAAAAGATGACAACACATATACCCCGATAGACTATTCCGCCTGATTCCACCTTCCTATGAACGAAATTGGGCTTCCTAAAGTGATATGGCACACTGGAAGAATTGCGTTTATTACTTGTGGTTTATCTTCAAGTTTTCACTCTTGGGATAGTCACCAATTTTAGCGGTCTTGAGCTCCTTCCTTTGGTTTTAGCACGCAGTCTAGTAGCAGTTACTGCAGTAGCTCTTTTGACATTCTGTTGAGCTCACGTAGTTAAGCTTTTTCAAGCCCGCACTCGGCCGCCTTATACTTAAATCTGATGCACTTAAAGAATCTGATGACCGGACTCATTCCTACTTCATTAGCCTTATGCCACTTTAATTATAAAACTTTGACTAAAAAGGTTTATGCCAATTAGTCAAACTTATGTTATTTCTCAGTTAAATAAAAAGACTATAAAAGGGGGGGGGATTACACTAGTTTAAAAAATGGCTGGTTCAATTGACTGTGACAAAATACACCTTAATTTGTGTTTAAAACACCAAAAACTAAAATCCTCTCCCTGCGCCCGAACAAAATATTTCCACGATTCCAGCCTTGTCACACAAAACGACTGCAAGTCTAAAAGCTTGATAATCATTTCAAAAGCTTCCATGTTTAATTTTTAATACAGAAGGTTTGATACTGTTGGAAAAAAGGTTTTTATATTGGCCGTTTACAGCTTGCTAGAGACTATTCTCTATGAAGAAGTGTTAAGCCTTAAAGTTTTTAACACCCAAAGTTTTAATATTTTGAAAACTTTTTAATCTCAAAATTTGTTTGTTAAATGGTTTTGAAAGTGATAAACTGCTCTTAACGCCTAAAAAAAGGACTTTATCACTTAAATATTAAAATAATGAGTGAAGTGAAAAAGGAAAAAAACGAAATGCGAGGGAACCAAGATGAGACATTTTGTTTCTACTGTAATTTTTGGTTTTTAGTCATGCTCGTGATGAATTTTCAAAAATAATGAACCCAACTGGTGATGATGTTAATGACATGAATCGCATTCGTTTTAGTTCATTTGCTAGATCAGTATATATATTACTCAGTGATGAAACAAGAGAACCAAAAAGGCGTCAAACTTATATATACTGAAACGCGTTCAAACTTGATGTAACATTATCGGATAGAACTTTCCGGTGGACCCAAATAAATGAAATGAAAATAGAACCATTGAACTCGATTTGAACTCTAAATCCTATGTCTAAATAAATTTGGGGCTCAAAAGTGCGCAGAGACAATCAGTATGAATGTCTTTATTAAAACGCAAAAGGTTGAAAGATTAAATTCACATAATCGAATCACTCATCGCTAAATTAGTAGAAACATTACTTGACTTGACATAATTCCTGTAGGCTGTCCAGCTGACCTTAAAGCAAAAGCTTTCACTGGGTACAAAAAAAAGGGATGTAAAATTAATTTGGATCGAATGGGATCTTTATTTTGGATCTCATTAGATGGAACACAAAATATTAATAAGATCAAAAGGACCTTGAAATTTTTAATTAAGAGAGAAAAAATAATTTTTTATTTTATTTTATTTTGAGCTGGCGTATTAAATTAAAACGTATTTTCCCCTCTTTATCCCCATTTTCCGTTCTTTTCATCGATTCTGGCCAAAATCCAGAGAGCGAGCTTTTGAAAAAATATTTCCAAAGGAAAATAAATCCTCTCTCTCTCTCTCTGTCTCCCTCCATCTTGTGTTTCCTTCGAAAGATGAAAACGCTTCTTGATATCTGTCTATCCCCGGCTTTTCTATCTTCATCTTCAAAAAACAAAACTTCGTCCATCGCTCTCTCACACTTGAGCTAATGACTGGATTTATGTAAATCGGTCAAAAGAGGGCGAGGCTTAAAGTGTTCAGCTCCTTTGGCAACGGAGAGAGAGAGAGAGCGAGAGGAAATTTCCTGCAGCAAATTAGCTTTTTTTCTGTTTTTGTTTTACACGAGTCCTGAAGGGAAAATGATTCAGTGAACAGTAAGCGAACAAAAGGTGCGCATATAATACTCGACAAATAAAGCTCAAAATCAGGAGAGAAAGTAGATAAGTGAGGGAGAAAAGGGGTGAAAGGCTGGAAAAGCAGCGAAGAGATCGATGACCAGTTAAAAAAGAGGGATTTCAGTTTAGGGTCGTAGCCAGGAATGTAACTTTTTTCCTTTACTCTCAAGTTTCCAACGCTGAAAATAGGATTTTATAGCAAACGGTCGGATTGACCGCTTTTCGAATCAACTTTCTACAGACTGAAGATAGTTATAAATAAATAATAATATTAATAAATATGGTTTTTTATATTTGAGAATAATATTATTATTGATTATGGCATATTTTACTACGAATCTCAACACAAAATTAACGCAGTACTGCTAGTGCTACTTTCGAGAATATACTCAAATCGGACGGTTATGAATCATGCTGAATACATGCTTCACACTTCCTAGGAGAATTCATTTCATAAATAATGCACACTCATGTCACAGGAACTGCACACTTTTGGTTTATTCGGGTACTTTTGCATGAATCCTTTCTCTGAAGTGACAGGAAGGTGGTTGGATCCAAAACCACCCACCCACAATTGGCAATGGCACTGAAGCTATTTAGTAAATTAATAAATAAAATAAAATTAGTTGCGAAGAAATCAGAGAACAAGAAGAAAAAAAAGGAGGCTTGTTGGCGGCGCCACTTTAGAAGACTAGATGGAAGAGGGATGGATGGGCGGATGGATGAAGGAGGAGGAGGCGGCGGTGGTGTTGGTCGAGGAGGAACGGAAGGGATGTTTCAACCCTCATCCAATCCATTAACTAAACTCGAACGAAATTACACAGAAACATAAAATCGAATCAAAATTTAAACGACTGACGAAGGAAATCCATCTCTTTATTTCTTTCCAAGTTTAAGTCTGGCTCCTCGACTTCTGCCCGTTCTTCCAGTTTCATCCTCCCTTCACCCACTACTCCCCCACCACACTAGAGCCGGCCCTGAAGTGTTTAATCGATGATTACTCGAAAGATTTGTGATTTTCGTGGAAGGAAAAATTTTTAGGAGAACAAAAAATAGTTTCAAGTTATTAAACGCACTAGAAAATGGCTCAAAGTAGACGGTTGCGAGTTAGTGAAGAAATTTCGATTGGGGATAAATAGGGCGTTCGCGTTTTTAGGCGCGTTTCTCGTTTCAACGTGTCAATAATTTATTTAATTCGGGGTGAGTTTATATGTACAGAATCTATCTATTTTTTAGGGCTCCGTTTTTATATTTCCTAAGCTGCTTTCATTATTGTTATCAGTGGAATCTAAAACTCTGCCTTTGGGCTTTGTCTTAGTCTGAAACTTCACATTTTGTCTGATAATAAACACTTAAGCACTCAAAAGCACAAGCATTCAAAACTTGTATAAGTTTTAAGCAAAAGAATTTATTGCTGACATTTATTAAAAGCTAATTTCATGATTTTGGAACTGAACAGTACTTTACCAAAGTTTTCTCAAAATTAAATTTCAGTCAACACATAAGAGCTTCTTCAAACTGACGTCATAACATTAAAATTATTACAAACATAAAATGACAAGGCAAACCATAACAATAATCACCACTGTGTTTATTTTAGGAATGAGATTGTGAGAACTTGGAAGAGAAAATGGCGAACAAATCAATGGGAACAAGGACTCGGAAATGAAAATCAGCTGGGGTTTGCCCTTGGTATTTGAACAGAACGATGCCTGCTATCCCTTTCGTCTCTGAGCTTTTGTCTTCTGCTTTGAATTGGCCTTGTAATCCGACTCCACTCAGTTTCGTCCACTAAACCCTGTCTCTTTCCTTTTCCTGAGCTTTTTGTTGTTTTTTTGTCTACTTTCTCGCAGGGAGCCCCTTTCTTTCAAGTAGTAATTTTTGTTCATTACAAAAAATAACGTTTTCCTTTGTATTTATGTCCCCAAATTCTTTTTGGTATGAAATCACTCTTCCACGTGTTAGTAACTGTTGTCGACCTTGTCGTTAAGCGTTGACTGGTATGAATCATCGGGATAGTCATTCATCAAAAGCTTTTCCTCTTCCCTTTATTCGAAGAAACAACATCTTCGTTTCCGGTGAATCGTCACCCAACAGCTCTCATTTATCCAAATGACAGCAAAAGGACATTCGTTCGAATCAAAGGAAAAAGACAACAACTCAAACCGTGCCTAAAAAAAGAGAATTTCATTCAATAAGCTTAATAACATAATTAAACCAACACCGAACTGAACGACCTCTTTTCGAAAGGAAATGAAATTTTTATTCAGACAGAATTCATTCATTCATTTTTGGGAAACGGCTCACTGTGTAGAAAAAAAGGAGAAGAAGAAGACGAAGAAAGACAAAAAATGAGAGCAAGAGAGAGAGAGAGAAACCAGGGATGGAAGGATCGCAAGGAGCCTGAGAGAAAGATGCCGGAGATCTCAGCCTAAATTCATCGACCCGAACCTGACCCCAATTGAATGGGAGCCATCTTAGCTTTCATTTGATTTCCTTTTCCATTAAATATTTAAGGACGAACAGCTGTTTCTTGGGTGAAGAAGAAGAAAAAAAGAACCTTGGAAGAACTTTGTTTACCATATTCAGACTCGAGGGATAAAAATCTTGAATAGTCTTCAACCCTCCTCTCCTCCCCGATCTCTTTGTCAGGTATCTTCAGGTTTCTTTCCCTTCTTTTGTTATTTATGTCACTTTAATTCCTTTTCTGCACTTCATGTTTGATCAAAACCATAGCACAAAAGTTTTTAACAACGTCAACAAACAGAATAGAAGCTAATCCACTGTAAGCGAAAAATAATAACCGAAGTGGAAGATGAATCAGCCCTCAGCCTTTCTCACCCAAACCACAACATCAAATAAGGTCAACTTGCACAATTTCAATCTAAAATATCAGCATCGGCCATGTTTCGAATGAATAAAACATCTCCGACGGGCAATTATATTAAATCGAAATGAATTTTACTGGGCTCGATGTAACTCAGACAACAAAACAAACATGGCTACCCGGCCACCCAATTCCAAGTTTTTACTTACCCGACAAAAATTCAAAACAAAGACTTAATCCTGCTTGATTTAAGCTCTTCTCCACCGCCCAGGAGAACTAGGGGCTACAACATTTTCAGGTAAACCCATTAAAACAACCAAAATCCGGGGTCTGATTAGAAAAACAAAACTTTTTTTTTCAAGATCAGGTGGCAAGCAGACAAGGTGAATCAAAACCGACAAACCTCCTGCGGTTTAAAGTGCCAACGAAATGATTGACTGACTGATTGATTGATTTTTAAGGGCGTTTTTTGTTATAAATTAAGGAAGCCTAGTTTTGGTCATCGAGGAGGAAAAAATGAATAAATTCTGGATGGATATTTGAAAAATGGAGAGTCCGCGTTGCGTTTTGTTCTGGAATGGAAAACCGTTATTTTCAAAAATTATAAAACCGGGTTTCAAAGCTATCGAATGTTGTTTTGCCTAACTTTCAGAGCTTTCTGAATCATTTTATCTATTCCTTTAATTAGTTAATAACGTCCTCCGATAATAATGATGATAAATGAATTGTAAGAAGGTTTAATTGCGTCTGGAAATTAAATGGAATTAAATAAATCAAGTAGACTTCTGCGTTTCTCAATCTAGTCTGATTCTGACTCGGACGTAGGCGTGCTGAGAGGGTTAACAAAATATTTTTGAACATTATTACCATCCAAAAATGATTCTTCTTCAAATTTCTCATACTCAAGACCAGGATTTGAGTGTGGAACGTCTCGAATCAAACCTCTGGGCCCAAATCTTTTATCATTTACGGTAAAGCCAACGCCCAGGCTGTGTGCTTTGTGCGTGTGTCTCGTGTGCGTATGAACCAAGTGGGTCGTTGAAAATAACGCGGGCGTATCATTTATTTATTTTATTTAATTATTTATTTGAAACGCAAATAAGATGAGATGAGATTGAGAGAAGGGTCGAGAGAAGGAAGGAAAATCAATTTTTGAGCCGGAGTCGCCCCCTAATGATTCTGCGAAAAGCTCTTGATTTTCCACAGCACACAGTTGTCTCTGAAACTTTTCCCCGCTTTTCAAGGCCTGTGTGTCTGTTGTAAAATCGATTTTTTATTAAAACAGAAAATTCCTAAAAATATCAACGCTCGCTCTTGAGCTTTCGTTGGTTTTTGAGCTTCGTTTCACATTTTGTGTGCGATTGTCATGAAAATTTTCTGGAAAATCTCTTTTTTTTTTTGGGTTTAAATTTTCCCCACAAAAGTTTGTATTATGTCATGCGCCATTGAGGTCTATCGTCTCCATTTCCATTATTTAAGTGTGGAGGAAAAAGCATCCACCATGGAACTAAAATTAAAGACCGTAAGTGTCTAACAGAGTTAGTAGTATATTTTAACAAACTCAAGCTAAGATAAATAATACTAACTCACAAGTCTATAGTCGAAATGTACTGCGCAGTTTCATATTACACCATATATTGGTATAATATAAACTCTTGCTATATATGTGTTTTGTGTCAGTCCCATTACTCGAGTGATATTAGGTGTTAGAATTTTCGCTGCTTATTGTAAAAAGCCCGAGAACGGGGGAACAGATTATATTTGCCAAAATTTTTACCTAAATCTCAGAAGAATGTGTTAAAAAATACTAAATGTTACCTTCGTTAAAAAGAAGTTTTTGGCTGCTTAACAACATCAAAGACAATTATAGTTATTAATATCTGGGGTTATTGTTACATAAAATGTTATCATTTACTACATTTTGTTTTTGTTTTATTTCCTCTTTTTGTAATTAGTATTTTAATATTTTAACTTGTGGATAATTAATAATATAAAATGGAAATATTGTGTAAAACATTTGGAGCGGTCTTTCGTCTGCTGCACGGTGCAGAAACGGAGCTTAGAAAGTTATAGTTATAGTTGGTTTTTAATCCCATTTTACTTCCCTTTTTGTGGTATAACAGGGTACAGGAGGAAAATTTGAACTCGCGACTATAATTTCTGAGTCTAGCACTTAACCACAAACCTCCCCAAGCTAGACAAAGTATAGAAGGTCATTTATAAATCAATTTCTAACTGGGTATAATATAAAATTGGAAACAAACACCTATCCTATCTCGTGTCTGACGTTACCTCAAACCTTGGGATAGTGGAAAGTGTTACTCGGTAAGAACTAAAACACTTGCCCTAGACGGTGATACAACTAAGCAGCCACACTAAGACTACATACAAGTTTAATTGGCTCACCAAATCTACCCAAGTCAATACTAAAGGGTTCGATGCCAAAAATCTAAATACGGCTGCCATCAAAAGTGTTACAAGAACATCATAAAATAGGAAGATTTGACCCAGAATATTGATTTTCCTATGATAAAAGGGTTTAGTCAAATGAGGGTTGAGGGAGTGGAATGAGCCAAATTCACAGCAAACAATTGTATATATAGATTGAAGATATCAAGAACCTACAGCTTTTAAAATTTTTAATTTTTTTACCCGTAATAATTGCCACCTGTCTCTAGACGAGACATCAAGTAGTTGGTCTGCCTTTAAAGTGGCTATCTAACTAGATATCAGGATATATATGAAATGAATAGAAGAAAAAGTACAAGAGAAAGGCAAAAGATAATGACAGGAAGGGGCAGAATGAAGTAGAGAGAAATGGAGGAAGAAAAGAAAACAGGGCAGGGAGAAAGAAGAGAAGAATAGGAAAGGAGTAGTCATATGATTAAAGTGGGTAGAAAGTAATAGTAAGAAGCCAGGAAAGTGAGAGGGAAAACAGCTATTAAATATATACAAATAAAAATGTATATACATTATATAAAGAAAGCTTTGTAGAGTTAAGAGGTCTTGTGACAAACAGTACAGACTTTGCAATATCTCAAACAGTAGGTAGAACAGATGGAAAAAAAGGAAAAAAACAGCTTATCTATATACAGTATGTATAGCGAGGTTGAAAGAGCTAAAATATCATTATCATTATTACTTGCGAGCCCAGTCGAGGAAAAAAAAGGTTGATAACGAAAAAAAAATTCTCGTGACCACTTGGGAAAGACCGATGTCGAACAACATACACTCAACCAGTCAGGTGGTTTATTTTTGGGTGTTGTCGAGTCACCCAGAATAGGGTTGGTGGGCACGAACGTCGCCAAAACGTCTCCAACGCAGCTAATTATTTCAAAAACGGAGAAGAATATTCTGGAAAAACCTTTCGTTGTTTTATAAAAGGCGGTCGCTCTCAATCCGTCAGCTCTGCTAGGGTTGAAACTGCTGCATTGGGGTGTTACTAGGCAACCCGACTTACTCGAGTTCTCCAAATTGGTTTTTTTTTTTGTGCTTTCCTTCGTCTTCTTCTACTTTTCCAGAAAGGTAGTGACTTTACTAAATATTTATTTTTCGAATTTTGTTCCATTGTACCGTTCGATTTATCTTTCCTCTCTTATGGGCTCTCTTGTGAGGAACTTTTATAGCTTTTATACAGACCATGTGGGGGTAGACTATTTTTACAACAGCTCGATTTCTTTTTAAAAAAATTCTTCGTTCTCTTAGAATCGAGGGAGGAAAACCCTTTTTCCTCACCTTTCTTTTGAATGTTGATGAAAGACTTAAAATTATTTTAAAAATACGTCCGGGGTACAAGGAAAAAAAGACATTTTTGTAAAACGAAAATTTATAATTCGTGGCAGATTAATGGCCGTCTTTATCGGTTGCTTTCTCTCCTATCACCGTGTAACTCATTTCTCTTATTCCGATTTGGAGCTAAAATTTCCCGGGAAACTGTTTCCCCGTCTTTCAAAATCACATCCAGCTCACTTCCTACAATGGACACACCCTACACTCCCTGCTGCACTCTCCTGACACGAATTTCTTCCATAAATATTACTTATTATTTGATGAAACGGAATGATAGTCATTATATATCGAATTGTGGAGCACTACTGATAGTGAGGAATAGAGATTTGTTATACTGTAGGTTGTATGATAATTGTTGACATGAATTGATTTGATATTATTGATAAGAATGACACTGGTTGGTGTTATTGAAATGATTTTGGTAATGATGTTGTTGTATAAATTTAGTGATTTAAATATAAATTTATTTTTATTACTTTTTTATTTGTTTGTTTATTTCTTTTATTTATTTATTTATTAAAAAAAATGTATACAAGACATTGTAACGCCTGAGGAGGGTAAGAAACCAAAAATTTATTATTATTATTAGATGGTGCACCTCTCATAGGACTACATTTCAAAAATATTGCACACTTGAATAAAGAATTCTTTTTGCACCATAACTTTCCTCCTTATTTCAAAACCAATGCACACTTTTGTGAAGAACTCGTTTCATAAGTGATACACAATTATTACTATTTATTTCTATTTATATTTTAAACCCACTTTGAACTTAAGACCATTGTAAACCTAAAGAACTCGAGGGAGGAAGAAGGGCTGCTTGCCACCCTTTGCCTGGATTTAGTGCTTTGGTCTGACAGTACTTTAACCCATTTTGGGGCACTCATCTCAAAACCGATCCCTCCTCGAGCTTAAAATTAGATTGTATCAGGTTGTGACATGTTTCCGGAAAGCTCTCCATCGATCCTTTCCTTTCAGAAACTGAAAACTTCCTATCTGGTATATAATGAACATAAAAATGATTTGAAGGACTTAAAGAACACATCTACGCTACGGAATGTCCTTGAGCGTAATTAATCGAAATTAAATAGTGATCGAAAGGTCGAGAGAGAGAGAAGCTCGAAAGAATGTAATTAAGAAAGAAATTGTTTTTATAAAAAGCGGAAAAGCGAGGCAAAGAGGAAATGGGAAAGAGATTTTACCTCTGAAAAATTGAGGATGAAAATCGAAGAAGGAAGGACATGGAGAGAGAAGGGATTTCATCCAATTTAAAAAAAAGTTATTCAGATAGGTAGTGATTATAACCTTTATTTTGAAAGTGACTTAAGTCAATTTCTTATTGCTTTGAATAAAGTTAATGTTTTGCTTAAGAATCAACTTGAACCCAAGCAGTTAAGGTTATTGAGAAAGCCACCAATTAGGCTTGGTAGATGTGACCAATTACTGAGTATTTATCGCATTTGCCGGCTAGTTCATAAAATATCCAACTCGTAATAGAGAATGTGATAAAAGCTTGTTCAATTCCTTGGCTTCTGTCACTTCATCCTCTCTTGTATTCTCTGCTTCTGATTCGAAAGCTCGAAGACAGTTACTGGTGAGCACAGGTGCTTGGTTTGCTTACGTTTTGTCGGAAATGTGACAAAAGTCATCTGAGCGAATTTTGGTTAAATTCCCACCACAGCCTTGAAATTATATAAACCACCCAACCCAACCCCCCAGTAAATATGGCAAACACTCGGTAATTTATCATATTTAACGATCTTAGTTGGCGATTATGAATAATAGCCACGACTTATATACATATTCGCCTGACTTATCACTATATTTGAGAGAGAGAGAGAAATCCTAATTCCAAGATCGTGATGATGTATGATCCTCTATCTTAACATTTCCTCAAATAGTTTGGAATGGTTGTCAAGGAGACAGATAGTCTAATAATCCAGTAAGACCATCTTCCCTGTTTTCCATGCATAAGGGAGTAGTCTGCGTTAAAAACAAGTCTCCATTTCATTATCGATTTTTATCAGGTTAGGACTTAAGCTATGTTTCTGCTTAGCATTTTGGATCCCAAAGACCATGCATTGCGTCCAGACAGATGGAGCAGCACCTCCAAAAATGGCCTAATTGTTATAGTTTTACAATAGTTTTAGTCAATGAGGTGCAACAAGTAAACAAACAAAAATTATATTTGGGAGAACTTAACATCTCTTTTGTAATCCGTCAGGTTAAAAATGGATTTATCAGTCCGATTTCCGGAACTTACACCTATAGAAATAATTTTCATTTTGAACTGTAAACAAATTAATGATTAAATTGTAAATCTTATTATAAGATATCGTTGCCGTAGTGCCGCTTAAAGTGCCGGTTTTACAAGTATTCATGATTCACAGGTAATAAATGCTCCACTTTTAATGCACCCTATTTTTGTCATATATAATAAGTCTGATCGTTAATAAGTCTGGGGTTGTTAATACAAAGGGGGTAGAAAACGATTCTTTCAAATCTTCGCTGATAAATCCAACGCTTACAATTTGATGACCAACAAGATGTGTTTCATGTAAACTAGTATTTGATGGACTTTTGCGAAACTTCCTCCAAAATATCTTAAAACTGGTCTACCAATTGTCCGTTAGTAGCCTATTGTTGTAAGATTTTGGGTTGATAAGCGAACATTCTTTCGTTTCAATTTGTCTAAATAAACTTATTCCTTTTGTCTCAATTACTTTTTAGTATTAAAACAACCTCGCAAAGTAAAAAAATATTTTTTTGAGGTCCTACCTTTTATGTTGATGAAAATCGGGCTCCACAACACTTTTATACTTGATAACAACGTCGTAAGTATAACTGGAAACTTTCTGACTTGTAGTTGGGGAGTCGTTAAAAGAAATGAGGGCGGGTGGGTACCATCAAGCATGGAAGAAGAAGGGAAAGGATAGCTTAAGGATAGAATGTATTCAACAAGTAGCGCCATAGGTTTCAAAACTGTGGGAAACACTGTCTGAGACACAGAGAAAGGCAAAGAGTCTTAATTTTAGTGTTTAATAGGTAATATACCATGCGAGAGTAGTATATATAATACAGTAAAAGTGATAAGTCGGGCGAATTCACCAACTAGGCTTGGTAAAAGCTAAAAATTACCCCATCACAGTACCTCATTTATCACATTTACTGCCTAGTTTATAAATTCTTTAACTCGTAATGAGATCCTCAGATCCTTAGCTTCTGTTGCAATTCTGACAAAAGGCAAGCAAACCAAGCAGCTGTGCTCGCCAGTTACAGTATAAAAAGCAATTAGAAGCAGCGAATACAATTGGTGAGGGTGACAAAGCCAAGGATCTGAGGAATCTTTTAATAAATTCCCCAATAGGAGTTGAAGAATTTATAAATTAGCCGGGAAATGTGATAAATGAGGTATTGTGATCAGGTAATTTTTAACTTCTACCAAGTCGTTACATTTTCAGTTGAAACTAATGTAGAACGACCGCGAAAATTTAAAAAAAATAAAAAGTTTAACACTAAATTAGGCAAAAATTAAGTGTATATTGGAATTTTTTAATTTTAAAATGGACTAACAGTCCTTTCGAAATATATGTCCCAATTTAAAGACGAGCTGTTGGCAGCCATTTTGATTTTTTGTTCCTTGTTACGTCAAAGACTTTCCTTTCTTATATTATACGTCTTTATAGGTTTATTTTATTTTTCGTCGTGAGTTGGATTTGTTAGAAAGTTATGGGACCGTTGGAGAGCTTAAAGCTCACTTTCAGATAAAAAGAAAAACCGATAATTTCGGAATTTCTCCCCGACCAACAGGGGGAATAAATTGGGTTGTCCGAATTGAAAAATCGAGAATTCTCAACGACTTTATCCCAACTTCCCGTTTGGGAATCTTTGCATTTAATACCGCCATTCGTTTTTCGGTAGATGAGAAGAAGGAGGAAGAGGATGAGGAGAAAGTAGAAGAAAAAAAGGAGGAGGAGAGTAGGAGTGAAAAGCTTTTTACGTTTTTCCATGAATATTTTCAAAGAGAAGACAGTTGCGTGCTGAAAGCTGACACCATTTTTTTACACTTCCCTCTCAGTTTTGTATTTCATTACTAGCCTACCCAGAAACGGAAATGAAAAATACAACAAGAAACCATCTACAGAGGAGAAGCGTTTTGTTCGATCTTCAAAATCCGACAAAATTCAGGTTTTAGAGCATGAACACGTAGAACTAAATCATTTTCATTCAATCAGTGAGTTTTCCTGTTTCTCTCGAGTGGGAGATGAAACAAACATTTCCGCTTTTCCAGAAACCCGAGCACCTGGTTGACATTCTGTGGGAAATGGTGGGGGTGTTCATTCCATCGGAAAGGATTAGTCAGAGCTTCTAACGAAACACTTTTCTGGTTCTCTCTTTTGAATGAGTCTCTCATTAAGCTTTATGATTGATCATAATTAGTGAGTTTGTGTTCTGAGAACGCGCGGCCATGTTCCAACTAGAAATGAGTTTGGTTATTTTAGATTTATTAATTCATTGTAAGGCCATCGTCATATTTATGTGACATTGGGAACTGTATGTACCTTCCCCTTTTTAGACGTTTTGTGTGAAACCATTGAGTTTCGGTGGAATTTCATTCTCCCGTCTCACGGTCTCTCTGTTCTTTAACATTTCTTCACCCAGTTCTTTGTCTCCAATGTCATTTTGAGTTTCGAATCTTACTAGGACAAAATTGTTGAAGATGGTTTATAAGTATAATTTTGAAGTTGAGAGAAAATTATTTTGGGCGCTGTGGGTTAGATGATTTTTAAGATTTTCGTGGCTGTTGTTATTAACGTTGTATATTTTGGCTGTTACACCGAGTAAAATTTTTGAAATAATCAGTCTAGTTTCTCTTACTACTCCCAGACTTTTTGCCTTCTCTCGTATTTAATGTCATCTTCGAGGAAAGAAACATAGCTAAAGTTCTGACAAACTTGTTCTTAACATAGACGACTCCCTCATGTGTGGAAAACAGCGAAAATGGTCTTGTTGGACTATCAGACTATCTGTCTCCTTGACAAGCATTTAAAACTGTTTGAGGAGATGCAATGAAAGAGGATCATAGATCTTCATAGATCTCTCCCTCCCAAATACACGTTGAAGGATTGGTTTCGACTCATTGGTGAAAGCGTAAAAAATCGTTCACAAAACCAAGTATAAAGAGCTCGAAGCTTTTTCGCTGTATTTGGTGGGATCAGCAGGGTGTAGAGGTGCTCAAACCGAATGAGACTATCACGGCGGATCTCTATCGACGTCAACTGATGCGTTTGAGTCGAGCCCTGAGAGAAAAACAACGGCTGTACGGGCAGAGACACAAAAAAGTGATTTTGTTACATGACAACGCTTGGCTTCATGTTGGAAAACCCACCTGGAAACGCTTCAGTGGGAAGTTCTACTTCACCCGCTGAATTCACCTGACATGGGAGAAAGTGGTGTGAAAAGATGTACAGACTTTTGAATGAAATGTTTTTGTTCCAGATTTTTCAATTAAAGCTTTTATTTAGTAGAAAAACAGCCAGAACTTATTCAAGAACCTAACATATACTAACGTTACTTGATTTATTCCCTCTCAATAATAACCGAAAATTCGTTTCTTCTATTAATCATGTGCATGAAGAAATTGTAGAAGTAAAAAAAAGGCAACGGATTTCTGTCAAACTGGTAGAGGGCAAATATTCGAGGTAAGTAGGGATGGGGAAACAAATAATTCATGAAGTTTTTACCGTTACCAAAGAAAAGGTGAATTAAGGGAAGGAGGAGGAGAATTTGAAGAAGAAGAAGAGGAAAGAAAAAAAAGAGACCGTTATTATAAATTTGAATGAGAATAAAAACTGAACATGGGAAGAAAAGAAGGGAAATTTTCAGGGTTCGAGGGCTATGAAGAAGAAAGATGGGGAATTTCGAGCCAGTGTAAGTAACGGTCTTTGCACCAAACAGCCATCTCTCTCTTCAGCCTCTCTCTCTCTCTCTTTCCATCTTCCCTCCATCCCCTTCTTCTTCCTTCTTCCCAGACTCAGACATTCCCATAGGAACGCAACTTACACTGCACCTCTGCAGACGCTTTTCATTACTCTCGAATCGTTTTGCCAGCTTCCATTTTGATTTTCTCAATTTCCCTTCCTCGATGAAAATCAAAACCGAGAGCTTTGTTCATGTTTCCGTCTCTCTCTCTCTCTCTCTCTCGCGTCACAAGTTGAAATTGTTTTTGCTGGGCTTTTTGTTTTGAGCTTGAGAGAAACGTGCAGGGCGTCAGTTGTCTTTTCTTTTATTTCTTTTCATCTGATGCAACATAAACTAAAGGTTAAAAGAAACACGTTCGTTTTTATTAATGTTTGTCTCAGTTTGTCGGTTTGGTTTGTTGTTTTTTAGCTTTTAGAACTTATTTTGTAGTTGTGTAGACGAAGACACAGTTTTTTGGTGAGTTTTGAGAGGAGAGAAGTGTTTAAAGTTGTTAAAACTTTGAAGCCGAAAATAGACGTTTACCCTCTCTCCAACCAAACCGTTCGTTTTCGAGGAAATCTGTAAAATCGACGGAATATCCTCAATCCATGAGCAAACAGGGGAAAAAACGTTTTCCAGGGTGCATCGCAGAAGATGAAAAAGTTTTTCCTTCAGACATGTGTGTGGCGGGGTGGTTGGGCAGGGTGGACGGGGGTTCGTTGTACGCTTAGCTTAAGCGACACGTGACTTCCGCAGTCATGCCTTCCCGGCTGGGCCACGAGGCGATCGCCAAACTCTCTCTCTCTTTCTCTCCTTCATTTTTTTTCTTTCTCTTTCTCTCTTTCCAAACGCCGCAGCCCTGACGCGTCGCTCGCCTGACACGCCCAGCCGCGAACGGCTCGATTTCTCGAACGCTCAGACTCCACACTTTTCCGGTAGAGCCTTCAACTTTTTCAATTTTCATGATTTCGTTCTACTGTCTTCTAAAACCAAAAAATATTTCTATTTTTCCACCCCTGAAGGGTAATTTGAGGAAACGGGTTCTTTCACCCACTATTTTGACCTAATCAAATCGGACAGTTTGGATTATGAAAGCGTCAGACGGTCATACGCACACTAGAAACGACAGTTTTAGACATATTCCAAAAATCTGACTCAACTTTTTCTAAACTGTCATTTAAACCTTTCTTAATAGCAACACCAAACGATAGGACGGTTTTTGGTACTTCAAATTGAATCTGTGGACGAGGAAATCCGACCGGCAGTACGGCCTTGACCTCAGTGTTCATAGCTAGGTCGCCCGGCTGGCTGTCCGACACGAATGCAGCTGAACGGAAGCGTTATTTTGCATTTGAACTAACCGGGCAGCTGCTTTCCAATACCACCGGGGTCTCCAAGTCGAGTGGACTCATCTTCGATTGTTATCTCTAACGGTTCCCGCCCTTCACACATATGAGATTCCAATCAAAGTGTGTATACAGTGATGATTCGTTTCTGAAAAGTCAATAAAAGGCTGTCTGACGCCTCTCCCGTCATTCCCCTCCTGCCTTCAAGAGAGCTTTTGTATAACTTCTCTCCTATTTAGAAAATGTGAAATAAAATTGAGCTTTGTAATGAGGAACATCATTAAGAACTAGACAAACTGGGGAGGTAATAAAAAGCAAACGGAGCTTTCAGTCTATGAAAATAGTTTCAAAACCAGATGGCAAACTCTCTTAAATTGCCTAACAACCACAAGCACGACGCCATTTTGATAGGATCCTGGTTAAAAATTAAAAAACTCTAAAAATTTAACGACGCTTCGATGAGTTTAATGCTTAAAGCATAACAAAAACAGCCAAAAGCTGCTACTGTAACTTAAAAGGGGAAGAAACTTTTCCAAATAAAAAGAAACAAAAAGGAAAAGTTGAGAGAAGAAAATTACGATGAGAAGATAGGAAAATTCTACTACAACTCCATGCCCAACTCCCCCCTCTCCCCAAAAAAGGAAAACTCAATTTTGTGTTGCTTCCACGTCACTCCAAACCCGGCAGAAACTTGAATTCTTTTGCCTCCATCCAAAAAAAACTGTAAAGCAATTTCATCGAGTGGCAAGGGAGCTTTCACCCTTCCCCCCCCACACACAAAACGGTATAAACAAGGTCCAAAATAAAGGAGCAAAGTCCCCAGTCCCAAAAATTAATTTCAATAAGAGGATTTGGTTGGTGACCGAACGGCCAAATTTTCCAATCGTTCACAATAACCCTTTTGCTATCAGATTCATTTATTATGAATTGTGTTTGCATCCTGCTGTCTTGCTTTCCTTAATTGTGATTGGTTCCTTTAGGCTAATTACGTTGGTCGTGGGTTCAGAGAAGACATTACAATCTCATAATCGTGTTTTGAACGGTATCGATGGCGAACTGGGTCATTTCCCTCTAAGCCTCAAGACCTAATTGAAGCCTCTAAAGTGTCATGTGGACACTTATAGACAATGAGCTAATCACCGAAAATGTTAGCGAGGTCGTTGTCTGCTAGTTTGTCAAATGGTTCTCGCTAATACCTCAAAGTTAGTGTGGGCCGCTGAGATGACATTGAAACTCAAACTGAAGTTACCGATTGGCGTCATCCCTGCTATTATTACGTGAAAGTAAAGGCCAAAGAAAGGCCAAAGAGGACGTGGAGGCGAACAGTCGAAGAGGAACTGGTTGCAGCAGGAAAAACTTGAGCTGTAAGAAATTGAGTTGCAAAGAAAACAGGCCTCAACCGAGTCCGATGGCGGACCTTTGTAGACGCCCTATGCTCCCAGAGGTGTAAAACGACTTATTGACTTGGTGATTATGAATAATCGTCGGGGGTTGTATTTATTCGCCTTATTTATCACTTTTACCGTAACAATACATAAGGTCTTGCCCACTCGATGGGTTAGTGCTATATTGTTAGGGCAGTTATCCTTTTGGTTAAAATTACATAAGCGTCATAACTGAAAAATACGCCCGAAATTAAAATGTTGTCTAGGACCCGCTCTATCCTTAGTCCGCCACTACTCATTTCATTAATATTGCACACTTTTAATCTAAATACGGATCGTATTTTTTGTTTTTATCAACTGATTTCTTGAAAGTTGAGATTTCTGATCCAAAACATTTCAAAGGAATTATCGAAGCAACGAAATTCACGCTTACATAAGTTAATTACGTTATTAATTAATAAGTGAATCTTTAAAACCGCATAAGTCTGACGACTTAAACTTAAGTAAAACTTAATTTCAAAGATAAGGTTTATCTTTTCATTTAGGATCAACTTCAGCACAACTTTGAAACAACTTTGTTTCCACTTTATTTTCTTTATAAATAAAAACTTCATAATTATTTATGTCTTGCATCCTAAAGTAAAGTTTACAAACTCGAAAGTCGCGCCTTAAAAAAAAAAATTTTAGTTTTCTCTTAAAACTTTTGATTTCTGGAAAAGAAAAACTTTTTCTTTTGCCAAAGCCCCAAAAATTCTTTTTTTTTCCTTCCGTTTTCTCTCTAAACTTTGTACAGTGTCATACATACGTTTTGTCTTAAAGCTATCTATCTGTCTCTCTGTCTGTCTTTCGCTTTTAAAGCTGTCTTAATAAAGTTATCTTAAAATTTTTTTGTTGTCCTGATTGTTGTATGGTTAGCTTCCTTCGTTTAGAACGAGAGTTCGGTGGCTGATAGACAATACATCTGTCTGTCTGTCTATCTATTTCTGTATCATTCTCTTTACTAAATTTTGTAAGAGTTAAATTGAGACGAAAAAAATTTTACCAGGTCGGGGTAGTGATGTTGATAACCAACCGTCTCGTCTTTTCGTTCCACACGTGGGTTTTCACGGTGGGTTCACGGTCGTGCCACGTGTCAAGTCCGTTTATCGCTCTCTCCAGGAATTAACTACGATGACTAACAAACGATTATTCCTTCAGTACACGCCACTGTAAATGAAAATTTGTTATACGAAGGAAAACACATCTTAGGGAAAACTTTAGGCCGCTGAGTCGAAATTAAGGAATCGGAAGCTTTGGCTTTATTTCCATTTCCTGTTTGGAATTTGTTCACAACGTCAACGATTTGAACCGTTTTGGGGTGGAAATGGTTATCAAACCTCCCGGGAAGGTTAGACTCTTAAATATATCTGGATGGCTAGTTCTTGATCGAGGAATCGTTATCATGCCTTAGAGTCATCAACCACAAAAACAAATTTCTGCCACACCATCTTTACAACTCTTTCCATAAAACGCACAAAAGTGAGAGAAATAAAGGAAATGGTATGATAGAAGGGCCTAAACAAATTAAATTCGGGGAGAGTTCATCGCCGGTCAGAAATAAAAGTTAGCCAGGTGATGAATATGACCTCATAGGTGCTCCCATTGTTAGCGGAGCAGCTGCTTAAAATATAATAAAAAAATTATAATGACCATGAAACCAAGAAAAAGGTTTTTTTGAAAATAAACCTTAATACTAAACCTGTAGCTGTGGATTTTGACAGCCTGAAGGCCTGATTGACACGTTCGAAGGAGAAATTCTTCACGGTTCGCACACGTGAACGAAGAATCTTGGATGACGTTCGCTTCGGTTTGCGAAATTCGAATCTCTGCCAGGATTCAGGACCGGCTCTCCTGTCGATAAATACTGTATGCGATTCTTTCTCCGTCTTGCTTTTTAGCTCTTATACTTGTTTGAAGCGTTTTGTGAAAGCCGTTCACGGCTTAGAATTTTTTATTCATCATGAACGTGTGCGTAACTTTTGAAATAAACAAAACAATAACACGGTAAAAGACTATTTGCTTAAAATGTGAAATATTTATGAAATATATTTTTGCAGGCGGGTGGATTACTTTAGAAATGTATTCTAGACAGAAGTGTGCAATACTTTTGAAAGAAACTTTTCCATTTAGAGCAATATTTATGAAATTAAGCTCCCAAGTAAAGTGATCAGGACTTTTGAAAAGAATCCTGTGTTTGGAATATACACGAAATTTATTCTTCAAGAGCGTGTGCATAACTTTTGAAATAAAAAGGACAGTAAAAAGGTTTTTTGATTCAAGTATGAAATACTTTTTTTGGTCTCTTCCTTTTCTCTGTAGTTTTTCTACTCTTTCAACTACTTTCCTCACTCGCTCTTCATTCAAGCCAAGTTGCATAAAACCCCTCCCGCCAATTCTCGGGAGCACGTAAACTCTCACACAAAACCTAAAAAATGTTTACAATCTCGGACTTGGAGACAGAGGCAGTTAACTGACAGATAAATCAAAAAGGAAATTCGTGGCAAGCGTTTTTGGTATTTCCGCAGCAAAAAACTGTTCATCCTTGAAGCTTTCTCACTCGACTGGCTATTGGTATACAATTGTTCCTCCTCCTCCGCATTTTCAGTTTTTTTCTTTTTCTTTTGCAACGTAACGTTTTCCCGGAATGTTTTAATAAAGTTCGGAGTGAGAGAGAGATGGAGAAGCAAAGAGGTTTTTTATTATAAAAATTAAAACGAAGGAAACAGCGCAATGGCGAGCTTTTAACGCAAATGATCAAATGTCCATTTTGAAAGTATCAAAGGAAATTCAAAACATTCCTCTTCCTCCCCTTTCCCTTTTCGTTTTTGTTTCATTATTCTCTTTAATATATGCCCTCTCGGTTTTTTTGTTCTTTCTCTTTTGTTTTCCTTTCTTTCTCATTTTTCTCGCTCAGCAACCAGGGGATACCTTCGCTGTTGCCCAGTTTTTTATTTAACACAGGAAAGACCAGAGCTTTTGTGTACCCATACTAAGCATACCTATAAAGCAGTCAAAATGACTCTGGGTTATCTAGTTAATTTCATAGAAACATGTAAACATGACGTATATGGTTTATAACTGTAAAATGTTACAAAATATATTTTAAGAATTTTTTCCCCCACCTTCAAATTTCCAGAAAAATCCCGGCGCTCGGCCTCCTCTCCCCCAAAAAAACCATGAAAGCCGGTGGAGAGTTAACTCATTTCAGCTGGAGCTTTTGCAATTAATTACAAATGACACTAAATTGTAGTTTAAATGTAAACAAAAAAAATTTAACTAAATAAATTTATTTTCGCAATGTTCGGCCGAGATTTATGGTCGAGGAAAAAAATTTAAATTAAGAGTTAAAAATTTTGCTCAAGTTTCACACCCCCCAAAAAAATTTTTTTTCTGTGATGGAGGAGAGGGGGTGAAGGCAGTGCGGGTTTTGTAACTGTTTAATTAAATAAGAGATTCATGATAAACAAAGACTTTAACATACATAATTCTCTTACTTCTCTTAATAAATAAAAAAATAAGTTACGTGAAAGCTCCAGAAATTTTTTCTTCCCTCTCTGTTATCTAATCGGCACTAATTACTAAAAAGTCTGAAATCGGTCACACTCTTGGCATTGAAACAAATCGAGTCAAACTCAAAGGATGAATCGGAAGGAAACCTTTGCGACCACTTGACTTGAGATGATTTCCCGATTATGCTAATTATTTGAAAAAGCTCGAAATATCGGTCAAAAATAAGGATCCTCGAGTCGAATGTCAAGTCGTCGCTTCTCCACGGGTGTGATACGTGGAAGGTGACGGGGGACATAACCCACAGGATCCAATCTACAGTAATTCTTAAGAGCAGTTGTGGAGGTAAGGTGGCCCAGTGTCATCTCAAAGAAATACTAAGGCTCCGAACGCACCAGAAGCCTTGAAAACACATGTGAGAGAAAGGAAATTAAGGTGGATCGGGAAAATTCTCCGCCGAGAACATGATCAGATGCCAAAACAAAGTCCTCGATCGGAATTTCCAAGGAAACAGGAAAAAAGGAAGACCAAGGAAAACGTGGAGGCGAACAGTCGAAGACGAGCTGGGTTGAGCAGGAACAACTTCGGCTGCAGCAAAGGAAACAGGCCTCACCCGAGTCCGATGGCGGATTCTTGTAGACGCCCTATACGTCCCAGAAGCGTAAAGGACTTATTATATAAAATATCGGTCATCAGAAGAATACAGCAAACTCTTCCACTGCAGAAGATAATTTTCAAAGCTTTTAAACAAAGACCAGTCACTGATACCACCCACTCAATACTCTCACTTCGCCCAGATGACAACAGACAACAAATTTTTAATCTTCGAACGACCATAATCGATTTAGGGTCTTGGGAGCGAAGTTCTAGACTGCGTCCTAGGTTTCAATAATTGACTTTATCTACGAAGCTTCATAGGACAAGTCAAAAAGCTGTAGACCCAAAAGTTTCTCGAGGCTTTAACGAGGAAGAGGAAGAAGAGAAGGCGGTGGGGTACAAGTTAGAGAAAGTATCGGTGACCACGATAGCTGGGAAATTTCGATAAATTTTCTTTCAGTTATTTTTCAAAGAAAGTTTGAAAAAGTTACAACTTTCAACCCATTTTATGCGTTCCTTACAAATCCTAGAGAAGTGTAGGGAATAAGAAGGACCACGTACCACCTTCGAGATGCTCCCAATGGTGCCTGATCATAGTGTTAGTAGGATGTCCTTCTCCTATGCCCAAAGCAGATGGATTGGTTCTTGTTATCAACTCATTTTGAGCAAGAAAGATGGACGAAATATACACTCATTGTAGTACACCCTACAATTTAGTTACAAAATAATAATTTTAAAGAAATTTTAGAAATTTACTTTATATTTGAAACTGAAATGGCGTGAAGGTGATGTAATACAACAATTTATTATATTGAAAGAGAGTGGGAAACAAGATAGAAGATGGATCAGAGTTGGGACTTTGGAACTTACATAGGTTATGAGGAGAAAGATGGAAAGATCAGTAGGAGAGAAGTGTTGCCTATCTACTTTAGAACACCCAAGTGAGGAGTTTTAGTTGGAACACTTAAACAGAATGAAAACAGAGAGATTGGCATACTTTGGTTTAGGTGGATGGAGGGCCCTGCCTGTGAGGATGGAATCAACCCAGTTCTGTCCACCAGGAGCTAAACAGTAACTCCAGTAATTGAAAATTTGTGTTTCTCTTTGCTTTTTAATGACCTTATGTTGAAAACGCCGTAGCAGGATATACAATATAAATATATAATATTAACAAAAAATAAATAATTCCTTGATCCTCATCCGATAGCAACAGGCACAATGTCCGTGGGCGCCATGACGTTGGCGAGTAACCCCCAATCACTTCCCCCAAAAAGAGAAAGGAAATCAAATAAATAAATAAACACCAAAATCCATTATTAATAATTCAACTCTATTTGCAGACAAATAAATCCTAACAATGGCCCACGACAAAAAAAAACTTTTAATACCTGCACATAAAATGAAATGCCGCCAAAACAAAAAAATCTGAGCTTTCCTTTCGTTTTCTCTATGGCTACATTCATTTATATTAATTAATATTATTGTTCTTTATTCATTCAATTTATTCATTTTATAATATATATTCATGGTATAATAATTTCAATGTAATAAAAATAGAAAAAATCACTACCTAATAATAGTCTCTCAAAAGTAATTTTTTTTTCCTTTTTTTTACTTTTCCTTCCTTTTTTAATTTGTGCAAAAAAATGATTTCTAAATCCCAAATATTATCATTAATATTATTATTCATTAATTAATATTATCAATAATATTAATCCTTCTTTTAAGAGAGACAGACACAGAGAGAGATTACACATCTAAAATGTAAAAAGGATCAAGTACGACAAAGATCTCTAACATTTCAAACTTGGTTGAAGGAAACATGTCCCTTTTTTATGCGGTTTTACAAGCGCACAAAAAAACAACACAAAACGATTTTTAACTTTCAACGTGATCAAGTTAAACAAAAGGAAAATTAATTACTTAATTATTTTGTACGGAAAGAAATTAAGCACTGACGCAATGGAAAGTTTTTTTTTGGTTGCTGTTGCTGTTGGGAGGTTGAACGATACGATTCGTCAGTTTCAAGCTTTTGAAGAGGGTGATGAGGGTGAGTGGGGGTGAGTTATTTGATTCTGTGTTTAATTACGGTCGACGATATTTCAGAAACGTTCCAGGTTTTTTAGATTTCAATGTTTGTTAATTTATTTGCTGAAGTTTTTGTGGGTGTTACTCTCGACTGATTGACTTCTGATTTATTTATTTTATTTTATAGCTGTGTCAATTTTATGCAGAAACGGAGGACTAGTTGGACAGATTTGGATGTCCGTTGTTAAGAAGAGAGATAGAGAGAGATAGAGAAAGTTTTAAATGTTCCTTTTTTATGCGGTTAGTAGCAATCGCACAAAAAGGGACAAATGATTATTATTACTTATTTATTGTCTTTCGGTTGGAAAACTTTGAGCTAGAAAAAAACCTCGAGCGGTTTCTAAGAGCTCAAGGGGTCCTTGAGACAGGTATAGAAGAACCTGACCAATTACTTTGATTTCAGGTTTCGGCTGGGGGATTTTCCACCGGAAATCACACCGAGTTCTTCGGAAGGAGCTATTGCTTTTGTGTCGCAAAAATACTTTGACATACCATGACGTCTTCACCTTCGAGAAAGTTTAAGACCTTTACACCAGACTTAGATTTGAGAACTTTTGCCACTGACACGTAAGGCTCCATTTCAACCCCCAAAAGTATCTGATTTAAACGATATTCAACACAACCGATCCTACTCCTTTCATCCAGCCGCTTCTCTTCATCTAAAATGGCTGAAATCTTCCAGGTTATTAGAAAACATCTCAAAGCCAACCCCCCCGCCCCCAAACATCGAAACACCTTCAAGCTGTATATATTCCAAACCCAAAATACAAAATTTTCTGGAATTACTCCTGGAGCCTAAAACCCCGATCTCTCATTTTTCAATTAACCACTCTCACCCCCTCAGCCCCCCCGACAAGAAGCAAGACAGATTAGTGCTCCCATCATCAGGATATCCATCCATTGCCACGACCATTTTTCTTTTTATTATTCTCTCTGGCATGAAAAATAAATTTTTCCTGCCACTTCAATTTTGAAATAAAAAACAAAAAAAAATTTTTTTTACGCTTTATGTAAATACTTTCCTTTTTATATTATCATAATAATATATATATATTAATCATTATATAATCGTCATTAATTTTAAATTCTAAATATATATATTACTGCTTTTGTGAAAAAGTAAAAAAATAAAAAAAAGAAAAACAATTTTTATTTTTGTTATCATATTATTATTATTATTTATTCTCATTAACATTTACCTAATTAATTATTAATTAATTAATTAATAATATATAGAAAACGATAAATATTTTTTCCAATAAAATTTTTTTACAATTAAGAGCCAAAAAATTTAAAAGAAAGGAATTAAGAATTTAAAAAGAAAAATTTCCTTCATGTTATGTTTTTCTTCTGCCACGATTCTAAGGGAAAAGAAAATCCATCACAAAAAAAAATCATTTCGAACCCAAACCGCCATCCGGGGTAATTAAGTATCAACTTCCGGCTTGTATCCGGATGACGATTTGTGGTTAAACACACACCAATCAAAAATTTAAAAAAAACGACAGATAAATAATATAAGATGATCGAGCTGTACATAAGGAAAACAAACTCGATTAAACGGGGAATGACATACTGAAGAAATTTGAGGGAAAAAATTTTTTTTCTCAGGTGGCGGGGGAAAGGTTGCAAGTCGTTCCCTTACCCCTGTCCCTCAATTTTGAAATTATTTACAAAAATTTGGGAAGTTTTATCTTTTTGGCTGTGAGGATAAAAAAAAATTTTTTTTTGTTTTTGGTCAGACAAACTTCAATCTGATTTTTATATAAATCTTTTTTAATTTATTTAAAAAAATTGTCTTTGAAATTGCTTTAGGAATCATTTATTTATTGATTTATTCATTTATTAATAAGTGTCTTTCCAAGACGTACAGACAAAAATATGAACGCCATTTTTTTTTATAAATTAAATTAATTTATCAGCTGCGGAAGTGGATAAAACCGGAGATTTATCTCTTCAAATTTTATCAAACATAAACTGGGGGTTGAGAGGGGTGGTCGAACCACATCCAAAGCTAAATTCATCTACTTTTCGATTACTTTTATATAAATTTCAAATAAAAATTACTAATTCGTCCAACACGCACATATACTGTATCATAAATAATAATATCCACTAACACATGACGTTCTATAAATATATACCTATTAGTTTTTTTGAGCACGTTACAGTTATATTTTGTCAAAATTTTCAAATTTTTTCCTTTTTTTTTGTCAAATTTTGATTAAATTTTTATTTTTCTATTTATGTATTCTCTAAAGACTTTAAATTTTTATTTTAATGTAAGATGATGATATCAAAAAAGAACCACGTATACATGATTTCGTGATAGAAGGAATGATGAGTATTTCGGGGGTAGATGGATGGGAGTTGTGGGGATGAAATTGGGCTTTACTGTGATGAAGTTGAAGGTTTCTGAAGAAAATCAATCCGGTTTCTTTGATTGTTTCTGGTGAATGAGTTTTTGGGGGAGTGCTTGGGGTTGCTATGGGTTAATTAGATTTATATATGGTCTTTAATTTCTTTTGGCGTAAGCTCCAGACATTTTTTTCCTGTGGGGGAATAGGAGTGAGTTTTTTTCTTTGGAACTGGAAGTTTGCTATATGAATTTGTTTTTGCTTGGCGACTGGGAGATTTTACTTCCGGTCGTCAGTATTTTTTCTCTAAATCACAAATGATAACTGTAACCATTGTAAACCCCAATTTCAAACTCATCATTCAAAATTAACCCCTTAAACACAAAATCGAATCTGTCAATCGATCACAATCCCAACCTGAAACTTCAACCCCAAACTCAACCCAAGACAAACCCCAAAAAAGCCAAAACTTCCTCCTTTCGGGAAAATCAAAAACCGAAGAATCAAGACATCGACCAACTCTTATCCCCTTCCCGCCCCTCGGGAAACTCCGAACAAACTCAAACCCAAAAACAACCACACAATTAACTCGAGAAAACCTTTCAACAAAATCATCCCAAATCCCGAGACGATGGTCATCGACAGGAAAAGCGAATGATGATCCAACGGGAGAAAAGGAAAAATTAGGAGAGGGAAACAGGGATTTGGGGACTTCATGGTTTTCCGGGAGCGAAGTGATGAATATTAAGAAACCCAAACAAGACAAATATACAGAAAAAAAATCCTGATTTTATATATTAGAAATCTACTGTATTAAGAAACGTACTTTTTTTTCCTTCTTTTTTCGCTTTTTTAAGTTGATAAGATATTATTATAATCTAAATATCAAAAAAACTTACGGCTACAAAGTTGCCTATCACAATAACATAGAAATACTAATTTATAATACCGCAATAAACAATACATTAAAAAAAACAGCTAACAAAAATCAATTTTTTTTAATTACTTTTTTTTAAAAATTAATATGGGTTTTATAATATAATAATATATTAGTATTATGGGATATGTATGATTTATTGTTCAGGGGAGAGAAAACTACCTTTTAAAAAATCTTTTTTTCTTCAAAATGATTTTTTTTTCTCAACAGTCTTTAAACAAAATACTCTTGTGGCGTTTTCCAATTTATTTACTTTTTTTTAAATAATTTATTTTTTCTATTTACCGATAGAAAAAAAATCTTTTTTTTTCGTTTTATTTAAGCAAAAGAAACCACAAGACAGTCATTTACGTCATAGTATCTTTTTGTAGAGGAGATGTCGGCGGGGCAGGGGGGTTAGGTGGTGGAGGCGGCGCAAATGTATACACCAAAATCAGTATAGAAAATAATGATTTTTACATAGTTTTGTGTTTTAGTTTTTTTTTTAATTGGCATCGTTTGATGATAGTTAAGAATAAAAAAAATTGCTGAGATGTGAGTGCGATATGCAACCCTCTCAATGACCTTAAACACACGTAAACATACACTAAAGGAATGACTGTATGAGTGTGAGATACAATTTTTCTTTTATTGGGGATGAGGTGGTTTGTTTAAATTGTTATTATCGATTGGCAACACTTCAAAAAAGTCTGTTTTGAAACGTGAGATAGGGGTTGTATCGTACATACACAAACAGAATGTCAACCCTCGAGCAAAGGTAGTGGAGAAGATTCCTGATAGAAATAAAACTTTCCTTCTTGACTATTGTCTATAGGGCTTTCCATCTAACTCAAAATTTTTATTCAAAAGAAAATCCCAGAGGTGATTAATACGGTGGAAACCCAAATTCAAGGATGATTGGAAAAGAAATCAAATTCCTCACCCCCTCAAAATTCCAATCAACCAGAACACTGTTACTACGAAAAACGGGTACGATTCAACCCATTCCTACCCGGATCCCTATCCTCACCCCAACCCCAGGAATTCATCAACCAAAAAGCGAGGTTGCACTTGCACAACACCCTCATGTCATCATATCATCATGCAAACAATCATTATCTACTAAAACACAATCCACTATATATTAATACAACCAAAAGGGAATGAACTAAACACGAAAGGATAGCCGCTACAAGGTATATATAGACTGATATACAGAGAAAAAAAACGGCGAACACAAAACCTACAGCAGCAGCAGCAGCATCAATAAATACATTCTTGTGGCAGTTTTTCGAAATCACAGCCTTGGCTGAGATTGTCTTTTGTCTGACCAAAGCAAAAATTTTTTTTTGACAATTTTTCTAATCAAATTATTAAATTTTTTTTAATCGTATTTTCAAAATTTTTTTTTATTTCCAAAACATCCAACATCTAAAAACCAAAATTTGGGAACTAAAGACATAAAAAAACTAAAAAAATAAAAAAAACTAAATACAGTTTTGACACAAACAAGTCAAAACACTCAAAATATATTATTTCTGACACAAAAAAAACTCATCTCAACATCTTCACCATTCAATCAATCAATCAAAAAAAACAAACTCAAAATCAAAATCCTCATTATATTATATTATATCATGTAATTAAAAAATAATCTCCTTAATAATGTAATTATTTGCTTTTAAATAGTTTTTATTAATACAGACATACGGTCGTAGCATATAAAAAAAAGAGAATCAATCAATAAAAAAAACGGAAATGAAAAATATATAATATACATCTTGCAAAAAGGAATTATACTTATTTATTCATATATATATATTTATATATTACTTAAAAGTGTGAAAAATATAATTAATAAAAACTCCCTGACGACAAAAATCTACAAAAAATTGGCAAGTTAATTTTCTTTTTAATCTGTTTTTATTATTAATCAATCAATTAAGTAATTTATTTAAAAACTTTCTATACCCTATTGACAAAAAAAAATTCTTTTTTTCATTTTCTTTACAATATAATTTATTATAATGAAATTGTACTTAGTGTCGGTTTTTCCTTTCCAAAACGAGGTATACTGATAACCAGAGAAACCAAATTTAAAATCAATTATCTTATACTAAATCAATTTCAGGTGAGAAACTGACAGAAAGAAATTAAAAACATTTCGATCGCGAATGACATACAAACAAAATCAATTAACTAATTAATTAGGAGAGAAGGGGTGTCGGGGAGGAAAAATTAATAGAATCAAAGTATCAAACATATTATACACAATTTCTTTTTATACATTAAAATTAATATAAAAAAAAGAAAGAAAAAAAAGGTTTTTTTATGTTTCATCTTTGTTTCTTTTAAATTAATTGAATCAATATAAAAAAATACATAAAAACATTTTTTTTCAATAACAAAAAATAGAGATAAACGGTTTTCTATTATCTAAATAACTTTTTTTTTCTTTAGCTTTTTTTAATTTTCTCAGTTATAATTTATTTATAATAATAATGTCTTCCTTTGTTTTCTATTTTGTATCGTTTTTTCGTTGTACAGACTTTATTTACCTATTTTGGAACAGAACATAATTTAATTAAATTAAAAAAAGAAATTTCATTTAGAAATGTCACCATGAAACATTTTACGTGAATACTGATATTTCTATTTATGTATCAATACTTATGTATTTACTTATATACCGGGGTCGAATAAAATAATTAAAAAAAATAATAATAATAAAATAAAACAAACAACCTCCGAGTTTTTATTTGTTGACAATTTTTTGGCGCCAAATAAAATTCTGTCACAGCGCTCGTTAGCTGATTGGACGAGATAAAACCCAATAATCGACTAATCCAAAGGAAGCTTATTTGGTTTTGATTTCAAAGCAAAAAAAATTAAAAGTGGGGGCAGGGAACGAGAATAAAAATTGGAGGAAATAATTTTTCCAAGCGGACAAAAGCCAAAACAAAAAGCGGAAACAAAACAGACGAAACGGAAATGACGGAGAAAACAAATCGTGAAAAACAAAAACAAAATTATGGCAAAATTAACAATTTCAAAAAAAAAGAAATTGCCATTCACGTCTCTGAGAAAATTAATTAATTACTTTAATTAATTACTGATGAAATTTAAGAAGATCACCATTTTCCGTCTATTTCGTCGGTTTTGACCGTCTTCTAAGTTTCCGACAAAAAAATTTTTTTTGGGGAAATCCGACACTTGACCGCACCTAAAATCTAAAAACTTACGTGAGTATCTGAAAGTTACTTTAGAAAAAAAGAAGGAATTAAATCAATGTTGCTTACGAAAACTCCTACCTACCAATCAATCATTTCAAAAATCCTTCGAATCAGCACTAGTGAACGATCAGAGAGGGGTGTGTGGGGGGTTAGGTTAAGGGAAACGGATACACAAAGGGCTTAGGATAGCTTCGGTCTTCCACTCTAACTATCCACTCACCGATATAAATTTCCCAAAGTTCCAAACCCCGACACCACCCATGTCTTATATCCAAAACCCATCAACCAAACACCATCATAATCAATCTGATACCCAAATTTATCTCAAGTTAAGTACAGGAGCCACTGAGGGGAGCCCTCGAAAATTAAAAATAAAAGAAAACCAACAGAATACTTTTTCCCTGCCTACAGCAATCGCTGGATTATGAACCAAAAACAAAAACAAAAACCAAAAATCACTCTCACAGAATTTTCCAACATGGCCGCCAAACTTTTTGAAAACTTAAAAAATAAAATCCCAACTCAAAAGTATAACAGGTCAGGTCACTCCCAAACCCCCAA
Organism: Columbicola columbae; assembly: GCA_016920875.1. Taxonomy (NCBI): domain Eukaryota; kingdom Metazoa; phylum Arthropoda; class Insecta; order Psocodea; family Philopteridae; genus Columbicola; species Columbicola columbae. The sequence continues at coordinate 16,611,220 of JADMLL010000003.1, read as the reverse complement.
ATAAAAAAAATCAAACTTAAGTACAACTGCCAAAACAGTTTGGCGGCCGGAAAATCCAAAAACCCGACCCAAATTCATTGGGGAAAAATCGGTGAAGGGTAGAATGGATCTAAACAGGGGAGGGGGATGATAAAGACAAATGACAAAAATTTTCATTCCAGCAAACAGTCAAACCTAAAAAAAATCAAGTGACTCAAGTTTCGCCGGCCAAATCAGATATTAAAAAAAAAGTCCTCAATAAAACTGAGGTCAGTGCAAAACGAGGATTTGCCCAGGGAATCCAGGGTTGTCACCATTTCTAATTCCTCCAATCATAGCTCTTTAAAAAATAATAATAATAAAAACAAGGAAACACTCAAAACTTATACTCGTTTATACAAAATCATGGTTTTTTTCTTTCATACAACCTATAACAAAATGTAACAAAGAAAAACAAACTTTTTTTTGAGTTTTAACAAATAACTAAAAAATACTCTTAAAAAAATGTTGTAAGTCGGCCATTAAAATTAATAATAAAAAAAATGCCTCCAAACAAAATACAAAAATACTTTTTTTAGGAACAAACATTAAAAAAAATGAAAATCTTACAAAAGAAAAAAAAACCTACTAATAGCTTGAGATGTTGATAACACTGAGATAAGGGAAAGAGAAAATGAGAGAGGAGACGAAAGGATAAAGGAGAGAGAGAGAAACTAAACGAGTGTGACTATCGATTGTGTGCGATTTCTGCAATACGCCAAACTAAAGAAAATCGACGCAAGAAACAGTCCCACTTCCATTTTATCCCACTCCAGTTAATATATGTCCCAAAATTACACTAAAAAAGGGCCCCGGAGGGGTGCGTTTGGGGAGAATCCCTTGCGTCAAACTAAAACCAAAAAAAAGCAAATTCATTACAATCTGGGTGATATGCCTCCGCATTGAAAAGGGAAAAAGAAAGAGGGAGTATCTGTGGTAGCAATTGAAGATGGTAACAAAAGCGAAATGGCAGAAATCGCTGGAAATGATTAATAAACAAGAAATCAAAACATAATTCTTAAAAAAATAAAATTCAGGAAAAGGTAATAAAATTAAGTCTTTTCGTTTTTAGTGTCTGTGTCTGGGGGTAAAAATCTAGCGCCTATTTATAAAAGAAAGCGGGGGTGGGGAGGGGACTTATGAGAAAATGCGGATTGCTTGACAGACGGTGCGAGAGCAGATCGGGCAAGAAGGTTCAGATCCCTCGCAGAGACGAGTAGCGCAGTCCAAACAGAACAGATTGTGACCGCAAGGAACTAGTGCTGCGTTGATCTCCTTATCCATGCACACGAGACATTCTCTCTTATTCCCTAAATTCAGGCCCGTGATGCTGGGAAGGGAATCTGTCGGTGAAGCCGAAGCTGCCGGCGAGGGCCGAGTCGTTATTCCCGTCGTACTAGCCGAAGATGGAAAAGACCAGATGTTTGAAGAAGCCGTCGAGGTTTCGAACCCGGGAGATTCGCCGATGCCTTCGTCCCTCTCGAGACTCGAATTCCAAATGGATACGAGATCGCCGAGTCGGCCGTTCGAAGAGGAACTGCTGGAGCTTAAGGATCCAGATGAGCTGAATGCTCCAGAGCTTGTCGAGGAAGTGAGCGATGCCGCAGGAAACATGTTCAGTGAGTTCTCTGACGTAATAGCTGATGAGTTGGTTCCCGTGGGTTCTAAACAACTAAAAAGGCTTCCCAAACCAGTCTTGTATAAGGATGCAAGTAGTTCGGAGTTTTCTTCGATGAGAGAAGACCCAAGCAAATCAGTGAGAGCGTTGGCTCCGTTCAGAGCAGCGGCACCGGTTCGCATTGCGATGTGAGCTTCGATCTCTCGTCTGGCCGACTGAACATTTTCCGGGAGTCCGCTCACCTCGAACACGGGCTCCTTGTCTCGCGACGGAGTCACGATATAAGTGTGTGTCTGCTGTTGAATCCTTTTGATGGTTGCGCCTTTGGGACCGACCACGAGACCGACAACTCGATACGGCACCCTAACTTGAATGGTTACTTGACCGGGAATATTGGATGGGGGCCCGGGGGGAGACAAACCTCCAAGAAGTCCTCCCAGATTAGTCTTTCTTGAAGCTCTGATTTGAGAGAAATGTTCCGCTGCAGAAAGGATTTCGCGCTTCGCCTTGGCCACATCCTCCTTCCGTCCAGTGACAACGAACACGGGCTCTTCACCTCGCACTGGCGTTTTGATGTAAGTGTTTGTCTTCGCCCGGAGTGCTTTGATCTTACAGCCTGCAACGTAAAAGAAACAAAAAAAAATCTCGTTAATTAACTGAGAACATGACTCGAAACTGAAGGAGGTGTTAAGTTACTTCTCCTCTTTCTTAACAAGAAAAAAAATCCCATACTTCTAATGTTCCCAAACTAAACGTCCACGAACAAGAAAAAGCGGGCCAAAGCCAGGAAACCTCGGTCCATTGATTGTGAAACCACCAAAGGCGGAAACTCAACAACCACGACTCGTTTTCTCCCTATGTAAACTAATACCCAACGGACACTGTTGCCCAACAACCTCCCACCCCTCCCATACTCCTCCCGTCCTTTTTTCTCTATTTAGTTTTCAACTTCTTATATTTTCAATAATTTGATTAATATGTCTCTGCGAGCAATTAGAACCAATTACGAGCTAGCCGACCGAGGATGGGTCATCACGAAAAACGAGAGGGAACGAAAATGTATCAACTAATTCAACCGACTTTTTGGACTCTTCTTCCATATATCCCGTCTTTACTGTTGAGAGACCGAGAAGAACACCAATTTCCCGTTCCTTCGTTCTTCCCCTTTACCTAAACCATAATACACGATTCCTTATCAGAAACTACTTTCAAAAACTACAAACTAAACTGACTACAACAAGCAATAACAAATGTCTTCAAATGTAAGAGCGCATTTAAACCAAACACAAAAAAAAACAGCCAGATGTCCTCAATTGGCGGTCCAAAAGAAAATCGTTTCCTTTCCAAAAATACAAAATAAGACATGAAAAAGAAAACAAAATGCTGTACAGAATGTTCTGTGGAAAGTCTATAAATCAAAATACTAAAAAAAACTCAAAAAGAGAATTTTACAACCGAAACCAATTCAACGAGTCCCTTTAAATCAATCCATCCTCAGGTAGACAACAATTTCTAAGAATTTTTCCAAAAAGTCCAAAAACCCGACAAGGATTCTCAACAAAGAGATAAAAAAATTAAGAAGGAATCTTCTGACAAAAATGCCGAACCTAAAAAAAAAATTCTACCAAGTGGAAAGGTTCGCAAAATTCCAAACCCTCGGAAAAGTGCTTCAACATCATCAACCCTTGAATTCCACTGATACAAAAGCCATCACCAGGACAATCACATCCAGATATTTTTCTCCTCCTCCTCCCAACCTTCCAGCTTTCAGCAAGCATACCAAGTGATCCCCAAAAAGAGTCGAGAAGGAAAAACAGAAAACAGACACAAAAACACAAAAACGCTAAGAATTCGGAATTGGCGAGGTATCATATGAATGAAGTTACTCGAGTAGCCGTCTCGAAACTCGAAGTTCTTGGTGCAGCATATTTTTCTTTCTTCATCTTTTCCTCTCTTCAAATAAATTCCCTCTTCCTCTCAATCACTACCACCACCAACACCAACCTCCTTCTCCTCCTCCGTTTTCTTACTTCGACTCAAATCAATTAAATTATCTAACGACTGGCCACCAGAAAACACCTTCATGCTTCCTCGCAATTTTTCGCTAACAAAGTGCCCCTTACTGTTTTAGAAACCGCGTAAAAAAAGTCTAACGTTTACGGTATAACACTTCAGTCTCACCACTGAAGACGCCAAAAGTCTGACTTAGTTTGAAGCGTTTTGAAGAAAAAAAATCCTTAACTGATTTACAACTTCTTTTTACGCGGTTTGTAATAAACCCAAAAAATGTCACAATGTTTTAGTTTTCATTCTGTTCTGCCAAAAACCTGATTTCCCTCACCCGAACCCAACAACACGACCACGATTTTGCTGACACATCTCCCAAACGACTTCGTTCATAAATCCCAATTCAAACGCAGACTACATGCGTCATTCACCAAATTTTTTATTATCCCTTTGCACTCAAGACCTTTTTTAAGCGAAAATAATAAAAACCTTCTTCGTGGTGGCAACCCAATTTCAAACAAGCAATGACGTTTTCATCTCCTTGTGATACGTTACAAACGGAAATTCTTGCAAATATTTCATTTCATAAATAATGCACACTTTTAAGGAGGCTCCACTTTATAAGCAGGACAACAAGAAACAAAACTTATAAAACCAAAAGGTGTGCGAAGGTTCAAAGGGTTAATTAACTCAACCGATCATTTCCAGCGACGAGAAACGCGTGGGTGCCACAAAAAAAATTCCGAGTATGGCAAGAACCCATAAAAACCATTCCGCGACGACAAAAATGTGGGTTCTTCGATGGTGGCCACCTTAAAAACCTGCCGCGTCCAATATAGTCACCGATAAATTATAAACAGATTAACACAAAGTTCTTGAATCGGATAGAATATCCCAAAAATCCTCCTCCAGAAAGCTCATAAAAACCAGAGAAGAGGAAAAGATGGAATCTAAAAAACCGCAATGCATCTAGTATTTAAAAAGAAAGAAAAACCATAGACAATTACATGGTAACAAGACAAAGAAATTGTCGGTCGGTCAGTTTGTCCGACCTTCAACTGTAGCACCAAAGTATGTATAATGATGGAATCACCTTGGTGGGGGAAGATCCTCGACTCTCTCGAAGGCCTCAACCGAAGGAGCTGGACAATGTTCTTATGTCACGTGGCTTCTCAGTCCATGAATTTTTTTTCCATTCGTCTCTCATTCGACGAGAAAAATCACCGGAAACCACTCTCGTCTTCTTCGTCTTTCCCATTTTCCATGACCGAGAACCCAGTCGCGGTCATTGGAGAAACCAGACGGGAACGGAAACATAAAAACAGCCTCTCGTTCGCTCTTTCTGCATCCCAGATTCACGCATACGTACCTGCGGGTACCTGGGTCGTTTCTTTCTTTAACTTCTTTTCTCTTTCATTCTTTTTTATTTTTAACAGGTATAAATGCGACGAAGGATTTTCAATTTGTTCGACACCGAGAACAAATGGATTATTGTTTTCGGTTGATATCACCAAAAACCAACTTAAACCCTGGTACCTGAAAACTGTTTGTTTTTTCGCATTCCTAAGGTTTGGGAATTTTTTTTGTTTCATTTATGCAAACCAAATACAAAGTCGGTTCTTCTTCCTTAGGAATAAAAAAATCGTCCAAAGCGCCGTTACCAGTCTAGGCGGTCATCTGAACCTGGCGATATGAGTTTCATTTGCATACCTCGACGTTTATGAATCATTTCCAAAGAGCTCTGCTATCGAACTCGCGACCACGTGATCCCCATCTCTTTTTCTCTCTCCTCTTACCTCGATGTATCCCAGGAGAAAACCCGAGTCAATTCCATCCGATTCCGATGGCAATTACAACACAGAAAAGCTCTCTCTTTCGTCTACGTTTTTTTTCTTTTTCAATTCTCCTGTCTCCCGTTTCCTCTCCGACAAATCGATATCGACTGTCAGTAACGCTCCTCGAAAACTTTAATAATTTAAGAAACATCACACAGAAACTGAAGGAAAGGAGAGAGAGAGAGAGAGAGAGAGAGAGAGACAGACAGAACAGAACCAAAGTAGAAAAAACCCATTCTTTCGCTTACTCCTCGGCCTCCAACTTTTTTCATCCCCATCCCTCCCACTCTGACAAAATGAAACTTACAACAGGAAAAGAGAAAAGAGAATGAAATTTTTCAGGAAAAAATTAAAAGTCTGCTCTCTCACCAAAGTCTGTTCCTTCCTTAACTTCAATATTTTTAGCTCTTATAGCAATAAAAAATCTTTTCCTGGCACTTAAGTTGATAGAAACTCTCCTCTTATTTCATTTCTGTTTTACTTTTAACCATCAAAACGAAGTCTAAACATACGTAACTCATTCAAAAAACCAACGAACCACACTATCATAAAAATTATACAAAGTTTTCGATTCTTCCTCGGTCATCCCCCATCATCCCCGCCTCACTCTCAACCGACACGAATATTAAGTTAAAACGACTTGACAACGAAAACCGAAATAGACTCGAAAAAAAACAAAAAGGGAAGACACGCCCCTGATTAACATTATCCACCCAGATAATACTGACATTCCATTCTATATGTAATTTCTCTCGATTATAATAAAGTTATTTGTTTCATAAACAAAAACGAAACGACCTTGGCGTCCAAAGAGACGTCCTCTTTCATCTCTCAACCCCCATCAAATTCTAGACGAAACCGACAACGACAGTAGTAACAAAAAAAATCATCTTATTAAAAGAAGCCAAAATCCAGACAGCGAACATCGCTAAACTCGCAAACAACACAAACAACAACAATCGAGCTTTTAAAAGGCTTGAACTTTTTAAAAACAAAACACAATCAAAGTCTTCCATTTGCAGTTTCCCGGGGAAAACCTCCCTACACCCCCCATCCCCTTCCAACAGCCTGACCTACTATTCTTGTTCTCTTCGAACAAATAGATAAGAAAAACGATGGAAACAGAAACGAAAGGAAATGTGTTCGTAGCTACATCCAACAAAATCCAAGCGAAGCCGCCCAAAGTCCTTTTACGAACACACCTTGAACAAGGGCGCCTGCGTACCAATCAATTTTTTAAATTTCTGTTACGATTATAGAAAGCAATGTTTACGTTCCCACCCTCAGCCATTCGAATCCAAACAAGTTAGAAAATACTCTCAAGGCTAATTTTAAAACCCAAAAGCTCTCTCCTCCCTCATCGATATATTTAAAGTTTTTTCTCTTTCCATCCATCCATCTATCCTTCCTTCCTTTCTTCGCTTTGACATATTTCTATTTCCATGAACTAAGACGCCATCTACAAATAACAATCATCAAGCATTCTGTTAACACTCGCTTCTGTCGGATTTCCAGAATCATTCTTAGATGAGGCTTGATTTGTACTCGACAAGCAAAATTTTCTCCCATCGCTCTAACCTGGGTTAACTGACCATTTCTATAACCGAATGAGACGGTAGAATGGAAGGCAACACAGTATACCTCGATTTGAGATATTCAGAATCACAAAACGAAAATCCGGGTGTCTGTGCCACTAACATCTCAAAAGCGTAGATTGGTTTTCATTCCAACGACTCGATTTTAAGGCTACAGAACCATTCCTCACACCCAATTCCCCATTTCAAGAGACAAACGAAGCAGGGTCTTCGGTGTTAACTTGATTCATACACACTAATTACGACGACATGCATTACGATCATCGCATCCATAAATATAAACAAAGCAATCAACATCCTACACGTGGGGTTCAAGAAAGGCGGCATCATCCTCCATGACAAACGTCACACTATCAACTTGGCCTTCTCTCACTCCCAAATTAAGGACACCCTTGACTTTAACCCTTAATTTCTGGTCAAATTAAACCACCACCACCGCCGCCGCCGCCATCATCATCAACACCGATCCCGACTACGACAAAGACACATTGCTTCCACACTGTCAAAGGTGAACAAAAAAACTTCATCGTCCGCAACAACAACAAAAATTATAAAAGACCTCAGGTACCATACAATTAGGCGGTTTTTTAATAAAACGGAACGAAACCTGAGGAGGAGACGACGATTTCCAAACAGAACTCTTTTTCTCTACACCTCTCTCTCTCTCTCACTATTTCTTCGTTTTATTTCGTTAACAGGAATCCGAAAAAACCTTGAACCCAATGAGTTTTTAGATAATCAAACTCCCATTTCCTCGACTGAATGTCAGACACATTCCCAACTGGCAACCATGTGGCCAAAACATGTGTTGCTGGCTCGGGAGTCAATTTTCTCCTCATGTGTTTTTATATACGACAGACCATAAAAATGACTTCTTTCCGTCACTAAACCCCTCCACCCCCACCCCATCCTCTCCACCATCGAAGAGCCCTAACATCAAAAAAGCAGCTTGACGGAGTGTCTTGACCGTGTCCACTTCCTCACATCGAACCGAACCGACATCCTTTAACACGATTTTGACACACAAACAACCGACAACCAACCACCACCACCAAACCTAATTCCGTAGGTGCAATCCACACGACAAACACAGGCCGACAACCTAATTTAAAGTGACCTAAAAACACGTCTCCCAATAATAACAGAAAAGGGGGCGCAAGGAAGCTGGAAACAGGTACTGGAATACCAAAAAAGACATAAACCTTCAACCACTTCCACATGGCGCATCGTGAATACAAACATTCAAGATACACAACCGGATATATCATCGTCGGAAGAATCCAAAGGTACCCTGTTTTGGCAGATGACCCACCATCGTCAGGGCAGGAAGTGTCCTCGCCTACAAAACAACACGATGCCCATTCATTTGTCGTTCGTTCTTTTTTTTTATTTACATTTATTTATTTATTATTTTCTTCTTTTATATTTATTGTCGCACATTTTGGATTCGTTAAATATACGTCCGCGCGGACGTTTTTCATTTAATTCCAGCCTGTCTCCTACGTCTCTTTTATCATCAAACAATATGCACACCCGGGCAAACATCCAAAAACAACTTCTCGCAAAACGGAAACGCTAGAGAATGAATTTTGATACACTGACCAAAGTGAATCATCTCATAACGACGCTATCAAACACCAAGAATAATCTCCTCTACCAGTACTACCACCCATCTCAACCAAGATTACTATTATATACACTTAAAGAAACCATTTCCAATTTATTGTTCCAATTACAGTGCGACCAACATAAGCCCAATTAATTGACCAATATTTTAATATAACCAGAAACTTACAGAAGAACTAAAAAAACGTCAAAGACTTTTAAATATAACAATTAATTATCAGTTTAAATTTTATTTCGATTTATAGTATTAAACTTTGTCCTGTATACTGTCACTACATTTTTGTCCACTTGTTTCAATATTCAAATGCTATAATGACCCTGTGCACCCGAAAGGTGACTCTCACTTGCTTTGATGCGATGCGAACAATGATTGCTCGTGTTTTGTTTCTTCAAAGCGGATTCCTAACTTCTTTTTTTACGATCCTATGATTACAGTATAATTTTATTTTTTACAATTATAGCTTTTTACATGAAGATATCATTTTCCTACGTGAAATTAGTGCGCAACCTCGAACCTGAGGCTTAATTTTTGACATTATTTCCAACTTGAAACATGTGGGAATGGAACTATTTGATTTTAATAAATATTGCACACCTTGTCTAGGACTGTATTCCAAAAATAATGCATACTTCCATCAAAAGTTCATTTCATAAATTATACACACAGGAAGAACTCGTTTCAAAATACTGCACAAACTTTAAACGCTGCTTTTAAAAAGTAGAACAGAAGCTTAATCACTTCCGATTTTGGACATCAGTTACAATTTTATCCATAAGTGTTATACTTTAAAGTTGTGAGTGAGAAATTTGTGGAATGTCACACAAAGTCTCTAGTTGCTGTTTCGTTCGCGCGCAAAAAAAGACCTAGAGTTCAAAAGAGAGCAATTGGTCTCTGAAATTAAGTTTAGGATGGTCACACTACAATCCATGGGTCAACACATGACAATCATCAAAGCTTCCATCATAGCCACAATCAATGCACCTAAAAAACCGACCACCTAGTGAATTCACAAACCAACTCCAAAAAAAATTAAATCAAAATCGCATCAATGACTCCATATAGAGGAAACAATGACTCAGATCCACTGGAATGTTTCCTTCTGTGAAGTCCAGGAGAGAATAATAAAAAATGAAACAAAATTGAAAGAAAAGAAGAAATAATGATGATAATAATAATCGTCATCGCTATCAACGGAAATTGCGACCCGCGAAAAACATCCTGATTCGTACTAGTACAAAGGAAGATGAAAGAAAAAGACATTGACCAGCAGATATTACTTTAACCTTGTCCTTGATGGAGTCTAGATCTGTAGTTCAATGTTTCATCATCATTCCTCTCCAACACGACATTCCGATCCCATGCTCTAACACCAGAACACTGCTCCCATATCAAACACTCTATTTTATTTTTATTGAGATCATTACAATAAATAAAAGGCGACAACAACAAACAACAATGCCATTCACAGACTTGAAAACTTTTCCAGTGCTTTTCCACAAGGGACCCAAACGTTAAAAAAGCGATTCGCTAACGGAATCCATCATCTCCGACATGATTCCCAACGTGTAGGATTCGAAAGAAAGGAAGAGAGAACAAAAAGGAGACCGCCTACCACTCCATCATAAGAAATCGACCCACATGCTCTTTATATTACAGCACGTCTCGGATTTTTCATTTCCATCGGGAGGACACGTACGAACAATGAACGGGAAATCTCACCATCGATCGTCTCCGATTTCTTCCCGAGAGTTCCCCAAATGGAGAACCTGAAACCAAAGATGAATCCAACTGACACCAACCAAAACCGAAAAAACCAAACGAAAAATGAAAACGATTTCGATTTCGTTCCAAACAACTCTTAATTTTCACATCGTAGCAAACCGACCACTACCACTACCACTATCGTCGCCATTTCCCTTTTTCACGTCACTCCCAATTTGTCATTTCGACACCACCTTCATTAAAAATATAAAAAAAATACCGACCCAAAAAAACGATCTTCCTCATTAAAATAATTCAATATTCCAATTTATTTTGAATTTTTCGCGCCCCGCGACGATCGGGACTTTCCGGCCCCGAAAAAAACGGCGGCGAACCGGTCAAACAACCAAAAAAGATTATTTATAACATAATACCTTAAATGAATTATCGAAAATGTTTAAGATAAAAGAGGAGAGAGAGGAAGGAAAAAAAGACCCGTGCCAGGTAGTAAGGTACATTGTCCTAGGTCAAGGTTACACCTGGACTTGAGTCACCAACTTCTTTTTCTTTGTCCGCCTCTCCACAAATATTTAGGGAACCAATGCCAAGTTCTCAGAAGAACCGGACCGTGGAAACGAGAGAGGAGGGATAAGCGCGGGAAAAAAAACTTTTTGCAAGACCGCAAACAAAAAAAAGAGCTTAACGAAGAAGAGCTTGCACACACATCACATACATACACTCACACAAAAAAATTCGCAAGCGTGCCACTAAGGTGAACTCGTGAATACCTTTTAAGGGCCCTCATTAATACGTCAAGAATCAAATTACGGAAAATTCCAATTATTAGCTGGATTTCGCGATGAACTCGCCTGGAAGTCGTGTCCGCTGACTATCACCAACTGACTAATGGAATTCCGATGATCAGGTCCCTAAACGAAAACCTGTGTCTAAATACCTACAATTCTCCGATCCGATAAAACTCCAAATAAAAACCATTTTCTTCCTTCCTCTCTCTCTCTGTCTCTATCTTCTTCTGAACACGTTTTCTACCATTTCTCGAGATATTTGTAAAACGACCGCAAACAAACGTTCCGAGGTTTTTGCCCTCGCCACTTTGCTAAGCTCTCGGTATTTAGAAAAAGACTTCCGAGATTCCGCAAAAATTAGGATAACACCCATCTTCTCTTCCTTTCACCCTCTCCTCTTTAATTACTCAGACCTTAAACTCTCCTCTCGAAACAAACTCACACCCACCCGACTGTCATGGTCACAGCCTAACCGGTTCGATTTACCAAAGAATCAGTCACACAACTCTGTGACAAACGTTCAAAGTGTTTTATTAATTACTCAACAGGGCATTCAACAAGACAAGAGAATAAAAAACGAATTCTCACCTCAAACACTTCATCATGAAAAGATAGAGAAAGAAAAAAGAAGAGCGAAAGAAACTGAAAAGAATTTTCGACGGAGCCGCACCGATAAGCAGAAGATGGGAGAGAGATACTCGGCGGATATCTCAGGTTCAAGGCCACATTGCTAATGAGCAATTATCACTTCCTTTCATTAAACTGAAAATGTTTCGATCGTTTTTTCTCCTTCTTTCTTTCGAGTAAAATATATATATATATATATATATATATTTTTCTAGACATAACATTAACCAAGAGAACCGGAGGGTGGTTCCAACAAAGGGATGAGCATTCAGTGCTGTCTCAAACAGATCACACAAAAACCATTACTCATTCAAATTCTCATTAAGACCCAAGTCCACGTGGCTTTCGGTTAGTCATCTCATTTAAGCGGGGACATTCTGCATAAGAAATTCACCACCACCAATCCCATTCTAACCCCAGCTCGCAGCCACCCCTAGGAAATCCCAGTTTAAAACCCGATCGACCCTCGTCGAACCCAGTTAACTAACGCTTGCGTGCTGATGATTCCATCCCTCTCAATCAGAACGAACTCGTAATAAAACAAAAAGGAAAAATTTCCCTTTTCTCCTTCGTCCACCCCTGCCGCCACCACCACTCTCTCTTCATATATAGCTGGCGGACATCAAAACCGAAGCAAAAAAAAATTCCAGGGCATTTACTCTTCCACCAAGTAACCTTGTTGCGAAGCCAAAAATCATCGTTTCGCTTCTGCAAGTTTTCACTTTTAATATTCCATCTTCTGGAACGTCTTCCCGTGGGGGAAGAACCCACAAAGAAGAACTTGAAAAGAAGAAATAGCTGATGTCCATTAACCCTTTCCAGCAAAAATCGTGTTCTTCGTCATAAAAAAAGTGGCAAAAAAAGAACAGGATAGGAAAAAATTAGAATAGGTGTAATTAGGTATGAGGTATGGCCTCGAATAGTTCATGGAACTTAGTTCTCAGGTCCATCCATCCGAGTTCACAACCATGGTGAGAAGCCTACAGCCTACAGCCCACTCCAGCTTCGATTTCAGGCTCGGTGATACCACCAATTACACTTTTTTCCCATCCTTTTACTTTTCATTAGGCGAAATGGAAACAAAGACAACACCAACGCTCCATCCGTCTGTCTGTCACTCAGTTTGTCCGTGACGTCACTCTAAACAATCGGAACGAGTGAGAGTTTCAAGTTCTTCCACTTACAAATTTTCAGATAATAATAAATTTATAATTATCAATCATTTCCCGCTTCTGTGAAACTGAATAAAAACTGTTTTCCGCCCGCCTGTCTGGTTGTCTGCTACTATGCGTTATTTATTTGCTTCTTGTCTTCTCGTCGTATTTTTAAATGTCAAAAATTGCCCTTTACTACATTTCACCTTTCTTCTGTCTAATTACCATTACCTATTAAAGATATATTCTCCACGTCTAGCTATATCATTCTGTCCGGAGGCTAACATTTCGAGTGTCGTTGAGGCCAACTTAAAATATATACTGCATAAAGAAATGCAATCCACTTTAAAGTCAATGTTACCCATAATCAGCTAGCGTACTATTTATAAACAACCCTTAAATTTTTTACAAATATTTTCTATATCGCAATGAACTGTAAAATATATTTTTGTATTATATCGCCAATATCTCTGGTATAAAAAAATTATTATACAAACAGTATAGATTTTCCCACTATATATGTATGATAGTATGTATATACTAAATGCATATATGCATACATACATAAATATATCATATGTTTATAATCATAAATTATATATGTATAGGAAAAGCTTCGTTAAAATTTTATTCTGTGTAAAAAACCAATATAGCGTATATATATATAATCAATTAATATTTTTTTGGTGGTGGTTTTAGTCCCGTTTATCACCCTTAATTTTTGGGTATAACAGGATGCGGGGAAAGAAAAAATTGGGAAAAGAAAATTTGGAGCTTTAAGGAGATAACATTCACTATTCTGTCTTTGAATTTTCTCATCTCCACCACCTTCTATCACCTTTTACGAAGTACAAATTCTCAAAACTTGTGATAGAAGTAAGATCATTATTGGAGAATGAGAGACAAAAGAATTACTGACCTTTTGGGGAATTCAGTTACGGCCTAGACAAAAGAAAAGCAATTTAGTGCGAATTACACTGGCAACCCCACGAAGAGATGATCACTGAAACAATACCGCATAAAAAAAGAGAAGAGACCGAAGCATCCCTGTTTTGGATAACGGTATTCTGGTCGTTCATTAAAAAAAAAAGAAGAAAAAACCGACCCTTGAGCTTGGTGGATGGTTTGAAACCCTTCACGGATGTTTTGTTCTGCTCTCTCTCTCTCACTTTTTTTGTGTGGCCGTCATACCTGCTTTCTGCCTTTCCTTCACCATATTTATGGTATTTAAACAAAAGGAAAAAAAATCCCAGGGTGCTTTTGGAGTGTAATCTATTTATAGACATAAGAATAAAAACAAGTTCTAATTTCTTGGGTACACGGTTTTGTATGTCGGAGGCACGTGTGGCACCTGAAGTGGAATCTCCAATCCGGAGAAAACTCCATTCGTATTGATTACCCAAGACATTTTTTTCGAAAACACGATTTTAAAAAACATCCTCATCAACAACTTAACAAACAAACAAGATGTCCGATTTATTCTCCAAGAATCCTAACCCCCCTCTTCCCCATCGCACCTCAAAAAAAGAATCTGAGACACATGGTCCTGAGACACCTTCGCAATTCCCAACCAGAACATTAGTGAACGCCGAAGACATGAGAAGATGGATTATATTAAGAGCAAAATTCAACCAAAACACCAAAATAAACCAAAATCATTCGAATGAAACATCCGAAAACGACTAAAGTAACCGAAAACCGAAAAATTGAATTACGAGTTTAAAAGGTTAATGACAAAAGCAAACATTTCGCGGAAAGCGACCCGAAAAACCTCCCACTCTTTATGGTAACAAACTCAAAAGCTCAAAAACGGGAACGGATATAAAAAAATCAATCGATCAACTCACACAAGAATACATATACACTCAAACGGTGGAAATTTTACAACAGCCAACTCTTCAATTATTCTTAAAAGGGAAAACTCTGACACAAAATTGACTTTTGCTTAAACCAAGTCGTGACAAAATCGACAAATTATTAAAAATAAAAACAATTTTCTACTTTGTCTGCAGAATACAGCCCTGCACGAAACAACAACAACAAATTTTTATCTAAAAGCACTCCCTTTCTCTTCCGCATTGTCAAATTAGTTCATTCGACGACGATAAGTTCGACAGCAAAAATCGACAATGGAAGTAGGAAGAACTGCAACCGAACAGAGCTTTGACACGAAAGCACATATTCCATATACCAACCACTAAAGCTTTCTAATCTCAAAAAAAAACGAAATTACCTCCTCTTTCTCTCCCTCTTCCTTCACTTTCGTGAAACTGGTTCAAAGGAATTCTCCAACATAGAAGAAAAAATAAAAATAAACGAAGGGTAACTGAGCAACAAACAATAACCCAGAGAGAGAAATTAGACGGTCTATTAGACCCAAAATACGAAGAAAAAGGAAAAAACTTCTGTTTCGCTTTAAGAAATTGCTGGAGACATTTGTTCTCGGGCGTAAACAACCCAGCTATTCCCTTGCTCTCATTCCAACAGCACATTAACCCTCACCACCTCCCTCCCCCGGGGGCTTCTCCATATTTTTATATAAGAAGACCTCCAACAACGAGAAATAATTGGCTTTTGACTTTTCTATTTCAGACTTCTGATTCAAAAGGAAAAAGACCCAAGAGCTTTTTTTGCATACGTCACAAGGAAAAACATTCTGAATAAGTTTTCGGGTCAGAAAGCTTTCCGAAAAACCTCTCTTTGTCATGTTATGTTAACCCCTCTCGTTCCATTGCCCCTTTCGACAACAGCAGTTATTTTTCCTCAAACAATATCCACCGGAACAATCAAGTCATTGAATTTGCATCCAAAGCATACTGTATTTATATATGTACAATACGTGATGGAATAAAAGCGGATACCTTGTCGTACCTGGAAGGTACAATGGATTTTGCGATTTGAGAGTGAATTTTTCGCAAAGTCTCTAGGTTTGGTTGCAAGTGCAGACCTGTTATGGTGATTCGCTACGACTGAGAGACTCAAATCGTGTAAACCATTTATTAAACAGTTCGTAAGCTACATTCCATGCCATTTGCACGAATAGATGCATGATTGTCCTCAAAATCGGACACTGGGAGAGGGAGGTATGTTGGAGTCCAGTAAGAACCCTCACATCAGGACAATTTCATCAAAGAATTCAAAATTCAAAAAGGGAATTTACTTATTTTTTTATCAACTTAGTTATCTATTCACCTATCTATCTAATTATTTATTTATTTATATATTCCCTTATTGATTAATTAATTAAGTCTTTAACTTCAGTCTTTTGGAAGAGTTATGTCCTCCACGATTATATTGTCGGTTTCGGAAATGCCTGCAGCTTTTTATACTAAGTAATATATATTGGAAAGGCGAAGAAGGGTACACAGTATACATAGTATTACATTCACTCTGAAAACACCATATTTTCGTTCAGACACAGCACCACCATTCAACCCAAACACCCATTACCTTTCAAAATCCAACAGACAAAACAGAAAAAAAACACACAAAGACTGTTTGTCTGTCTGTTTTTTTTGTCCCAGTCCAAATGTCTACGAGTAAAAATATCAAATCCTAATTCGATAACATTACTACAATGACCGTCAAGTCATTCATCAATCGGAATTCCATTCTCTATCATCTCCTTTTGTTTTTTCTTTAATTGAAGTCTGAAGACTTCCGACGTCGCGGAATCGTATTACAACTCTGAAAAGACCTTAACAAAATCATTATACCCAAGTAAAATTAGACAGAGAGAGAGAGAGAGAAATGGCGGTTTCAAGAAAATTAAATATCCATCTCGAAACAAACTTCCATAGCAACACCACATTTACCGGAGAAGAAAACCAGGTATGAAATGACGATGATGGCAAGCAGATTCTTTCCTTCGATTGTTTACCAAGATTCAAAGGAAATACTTTCGGGGTAACAAAAAAAATTTTTTTTCTTCTTTTTAATTTTTTTTAAACAAGACATTCATTGTTGCTTTTCTTAAAAATAAGAATCGAGTTTCCACCATTTTTAACAAAAAAAAAGCGGAAGAAAATAAGTGTTCTCGGGTGTATTGTACCTAGTGGCATATTACACTACGGTTGAAGAAATTTTTTTTCGTTTTGTTTGGTTTGTCAATAGACCATCTAGGTAACATGGCCTTGAGATTGTGGATCCCAAATTTAAAGAAAAAAAAGAGAGAAAAAAAGGGGCTTCTTTTCTCTAGTTTCTCTTTTCTTGCAAGCCAATTTATAAGATGACACACAAAGAAAGAAAAAACCTTCCAATTCGGTTCTTTTTGTCTGAAAAAAGAAGAAGAAGAAAAGAGTTCATTGTCACGAGTTTAAAAAAGATTTAGCTCACTCACAGAATCGGACAAGTTGAATGAGACTCAAGGTCGCGGAGATAAAAATAATCACATGAGAACCAGCCGATTATAACGATTGTGCGTGTGCGTGTGTTAATTTGAAAAAAAAAAAAGAAATTATAATCAGACCCAAATAATGAAATAAAGCTCAGTTGAGGAAGACACTCCTGAAGAGAAAAACCGCAACAGAAAAAGAAAAAAAAATTCTTTGCTTAACACCTAGCCCTCATTTCCTGATCGGACGCCAGATAACCATAACCCAAAACCCAGGTCTTGTAACTAATCATAGTCAACATCCTAGATTCACCAGGAAAGTGTTCGACAACTTCTGCAGAAGAGAGCGCCAGGGGCTTACGACTTCCGACCTATAGAAAACAAAGGAACTATACTGTGTGACGACGATACTACAGGATCCTCACTGTTAAGAAAAGTCTTGAAACTCCAAAGGACCAATTCCTTAACAACACAATAGTAAGCCAACAGTAAGACCACAATCTTGCCTCCTGGGACGCAACATCTCTCCACATGTTACCCTTCATCACATCTCAGTCTTAGAGCTTTTACTACCACCGACTAAGAGATCGCCTTGACAACTTCCTCTAAACCATCAAGCCAACAAAAAAATCTACTTTTATCGGTTTTAGGCCTGACGAAGCCAACATGTCACCCAAAAATGTTAACATTGAGACGAAAAAAAGGGCCGTTTGTCTACAATGTGCATTTTGTGTGGTACAAACAGCTGGCCGGAAGTTTCGTAGAGGACGACGAGGAGGAGAAAGGAGGCGGTGGAGAGACGACCAAAACCTGAGCAACGGCTGTGCACGGTTTTTCGTTATACCGAACAGAGTGCCTGAACCTTGGAAGGAAGTCAAACTCGCATTCCTGCACTCAACCTGAGAAGTTTTGTACGCTTTCAAAAATTACTTCATTTTCTCTCTCTCTCTTCTCTTTTTTTTAAACTTCATTCCCTCCATCTTCCTAAAAAAAATCTTCGGCTCTTGACCAAAGGCTGATTATTTTGACGACCAGAGACCGCTCTTCACTTTCACTAAAATAAAACTTTTTAACAGTGGCCTTGAACACATCATATTTCGGCCGATCCTTCGCTCCTAGATATTTTCTCGAGCATAAAAAGAGTCCCCGGAATCCTTTTTATCTTCTCAAACGGTTATTAATTTTTTTCTTCCTCTCCTTTTCAAAAGAAAGCACCAGCAACTTTGAACCATATTACAAACCACGTTAGAACAAATGCATTTAGGTTTTTTAAAAAAGGACACAAAAACTCGCTATGAAACATTTAAAGCCCAAAAAAAATTTTTTTCGCTTTCTTCCAACAACCAATTCGAAGGCAAAACAAAATCGGGGTCACGTCTCTTTAAAAACCATTTTCAAATCCAAAAAACGATTTTATGCCAAACACACAAAAAATTTCTTTAAGGAAAAATATACACGAGGAGGGAGAGAGGGAACTACTTTCTCGAGCTGACAGAAATATTCCAGCTCAAAGAGTTTACTTGTTTCGACAAACGAAAGAAAGAAGATGAGAATAAAAAGCTCGAAGCACGCGGTGTGTCGTCACTCTTCTGTCGACCGCCTACATTCTGGTGTCTTCGAACCCAAACTTTATTAACAATCATCACGAAGCGTGGCCTCGAGTTCTTTAAATCCAAAGACCCTCAACCCATAAAATTCCTGAAACCGATTCTTCTTCTTCTTCATCCCCCGTATCTTGAACCGTTTTTGAAGATTTTTTCTTTGTTTCTTTTTCCTTTGCGGGCTGTTTGCAGAAATCCAACGACCCATGAATCCCTTCAGTAACCCCAACAGGTTTCAGAACTTGACACCAAGAATTGTTATACTCAAGCTAACCACAAAATCCCACTTCAAAGCCCTCAGGAAAAGAAACTATTTTATACAAAGGTACATCTTCCACCACCATACCTCGACCTCAAGAGATGAGCTTTATTATTTTAAAAAAAATGACATAACATCAAGTTTAAGCCGAAGATTCAAGGTCACTTTCCCTTATTAATCACATTTGAAAAGCATTTATTACGTTAGGTTCTATTAATTATTATGTATTTCTTCCATCAAGTTGGTTCTTTATCATTTCACTTAACTCACTGCCATGAGCACTCGAATGTCACGATCTTCTCTCCCGACCAAAAGGTTATTTCAGGTTGAAGTCGCAAACAAGGTATCCCCCCCATCCGACTTCCTCATACCTGACATCTGTTTCTTTTATTTCAAATCCTTATCGTCCAGGAATTATTTCTGAACCGATTTCTCTTTCCACCCCCGGACTAATTAATCCAATAATGATATATATGGATCTGACATTGAATATCAATTACGGGGGTAGGCACGCTCAACATTTTTCCTTCCTTCTAGAAAATGAGAACAAAAAAAAGATATTTTCCGTCTGAGAGGCGGGCCTTAAACAATCCTCGAGACAAGGGAGTGTTTTGAGAGTTAATCAAGCCTGAAAACCTGAATCATTTCAACCCAGGTACATTGCCGAAGCAGATTCTTAGCCGAAGAGTTTACATTTGATTGTTCCGATCCATCGAACATTTCGTAAACTTCGGAGCTCTCTCTCTCTCTTTCTTTTTTGTGCGTTTGAAAATCGTTCGGAACCTGGCTCCCGACTTTAATAGGAATTTCAAACCGAATCCTTTTGTTTTGTTCCGGTGGAGATTTGTCCTTGGGTGCACTATGTTTCCAGTTTGCTGGTACGACAATAACAAAAACATCTCAACCAAACTAAGACATTAAACCTCAACAGAACCGTAAGAACATGGCAACGCATGCGCGCTTTCACACAGCTTTCCCACCAAACAAAAAAACCTTGAAAATCCAAAGCTAATAATTGATGTAAATTTAGAAAATATACTCAAACAAAGATAACCTGAAATAGCGATTTATACACACACCACATACCAGGAACGAGAAAATAAATCTCAAAAAGCTTCCGGCTCAAAATTTCCCAAGCAAAATCCATAAAAGAAGGCACCTTATCTCCTCTGTTACAATCCATGAGTGTCATCCTTTCAAGAGGAAATGAAATTCCAAAGCCCCTTAAACAATCATCTGAATACCTGACTCCTCTCCCATACATAACCCAAAAAACGGAACAAACGATTTATTAAATAAAAAAATTAGGTTCAACACCTGAATTAGAGGACCCCGAAAAAAAATTTCATTCATTTCGCCGGGTCTTCACGTCAGCTAAGGACCTTCGCGTATTATATTTCCTTAAAACCAAATCGACTTTCCTCTCTTTCAGGTTGTGTGAAGGTCTCCAGACATCCGTGAACCTGACGACAAACTCACACGACTCGGAGAACGAGGCGAACAAGGAGAGAAAAAATAAAATCCCCAGTCTCGGAGTTAAGGAACTTCTCCCACCCAGATTCCTCGACTAAAGGTCTACGTCCTAGCTTTTAATTCCCGTAACTGATCGGATCGAATAAACTACTGCGTAGGTATTTTTCCCTCTGACGATTTTCACACGACAAACAACACACTCACAAAAAAAGGAGACAGGAGGAGAAAAAAAAGCAAAACAAAAAAACGTGCGGCAAGACATAAGACGAACATAGACGCCAAGGCCTTGAAAAGTGAATTATTTGTGTGGTCCGCGCGCCATCTCCAATAACCAGACGGGTCTAAATTGGGCCTAACTTCCATTTCCTTTGTTCGGAATAAAAAAAGCACAAAAACGCACGATTGCGAAACATTTTAAGGCCTTTAAAATCTCTTCCCCTCCTCCCCAACAATTTCACTACCAGCATCCATCCTCCATCTGACCATTCAACATTTGTCTACCTTTACAGGAGCAAACCAAACCCGATCTTTACGGAATTGATATAAAAATAAGAAATGGTGCTATATACGATTCTGCTGTTGGAAATGCTGTTCCCGCTCTCTCTCTCTCTCACTTCCTCCTGCTCCCATCTCCTTCCTCGTAAATGCGCTAATCAGAACAATCACGTAGTTTCTCTCTTTTTACAACTCTCACAATCGCATTTATGATGAATCTAGCCTAGTATGTTTACTGTTGTTGTTCATTAGACGTTTTATTTCTTCCAAGACTTTTAATTTTAACGAATCAGGTTACTTCTCCGTTTATCATGAAACTCAAAAGCCATAAAACGAAAAATCCCAAAGATGACTATCTCAAAAACTTTTTTTTGTAACGACAATTTAGGCATTTGGGTTTAAAACCTACCTGAGAAGCTCTAGCTACTGCCAAAGAGAAAACAGAAACACTCAAAACAAACATGCGACCCAGATCTGGACCTTGTCTCAAAAGACCACCACCTCTTAAATACCTAATCCCACGATCCGGAAATTCCTCACGGTCCCCGCAATTTCTGACCAAAGGCCGTGGAAAAGAGGAAAGAAAAAAAAAACTCTTATCGCTGACTCAAAAAAAAATTTTTCGTCATGACTAATCCAACAAAGAATCATTATTAAATGATAGCTTTTGGCGGGAACATGGTGGGATAAAAACTGTCCCGACACTCAGTTACAATCGAACCCATTCATTCATTGGCATAGTTCTCTCTCTCTCTCTTCCTTTTTATCAGCTGCCTTACATGTGTGCAGTCGTGATATCATTCATACATTCTGGTGTCTGGTTTATGCGGGTACGAGAAATCAAAATTACAGAGGATTAAAAGACAGAAACCGGTTACCGAAATCCTCCACAAAGTATCTCGAAAGGGATAAAGGTCGATGTGTCCTTGCTCGATCGGAAACGATTCCACAACTTCCGAATCAAAAATAAAAAAAGAAAAACCTCGAATCAATCTTCATTTTAGTAACAAACACTGATAAAATATTCACGAGGCGACAAACTGTTCTACGTCTCAAAATCCTCTCAAATTCGGAAACGGAAACCCCTCTCCATCTCAGCTTACTTACCACCACCCCCGCCCCTAAAAACTGAATTCTCAATTTGAAAATCTCAAAACGGGAAGCATTTCCGGTTTCCCATCTTAAAACCACCAACTTGTTTTTCTTTTTCAACCGCCTTCACCCACCAACGACGCACTTCCTTTAAATCGAATTTCCCGCCAAACCCGAGAAACAAAGAACCCGATAACCGGAGTCTCTGGCCTAACACGTAACATAATTACAGTATAAAGACCCTGATTACTGGCAATGGATTCCAAATGTTGTTTTGTGTCTTCACAAAGTGGAATACCACCTTACCTGTACGCTCCGTCCGGCTTTTTTGTATTCGTGGTCCGGACCGACCAGCCCAGCATCTTCAATTTCTTTCATCCCAGATTTACTTTTCCTTTCGTTCGGTTAGGTTACCTAGGCTCGGAGCAACACCGATCGCTTTTCCCTTTTCATTAAAAGGAAAGAAAAATTTGTTTTCGTTTTTCTCCTCAACTCTCGCTCTCTTTGACTTCTATTTACGAGACCCGGAATTTAATTTCTTTTTCGGGGGACGGGGGAGAGCGGGACTCAGGTTTGTTTCCTGGGACCTGATTTCATCTAACCAAATGATTTCCGATTCGTTTATCAAATCCGTTCGTTTGACTTTTATTTATTATTATTATTATTATTCACCTCTTTCATGTCTCGGCCACGTGTATTCAATTCTTGACGTCAATGCTAAATCACTATGAATTTTGTTCATACAAAATTTATCGTTCCCGCTTAATATCTCAAAAACCGACGTCATTCACATTTTTTTGAAATAATTTTCTTCTTCGGAACTCACAAAAACCTATTTCTTCCCTTTCTCAGTCATGTTCAATCCGATTATTTGACTTCAAATGATATTCAAACTACATTATAACGACCACCTACTCCTCCCCAACTAAAGCAAACAAACTTAGATTATAATCTCTGTTGACTTCTTAGTCATGACTTGGAACCAACCCCAACAGCCCCATTAAAGCGCCAGGGACACACCACATACATTTAAAAATAAAATTCAATTTTTTTATCTTTCTCTTTTCTTATGAACACAAACTTCTTTATCGAAGGATAAAATACCTTCTTAGGACCTAACACTCACCCCTGTTCAAAAATAAGTGAGATCTCTTCGACAGAAAGCAAAGCACACTCCAAACTGGACAGAAACCTTTCGATAAATATTTAAAGACAATAAACCATTTCCCTACTGACTTGTGCTTGTCACAGCATAACATTACACATTTTAGGTGAACCATAATTGATCAATTGATGACACAAACTCAAAATCATACAAAACAATCAATTTTGAATGAAAAGCATGAACTCAGTTTTGAATGTCATGGAGGTGTTGAGCTTAATAAAGTTCATATTTTCAGATATTTACTGATTTAATTGCTTTTGAATGATTGAATCATTTAATAATGAAGAAAAAATGAATTTCAACATATTTAACAGACAAAAAGTTTGGAATTGACTGGGAAAAACCATTTTTTACCTTTTAAACTTTATTAAAAATTAAAACAACCTTTTGATTTGCAAGCTTTATTGATTTAAAATAAAAATCTCAATTTTAAATCTTTTTGACATGTTTTATAGTGTGCAAGAAAAGAAAAATGGTGGGATTTAACAATTTGCAGCGCGAAAAAGAGCTTTGAAAAGATTTTAGACTTAAAAATGAGGGGAGTTAAGTAAAAACAACGCAAATAACCCTGATATTACTTCACCCCCAGTCAGCTTACAACATCCTCCATGCTTGTTTTCGAAAGCGATCAATAATATAAAGGAGAAAAGGGTTTTCGGGCGAATAAAAATGGGGAAAAGACTCACCTTGACGGCCGACAATTTCAGCAACATGCTCTGAACTAGGCACAGGCACGCATTCCGTCATGTTTTGGCTCTTTTTGTTCCTGGCCTCTTCAATAATGGAAGTCGCAAAGTTGACGTGAGAAGACAGCGTCACATCCAAATTTTCATCTCCAGCAGTAGATGTCATTGTTGTTGGAGAAATGTGATCTAATCCCAACATGGAAAGTTCGAAAGCCAACTGAAGCGTACGCTCGTCCACCCCGTTCCCGGTTCTCTCCATGTCGCATAAATTGGCAGGCATTTTTTTTTCTTTTATCTTTTCCAGAGTTTGTTTTTGTTATGGAATAAATAAAAACGAAACACTATTCAAAATTATTGTTTTTTCCTTAAAGCTTTTTAAAAAGGAAAAAACTCCTGTTACTGTTCACAAAGGGAGGGAAAATTGTCGGAAATGGGCCACGATTTATTACTGTACGATTTTTTTCGCTTCGATATAAAAAAGATTTTTTTTTGACAACAGAATTTGTGATTAACAATTATTCAGTAACACTCATTTTATAAATCTTTTACGTTATTCGTACGAAAATGAGGAAAAAAATCTCTAAGAAAAAATATTTTTTTAAAAACCCACTAAAAAACTCCGATGAAAATATCCTTTCTTCTACTTCAAGAAAAGAAAAGGAATTTTTTTGTGTGTTCACTGTACAAAAATAAAAAATTAAAAAGTCGAAAAAAATTATTTTTTCCTCTCAATTACGAAACTCCGATCCAAACAAAATAACCACACTTCACAAGATGTCACCTAACTCGAGATTTGTACCGCGTTTTGTGCATTCAAACCGGCATTGCGTTCTACCAAAGACCTGCAAAGGCTCTTTTGAACATGTGCTCTCAACGTTACCCCACTAAAACGTTATAAATCTCTTCAATTCCCTCGTTAGCTTATGAGAGAGTCGACCAATTAAAGTTCCACCCGTCGTCTGTTAAGCTTCACCCTGTTTCATTGTTGTACAAAATTCGGGCCTCGTTCAACTAAAAAGACGACGTATCACGTGTTATTTTCAATCTGATCAGGTCTTTTTGTACACTTCTTGTGAAATATTTTCACAGACTTTCGGCAAAATTCACTTTTATGCTATTTGGTTTGGTTATCGCACAAATACTCTCCGCTTCTTTTTTCTCTACATCAAGTTTTATGTGTAAAAATTTCCTTTTTGCAGAATATAAATCAGTTCAATTCAAACAGTGGAAACCTAACCTCAAAATAAAAATGAAATATCGAGTCTAGTCCTATAAGGAAACCCAAAATTATATAAATTAACATATAATGATTATAAAAAAAACCGGTTCATAGACCACGGTAAGTTAGAAAAAACTTTACCCACGCCTTGGAGAATAATTCAATTTAAAAAGATGCTGATATCAGGTCTCACCATACGACGCCATTGTTTTTCTTACAACCATCAGAGTTCGCATTTGTAGCTCCTTTGTTTAACTTGCGGGAGAACAAGAAGCGCCTTCTAAGATAATTGGAAATATTGGCGGGCAAATTCAAGGATTCGATCGGATTGGTCGAATTCATGCGGCAAGCCGACGAGTTTTTACTCGTCCTCTGTGCACATTGACACATCGATTTGATAGCGATTTTATAATCCAAGACTGAAGACCTTCCAGGTTTCGGGATTTATTGATTTCAACCATAAACCTCGTGGAAGCCTCTTAGAATTTGAAATTTTTCTTTCTTTTGGGAATTATGGTTTAAGAACCTATGTTGAACCTGGGTTCAAGCTCTCCCAAATAGCTTCCTTTTTTCTACCTTTCTAACTGCTATTTGTTTCCAAATACAAGACAGTAAGTAATTTGCAGATCTGGGTTCAAGGGGTTCTGTCTAGAGTGCAGGCCGGTAGCTTCAGGAGAATCATAAAGGTTATGAATTCAGTGAAAAGGACAGATTGAGGTAGAAAGAAGTCAGACAAAAAAATTTAAGAATAGTAATTAAGTAAAAGTAATAGAGATACAGGGGAATGGGGAAATAGAAAGTGAGAAGGAACAGAATCCTGTAAAGTATGAGTAGATAAGTAGAATCAAAGGGTGGAAGGGAATCAAATTAAAAATAGCGTCAATTATAGATAGTGATTAGTGAGAAATGGAAAATGACAGTACAAAAGCGAAGAAAGGCAGAAAAACAAGTAAAAATATAGGGCCAAGAAAACCATGATATTATTTAAAAACCTCCTAAGAAGTATAACATTGTGTTTCAAACTCTTCCATTTTGCTTATCTCAGCAGATACAGTCTTAAAGTGCTATTCTCTGTCTTGCTTAGAGACCCAAGTCTATCTAACCTAACCTTCGCAATTCGCAGAGAGAGATAGAGCGTGTAACCACCCAGTTATAAAGTTTCCAACAACTGACAATTGCCACATCCCGTTTTGGTCTAAATATCTTCTCAAGTAGCCCGTTAACAAGCCTACTCCAAGCCTCACTTCTTTAAAATTTGTTAATACCGACACTATATAACCTTGAGACATGACTAGATGGTAATTTCTGCAGATAATCCACCTATTTTTACCATTTCTTCATTTCACCTAACACTTAATTCATTAAGTTTCACGGGGAAAACTCCAAATCAAAAGGGAGAGCCAATATGTCATAAAGACGACCAGTTTTGAACGTGGTGGCAGAAAAAAAGGTGTGACATCTAAATCAAGTCAAACTTAGCAAAATGGAATATTAAATTTAGCTAAGAAGAAATGAGTTGTCAGGAAGAAGTATAAAAACATAATGCAAGGTCATTAGTCGGAATGTTACAAAATTAACGCGTGATCTTTTCAAAAATAAAAGTCAAACCCGGTTTGATGGTCTTAATAATAATAAGCCATCTTCTATTTAATATATTTCTTTTAACTAAGGGCCGTACCACGTTTTCTACTTTTGATTGCCTAATCATTGTTTTATTGACTATGGAAGACAACTTTCTGAGACATCTTTGTGACTTAGTTTTATTTTAATAATTATTGTTGTGTTATGGTTCAAGAACTTCCAAGGAAAGGGTTTATTGGAAAAGGTCAAAAGACTATGTTCATCTACTAAAAGTTTCTACAAAAATCTTCGAGTGTTGATTTGTGAGGACAAACCTCGAATTTCTCAACTAATTAACACCCGAATCATTCCACTTCATAAGTCTTCTGTCTTATTATTATTTCTAATATCGGTAGTAGCCATAACTCTAGAAGCCTTACTGAACTTGTTAAGTTCGTCTGGGTTCCTGTAACACTAAAAACAACGATTTTATTTTCACAAGACTCGATTCTCTCGATTAATTATTATAAATAGTGAAATAAGCCATGAGATCGTTAAACTGGTTGAATGATTGTGAGATCTTGATGTTAGATCGTTTGAAGAGTTGTTCACTTTTTAAAGATTTCTTAATTTTGTTAACGTCGAATTTTGTTCTAGAATACCAAAAACAGTTTTATTTCATGTTCACCCCCATCCTAAATCATCAATTTACATTGATAATACATAAGTGATGCAACAAAATACAAATTCTCCAAATTTATTAAGAGAACAAAAACAGTCTGACTGTTTAAGTTCAAGCAAAGCAGTTTGAAATTCTCTCAATCACTTAAATTCGTTTAAATTTTGAGAAGTCAAATCAGATGCTATTAATACTTATTTTACTTTAATAAGTTTTGTTTCTGTGCATTTATTTAATGCTCAAAATCAGGATTAAGTGAATAACTATTTTAGGTCAATTATGAAACAAACCTCTTGAAAAGATCACTAAAACAGCAAGTCATTGTCTTGGCAGTGTGAAAAACGCTTTTTAATAATTTCTTTTACAAAACAAAATGACTTATGTACTCATTTAATAATTCTACTTATAAGACTAGTTGATGATAATTCAGTTCTCAAAATTTTCTTCATATCAATAAATTAATTTTTTAAAAACAAGACGAACAATTCACTTGCAAGCTCTGACCCAAACATAATAACAACCAAATACAATTTATTAAAAAAATTCTAATCAAATTCTTGCACTTTGCAAAATCAATGAATAACATTTGCAAAACAAACAAACAAAATAAAACAAAAACAAACCATTTCAAGAATTTATAAAATGCTAAAACTTAAATTTTCATGATTTTTTAAAAAATCCATTATAAAAATCAAATTATAATCCTGCTCAAGCATTCTCTGAAAGTTTTTGGTTTCTTTTTGGCCATTAATTTGTAGTCTTTCAACAGTGCAAGAATTCCACTAATGCTAATCCTCATAATCTTCATAATCCTCATTACTGTTCATTTGTGATGATTCTATGTATTTTGTCTGCAAAAAAAATGTTAAAGACAGTTATAGTTATAGCTATAGTTGAGTTTTAATCCAGTTTTTCATCCTTTTTGGGTACAAGAGGATTTGGACTAGTTGTAACTTCTTAGTCTGGCCACTACACCAGACATTTTGTTTTAAGAAAGTTAAAAAACAACTTTTTCAAAAAGAAGACAAGCTTACCTCAATCAAACCTGAGGATAAGGCATATGCTGCCATGGCTATCATAGCCACAAAGCCAGCAATAAACTGGTTTCGTTTTTTATTAGGAAAATCATTATCTTCATTTGACTTCTTCATTGCTTCCTCCTTCTGTTGTTTTTCATATTCTGAAATAATTTAAATCATTTACACATCTGTGATGATTAAACGAATGAAACAAAGTTTTGATTTCTTTTAAATTTTACCTTCAGAAACTGTTGGAAAATATTTCTGAGAAATTCTTATTACAAAACTGACTAGGTTATTGCAGGCTTTTAAATGATTCTGTAAGGCTGGATTGGGGAATGGTGCTCTAAGTAATGGAGCTAGATAAGAATACACAATTGCATCCAAGGATGAAGGCTGGGTCCCAAAAAAATACTTAGATTCACCTAATCTATTTGACAATAAAGTTAAACACTTTTCAGCATCACCATAAACCTGAAGAAGAAATATGAGTGTTTAATTTTGAAACAAATTCTCTTTTGATTTACTGATGAAATTTTTATTAGTACCTGAGCTTCTATTGATGTTAAATCATATTCTAGTGATCCATAAACTGCTGAAATGAAATTTTTGGCTTGAGCTTCATAGTGACCAGGATAATAAAAGTTTAGAGGAAAAAACAATTTTTTTGCATACCATGCTTTGGTAAGTCCAACTGAATTCTTATGATCTACCCACCTGTAAGATATAAAAAGTGTGACTAATATTGCTTAAGATAACAAAATGTAATCAGCACCAAAGTTGTAAACATTTTACCATACAAATTGCAAGCCTGGATATAATTTTTCTTTAAGTAATTGACTGTAAGCTTGGATTTCTGACACATTTTTTGTTGTTAACATATGATCAGCATAGAAATTTTTACTTTGAAGATAAGACACTACATCTTGTAAATTGTGCAACGTGATTTCTCCATGCCGGAATGTTGGTAAAGTCCCGCGGAAGGGATTGTTTCTAACCTTTACTTGAACTGGAGCACCCGACAAGTTGCAATAAACCTGTAATGGTTAAAAGTAAATACAAACCGAATTCATCGGGGAATATAATACAATTTTTTAAAACTTACCAATAGTTGCAAGCAATTCATATCAATGGATGGCAGGCCCCAATCGCCACCCCAAACTTCTAGTTCCATAGAACGGTTTGTCATGTATTCAGAATTTCTAACATTTACTTAAAAAAATAATTTCAGCAGTTTAAAAAAACAAAATGAGGTCACCGCTTACTTGAAGAAGTTTTACCTTCCGTTACTTTCGTAACATGATTTTAAGCAAAACTAAACCTTCGGGATACTCAGTACGATTAGTTTTCTGAATAAAGTCGGAAAGCGGAGGGACCAATTTATTTATTCTATGACAAATTGCGCTGTTGCCTATATTTCAAAGTTATTATTAAGCGCGGTAAAAATGGCGTAAAATTATTTTGAAATGAATCTGAGACTCTAATTAAAATATTTTTAACAATAAAAATGAGTTCCGATGAAGTAAAAAATTTACGACGGAAACTAAAAAAAGCACGGGAAAGTGGAAAATTACAAGAAATCAGTGACTGTTGTTGTAATTTGGCTGCGTATTTAAGTGACGAAGAGGAACATGAAGAGGCTTTAACTTTGTACAAAGAAAGTTTGAAGGCATGTGAAAACTTAGGAAATAAAAAGGGTATAGCTCTAGCTAATAGAATGATTGCAGAAGAGTGCATTAACCTAGGCTATTTTGACGATGCCCTAAAACATGTAAGCGCTTTTTTGCAGTATGCGAAAAGTGAGAATGATAAGGTGGAGGAACAAAGAGGTTTAGTATTAAAAGGTCATGTTTACTTTACACAAGCAGAGTACTTAATGGACACAGACCCTACTGCCTCAAAGAAAGTGAGTCAATTGTTAGAGCAAAGTATGGAAGCTTACAGAAAAAGTTTTGCTATTTGTTGTTCAGAATTGAATGACATCAACGAAAAAGAAAGACTTCAAATGAAAGCAAGATTATTACAAAATAAAAGTCTTGTCTTAAGTAGACAAAATAAACTTGATCATGCCCAAGCCCATTTAGTAAGAGCAATAAAAATATGTGCGAAAGAGAAATTAAATGATACAGAACACTTGTGCTACCTCAGCTTGGGAGACTTATTTATAAAAAAAGGAGACTTTGAGAAAGCCATTAAAGTGTATGATAGAGCTTTTGAGTTGTCACATTCTACCCAGAAGAAGAGAGATTCATTGATTGGTAAAGCAAGGACATATATTGCAATGGAAAATTATCAGGAAGCAAAAACTACATTAAAGAAAGCTTATAAATTAAGACCTGACTATGAAATAAAAAGACTTTTAAAAAAAGTTGCATCCATCATCAGATTAGAAAGTAACTTATACTCACTACCTGATGATGAATACAAGTCAAGAAGGGATGTCTACAAGAAACTTGGTGATGCTTTGTGCTCTTTAAAGAACTACAAAAAAGGGATTAAAAGCTATTTAAACATGTTAAACTATGCCCAGAAAGCTGGATCAAATAAAAATGATCTTATCAGTTGTTATGCTGTACTTTGCAAAGCTCTGACAATTGATAAGCAATATGACAAGGCCCTGTTTTACAGTCATCAAGAAATAGAATCACTTTCTAAATCAGAACCTGATAAAGCTTGTAAAACTTACTTAAGAATTGGTAAGTTGCATGAGCTTAACAACTCTGATTTCGAGGAAATTCATTTTGCATATACAAGAGCAAAAAGTAAAGCAGAACAATTTAAAAATAATAAACTTCAAATCAAATGTTTGAAGCTTTTAATTGCTATATGCAATACTTTTAACAAGCAAGATCTAGTAAAATCATTTGAAGATGAACTACAAACGTTAAAAACACTCAAACATGATTCTGATAGTAGCTGTGATTCCAGCCATGATAATGAGTCAGAAATTAGTACAGATTCTGAGGCAAATGGTCAACAGAGCTCAGATCCTGATATCAAAGACCTAATCTCTGATTCTGATGCAGAAAATGAGGAATATGACAGACCAAAGGAGCGTTGTAGGAGAACTAAGTTCACAATAAAAAGAAATGAAAAGGGGGAAACAGATTTGCATGTTGCTGCTATCAAAGGAAACTACAAACGAGTTAGGCAATTAATCGATCAAGGGCATCCAGTTAGAGTGAGAGACACAGCTGGTTGGACACCTTTACATGAGGCTTGTAATCATGGGTACCTTGATATAGTTAATATCTTGTTGGATTTTGGAGCTGATATAAATGATAAGGGTGGCCCTTCTTGTGATGGGACAACTCCTCTTCATGATGCTGCTATAAATGGACAATTAGAGATAATTGATACATTAATCAAAAGAGGAGCTTCAACAATTGTTTTAAATGATGCAGGTGAGTTAGGGAATTTTATCAAGTAACTAAAATTGTAGCCAAAAACTCGAGTAATGAGTTTTAGAATTTTTTCATGAATATGCTGGTGTAGCTTATGCTAAGATGCCTAAATTTTTCTGTGTAGTTTAGTATTTGTGTGTATTTTTAGGAGAGACGCCTTTGCAGTGTTTACTGTCTTGGAGAAAAAAATCAGCCTTGGATGCCGAAGAAGATTTAATGTTCAAAAAGATTGTCGAAGCATTGAAATCCCCTTTAGACTCAGAAGGCATAAGACGTCACATCAAACCTAGTAAGAGTTTCGTCGAAACTTCAAACGAATTTAATTTAAATAGAAGTTCTAGCCTTTCAGATCTTTCAGAAGTGAATGATACAAAATCGGCTATTAAATCAAAATTAAAACCTAAAAAGAATTCCGCTGTTTCGGAGTATAGAGAGGCGATGGAGCTCTTACGACGTAAACGACAGGCCCAAAATCGAGATGACAAAGGAAGTCGATCGGAGGATTCTGACAACGAACTACCACGTCCTAGTCGAATCAAATCAAAATCTGCTTCGGAAGAATACAGGGAAGCAATCGAAGATTTACGTTTCAAACCGAAAAAAACGAAAACTTTCGAACCGTTGAAATTGAAATCAAAACCAGCCCTAATCGACGAAAGGGAGTACGTTGAGAATTGTATTATGGATAACGATGACATAGAATATAACGAACCGGTCTTGAAGAGCAAAGTTGAAGATGAAAGGAACGAGGAAATGGAGTGGAAACATCCGGACACAAATGAAGACGATGATATCGAATTCTTTCGACCGCGTAAAAAAATCAAATCCTCACCAAGTACAGAAGACCAACCGAAGAAACCGTCCCTCGAGCAAGAATTAAAATCGAAACCTTGGTTGAAATCTATTCCTTTAGACCTCCTAGAGGACTGTTTTGAATTATCATCTAAAGAAGATGAAACTGAATGTAACAGTAGTTCTAGCGTGTGCAGTGTAGGAAATGAATTTAAAAGCGAACCAGTATCATCTTCTCTGCCTGTTATTCACGAGGTTGATGAATTACAAGAAGCAAATCTTGAAAAACTTTCCGAAACTGTTGATGTAGTAGTTAAATTATCTAATGAAAGGCTCCAAATCCCTGTAAATAAATCAGAAATTTGTAAATTGAAAGTTAGTTGGTTAGTTAATGAAATCGCCAAGCAGCGGCCTTTGATTCAAAATCCGGATTATTTTGTTTGTTTGAAATCAAAAAATGGGTCTGATGTAAGCGAATCAGATTTATTGGACCGAGTAGTGGACGATGAAATAGAATTATCGCTGACTAAATGGAAGTCATTATCTCTGAGTCAAAGGTACGAGAAAGCTTGCACGAAAACGAGTCATTCAGACATAACATCAGAAGTGAGAGCTTTTGGTTTCAAACATTCTTCTCACACCCAAATAGTAGACGCGTTAAAGAATTCAAATTCTCGATGTTTCACTCTGAACAATCTAAAACTTTCTTCTTTAACTCTTATACCCGTTTGTAAAGCACTCAAATACGAATCTTTCATACAAACTTTAAATTTGAGCAACAACTATTTCGGAGACAGAGGCATCGAACTGATCGTTAAAGTTTTTGAAAAATGTATTATCGAAGAATTGAATGTAAGTGGGTGTAGCATAACTTCGTCAGGGGTTTATCATTTCAGTGATGCTCTAGAGAGAGTGAACGAGTTGAGTAGAAACGGTTTGGAAGTGCTGAACCTAAGTCATAATCCGATAACCGACGATTCACTCGAAGCCATAAATGGAATCATTGAGAAATTGCCCAATTTGAAAATTCTAAATATAAGTCAGTGCGAACTGGAAACAAGCGTTTCGTCGGAAAGTTCATCGAATTTGGTTATTATTCAAGGAAGTAAAGATGAAAGGGATCAAGGAACCGATTCGACAAAATCAGTTATTGACTCCAATTTAGAACAAAAGTAGATTTGCATGAAAGTACCGTACATGTTAGAACTTCAATCGGCGGTTTATGTTTTAATTTAAATTTTCTTTTCCTATAAAGTGTATGTTTATTGTTATAAATTATAGTAATTTATGTATTTTTATAGTTTATTATAAATTATCCTTCAGTTTAGCCAGCTCTTAAGTACAAAAAAGGTTGACCCTATGATGTAGAAAACAAACCACACAAATCCTTTTTGTAAAATCAAAAAGGAGTGAAATGGGTTTTGCTAAAGAAATGGTTCATCAGTTAAAAGAATATTTATATAAAAACAGGTGAAAATTTAGCAAGAAAAGACATTTGGCTTCATCTACCTGTAAAATATCAGATTTTAAGGAAGATGTCACAAAAAATTGCAAAAACAACCTCTCAAACAAGTAAATTTGTGACCAATTAAATACTAATGATTAATTTGGGTTTATTAATTCGAATATAATATGCTTTAACTAAGCAATTAATAATTAAAATGTATTTATATATTGACATTAGTATAATTCAATTAATTTATTAGTTTTTAAAATATATAGGAATGTTTTAAAAATATATATGACAGGAAAACCCAGGAAACATTCATTTTACAGATCAGTTATTTGGATTAGTTTCAATACAGACAGGTATAATTCAGTTGCTGGCTTATCTATTAATGAGAAAGAATATGCCAGTGTCTTTCTTCGTAGTAGAAATGAGCATATTCTCATGAATAGGAGTGTTGGAGACAGCACGGAGATTAGTATTTCCGGTCAACTGTACATTCATCCTTTCCTGGAAAACCTGACTTCAAACAGGCTGTGGCATTCCACCTTCGATTTCCTGATGGCAAACTTACACTCTCTATGCTTTTCGATTAACCGTTCTACCTAAAAAACCGTTAATTTTATCTCAGTTCTAAAAATTAAAAAAAAATTAAATTATGTTACTAACAACTTTAGCTACTGCTTCTCGAAAAAAAAATCCGGATGAAACGGTAAACAGTTATTATGAATTGCCGTACAAAACCAAGGTATCAAATAAATTAAATAATATGAACCAAATAGTCGTTATGTCAGGAACTGCAACTCGGGGATCGATTAAAAAAAGTGGTAATTTTCCCTTTATAAACAATACCTGATTATATTCTTTAAATCTAACCGATATGTAAAACCCTTTCAAATTTGTTGCTTTTAAGAGCCAAAATCTTTACTCAAGACCTTTGAAGAAAAAGAAAACGAGGAATATCAGTTCGAGTTCATTCAAAAAACTTCTTTCGAACAACTTGTCAGATTACAAGTACCCAGTTATAAATCACGCAATAAAAAAATTCAAAGAGAAGAGAAAATCATGAGCAAGTCTTGTGAATCTATATTTGAATGCTTAAAATTCTATCAAGATGGAGTGGGTATTGGAGATTCTAACCAAAGCGGTACGAGTATCCTGAAAACTGATGTCAGTTTTGAGAGAAAAACCAAGAGAAAGGTTCAGTTCACGAAAATTTGTGAAGAGGATCCAATACCTCTGTTTTTAGATGGGTGAGACGTTGAAATGACTATCAATCTGTGTAAAAATGATTAGTTTTATTTTATTTCTATAGTTTATACATTTAAATATGCTTTTAGTCAAGAATCCCAGCCAAAATTTGAATTTAGCAAGATAATGAAAAATGATGATGAGGTGGATCTCTCTATTTTGTCTGAATGTTCTGAGTTAAAAAATTTGACTGACACAAACAAGGTAGGACTTTAAAACAGCTTAAATATCATGACATCCTCTAGTTAAAAATATACCGTTTATTTTGAAAATGGTGCAAGTCCAATTTGTTTCAAGAACATTAAAAGCTTTGTAAAAGGATCAGTTGAAAATTCACCATTAAACATGATAATTCTTTAGAGTAAATTATATTTTGTTCTATCCTCCTTAATTACATTTATTTAAGTAAATTGGTTCATCCATTTTTAGAAATGTCTAAATTACAAATTTTTATTTTTCTAAAATAAAATTTACAGGTAGATATTGACTTTGGAGGCTCTCAAAAGACCATTTCTTCAGAAGACTTTATTAAGAATGTGGTTTCAGTAAGCGAACCATTGACTTTGAGTGTAGAGTTTTCAGAGAACGAAGCTAAATAGACTTTTTAGAGAAAAGAAAAGATGCTTTTAAAATTTTAGACTTAATTTAGAATAATGTCAAAAGTATGAGAGTTTCTCATGTAATAGTTTATGTTCTATTTATTTATATTAAATTATTTAAGAGTAGGTGAACAACTTTTGAGTTAATACTTAAGAGCCTATAAGGTTGACAGTAATTCAATTTGTTTAATATGTAATCAATAACCCTTTGGATATAATTTAATTACAAAAGAATTTGGGTTTTGAACACATTTTAGTTTTTTGAGTTTTAAGAGAGATAATGAAGTCTAATAACTATTCAGCTTCAAAAAATTGAAGATCAGACATGGCCTTAAAAAGAGAATTATAAATATCTGATTTTTGGGAACATTGAATTTTGTAGAGTTAAAAACAGGGTAAACCTGATACAAATGACTCTCAAAGAACATTTTAAACGGTTACCGCCAGTCCTATACCCAAACAATATTATAACATCTGCTAAAGAGATTTTGAATAGCTGATTGAGTAGTTTCAATTCCAAAGGATAAAGTGGATTTCCCTGTCGTCTGAATGTTCCCAGTTAAAAAATTTGACCAACACAAATAATGCAGGAGCTTAAAACATCATGACATCCAATAGTTAAAAATGGACAGCTTATTTTGAAAATGGTATAAGTCTATTTTTGTTTTGTTTAGATAATACACAGTCATGGTGTTTAAGAAATTCATCACGTTCTGCTACTTAAAAATGTATCCAAAGGGTTAAATTATTAATTTAAGAAAAACAGTTTTAATAAATTATTTATAACATTAAAACAGTAATAAATAAATTGTTAAGGAAACAGACTTAGTCCTTTGAGGCATAGTTTTTTTCAGGAAACTCACGCAATGGCTTCAAATCATCAATTCCATCTAATCTCAGCTCTACATAGTGCTGTCAACTTCATAAATTTTCATACAAACGACTAGAGTTTACCTCTTGGTTATAATAAAGTTTGAAATACTACAGTTCAAGCTGGTCCTGTTCACGTTCTGTGCTTCAAAAGGATACCAAAAATTAAGGAAAAATCAAAAACGAAAAAACACAAATTATTTCGGTTAATAAAATTTCTATTTAAAATTCATTTAAATATAAATTTTCCTTTTTCGATTTATTGTATAATGAGAAAAACGCTGCAAAAGTGTAAAAATAAAAGTATTTTCTAGATAAGAGCCGAATTTAGATAATTCATACAACAAAAAAGAAAAGAAGTTTACAATACAAATTAAAAAAATACTGACACACGGCCTTTGGTGATAATGGAAATGATTTATTTTGTTCAAATTTGGAATTTAGGTCATTCAA
Organism: Columbicola columbae; assembly: GCA_016920875.1. Taxonomy (NCBI): domain Eukaryota; kingdom Metazoa; phylum Arthropoda; class Insecta; order Psocodea; family Philopteridae; genus Columbicola; species Columbicola columbae. The sequence goes on along the minus strand of JADMLL010000003.1, from coordinate 16,573,835 downwards.
ATCAAAACTCATTTGTAGTGTTGTATTGCTCATTACTGAGGGGAAAAATGCGAGGTGTATTGTTTTTCTCCTATTTAAATATTTATTTATTAATTTACTTTTAATTAATTAATTAAATAATTACAAGTTTATAAGAGGCGGTTGTGATGAACCCTTCAGAGAATATATAGGGGTGTGTTTAACACACGCACAGACAGGCAGGCGGGAAAGTGAACCTTAAGAAGGCAAAATATACAATCGTTTATGAAAAAGGTTCGCACTACTATCCCTTCACCAGAATCTGTGCGAGTTTTATTGCAATCAATAAGGCTCCATAAAACACATTTCTCTAATAAAATTAAAACAAATCATAAAAAAAAACAAATTTAAAGTCAATTTGTAAAATCTTTACAAAGAAAAACAAAAAAAATTTTTTTGGGGGAAGAAAAGAAACAGCAACAAAGAGATTTTGGTCAATACGGTGAAAATGCGACCTCGACAAGAAGTAAAACACGTCTCAGGGTTTTCATTTTCATCGCGTGGTCCCAGTCAAAACCAAATATTTGAGACCCGTTAACACTCCTTCTGAAAGTTCATCATCACCTCGTCGCAAATTCACGTTCTAATTAAATTCAACTAAAATTCAATTCAATTAAAAAAATTTTCTTTTAATATTCTTCAAGGCAGCTCAAAGATTTCGTTTTCCTCATTAATCGTGATACGACTTTCTAAAAAAATAAAAATAAATTTTTAAATAGTTTGAAAATTGTAAATAAAAAAATTTCCCAACTCGAATGATTCAATGAGTCATCTTGAGCCTATAATTGTTTGTCGGGAGGGGCGTGGGGGTTAGCTATAAATTTATTTACAAATCGTTATACTAAGTTGTGAATATTTATTAAAAAAAAGGACTACTCTTATTTTTCTTATACTTTTCTGTCATCGTCCTCCTTCGACTTTTGTACAAGTTCACTGACCGTAATACGTGTTATACAGTACGACAAAAAACTCTTAAATAAAATAATATATTTTGTTAAAGCCGACGCTATACACTTGCGGATTTGCTAATTTACAAGTTAGAGCAGTTATCTGAAAACAAAAATTAAAATAACAATTATTACACTGACAATGATGGAATTTGCTTTCGAAGGCTAGTGTTCTACGTAAGGAAGCAAGAGGAAGAGTTACAAACCAAACAACGTTTCTTCTGCTCAAAAGAAGAACAAAGCGAGCCGGAAAAAGGAAATAAAAGGAAAACAGAAACAGTACAGTCCGAATAAAACTTACCGCTTAACTGCGAGCTCCTCTGGCAGTCTCCTCAAGAGCTCTCACTTTCAGCTCGCGTTCTCTCTGTGCTCTGATATATTCGTCATGTTGTGCCACCAGAGAGGGATGAGGGAATCTTTCTCTTTCCAGCATCATCTGTCGCTGTAATTGCTCGTGAGCTGTCGCCTGAAATGAACACGTTTTACATTATTCGACAAGAATTTTACGTGAATACCCCTTCCCAAAGGAAAAATTCAAATTTAAGACAATACCTGATGTGCCAACTGATCGGCGTAGGGCCTACCCAAAAGATCAGCAGGATGATGAAGACCGAGAGGCATGTCTCTTGGTGGGAGTAGATTTGGTCGAGGATAGCCTGGAGGAGCAGTCGCTGGAAACAACGGAATCATTAACGATGTGTCTTTGTTTTCTTTTCAGCCATTTTTATTGATGAACAAAACCTTTCTTTACCTGGTAAAGGAAATCCTGCTGCCGCAGCTGCTGCTTCTTGTTGTGCTTGGGCTTGCTGACTTGGGTGAAGATGAAGATGGGTATGGGAGTGAGCATGCGTGTGAGCGTGAGTATGAGCATGATACTCTGGAGATATTCCTAAAAAGAATTTTAAATTTAAATGCAAAGAAGTGTTTGTCATTCCCATCTCCCTCCTCCTTGTCCGATCACTCACCGGCCATCTGGAGTCGAACCATTGGATCAGTGGCCAATGCAAGACGCTCTGCTTCCAATGCAGCAACTGAAGAAGGATGAGGATGAGCTTGAGAAGGTCCACCCGGTCCAGGCGGTGGCGCTCCTGGCCCAGTCGGTGGAATTCCGAGTCTCTCAAGACGTTCTCTTTCCAGCTGACTCAAACCTGGCGGTCCTAAAATTTAAACCGAGATTAGAAACTTCAAATCTTACAGTGACTAGAACAAAACTTTCATTTTAAACATAGATACAAAAAATTATCTGGTTTGAAGCTGCCTGTGACAGCATACCTGGATGACCTGGTGAAGGGTACAATCCAAACTGAGGAGGAGGACCTCCTGGCAGTGCACCATAACGACGGTGCAATTCCAGCCAGTGGGGATCCAAAGGAGTGGGCATTCTGGCACCTGGTGTTCCAGCCACGCCCGCATTCTTCATCAACTCTTCTTTCAATCTGTCATTTAACTCCCTCTCTCTTAATTCTCTTATTTCCCTTTCGCGTTTCTCTCTCTCCAGGTGCTCCAACTCCAACCTGTCAGTTTAAATTTATGTCATTAGTACTGAGCAACTATTTTTGCCATTGCAATTTTTTCTAAAAGCAAAACGACAGGACTAACCTGTCTCGCGGTCCGTACATAGAATTCAGTTGATAGTGTAACATTGGGTCGATGCACTGGGGAGGAAGTCCCAAAGCAGAAGCCCTGCCTGGAGAAAAGCCGGCATGGGGTCTGGCATACTCACTGAAACAAAAATATTTTTATTACTCAAATCCATTTTCTTTCTCTTGTTTGGCTCCAGAGTAGAAAAATTATTCAGTAAGTATTACGATAGATTAATTGACCCTACCTGAGCTGTCGCAGGGCTGGAGTATCAGGATATCCAGGCCTCTGAGCGAACCTATCGTAAGGTGAGGTGATGGTTTCTATTGGACCCCTAGAAGGAGGCTTAGTCGTCGTTTCTTTATTTTCTGGAGTGTTTGCGATTTTACGCTGAAAACAAATATAAAATTAACAGTTTCAACTCGAGGCAGACTTATCAGAAATTCATCCGAGGAAACTATTCTTACTGTTTGTGCCTGTTGCGCAGCCTTCTCTCTTTCTTCTCTCTCCCGTTCGGCTTGCTTTCTCAAACGTTCTTCACGCTTTCGCGCCAGCTTCGAATCCGGCACGGGCTTGAACGTCAAGTCAGTTCTTGTGCACGAGTTATAGTCTCCGCGATTCCAGTGACGTACAAATCTGAAACGAAATCAAGGGTCAAAGACTGCTTTGACGCTTCGGACATTTCGACAGACCACGTGACCCGTACTTACATAGCACTTTGACTTCGATGACACTCCGTATCTTCGATTTTGGGCTCAGGACTTGGACCTCTGGGAATGTGCTGAGGACTTCCTTCATCTTCCTCCGGAGTCACGTCGGATGACTCGGAAACTGGTTCGCTCTTTAAATCCTCTGAAGGTCCATGACGAGAGGAATGATGTAAACTGTGTGACGGAGATGACTGCATATTTGCTGCGGCAACCGCATGAGCTCTTAGAGCTTCCAAACTGGAGCCGCTCAAGCTCGGCGGAGGAAGTCCCATCGAAGATATGGGGTGACCGATTGGGGGTATTGCCATGATGCTTGTCGGATGATGAGGCTTAGTATTTCTGCTAGGACTTGAACCCAACACCATTCCTGGCACCACGTCACCTAAGAAAGACACACGTCACGGTCATCATCTGTTCATTAAATCAAACTTTCTCTTGCATCACACGTGATCATGAGCTTACCACTTTGATGGTGATGACTGTGATGATGACTATGGTGATGATTATTGCCGCCAAGGCTGATGCTCGTCGATTGGGTTTGAGACATCGTTGCACTCATATGAGTCAAAGGACTAGACACCCTTGCTGAGGGATTGTTTTGTTTCTTGACCGACGAAGTGCTTGACGACGTCGTTGAGTGACTTATGTGAATCCCTTGCTGCTTGTCCGTGCTCGAATGCGAATGATGAACACTTGAATGATGCATCGTTGTCGTCTCCTTTAAAAGCAAAAACCAATTCCGGACGTGAGACATCCAATTCATGGCCGCAGGCACGACCAGAAAAAGGAAATTTGTAAGAAGTAAAAAAAAGGTTAACTACTTTAGTCACCTGATGCCGTTCAGTTGAACCGCTGTCTCCGACTTCTTCAGTCCTTTCAGTCTCCCTCACGCGAGTGGTAACGCTACTTGAGCTGTGATGAGTGAGTGTGGTTTCTTTGATCGGTGCGTTCAATCCCTGAGGCGGAGGAATCGGATAAGGATATGGATAACCAAAAGGATAAGCAGCATAAGGATGATACGGATTATGCATAGCTGCAAATAGAGGAAGGGTGTGCTGGACGAGAGGATGATGAGGGGGTATGTGCGGTGGAAGAAATGCAGCCGGGTGATGAGCTGGAGAAATGCGATTTAGAGGACTGGGCTGTTGTGAAGGATGCATTACAGGACCAGGAATCGAAGTGGGACAAGGTTGAATCAAGTGACTTGAACCTGAAAATGATAGATGATGTTGTGCTTTTAAAATTGATTGTTATAGAGTAAACTTCACATGTCGAAAATCAACGTACCTGGTAACTGAGATGGAGAAACCAAAGAACCTGAAGGGCTTTGACCGTGGTGATTGTCTCTACTGTGAGATTTGGAAGAACTGGACGGTCTTGGCGGAACTATTGACTGGGTTGTGGTTGTGCTAGGCGAAACGAGATTGGCGGATGTATGGACCACTAGCGGAGATGATGATCTGAAAGAAGGGAAACAATTCCATTTAGAAAGAACTAAAACCTAACGTGCTGCTCGCTTGTACACACGAACTCCTACTCACCCTGTACTGCTGGAGGCCGGAGGAGTTGGAACACTAGCTCTGCTGGTTGCAGGAAGAGGCGGAGTATGGGACTCATCTTCCGGAGGTGCAGGCTTGACGTCTCTTTCATCTCTCTCCTGAAGCTTAACCACTCCCGTAAAATCTTTCCCGTCTTTCTCTCTTTCCGATCTCAGATTCGAATTGACGGCAATAGCACCGCCTTGACCCGTTCCAATCTGTGGCGACATGGTCCTTCCATCTTTGTTTTGATAATTTTCCGGTTCCTTCTTAATGTTGTCGATGCTGGGACCGGGCAAAAAGGTCGAGGTCCTCGAGGTTGGCTCGTTGGCTGTCGTTTGACCGGGAACTTTCAAATCTTTCAAATTTTGAATCGGATCGAAATTATCCGTGCTTTGAATGACTTCCTGTTTTATCTTCAAATTCTGAGGTTCGTCATTCGACATTTGATTGTAACTCGGAATAGTGATAGTCGGTTTGTCCGTGTACATCCCACGGGCTGGATTAACAAACGGATAATTGTAGTGATGCGAGGGGAGGGGCACGTGAGAACCTAACAGATGAGGATGAATCGCTCCCATCGGAATCAGACCAGGGGGTATGTTGTCTTTGGTTTCCCTGTTCACCGGGAAGCCAACGTTCGGTGTCAGGACAGGAGGTTTCGAGTCTTTTTCTTGATTCTCATCTTGGACCAAAATTTCCGAATACTTCCGCTCTTTCTTATCAGCAGATTTAAACTCGACATTAGGATTTGCTTTGATAATAGAAACGGGTGCACTGGTCGGAGACTCTTCTTGTTCGCTCTTCTCCCCCTGCTCTTGGATCTTTGATATTGAAAAATTAATTAACTGTTTCTTATCACCTCCGTTCTTATCGTCAGTCGTTTCCGAAGGTTTTGTTACCTCGCCTTCCTTATCCTCGCGAGGTTCCACTTTTATCTCACTCTGTCCCAACATAAACGGTTTCGGTTTCGTCAAATTAAGCTGAACCGGATTGCTGGAAGATTGCAAATTCGTTGCTGTGATTGCGACGCCGCTCGTGGAACCCGTGTTTGGTTTGTTTTGATTATCGTTCGGTTTCAAAAGAGTTTCAGTCTTGGGCTGTACGACAGGCAGCCTCATTCCTGACTGTCCCGACTCGCAACCGGCCGGAAAATTTGGTCTGGGTATAATTAAATTAATTTCTTTCAGAGAATTTCTCACTGGCACTTTGATATGGTCCTCTCCGTCTTTTACATCCAACGTTTCTCCTTTCTCATCCCTCACTATAACCTTCGTCGGAATATTTTTAACCGTCGTCTGTCCTTTCAAATCCACCGCCATCGGAGAGATTTCGTTTGATAGATTCGCCATCTTAGCGAGAGGTTCACCTTCCGCCGTCGCCGTCGTCGCCGCTCCCACTGACGTCTTGCTAGACTCAGGTCCGATTAATCCGGTTTTAGGGTCGATCGTCATTATCTTATCCGACTCTCCACTGTTGTTTTCTTGACTGCTTTTTGGTTTCTCTTCATCGTTTTCATCTCCCGTCCCCTTAGAATCTGTAGTCTTATCTGAAGTGTTTGCGACTAACACCGAGACCGGAGCAATTGCCACAGAGTTCAGTTTCATCGGATCGCATTCCAAATCTAATTTTTTATTGTCCTTTCCGAGTCCCAGATTCTGTTTCAAATGAACCATCACTGAATTCAATTTCTCACTACCCATTCCGAGAACGTTATTCTTATCCATTATGATCTCATCCTTTTCTTGTTTCACCTGTATCTTGTCTTCTTTTTCATCTGCTTTATCGCACTTCTCTAACTTTAACTGTATAGGACTATTCTTATCTTCGAACGTGTCTTCCTCGTTTATGTCGATATCTTCACCTTTCTTCTTCTTATTCGGCATTTCTTTCTCATCCTTATCATCTGTCTCGTTCTGATTTCTCTTCCGATTCTTTGTCGGCGTGTCCTTGTTATTGTTATTATTGTTATTATTATTACCGTTACTGCTGCTTGTGTTACTCGTCGTCGAGTTAGCGTTTGGTTTCGGTTTCTTTTCACTAGGAGATCCATGTAGGGCAGGCGATTTTGAATGTTTCTTATCCTTTTCTAACTCATCTGGCGTGCTCGTTCCGTTTCCTCTTTTCGGCCTCGAACGATTTCCGGAGGAACTCTAAAAGGAAACAAGTTTGTGCTATTAGAAAAATTTTTTCACTTGAAGATTGGTGGCTAAATGATAATGCACTGACTTGTTCTTTCGTTTTTCCGCGAGTTCTCATTCTTCCTGGAGAACTATCAGGACTTTCGTTTTGAACAGGTCTGAAGAGATAAGGTGTGTCTCCTGGTTTGTTAACACCGACCGGCACTGGAGGAAGTTCTCCGTGCTTTTTAAGGTGGAAACGACACTCGTAGCAAAGCATCTGTCGATCTTTTCCATACTGCTGCCAGTCTCTAGAATCTAATTTGACATCAAAAAAATTAGTTTTAAATTTATGGATTCACAAGCTAACGGGTACGGTAAGGAAAATATGAAAACTCACTTGCTGTGAAACAATGCTGACACCTGTAGCCTGTTTGCTCACGAGAGTCAGAATCATCCTCGGAATTATCCTCATCGCTTCCGGAACTGCACTCGTTACTTTCTTTCGGATTGGGAGACGGCCGAGTTGATTGTTGTCCCTCCTTTTCCTCTTTCGGTTGACCTCTGTTTAAGTAAAAACATTTTAACTATTGTGCAGTGAACAGTCTATTTAAGACAAAATATTTTGATTGACTTTCAAGTTACCTAGTGTTTCTAGTATTACGAATGCGCCTAAGAGATCCCTGACGTCTGTTTCTTCTGTGAGGTCGATTGTTGTTCGCACCAGGAGTCTTCTTCCACAGATAATAAAACTCCACAAGTTCAGGCTGAAAAATCAAATCATTCAGTTTTCAATTCAAAAATAAATCCAAGTCTCTGACCAAACGCCTCCCTCCAATTGAGAGAAAACCAATTTTACATAAACAGATTACCGTGTCTTTATGTGGAAGAAGATCCTTTCGAATTCTGTAAAAATTTTTCCCGAACTGTCGTAAACCTTTCACGAAGCGTTTCTAAAAAAAACGGAAATACAAAATTAAAATAATGAGTCAAGGTTGACTTTGATGAAGTAAAAATCCATTCAAACTTACAATTTCTTCTTCTGACCACTTTTTCTCAATCCCTTTCGGAACTGGACACTTAACCAGTGCTTGAAGTGCTTTCCCTGGATCATATCCAGAAGCATGAAGCTGAAAAAGAAATCACACCACATCAGTCAACTGAAACCATTTAGTACAATGATACTTTGGTAGTAGTAGGTAACTGTAAAGTAAACACACAAATAAGTAATAACCATAAATTAGGATTTTACAATGGTTAATTTAATTAATGTCTGCTATAAATGTTAAAAACTTTCACAATCGTTTTCCTTGATAAGGATATGATTTTGCCATTTTCATAACTTGTAATTGATAATTACCATCCAAGTTTATAATTATAACATAATAAAAAATACAGTTAATAGTCAAAAGTGTTCTTAAATAAAATTTTAATTATGGTTTGGGGAAAAAAACTTTACATAATATCACCAGTTTTATGACCAGAACAAAGTGTTTTATGATCTTGAAAGTTTTGAAACCCACCCATTTCCAAACATTAAATAATTGACAACTAGTACCAAACATTCAGACTTAGATACAAGACAAGTGACTCTGACTTACTGTATCCAATGCATTGATCGTGGTATCATCTTTGGATGCAGCTATACAGCCATCATCAGGACTCCCACCATCACACATTCCAGCAAATGCAGCCATTGATCTAGCAGCTCTAAGGAACATAAGCAGATCACCATCTAAGGTCTGAGCAGGAACCCATTTGATTTCTTCTCTATCCTTGCTGAATTCAGGGTCAGGGGGAATGTCTACATCAGTCAAACCTGGTCTGTAGTCAGGCAGTCTAGCTTGATGGCCTGGACCAACCCTGATCTCACCTTGAGTTGAAACCATTTCTGAGATTTTACATGTTAGTTGAGTTTCCTTTTCTCCTGACTTCTCTTCAATTTTGCTTCCTTTCTTTAATTCTCTTTCAGGCTGAGCAAAAGTAAATTAGAAATTTTCAGACCTAAATAGAGATAAAGAAACAGTATTAAACATGAGAATTATGTAAATTAATTACCAATTAACTCCTGTTATCTTCAGAGGTCAGATATTCCCATGATTAATGAGTAAATTTTTTTCTAGGGTTTTGACTTCGGTCTTTTCAGATATTTTTGGCCTTATTCCAAACACACTAAATTTTAAATGTTTATCAATCCCACGCAACGATTATCCATTCATCTCTCATACCACTCATTCTCCCGTCATTTCAATATACAACTAATATATCCCATCGAAAGAGAAATCGTGCAGAAAATTTAAGTAGATTGAATTTGAAAACTCTTGAGAAATCTAAAAAGCTTCCACGAAACTTGGGAAAAGACATAAATAAGAATGCTTTTTTGCGAATGCAAAAACAAAAGGCCTAGGCGTAGGCCCTGTAAACAATAACTTACTTCTTGTGAAAATGTGAACGTATAGATGTCTTAAAAATAAAAAAAATTCTTTGCTTAAGGCAACTTACTTTTATTTACAACTTTAAAAGAGTAACGCTTACGATATTAGTAACTAAATACGAAAAATAAAACAAATAGTCCATATATTGATTTTTCACTCAATGCACGCCATTTTCTTTACCTTGCTCGTGCGTCACCTTCAGACGTGGAACTAACTTCTCAGCATAGAGTAATAGGTCCCAAATTCAATTACAACTTTTTTTTTGGATTTAAATTTTTTTTAAAAATGTAATTGTGTTTATTTCAAATTTCCCTTATTAGAATGTTAAAAGAGGGAGGATTCTTTTGAACTTCAACGAGGCTAAATAAGAACAAATTATCACTGAGTAGTTTAAATTTGTCTAATCAAACTGACCTCTCTCCATGGAGTACGCACTGCCCTAAACTTCAGAATTTTTTTCTCTCAAGTTCAATAACTTATACTGACATCCTTGTGTCTGATGTTGCATACATTTTATAGCAAAATAACAAAGATTTCTAATAAAGCAAACTCATATATTTGATATAAATTTGAAAAAATTATATAAGGCAAAGTATTCAATAAACACGAAACAGTTGGAAGAATTTTGCGAAGTGTATGAAAGGAGGAATATTTTCGAAAATAAAATAAAACTTAACGACAACAAACAACATATAATATATATTACTTTGCGAGCAACTACTTAGAATTAAAGGTTTTTTTGTAACTGGGCTATATAAAATTGTGGCAAGAGACTTCCATTTGCGGTTGAATTTGAATGCCGTTACTTGAACTCATTGAAGCCTACATGTTTCTGAAACCACAAAATTATATAAGTTTTAATTAAACCAAATTAGCGTCTAAAATAGAGGAAGAAAATTGAGAGTAAATAAATAATCGATACGAAATTGCAGAAATTATTAATTAAAATACGTGTGGGCTACCTGCGGTCCTACGCAAGTTTTTATGCGGTCCATCAAGCAATGATTTTTAAAATAAAATTAATACTAAACCAACCGAATCGGATTTTTCTAAAATACAACTGATTAAAACCATTTGATTAATTGTTGATTACTTACATAATTGATTTTTTTTGCAATTTTGAGACAAAAATTGACTTATTTTGATTATTTTCATTGACACGTGCTGTGGCATTAATTACCCAGCACGATTCATAGTCGCCAAATTTCGGTATAGTCTTGGAATTAGTCGTTCAAATAGTAATTTATAACATAAAACATATAACCCTTGCTCCATTAACTAAAATCCTGGTAGGTAAGATAATGTCGGTAGGTTTAGTGTTAACTTCCTGACCATCTAAATCAGGGGTCTTCAACGTTTTACACATTAAGGGCCAAAAAAAATTTTTTTCTGCACAGCGGGCCGGACCATAGATATTTTTATAAGAATTTTTAAAACAATGGTCACGATGATGATGATTAAACAAGTAGATAAGTAGAACACATTTATTTATTGAGCCTACATCAACAAAAGGGGCAAATTAAAAATCAATCCAATGCAGTTGGTCAATGTCAGTTTTATTTTTTTCTAAAAATTATTTTTGTGTAGTCATTATTGAAAGTGCTGTTGGCGGGCCGCAAAAAACATATCGGCGGGCCGCAGGTTGAAGACCCTTGATTTAAATAGTATGTAAAAAAAGTAGATTTTGTATGAGCCATATGATACAATTCCTTTGATATTAAAATAAATCATTTTAACCCCCTTTTTCAATAGCTGAATTCGCATCATTTAAATCGAGGGCGGATAACAAAGCCTTTGTTCGTTCGGCCTCCTTCATCCAATGCTGAACCTAAAAAAATGTTACAAATTAGAGCTTTTAAAATTAAATAAAATACAAGTAAAGTCATTTTATAATTTCAAATATAATTTGAGGAATTTTGAAAAATTTTCGGCTATTGTTTTTAAACATCCAGGGGAGTGTCCAAATATTCTTTTGAAACTAACAATCGAATTCTCTTTCAAAACACAAAAATCCTTCTTAGCAGAAGTTTAAAAATCTACAGAAGTTTCTCAATTCTTAACCACAACAGATATCAAGCTGAGCTTTTCATAGTCTTGTCAATTATTCAGGTGAGTTTTGGGATTTTTACAAATGTCACTATTAATGTTAGTGTTATTCTTTTGGCTACCACGCTGTTCGTGTCACATTTTTCCATGAGTAAGAGTATGAACGCAGACGAAAGGTCACGACGAAGTGAAAGAAAATTCCCTTTACTGTACCAAAAATTTGACGAGCATATTTAACATCAACACATTACATTGTTATTTTTCCTTTCCTTATACCTCCAAACTGCTAAAAATTCATTCCTTCCACTTTTCAACCTCCTACTACCCTTCTGTCGATCGAACTGTTTATTAAAGTTTTCTCAACCAAAAGAACTCTTTTACTGCTCAGTCTAAACTGGAAATGTCTGAGAAAGATAACTTCTCATCTCTTTAAAAAAATGTAACAGCAAAACAACCAACTAAGTAACAATACTAACATTTGAAATAAAATCTTTGGAAAGGATAATTGTTCTCTTAGATTTCTTTTATCAACTAATTTCCTACCTGGTTCCATAACAAATCACGTCTTCGCCCGGGAGGTTCTTCTGCTAAAACTGATATCAATATCCTAATACAAGTTTGGAATTTGTCAAAAGCCAGCCTATATTGACCTTCTGCATAATGTTCTTCAGCATTGCAACCCATCTCTAAAACTTCTCCAAGTTGTGAGTTTTCAGCACACAATAAATCTAAAAATTGAGAAGAAATATTGTAGTAAAACATCACTAATATGAGAATAATTTTTTTTCTGACTTCATAATGATAAAAGTCATGAACACAATTACTTACTTAGTTCCCTGAATACTGCTCCTTGAGTGATATTGAAGACATTTACACCATTTCTTTCTTCTGAACTCCTCCTACTAAGGCAAACAAACTGTTTCAAATTCTCAGCTCGAGTTATGTATTCATTAACTTTTGCTCGAAGTGCATTCTTTTTCTTAACATTTGTTTCAGCTTAAAAAAAACCAATTGACTTTCAATTATGATTTAAATATTGGGGAGAGGCAAAGAGGTAAAATTGAATTTAGAACAATACCTGTTATTAGAGGAACAAAATACCGCAAAGCTTCACAATATTTATTGAAAGCATCTACATATTGCTTTTCTTTATCAAACTGTACAGCCTCCCAAATAATTTGAACACCTTTATTATAAGATTCTGGACTAGGCATATGCTCGAGATCAAGGAAAGAATGAGCAAAAAACTCATCAAAAGTTATCCTTTGGGTTGGATTGTGCTGCAGCAGTCTTGTAAGTAAGTCTCGACATTCCGATGAAATGCCACTTTGCTCTGGAATCTACAAAAATTTTTAAGACCTAAATTAAAATTGAAGCAAGCAAAATTTCAAAATGATAAATACAAAAATGTTTTACTGGTCTGTAAGACTCACCACAATAGGCTTTTGCGTTTTAATCTTCTCAACTAACTCCTGAACACTATTAGAGCTATAGGGTGCTTTTCCAAACAAGCATTCATACATAATAACTCCTATGGACCATAAATCTACCTTAGCATCATAATCTTGTAACAATAACATTTCAGGCGCCATATACAAAGGAGAACCCCTTAAACTACTCTGCCTATCTTCTAAGCTTAGAAATTGTGAGAATCCAAAATCTAAAAACAAAAAAAAAATTGTAAGAACACAAAATCTAAATAAAGAAGTGAACTAGATTCTCAAGAGAGTATATATAAAATTAAAAAGTTCTTACCAGCCAACTTCAAAATCAAATCTGGTTTCTTACTAAGTAACAGATTCTGTGGTTTCAGGTCCATGTGGCAAATATTGTTGTCTCTTAAATACTTCATGGCTAAAGCTAATTGTTGTGAAAATTTTTTGCATGTTGATTCAGGCAGTTTCCTTCTTTTTCTTATAAAACAGGATAAATCTCCTCCATCACAATATTCCAGTATTATGTATATGTAATTTTCATCCCAGCAAAAATCTTTCATCACAACAATATAATCATGTTTAAGAAGTTTTAAAAGTTTGATTTCTGTAATAACATTTTCTGCAGCAGATCCCTGAAGTTTGTCTTTTTTTATGCATTTTATTGCAACTGTTTCTTTAGCACCAGTCTAAAAAAAAATTTTGACCCTTAAAAAGTACTTAACACTGATGATAATCAATACTTCGACTAAAGATATCAAACGTTTGATAACATGACATTCAATTTCAGTCACGATATTTACAAATCAGTATTGTGTATTTGTCTCCAGAGTTCTTTTTTTTATTAACGACAAACTTTGATTAACAATGCTAATGATAATTTAATAACAAAGTACTAATTCATGAGAAAGATACGAACCTTATTAATAGCTTTATATACAACAGAATAACTTCCTGATCCTAATCTTTCTATGATGGAATAACCCTCAATCCTAGGAGCGATATTTCTCCTGTCACAGCCGCTCATCATGGACAAAACAATAAAACTACGTATTTTTGCCTTTTCATTTTTGTCTTTTGATCAATGTTTAAATCATTCCGAGCGTGAGGCACACTGATTAAACTTATTTGCGACATTTTTCCGTTTATTCGACAAAATTCCCTTTCCTTGTGTAAAAATTCGTTTTTAAAGTCTTAGTTCCTCTTTTAGGTTTTACTTATTCGTCGAAGAAAAATACCCTTTCCTCCTTACGTGTGATCTCCTCATTGGTCGCACAAAAATTCTTTGAGCTATCAATTGAATGATTAACCTTATTTATGACCAATTCTTATAAAAGGGCTTACGAGATGCGCTTTATAAACCCAACCAAAAATTTATAACTGATGTCAAATTAATATTCATCCAGACAACAGTAAAGAAAGGCTGTTACATAACAATAAATTCACCAAATTCTCTTTCAAGTATACATTTCAACTGGTGATCCACCTGTTCAGACACAGACCACCAACATCTCAAAAGTTACAAACTTTTACTTTCCTCTCTTTTACTTTCTATAATTTTGATCATTTATTATTCTTAGTTTTTCCTACTCATCTTTGCTTACACTCTCAATTTGTACTCCCCCTCCATTTCACCCTAATTACTAGTCTCTTCCCTACTGAAAATTTTTCTCTCAATAAAGTCCTGGAGATTCCTTCCATTAATCATGCACATCCCTGGATACTATCCGTTAAAGCTAGGCTTATAAACAACTTCTTGCCTTGCATTTCAAGATAGGTAGTAGTAAGCTAGGAAATTAAAAACTTGTGCTTGCCTATATATTTTATATTAAACAATACTTTATTGTTTTTGTTTTCTGTCATATGAAGGTTGCTATTTTCAAGAATTTCAAGTTCTCAAAAAGGTCAGAACAAAATTTTTCCAAATATTAAGGCCTTTAAAAAATTAATTATTTAATTTGCCTAATTATGATTGTTTAATCAATAATTATGTGATAAATATAATAAAACAAGAGAAAAATTATTCAAAACTTAACTCATAACTAAAGAATTGGCACTATCTTAATATTATATTGTGATTACAAACTATTTTTTTGATTTCTCTAAAGCATTCAATTTTTTCAAAAGCATTGTCTCTTTTTCTTCTAAAATTTTTTTTTGGTCCTCAAAATAACTACCCAACACATTTTTTTCTGTTTCCAAATAAAGCTGGGCAAAATCTTGAACAGTTGTCTCTCTTTTACTTTTAAACAACACAAAAGGACAATTCCTCCCTCTTTTCATGTGCTCTTCCCAAGGATCATCATCTTTCTCCCAATCACTAAGTTCCTTTTGGCAAGCAAAACATTTTACATTGTCCCTGAATTTCTTTGAGCTGAAATTGTAGAAACCTGCAGCTGCAAAATTTTCTGGAGTGCAATATTTAAATCCCTTAAGTTCTCTCCAATTTTTATCAAATGTTTGTAATCTGACTGTTTTAAAAAATAATTTATGAGAATTTTCAATCAGATCTGAATCCATAATAACCTAAAACCAAATGAAAAGATATTGTTTTCCTGTCAAGAAATTAATAATGACAATTCTAACAATCAGTGATTTTGACTCTGTATTTTGAAATGTTGAAAACTTTCTCAATTTTAAAATGACAGATTTATTATCTAGCTTGTGATATTGGTATCATAAGAAAAAAAAGATTAAACTTAGTTTATACTAACTATAATTATTATTTCAACTGATTTATCCAAAACACAGTAACCTCACATACACCAAAACATAATTTAATAATCAAGAAATAACTTGTTAAAAACTTACAAACCTATTATAATATTATTAGTATTACTGTAAATGCCTATAAAAATATAACACACGAGTCTATTGTCAAACTGTAATTTGAAGATATAAAAAAATTGACCATCTACAACGTACACATATCGTTTACAAGATAAAAACCCGCTTTATTTTGCAACGTTCCACGACTTTCTCAAATTATGGCAGTTTTTAGACTTTGGTGCAAAAAGGATCTTTATAAATATCCAACAAAAACCCTGCTTTGTTATTGGTCTTTGTATTTGTAATCAGTCATAAAAACATTGAAAACCATAAATAATTTTTCCAAATGGTAAATCCATTTTTACAGTAAGTTATTTAAGCTAAAATAAAAAGAGAAGACTTTTCAACTTACAACATTTTAGAACTTACGATTAAAATTTCCGAACACAGCGACATCTATTTGTTTCTAATTACACGACGAAAATTTCAACCAATGGCTTTCAGTCTCATGGTTGTTCAAATAATAACGGTTATGGGACGATTGAAAATGCCTTAGATTTTTTTTTCTGATAGTTTGGATTGATTTCGGAATACTGGCTTATAATTATAAAAACGTTAGAGTGAAGATTATTATAAAATTTTTCCAAAAAGTATATGAGTTATCTTAAAATTGTGAGTTGGAATATTAGTCATTTAAGTTTTCGTCAGAAATTTTTAAAGGGAACCACGCTTTTGTATTGCTTCCTTGACAAGTCTTGTTTTCCTTATTTTGTGCATAATTTTCCTTTCTCTTGAAGTCCCCACGACATTCTTATATTTTATAACTACATTAAGTTCTTTAGAATTTTATTTTTAACATATTTTTACTTAGTGCATACTTCTTTTGAAAGTGAACAGCAAGGTTCATTGTAATCCCTAATCTGAACTGGTTTTAAATAACTGGTTTTATGGGAAATGAATTTTTTAAAAAATAACAATAATTACCAATAAGGTTATAGAAGAAAAAGAAACAACCCAGCTTTACAAAAAAATTGACTTATCAAAGGAATGGAAAGTAAGAAAGAGTTGACTAAATTTGAGACTATTTTTTTGGTAGAAATTGATTGATTTGAATCATAAATGAATATCTCATCTAAGAGAGAGTTAAATTGCCAGTAATAAAAGTATCTAAACAGGTACTGAATTTTTAAACTTTGATGCAATATTTAGACCCAAACATATTAATAAAATTTAACACAAATTCAAACCACTGAATCATCAAAAATTTTTATTTAATGGAATGACATAAATCTTGTCAAGTAATCACAAATCGTAATTGCATTAAATTGAGTTGATTCTCCTATGCTTAGTTAATCATTTTCAATTTGTGAGTTTGGTAAAATTATAACAATAAATAAAAATATAGAACTTTTGTTTCAGAATTGCTATAAGAAATCATCGCTCTGTTAAGCATCTACTACATAATGGTTAAATGTACCAGTATTTAAATAAAAATCATTAAGGATAAGAAAAATGTTACCAAATTTAAAATGGCTCTGGATATGTTTACCATCTTGGAGAAAAAATTAGGAATTAATAAAATGGATCAAAAGTTACATCAAAACCAAATTTTTCAATCCAATTTTGATTCATTTGAGTTTGATGATGGATTCCTATCAAAAGTTGATTCTGAAGTAAAGAATAATAATGTGTGCATGAAGAAAAATTTGGGGGCACTGAATGATTTGAAAAACAAAAATTATTATGATTTACCCATAACAATTGAGGATTTTAATGAATCAGATTTCAGGGATCCTTTTACAGAAGGAATTAATAAGGTTCCATTAAAGGTATAGCTTCAGTTTTAATTTAAAGTAAATCTTTCATTTCTGATATTTGATAGATGGGTTTTTGTCTTATTAAATTTAACACAATTATTTTTTCAAGGTGTCTGAATGTTTAACTTCTGAAAAGAAAGGGAATGATGTAAAGAGCAGTGATTTCATGTCATGTTTATCTCCCATTCATGGTGAATTATCCTCAAAAGACCGCAATTCCTCTTTTTCATCAACTCCCTTAAGAGACAAAAGTTTAGATGTCTCAAAAAACAAACTAGCAGAGCCAAGTAAAAGTTCCCAAAAGCTGAAGGAAGTTGTCAGTGGAAGTGAATTTGAAGGTCTGGAACTAGATCTATTTGAAGAGTGGGACCTAGATGACATTAATTCTTGTGAAGTTCAGACAAAAAAAGAAAGTGGCATTACTTTATCACAAGCTGTTGACCTAATTGAAGAAGCAAAATTAGCCAAAGAATCAGAAGAGCTAAGCCAGGATGGTGTTTTGAATAAATCCATAAACTTACTTACTGGAGAAGTTGTAGGCAATAATAAAAGTGGAAAGTTTGATAATCCTTTTGGTGAATCATTTGACTTATCCAAATTCGAATCAGATAACAAAACAAATGTTCATGAATTAGAAAAATCAATTTCACTGCCTCTTGATTGTAAGAGTGCAAAATCAAATTCTGCAATCAAAAACAAACCCTTGGCTGCTCAGAAGTTAAATTTTGAATCTAAAAGCACAAGTGACACTGTTGGAGATTGTAAAGTCACAAGTGAAAAAGACAATTATTGTGCAGACCTTGAAAACATTTGTTTTAGTAGTGATGATGATTTTGATATGTTCTTTGATGAACCTTTTAAATTTACAAAATTAAATTCAAATGTACAAATATCAAAGGACCAAATCACAAAAAATAATAACAATGTTAGTCTTAAGACACCAGTGAAAGGTAACAACATTACTGTTGAACTGGATGACAGTAGTTTTCATTTTGGTAAAAAAAGGAAAAAACATTTTAATGTAATTGAATCAGATACTGCTGAGGATAGTCCCAGTCCTAAGTTTTTTAGAAAGAATAATAAGAAAAGCAAAATGTGCAATAAGAAATCTGAGGTAAGCTTTTTCTTTTGATACTAAAATTAAATTTATAAATATTGCACTTGTCTTAGGCACAAAATAACTTTCTGTTGTTATTAACTTTTAATTTTTTAGGTCACTTCAGGAGTGGAATTTATTGATTTGGAAGCGGAAGTATCAGAAGATGGTGAAGTCTCCAGCGATGAAAATGATTTAGACAAAGAAGACGAGTATGATAAAAGCTTCGTTGACGAAGAATCATATTTCACTCAAAACTGTTCAGCAGATATGACGGCGAAATATTTGCAGTCGGCAAAGCTTTCTAACAATCGTCCAGGTACATTTAAAATACCGGAAATGAAGCCTTATGATCCGGCGGATGTCTGCAGTCAGTTTCTGCCAAATACTAGTACAGATTATGAAATCGTGAGTTAATCTTTCTTACTTTTTGTAGTTGTAAATCAAAAGGTTTTTAGTACAACTTTTAAACTATTTTGAACCATCTTACAGGATTCGTTTTGTGTTAACGATGTAGAGAACGAGGAGTCGGAACTTTCCGATCTAGAAATAGCAGAAAAAATTTTAGAAATGGATAGAAAGAATAGAAAGAAAAAATGTGGTGCACCACGTCCAAGGAGAAAGAACTAATTGTTAGTTTAGATTATAGACTGTTAGTATGAGTATAGATTTTATACAAGAAAAACTTTGAGATCTTATAATTTTTAAAAATTATTCTAAGTTCTTTGAGGCTGTGATGTAGGTTGTAAGTAGAAAACAATTACATGTGAAATGAACTTCATGAGAATATTAATAAAGACGTTTTCGTTTTCTTTTTGTAGAATTGATATTTATTCTTATTATTATAGTACAAAGGTTTATTATGGTTCAGCATTCTACAATGTTTTAGTTTTATTAGTTTTACTTTTTATCATGACGAGGAAATTATAACTTTCAACGGTTTTTTTTGAGCTAGCACTTCATTGACCAGCAATTTTAGACAGACACCAGGTCATCAGGTCGTTTTGTTGGTTTGGACGAGTGAACTCGTCACCAGTCAAAAATGTGTTAATGTTCAATATGTTTCGTTATGTTAATAAATTAAACAATTTAGTAATAATTTCGGTTTTGGAAGATCATACTTTGTACTGCAGTTTTACAATTTTTATTTCACCTTCGCAATTATTCCCTTTTTTAAAGTTTGGTCTAATTTGAAAATTTCAAACCGAAACTGGTTTATAATAATTTAAGGAATCTTTTAAGAACAGTTTTAAAGACTGACCGTACATATTGTCTGAAAGGAAGTTTATCAAAACTTCCTCATTTTTGTGGCCTTCTATATGAGTACAATTTACAGGAATGAATTTATTTTTGACGAACTCGCGCTAAATTGAATACTGAGTAAAATAACTAATAATTTTTTTTTAATAGCAACATGTTAATTTTATTTTGTTTAAATTACTTTAAAAATTAAAATTGACAATTTATAACATGACGTCATTTTTACCGGTTATCTACTGCCACGTCACAACAAGTTGTGGGTATTTCATTTCCCCGAGTTAAAATGTCGTCGTCGGTTGATGAAACTGTTTTAGAGACAATTGGAAAGGATGGTAATTGTTATATTTAATTTTATTTTGTGTTACATTTTTTGTTAGACTATTTTTGGAGGGATTAGAGTGTAGAACATTTTAGTTGTCATTAGTTGCGAATTTTTATTTTTCTTTTAAACGTTGTACTGAATGCTTTCATTTATTCAGATCTTTGAAATATGTCATATTACTAATTTACAAAACATTTTATGTGGATATTTGTGTCTTATGTCTTCATTCGGTATGGCTATTTTTACTTCAATAAAATCAGGCACTTGACAATGCTTATTACACTTAATATTTAAATTACTCAGAAGTTTCAAGTTTGAGGGTTCAAATTCATAAATTTACATAGCTTATATTTTATACTATCAAATATTTTAATTTATTTCAGACTTTCTCCGAAATTTCCTTCATCCCATTCTCAGTAACATTGCTGTCAAACAGTCAACTCATCTTTTGTCAGTGTCAGAACAGATCACTAAATTATCTGAGGGTATAGCTGCATTAGATCAAGAACTTCAAAAACAGATTCTAGAGAATCATGAGGATTTATTGTTTCATGCTACATGGATAGAAAAACTTGAAGATGTCTTAGAAATGATGTCAATTCATATGCAGGTTTGTGCTTTTTTATTTTATTAGTTTTATAAGTAACATGTGAAACATTTTTAGTCATATCATAATTGATCAGTACGATATATAATTACTTTCTTATCATGTTAGTGCAATTTTTATGTTTAAAAATTTTATTTCCAGTCCTTATTGTCTGGGGTAGAGAGGATTTCATTAAAAATTTTAGAGCCATATCAAAAGATGGAGCAGCAGAATTTGGTAATGAACAATATTTTACAGGTATTAAATATATTAAGAAGAGTTGCAAGAGTTCAAATGGTATCCCATAGGCTACCTGCTCATTTGTCTTCTGATGCAGATGTTCTAAAAACATCTCAAACTATTCAAGAACTTGGTAATTATGTTTTAATTTCGACATGTTTTTAATTTAGAATTGCTGTATTACTTTAATTATTATTTTCCTGCTCTGTTTTGGGTTTTCAGATCAATTTTGGAATGAAATTGATTTATCAAACCTTAAAATTTTGGAAAGTAATCAGAGAAAGTTAAAAACAGTCAAAGATGAAGTTAGTGAAAAGGCAAAAATTCAGTTATTGACAGGAATTCAAAAGTTGAAAATTTCTCAAATAAGCTCAGCAGTACAAATATTCTATGACTTAAACATTCTTTTACCTGTAACTAAAGACTTTGTTGCTTCATGTGCTAATTCCATTCAGAAAATAATCGATGACAATCTGGGGGCTTTGTTGGAATCAGCAAAGGGTAAAGGGATACCTGGTTCTGATGTATCGAAGCGAGGGCCTGGCAAAGCAGCCATGCCATCAATGGGAAACGCATCATCTTTTCGTCCTCGACTGTGGTCTGCTTTGGATGAAATTTTTGAAAGTATCTATACTTATTCTATTCAAATTGAATTCTTGGAAGCAACTTTACTTCATAATACAAATGAATTTGTGAGCATGAAAGCTCCCTCTTATATAGAAAGATTTCCTGTAGATGAGAGAGATATTACAGATGGCTTCTGGCGTTCTGTTAATTTATACTTGGCAGAGCAGTTAGTTAAATGCTCTAAAAGATGCAAGTTTGTGAGAGAAGCACTCGAAGGGGAGTACCCTCGATTTCTTCGGCTCTATATGGATTTGTGTAAAAAACTTCAAACAAGTGAAAAACCTGAAACATTTAACTATTCATTTGCTGTTGTTAAGAACGTAATTGCGCCATTCGAACAGTCCTATCTGTCAAATTTGGACTCTGTAGTTTCATATCCGGTTCATAACATGTTCTCAACAGAAGCAACTCCCAAAGCCGTTCCCAGTACAGAGGATATTGATTCTCTAATTAGGATTATTAGAAGGTTGGTGACAGCAAAATATTACTTAATTTAATCACAGAAATAAGTTTCTTTGATTTTTAAATGTTTTTTATTTGCAGTGAACTTTCCGTTGCTTTGTTTGATCCAAACTTGAGTTCAACCATCGCCAGAAACATCACTAAATCCATTGGAACATTCTGCGCCAATTGTGAAGAGCATATTGTAGTTCAAGGAGCAGATGCTGTTCAAGTTATAGGTAATTGTGATTTTGATGTGAGTAATTAAATAAAACTTCATCATATAGTTAATTTAAAATTTAATGTATTTGAAATGCAGGACCCAGAAAAGCAGCCCAAGATAGAAATATTGAAATAGCTAACAGACTAGAATATTTAAAAGTGAAACTGAAAAACGTGACGTCAAATTTAGGGAAGGATTCAGACGCAGCAGAAATTTTGAATTTGTCACTGGTCACATACGCTGACAACTTAATTATTAAAATAATATCTGCAATGCTTGATTCAGTGGTTCAAGCAATCAAGAAGATTATTTTAACAATGCACGTGGAAGATTTTTCAAGGTATGCTAAGAGTTTAATACACTACACATTTGGGTTGAGCTGTATAAGTATAGGTGTCTCCCTCAGGGGAACGATAGTCATCATCATCATCATCATGTGCCGTCTCTACGTCGAGGGTTAGCAATCAACAGAAGTATGGTGACCTCGGAAGCTGCTGCTGCTGCTGGGAATAGGGTGGCGGAAATCATACAGAGCCAATTTCTCAAGTTCTTGAGCTTTCCTCCTTTCATGGCGTTCTCGTTTTGATAGGAAGGTTCATTTTGATAAACTCACCTCTGGCCTGTACGTTTCCGGTCTTGATTTCCTGCTCGAAATCTTGGTTAGGCAACAGCCTAAGTATTTTTCGTTTGGGTCTGCTCACCTCTAATCCCTTGATTTGCAGTGTTGCCTGGACTTCATTCTGACTGACCATTATGAATTTGGTTTTCTTTGGGTTTAGTGTTAAGGGAGCGATAGTGGGGAGAATAATTTTTGTAGTGATTGGTTTCCTTGTAACAAAACTATTCAACTTGAGAAATTTTCAAAATTGTAATTGTTTGATGACAAAACATTTTAAACAAAATGATGGGTCTGTCTAAATTGTATTCGTTTTCAGGGAAGTAGAAAAAGAAAGCTCTATATCGCTTTACATGAGGGAATTGACGACATTTGTCGCTAGGAGTTACAGTGCTTACTTGAAACCATTCGAAAGTCAAGATGTGCTGAAAAAATGTTGTGCGGATTCTGGTAAATATTGTATGGAATATTTTCTTAGGCATATCTCTCTAATTCGACCCTTAGGAGCAGGAGGACGGATGAGACTAACAGCAGATTGTAACGAGGTAAAAATTCATGAACGTGTTTTTGGCTTTGAGCTACTGTAAGTTTTTTAGTTTTACAATGAAAAATTTTGTGTTGGGTTTCAGTTTGAAACTGCCATGTCGCCTTTACTAGGAGAAGAACCTAAATCATATCGAATGTTAAGATTGTTCAAATTAATGCTGACGCAGACGCCGCAGGAAATTTTAAATAATTCAGCTATAGGAGAAACAGTTCCCTACAGCTTGGTGCTGTTTTATTTATTTTCTTACGCTCCAGACGACATGAAGTCTCCACACGAGGTAAGTGTTTCCACAACACACGATCTACTATCTGACTATCTACTTAAAGTGATTGTTGGTAACATTGGTACAAAATGTGAATGAGAGCTGACAACTTATCATGGGTTCCTCTCAGTATAACTTTAAATTTTTGGGTGTTTTCAGAGTGGTGTAGATCCCAAAATAAAATCAATCGATACTTTGTCTGAGTTTTTGGACAGTCATCCACTGGAACGCGATAGAATCGATTTAATAAATAGGGCTTTAGCCAAATATTGTGAGTCTGTGAGGCAGGTACCCGGGAAAAATTTCGATCCGGTTTATGGAGTGATGGCTCACTTGATTCAAAGATTTCGAGCAAGCATGTGATTCGATTTATTGTGAGTATTGTACCATCTCTCTTATTTCTTAATGGTAACAGTTGGATTAGTGTTTTAAGTAACTTGGCATAACTTTAAATTATTTTTAAACTGTGCAATGTTTATGAAAGGAAGGGTTGACAAAAGTATAACAGTAATACAAAATGAAAATATCAAAGAGAAATTACAAGTTATAACCACTTAAAATATAAAACTTTTATTTTGATGGTTTGAGCCATAAAGCAGTATACACTCCTCATGTTGCCCTTGTTCGCTGAGGAGTACCACCAGTTCGTCCTAATATGTTTATAAATCCCGCACTCCAGAATAAGATGTGCCAAGGATTCAGCCGATCTCAAGTTGCATCCTGGCAGGTCTCTGTCTGACTACACGAGAATGTTGAGAACTTTGTCCACTTTTTCCTTCCACTCGTAGCTGGCCAAACAGGCGAGTAAGAGCAAAAGGACTGTAATCCTGCAGGTAGCCTTGGGGGTTCGAAGAAGTTTGTAACTAGGGCTGAACGAGGAGTTAAGAATTTTCAAATTATCCTGCCTAAGATTCATTTTTTCATGTTCTTCCCAGTTTGTCTATGTAGCCTGAATTCAAGGTTTCAAGCCGCCAGGTATAATTGGGGTCAAGTTTTGATTTAATGGTATTTAGTTGGGAAACCCAAAACAAATATTTGCTTACAAAACCTTTCTAAATACCAAAAGAAAGGATGAAAGAAAAGAGTGATTTCAATTTACATTTTTAAAAAGGTAATTTATTTTCACATTGGTACGTACACACCTAATTGCTTCAAGTTAAACCTAAATCCAATATTTAAAGTTATTTAACATTAAAGTCCATGTGAACGAGTAATAAATTAACATAACGTATAAATATCTAGTTATTACATATTACATAATTGTACACATTACAGTAATCTTGTTAAAAATGAATTTATTTATTTATTTAATCATGTCGGATATTTTTTATACTATTCTCTGATTTTTCCTGAGGAAAATGAAAGAGAAAATTTTTTTATACTTTTTTCTTGTATTCAAATAATCCGGCTTTTACCTGTAAAAGTTAAATTTATTGTTTTCTAACATTTCAAATGTAATTTTGGTTTTTGGGACAAATGTTCAACGAATTGCAGGGAAATTATGTCTATTGATGATGGGTTCTTGTCTTTGAGTTAAAAGATTTTCTTTGACTTATTAGCTATGTTAGCTTTGGCGAATACTTGCGGTTTTTCCCGTGGACCGGGACGACACTGTTCCTAGTTTAAGCGAGATCACAACTTTTAGCAACAAGTTGGAGGAAATGAATGAAGTCAGCACACCAACTGGTTGTGAGAAAGTATTTTGAATAAGCAGAAACCGTTCAGAGTTTAAGAGGAGGAGAAGTACGTTCAAAGCTCTAAGCTTCCATTTTTGATTTAATCAGCAGCAAATAGCTCGTTTCACGAGTTTGAGAGAAAGAAGAGGAAGAGTGGAGATTTAGTGTTGGAAGTTGAACATTTGTCCCATTGACTGAATTTTCTTTGAAAGAGAGCTTATGGTCGTAAAAATGAGTTTTTACGATTCACAGAAAGCTCCGCAATTGTCTGTCTGTCTGTCTTCCCTTGTTCTCCTTGTTTTAAATTTAAGTCTCGTCTGTTTCGAATTCAAATTGAAATCTTCTACTCCTGTGATTTTTTTTATTTTTAGAATTTCTTTTTTTCTTTAACTTTGGTAATACTTCACAACTACAACCGGATCTCACTCGTATATAGTCCATCTTCCAGTCTTTCGAAACGAAACTCCGCCGCTCGTGGTGGTGGCGAGATCTGGGTCCATCCGACTCCCGGACCGCCGACGGTTCTCTCACTAAAGCATACGTGTAGGAGTATTTTTGGACGCACCTACTTTGGTTATAGAGCTTTTTATCTAAAAATCTACACGGCTTGTTGGAAACATCCTCTCGGCAGGATCTCTCGTAAAACCTCTGTCTGTTTTCACCGTCACTGTACAGTTCGACGTAAATGTCGTCCAGGTTTTTCCCACCTTCCGGCTCGATCATGTCGAGGACGGAGGGACAGCACTCGACTGCGTGGCCTTCGTCACCGCCTTCTTGTCGCAGAAGCATGAGATGATCACGGTGTGTCAGCCAAGGCCGACTTTCGCTTTCTTCAAACTCAAAACCGCTTGCTCTGGAAAACGACCTGAAATTAGAGAGAAAACAAGTTAAAAGATTATTTATTTATCATTTATTTTATTATAAATATATTTATTTTACGGTTTGTTTTGTTTCTTTGTAGTTAAGCTTAATTGTAGTTCTGTAATTTTTCAAGGTGGTGAGTTCAGCTAAAGTTAGGGATGGGGAGTTAATAATTGATCGAAGACACTCTAAAGAGATCAATAACTGACTGTTACAAGAAAGAGTTTCAGCATAACACTGACTGTTGTCAACTGTCGTGACCTAGTTGAAAGATCGTGCTATGATAACTCGTTACCAGAGGCGGACTAAGAATAGCGGGCCCTAGGCACGTGGCTAGGCTGCCGTCCATATTTGCTACTCTTCCGTATTTTGTTCGCTCTTTAAATCATTACTTTAACCCATTATTAATCATCGTCATATTTATAGGACAGGGAGAATTTAATTTTTTGAAAAGTTAAATTTGTATGTCCTGATATCCTTAAGTACTGGTGTCTTCTTTAAAGGACGGGGCAAAACATTTTTTATTTTGATTTAGAGTTTTACGACCGGTTGCCACCTGACGCCAAGGCAATAACCCCACTTGCTGACTGGGGCTTGGATGCCACCTTGTCGTAGGTCTTCCGCGGTCATCCTCAACACGACATCCTACCTGATGCCTTTGCCCTCTGTCGGTCCGTTATCAGAATACGTTTGAGCGGCCCCACAGAAAATGCCTGTTGGTCCGCGGGGAGTATTTTATTTCCTCCCTACCCCCGTCACCTCTTGCATGGTAACAATGAGTGTTTTCCGATGAAGTTCCCGGTTGACGTGATAACCGTGTAAGCTGAAGAGGCAAAGATTCAGAAAAAAGCGCCTGGAGAAAAATGACGGAGAGACGACCCCAAATAAATAGGATAAAGCCAAGAGAGACACAGGTAGTCAATGGGTTAAAGTCCTGGATTTCCGCCTTGGTGTTCTCCTCCCATCCCAAACTAGATTCTTGAGAAAAGATTAACAAAAACCAAATTTCCTAAGAGGAGATTAATAGTGGGCTTTTAAGCAACGTGTTTGAGGATGTCATCAAAGACTACAAAATTCTAAGAGAGCAGGAAATAGTCAAGAAGAAGAAGAAGTTAGAAATGGAGAGCACAAACGAAGTCGTCAAACAAGAGACAAGGGAAACACTTATGGGTGGAGAGGCAATCAAGCCTTTTTCTTCAAAATCAGTATCGTGGCCAATAAATAAAAAAAATAAATTCGCTTATCGCCTTTCCTAATTATAGCGGGTAAAACGTTGGAGGAGATAATTGGTCGAGGAGTCATAGAGCCCCGGCACGGAATCCTAAGAAGTTTAGATAGTGGCTCCAGAGAGGACCACTTCCAGGCGAGGAGATTCAAGTCCGACAACCAAATTCAATGGCACGTCGCGTTCAACTAGACTCGCTCATATTTCAACCGAAATGGTTTATCTGAAAGCTATCGGAGATCCCCGGGTCCACATTTTTATTCATTAAAATATTTGTTTCTGGAATTTGTTTTCTAAACAATTAAACACAACCAGACCGAAATTTATAAATGCCTTTCTCATTCCGAAGATGTCTTTATTAGATTTACCATTTTTTGTCCTTCCTATGAATGGACGAACGCGACGAACGGATTTCTTCTGTTCTCATTAATTAATTTGCAGAAGTTGGAAATTTGTTTCTTAAGGGTCACACAAATTGGGCGACTTTTACGACTTTGGGGCGCGTAGGGCGTCTACAGTGGTCCGTCATTGGACTCGGTTGAGGCCTGTTTTCTTTGCTGCAGCCAGCTCTTCTTCAGCTGTTTGCCTTCACGTCTTCCTTGGTCTTCCTCTTGTTCAGCTTCTTTGGGGACTCCATTCGAGGGCTTGCTTCGGGATCTGGTCCTGTCCTCGGCGAAGAGTATACCGAATCCACCTCCATTTCCTCGCTCTTAAGGCCGTATGTCTAGTACACTGGGTGATAATTGGACATTGTTGTTTGTCCTGGTATTTCATTGCTGAATTTTGCCCAGTGATAACTATATGGTTTTACAGCTAGCGACTTCTGAGGTGGAGTTCTGTGTTTGGAGCTGTTGTGTACTGTTATTACGATGTTGTAAGGAGAAGAAACGCCAGTTCAGGGCGGTGGGTTGAGACCTTTGCTGTCGTTATAGCTTGTCCAGAGTCGTCAGTTTCATTATTTGAAGGTCAACACAACGCGAGGAGATTTATGTCGGGATAAACCCAATATAAGACGCTTTGGATGTTCTCCTTTCACCGTCAGTCCACCATTAAGGTGAGGCACTACGAATTGATGACTAAGGTCCTTCCATAATTTTTGATTTTTACAGGCGAAGAGAGTTGTTAGAAACAGTCCCAACTCATGACTCAAACTGCTCATTTTCACACACTACAAGTATATACTGTCCTCGTTCCCTGATTTTAAGTACTATATGCTGTAAGCATGTACATATTTAGTATAAACATGAGCAGACATGAGTCTAGACACTATCTAGGCAGAAGGCCTAGAACTCGTAATATTTGGGGCTCGAAAATTAGGTATTTCATTTTTTAAGTATGTGTCATGACTGAAAAATAGACCCGGAATTACAGTGTTGCCTAGGGCCCGCTTTATCACTAGTCTACCATCGAGAATAAATCAATTTTGCGATTGGCTTTCATACACCCATGTATAACCATTATAATTAAAAATTTATATTCAGACACTACAAAGATGTTAAATGCTCACTCTCGAATTGTAGTTAATGCGAGAGTCAATTTCAGTATAACTTAACCCTCACACTTATATCCTTTATAATTATATGTTTGTACTATAAGCAAGAGGAATTCACTCTGGTTTCAGTCTAAGCATTTTGGAAATCGCATCCCCAAGATTTTTCTCTTTTTGAAGGCTGGGGTAGGAGGGATAAATTTAAAACCCAAGTCACTCACCGAGCTTTTTATAAAGCTTTCAAATGTTCGACTTGGTAGGAAGTCAAAGACTTTTGTCAGTATATTGGTTAAGAGGCCGTCGTTCCAATCGAAAGGAAATAAATTTTTCAATCGTTAATTTAATTAATTTTTCGTGATTTATGTAATTTTGACATTTCGGTTTTGTAAACAAATTAATTCCTTACTACCCTTCCCTCCTCCCTCCGTCCCTGCATTTGCTTAGCTTTTTTATAAGTTTATGAAATGTGTCCATGGAATTTGTATCTCGTCTAGTTTCGTTTTGTAGCAGACATCAAACGAAGTCCTGGGTGGTCTTCTTCAAACTGACCGAAGACATGTCGGCTAACCACTGCGCTACAGTCATCTGCCTAAACTTTTACTCTTTTGTTTTCTTTCTCTGATTACCGGACCGTTAAGTCACTGACCTAGGAAGTGGTTGAGTTTGATGGGAACAAGATCAGCGTTCCTTTGGAGGATTTTAACCCTTTGTACTCGAAAGCTGTTTCTCACTCACCACTTGGTACTTTTATATGCGAATTCCACGTGTGGCATTCTGATTGCTTTTATTTTGTTTATTTGAACCGGGTTCCCGCTTTCTTTTGTATGATTTTATGATTATATAAATAGTATAATTTTATATATCAGAAATATATCTCTTTAAATATAGGCAAGAATATCGTATTTGAAATTAACCAATTACGAACCGAGAACTGCATTTTCGACATTAGTTCCAGTTCCAACTTGAAAGTCGCGGCGGAAGAATTAGCCGGAATTTCATCCATATTTTCTCATTTTCATGCGGACTCCATTTCATAAGTATTGCACATTTTCATACAAACTCAATTCCGTAAATATTGCACTTTTCATTTGGAGTCTACTTCATAAATATTGGAAATTCATTTTTTAAAAAAGCCGAAACTTTTGCGACTAAACCCAATTTGTATAAAGTGGAAGTTAATCACTTCGGGCTATTTCTGTAATTGTTATAATTTAATACACCCATATTTTCATATTAGTATAATTTAAAGTCAGGATTAACAAATCTATCGAATTCTGCACGAAAGCTTTAGTTGGTGGTTCTTTCGCGTAAAAAAAATCCCTGGAGTGCAAGGCGTTAATTTATCTTTTATAGTAAATTCGAACGAGCCATATTTAACAAGATGACGACCGTTCGACTTACCGATGAGTCAGATGTGATCGGTACAAGAAAACTGCATAACCCACCGGTGTTTCTCTTTGGGGCGTTTTTACTCCTGTGGAATAATTTTAATACAATTTATGTGCAGTATCGTACTCTTCTGTCCATCGAGGAAATATTATACTGTATAGCGGAATCAGTTTTTTCATTTTTATTTTTTAAAGTATTTCTTTTCTAATTTGAAGAAATTTGACGAGTTTGTAGTATTTTTAAGGTGAAATGAGAATAGCGTACTCAGAAGAGAAGAGCGTATACATACAGTATTTAATATAGTATTTGTGGTGCAACATTTTACTGTACCTCATAATCACCTAAGGTGCTTTCATGGGGATGATTCTGACGATAGGTTTTCTTGCCAACAGTTCAGGCGACATCCTCATCCGAAAACCTCTGTACTTACAGATAAGCACGAGGGTAAGTTTACATCCTGGGATTACTTGACCCACCCGCGGGCAAGTTTTTGGAAAATTTATATTAATTTCGTGATTTACAATGAAGAAACTGGCAGTCCCCACGAGTAACACTTTTTATTAAAAAAATGTTCAATTTTCAAAAGTCTTAACGTGAAAACCAGGAAGATAAGACAGACACACACAAACACCATAAATAATTGTCGAAATGTCGATGACCACCCCTCACGAGATATCCCAAATAAAAGGGAACATAATTCAATTATGGCGAGGAGTTTATCTTGATGGGACCTTTTTCCCCCGACATATTTCATCCGCTTTTCAATCTCTCAAAATTCATTCTTGAGCAATCCCCGGCAAATGATTAATTCGATTAAAATCACTCCGTTTTCAAATCGATAGGGCTGTGGAAAGAGGAAGATGACTACAAATTATTATGTATTTATTATTGTACGATGGCCGGTTTCACTCTCGGATCTATCTATCTGTCTCGTTTCTCCAGTCACGCGTTTTTAATTTATTTCATTTTACTGTCTCATAATTTTCCCCCAAATCAAATTCCTTCTTTTTGTTTTTAAATTTATTTTTCTTTTCCAGGATTCGTGGCCAAATTCTTTACGGTTTTCTTCTTACCAGCAATCTGGCCTGTCAGTTGCTTGTCTGATGACTCTTTATAGTGTGTATGGGATTGTACATCATGAAAATCAGCGGTAAGTACAATTCAATTTGCACCAGTATCGGAAACAGACTTTGGTCCTGAATACGAACATTCCTGCTGGTGACAGCACTATATAGGTCTGAGAGTACGCGAATTCGGTTGAAAGTCTACAATACTTGTGGGTTGTAGAACACAGTTGTAAACCGAAACCAACGTTTGGCTAACAGAACCTGTTCCAAAAGCTGCAGGTCCCAGATGTTGTCGGAATTATTTTTGTACTTGGAAACCCTGGAGTGCGAGTTGCTGATCACTTTCAGTGATGATGAAAGCGCTGAAACCCATCGATAATTCATCACTGAATGGGGTCAGTTATACGCTAGCCAAGGTTGACAAATACAAAAAAATTCCGGCAACTTTCGGGAGAAATTTTGGAACCGTCATTTGTAAGTCGACATCTTCAGTAATGAAACCAAAAGTGAGCTCAAGTTAAGGGTAAAACTGTCTAGAAAATCTTAATCCGTTAGTGTGGAGGAACGCAATTTCGAATTTATTACAAACCGCGTAAAAAAAGTTCAGAAGCACAAAAAATTGTTGGTGTTTTTTTTTAAATGGCTAACGACAGGAAAAGTTTAAATAAGCCCAAAAATTTTTCGTTTCGCGAAATCACAAACATTTAGAAATCTAAACAAATTACTAGTATCAAGAAAAATT
Organism: Columbicola columbae; assembly: GCA_016920875.1. NCBI lineage: Eukaryota > Metazoa > Arthropoda > Insecta > Psocodea > Philopteridae > Columbicola > Columbicola columbae. The sequence goes on along the minus strand of JADMLL010000003.1, from coordinate 16,541,752 downwards.
TTTAGTTATTGTTTAGTTGTCTTTTTCTTCACTCTTTGACAGTTAATTTGTTTACTTGTGCACCATCTTTAATTGTTTGCTGACTTGCATCTAAAATTTATTTATAATATTTACGACCTACTCAACAAGAGTACGCGTATCACAGATTGGGAATCAGTCCTACGTCACAATTTATGTTTGGATATCTCAAAGAAAACGTTCATAACTGCTGACAACAGGAAACTAACACAACACAAAAATATTTCCATTTAAATTCTTTTTCGAACTCAGTGATGTCAGCTAATATTTCGGAAAAGCGTTTTCGAGATTAAAATGAGTTGTTATCATCTATAGGCAACCCTGTGGATCGTGAGAAGATGTTAAAGAAGTGGAAGTGTTACCAAAGATCAGGTGAAGGAGAAAAGAAAATTTTTCAGGGCGTAAGTAGAACAAGACTAAAAGCTCCCCCAAAAGCTTAAGGGCAGTTTGGGACAAACGGAAACTGCTGATGAGCTTTGAAGACTCTATGACTTCTAAAACAGAAAAGCAATTTAAATATCAATTAAGATCTGGAATATTGTATAATCGAATGTCTGGATTTGAGAGAAGAATTTCTCTGATGGGGGGCGAAGGGGGCAAGGGGGCATTATGAAATCATTAATGTCTGTTTTCAATTATTCGAATCGGATTTAATTCCTTTCCATAATAACAATAATTTCACTTTTTTTTGTTTCTTTGAAACGCATTAAATAAGTTAAGCTTGCGTAAATTCACTTCACTAACGTCTTTTCGAAATTTTTCGGGGGCAGAGGTGGAGGAAGGAGGGAAGGAAAGCGATCAAATGGGATTTCAAAACTCGTCTCTTCTCGAATGGCATGTGTAATATTGTGGTAGGTGATTTCTGTCAACGCGGTTTAATAGAAACTTAATTGTTTTTAGGCGTTGAGGATTTTTATTGGCCTCGAGAGAGTTTGAGCCACCGTGCCGGGTTGGTCTCATGGGTCCTAAACCCAAGGCGAACACACGTCAGACAATTGTAGAATGAAAATGGAATCCATATCTTACCAGTCAGGAATCTTGTTTTCCCTGCGGGTACCGGATCGTCGAATAGGTTTCTGCCCGAGTAAATACTGATCGTTTTGCTGTGACGAACAGGGAAACAAAATGGCGGCCAGGAAGAGCACCTACAAGATAAAATAAATTATTTATTTAAGACTTTTACTCCCGTCTTGATGAAAATGTGCCATATTTATGAAATTGATTCCTTATAAGAGTGTGTAGTATTTCTGAGTGGCAGTGAATCAAATAGTTTTTCTGTCACGTCTTTCAAGTTCGAACTAATGCCGAAAATGCAGGCCTGTGTATCCTTGAGTACCCTTTTCGGATTTTATAATATCTTTTATACATTTTTATGTGCCCACATTTTAAACTTTCTTCAACTTTATACATTTTTATATAAAAAGCTAATTATACTATAAATGGGTACTGTAATATATAATTCGGTCAATAAATATACAATATGAGGAGATGTACAAACAGCACATCATCGTATAAATAAATAAACTATATACTGCCGCCAACGCAACGTAGTAAGTAAATAGATAAATAAAAAATTAATTAATTAAATATATAAACAAAACAGTAAATAAATAAGTTATTATAAGAAATAACGAATTCACCAATAAATAAATAAACGAGAAATCCCAAATTCACTAATATATAAATAACCATACAAGTAGATAAATAACCGGTAAATAAATACACAAGCAAATAAATAAATTTGCTATAAATAACGAAAACAAATAGCCATATCAACTAGAGTCAAACTGAGACTCTACTGCACCGCGATCTGCCCTGGGGCTCTTTATGCATCCAAGTGCCTGTCGTTAAAACGGAGAGGATTTCTGGAAGTGCTGGTAGTTAAGAGGAGAAAAATACTTCGAAAAAGTCTGAGTCCAGTCAAGGAAAATGTGGAGTACAGACGATTACGTAACGCTGAACTGCACGCTTCCTTCCCCCAGGATCTCAAATGTCATGAGGAAGAGAAGGGTAACTTTCTACAGACATCTGAGCAGATCGGATCCAGGAAAACTAACAAATAAGATTTTTTTAGTACTTTCCAAGGAAAAAGACACGACCGTTGGTTCCCAGAAAACGAAAAAAATCTTGAGGAACTGGGAATGACGCAGCAAGACCTCAAGCAGTGGGACAAGATTCGAAACAAAGGAGAACCTCACGGGTTCCTCCCCATAGCCAGATAGCCAGACTGAATACAGGGAAAGCGTGGTCCGAGGGAAAGATGAGAGATGGAGTATTGTAGGAGGCCAAAAGAAGAAGCCAGGAGGAAGTGTTGACGATGTGATCCGAGGATGTGGCCGAAACCAAGAAAAAACGAAAACTAATACAAACTTGGACAAAGCTCCACGTTTATAAGTGTGCAAAAGAAATGAATAAACAAATAGCCAGATATTATGATATAATATTAATAATAAATGTAATTAGTCAAAACAAAAAATGTTTTGAGGGTTTAATTAAAAAATTTAAAAGAAAAGTTTTGGCAGCGAAACGTGGGAAAGAATTTTCATTTGAAAGAAATTTAGGTGAATTGCTCGAAGGAAAGTCAGACAAAATATGTAAATAGCGCGGATAAGGAGAAGGAGAGTTGATTTTCCAAAAATTGAAGGGAAAAGTCAAAATTTGGGTTTTATTTATTACGACGAGGAAGCAAAATTAACTTAATTAACGTCAATGAGATTTATCAGTGATATATGATATTCAAATTAAACTCCATTAGTAATCCGATAGAGAAAATTTGTGACGGTCTTTCAAGTAATATCGTAAAACATGAAAGATAGATGTGTCGAGGACGTATAATTTCCTGTTTTAGGGCCCCGTCCATCGCACCTCCGGTTTCGTGTTCTTCTTTTCTTCATTCCCATCCTCCTTCCCGATAAATTTGAAGACATTTATTTCTTTTTTTTGAATTCTGCACAAAATAGACTTTACGTCCTTAAAACTATATACATTATACAGTGGGTGTTTACACCGCGTCATGTTCTTAGGAAAAGCCGATCTTTTGAGACTGTTTGATCATCCTAAATCCTATAGCTACCCCCCTCCTTTGAGACCAAGACAATTAAAATGGTACAGACTGCTAAAACTATGGAAGACTCCACTTTATCTTTTCTTCTTTCTTTGTTTTCACTTCATTCTTGTGTTCATTTATCCGCTCCTGAAGTTACAGCCTACTGTATGATGTATATGGTTTTAAGTATGTAGAAATACTGTCAAATAGAAATTCAAAACCAACAGTCAAAACAAAGTTTATATCAGACGCTGGGTGGTTTATCTGGAATACAGAACCAGGTTGTAGCCCCAGGAGTGGATGAAGGATCACAAGAAAGAAAGGTGAATAAGTGAAGATTATTCTTGCAGATTCTAGTGATTTGTACTGTATTAGATGTCTTGGTCTTAAAGGAGGGAGGTAGCAGTGGAATTTAGAATTATCAGTCAGTCCAGAAGGTCAGTTTTTCGTTTAAAAATATGACGCAGTCCCACCTCGGGTAGTAAACAACCCACAGTATAATGTATATAGTTCGAAGTGTAAAAAGTGGCCGGGAAGTTTAATCTCACTAATATCAAACCCTACGTCTTTGATCCTACCAGAAATCCTAAACAGGAAAATCAGGTAGAATTTGGTTTTGTGAAAGAATTCACAATAGAAGCAAACATACTGTATCACCGTGTCATGTACCATTTTCGCAGAATTTATGTACCATTTTTAACTGTTTACTCCAATCTTTGACTTTGTTCTTCCTTCCTTATGATTATGCTAAAGCTTGCTATACGTTCGGCGGTGTGTTAGTTTCTTATACACTAAAATTGTGATACTTCTTTGCGCTTATTTGTGTTGTAAGTGTTTACCGTTTTCAAAAAAATCCCTAAAATTTTAGTGCATAACGTAAAAAATGATGTCACCATGTTCTTGTGTGCAAGTTTACATCTGTTTCTGTGTGTAGCGTTTGAAAAAATTTATCAATTTATGTTGATACGTGATTTCGTTTAACGCAGAGGTGTCTAGAGTGTGGCGGAATTATAATAAAACTGAAACCTGTAATGCAAAAATTCTCAGTCACGCATATATCACTTGGTTGTGGGTTATTACGTTGGTGTCAATTACTTTATCGGAGAATCGTAACACCCAGAATATAATGATACTGTTTAGGTATGGCTGACAACAGTGAAAGTTTGGCTCGTGCTGGCTTCTAAGAAACGATCTTATTTTATATTTAAATTAGAAAAGTATGAAGGATTTATTGATTAGTTGTAGGATATGAGTCATAGTATATTGTCAAACCAGGTTGTAATTTCAGAATATACAGTGAGAACAATTGACATAGTACTGGAAGGAGAGAGAGAGAGAGAAGGATAACGACAAGAATGTAGAGGGGTAAAGGGACAGAGAAAGAGACAGGAGAAAACTCCCTTGCTCTCCAATCATTAGGCCTACTATCAACAGCCACTCTTTCAACAAATTATATTTGAACAAACATTTTCCTGAGGAAATGATTTCTCTTCGGAAAATTAATAGCAACAGCCAAAACTCAGACTTAAATCATTATTCATGGAAACACAGAGAAACAAATCTACCAAACAATAAATCCAGAAATAAATTACAATAACAACACTATCACCGCCAACCTAATTTTTCTAGTCTTAAAAACCGAGAGAGAGGGAGAAGAAGAGTATTTTCTTTGATGATCTAATTTTCATGATTTAGAATAATTCTAAGAACAACAAAACCTGGTTTTTCTTTTTTCGTGTGACAAACAAGACGAACAAACAAACAAATAAACAAACAAACAACTTCGGTTGCGAGCGCATCTAAAAATAAGTAGTCCATAAAGAAAAAATTATGGTTATTGTGACGATTGACAAAAAAGAGAAAAAGACCATAATGAGACACACGTTAGGCCCTCGGGGCAAATAAGAAAGAAAACACCTCCACCGACCACCGAGGGACAAAAAAATTGACCACCAAAGTCGACAAAAGAAAATATTTCTTTTCTCATGGGGGTCAGTTTTTTAAATCATTCAACAAAATGGTCGACAAAAATTAAAAACAATAAAACAAACGGACAACTTACCAAATAAATAAATAAAAATTGATGAGAGAGTGGGAGAGGGGGCCTATTTGGAATATCTTCGATCGGGGGTTGTTTCAAACTACAACCACCTATTTCGGATACCTGTCACCCTGGGGTTGGACGAACCTTTGTAAACTGTCACTATATTTCCTCGTCGTCACTCTCAAGATGAATTCTTCACACGCCCCCAAATTAGGATGACTCCCGTGTGGGCCCCCTTGTGAATCTTTATTTCAATATTTACACCACCACCCTCATCTGCATGTCCCGGGGGAAGGGAGACATTCGGACAAAGACGGGCTTCGAAGGCTCCTCTTTAAGAAGAATTTTTATTCTCGCGACCTTGAAAATCATGAAAAGAAGAGACAGTTCCTTCAGACCGGTCTGTCTGTCTGTCCGGCATGAAATGATGAAATACGATGTGTGGCTCATGGCGGCCGCATAGTGTGAATTAATTTATTAAGGAGAGGAGAGGAGAGGAGAAAATGAAAAACAGAAATATGAAAATGGTGTGATTAGTATGACTGGAGAAGGAAGTGTGTTCGGCTGGATAAATGACAGGACGACCGACTGTTTGACCTACAAACTGGTATCATGTTTGCTGACAGAGGATGGACGTGTGTCTTTTAATCTCTCTCTCACGGTCGGAATCTTATAATCGATATGATAATTAATTATGATAATAATCCCGGGAGCTACACTCTTTCAAATTATTTTTCTCTTTCGTATAAATTGTTTGTGTTCATCGTCAAAAACCCAAAACTGAATTGTAGGCTGTGTCTGAACGCGTTTTCGGTCACCTCGTTCCAATCAAGATGGCCCCATGGAGAGAGTCAACATTGATACACCAAAAACTCTTTTCTGTATTAGCTAGCAAACATCCCGGACTGGGTTGACTGTTTTTCATAAAATTTTACTCATCAATGTACATTAAAAAGAATTTCTGTATGTATGTATCATTGAAAGAAACACATGAGACATTTATAAATTGTAACTTTGTTACAAATTACAATCAGGGAAAAGTCTATTTGTCTGTCTGGGTCTAAAGTGTCTCTCATGTGTGATTGCCCCTTTATTACCTTGCAAAACTATGTATCTTATCTTTGTTTAATTTCTCAGCGTCATTTCATAAATAATGCACACTCTAGGCACGAACCTAGGAGGCTTCATTTCATAAATAGTGCGAAAATGGAAGGAAGAACTAATTTCATAAGTAATACATGGTACCAAGGAGACCCATTTTATAAGTGATACACACTTTGGAAGAAATTCCGTTTCACAAATATTGCACACCCGAAACAAGAAGTCATTGTATAATTAAAGCACACTTTTTGAGAAGGCCTCATTTCATAAATAATGCACACTCGAAGTTTTACAAACAAATGCTCTAGCTCTTATTCCACTTCAAAAGTGCCTTGAGGTTTCTCTGTCTAAATTTTAAACCAGTTTTATTTTGGGTTGAGACTCTTTTTTCGCCGCAAAAACGTGCAAACTATTGTAAAAATCACAGTCAAGTTTTGTTTTACGCGTTTCGGAAACTTGTGTTCGTTTCATAAGTAATGCACACTTTCAAGAGGAATTAGCTTGCAAATATTTCCCCACATTATCATTTTTTCAAAAGTAACACTCGCTGATTTATTTATGATTACGTGCCGAGGATTACAGTGTCACGGTCAGGTGTTGTTTTATTTATACAGTTGCTATTTAAGAAAATTTGGAAGATATTACACCCTTTCAGTAAAAAAATAAGGGTAGTAACTCGATTTTCACTGTACTACTTCACATTCTTTAGGTTTTCATTATTCGCGTAAAAATAGACCTTATTATTAAAATTAGTTTATATAATTAGCTGAACGAGATTCAAAAACGTCTTCTTCTTTGAGTGCTAGTAAAATGAGGTCACAGACCGCTGCTTTCAATTTTTTATTGTTGTCCGCGAAATGATGGCTGAGTACCGCGAGAGTGTAAATCCAAAATCTGAAAAAGGTTGGCAAAATCTTTAAAACCCACCGGAAGTAGTTCTCTGCGTTGAACTGTTGTCCTGCCAGGTAGTCCGACTACTTGGGCCGAGGGAAAATTTTTCAATTGGAAACAGTAGTGATAGCCTTCACACGGAAAGCCATAGGAACGGATACAATCAGGTTTACCGTTACTCTCTTCACGGGAGGAACAAACCTAATTTGCCCAGACTTTATTCAAATCACCTCTTTAGTCTATCGGGCCAAATTGTTTATGACCTTAAACGTATTGGTATGGAAAATTTAGAGCTTTCATATTTTATCTAAGTGACAGAAAATTTGAATTGGGAAACGGTACAGGGTGTCTAGAAATCACTTGGACACTTTTTTTGTTGTTTCCCTTTTTGTATCTTCTCAAGGAAGACCGGTTGTTTTCGTTTCATCTTTTACGTGACACGGGTCCATTGATCATCAGAAAGAATCTCTTAAAACCCCATCTGTCCGAAGTTATCATCTCTAGTATAACAGTACAAACGGAGACAAAACAGATTTAACGCCTGTCCCACGCGATTTTGATGATGAAATCATTGTACAACTTTGGTTTTGAAATTTGGGGAAGGGGGGTCCGTGATCTGATAAGTCATATTGTAATTGTTTAATGTTAATTTTGGTACATAGTTTATTTGCCGATTTTTGGAGATGGAAGAGGCCATTATTTTGTCTTAAACAAATCTTTTGTGGCTAAATCTATAGGAACTTGACTCACAACAGCGCGACACTTTGGAAAATCCACCTTTGAAAAACAACCGGTGACAAGATAAAACCGACAAAAGATGACCTTTGCCCATTGCAGTGAAGAAGAAGAAGAAGAAGAAAGAAAGAAAGAAGGAACTGACCGCTTAAAGAAAAATCTCAATTGCTTAAAGTTTATCAACGACCCAAGTCTCTATATTTATGAAATGAAATGAATACTTGAAAGTGTGATTTACTTTTGAAATAAGTTGTTCCTTAAAATGTGCATTTTTTAAATGAAATGAAGTCCCTTTGAATGTGTGCAATATTTACGAATTAAATTCCCCTAGAAAGTGTGCAGTACTTATGAAACGAACACCACTTGTTTCGAAAGCGCATGTGACCCCTACAATAGTTGTAACTTTCAATTTTGCGACCAAAAAGAGCCTCATCCAAAAGCTACATTCAAAAGACGTAGCAGTAGATCAGCGCAATACCTCGACCAAACATCTTGTGTATGCAATTTTATGGAATGAAATCCCTATGAATGTGAAAACGAACATTACTTTTAAATGCATTTGTTTATTGAGAAATATTTTTAATTTAAATAAAAACCGGAAGAGCTGAGTATATTTTCATACAGAATGTTTTAGGTCGTATTCATCATTATTTTAAAACTATTTTGCAAATGATTCGTAATATTTAAAAAGTTGCAAACAGCTTTTAGACCTGTAGGTTCTGAGCTGGCTTGTGTATAGTAAGGAACCAAAGACTTCAAAAGCCCACCAAAAGTTGTTCCTCGTCGGAGAACATCACCCAAAAGCCAATATGAATTCATAAATCTGTTACCAGATACATTTTAACATTTCCAAACTCACGATCACATGTATGAGTTGTCTTTTCATTATCTTCCGATCGTCTTTCTAATAATTTTATTTCTGATACCTAAACAACAATTCTTTCAAACAAAAGCAGAACATGGCGAGTGTAACAAACAACGCAGACACTGGCAATCGAAAGTCAATATACAGGTCATAAAGTCGACATTTTTAAAGGAATCTGCCAGAGAAAGACAAGCTTGGACCTGAAACGAATATTCGGTTTGCTTGTAAGTCCTTCCGAGAAAGAAGACAAAAACAAATGTTCTAGTAAATTCCAAACTATACATGATTTTACCTGTCGATTTCATCTTGGACAGGGAGAGGAAGGGAGACCAAGAGAGAGAGAGAAAGAAACAAAACTGTATACGATTAAACCTGATTGACATTCCTCCTCCTTCTTGTGGTTAAAGTTGGACGTTCCTCCGCTGTCGCTCTAACTTGAGGGTGTATATCGGTTGTTCTCTGAATGACAAGTGGCATTCCATCATATTCACTTTTTGACAATGAATAATGTTCCCCCGCTGATGCGGGAAAAACTTTTTTTTAATATTCTATTTCAGGCTCCTAACCTAGACCAAGAATTATCACGTGACTCCAAAAAAGTCACTTGTTACCTGTAATAGTTAGCTTTTATTCTAAACCTCACATGAATTGAATCAGAACAGAGGTTGATAACCTTTAACAAGTTGCAGACGAATAACATAATTCTTAAAGATGTCAATTAATATGAGTTATTAGTATCACATTCGAATGCAATCTGGGCTGGTTTTACGCGATTATAAAATTAAAAACATTTTCAAATTTTTAGCCTATTTATTAGTTCGTAAGTAATGCACACTCACTTGTTTTTTGTACACGTGCCAAAAAGTATTGAAGAGTTTCAGTCAGGTCTGGTTTTACGCGTCCCCCAAACAGACCCCTATATTTCATAAATAATGCACACTTTCAAAGGAATTTCATTTCACTCTCAAAAGGAATTCAGCTCACAATCACAGTGCGGTATTAAACTAATCATTATTTCATAAATTCTGCACACTGCCTTATTTATGAATATGTGTCAAGTTTTTAAAGTTTCAAAAACCCAAATAAAAATGTGAAAGTTTAGATCACGTGACATTGACCGGTATTGTATCTTGCTGTAGTTAGTTTCCAAAAATGTCAGTTTCAACAGCCATCCATCTATCCATCCGCCACATAAAACACTAATTGTGTCTCATAATTTAAAAGAACCCGTTCAAGAGCCAAACAATAAACAAAAATTTAAATTTAATAAAACCAAAACGATAATATTAACGATAATAATTAGGCGTCCGGTGACTCGAAACAAAATCGTCACAAAATTAATTAACTTGTTCAGGTATTTGATGATTAGGCTTCTTGTAACAAAAGCCGCCGTTTTATGTATAGCACTCTTACAAATGATAACAGAGACAAACATAATCATCATCATCATCATCATCTTTTTCTACTTCTTTGTCTTCTTTTCCTTTTTACTTTTTTATTTATCTCTTACATGAGGCAAACAAATTAACAATTTGATTAACATTTATGGACCTGCAACGGAGTTTTGGGGGGGCTGGCCTGTTGCAAAAGTCGTTTTGATTCCGGAACATCGTAAACTGAAAATAAAACCGCTTTTAAATTTTTATTGAACTATTTCCCTCTTTTGCCCACAGCCACAAGTGACATAAATCAGTGACGAAAGACGGAGAGAGTGCGTGTGCGTGTGTGACGAGAGGGGCTGTGGGGGGGAGACAAAAATTTCTAAAATTTGTTCCTTTTGTTTGAAACCGAGGACGATATCATGTCTCCTTTAAAGTGAAAATTAAAACGGAGGATTTATATACCAAATTAGTAGTTGGCTTGACTTGGCTTGGCTTGGCTAACGCTAGCGGTAGCTCTGAAACGGCAGCTGTTCCAAGCTCGATGCGTTACTTTCGCCTAAATTTAGATTTTACGATTAGAAGCGGGTTTGAATCGGTCCGCAGGGAATCAGGTATAAAATTCTTTTGATGTTCCAACTTCTTTTTATTCGCTCTGTCGGTTAGTTTTCCCCCCCTCTCTCCTCCGATTCAGCCCCTTTCTCGGTGCTCTGGTGAGAGGTTATAAAAACAAAATTTGTTTTTGCTGTCGTTGAGTTGAAACGCCGGCGCCCTTTGCCCCCAGAACGAAAAATGTGGACCCCAAATCCTACATCATTGTTGGATTCAACCAAAACTTTTTCAGATCATTGCATCTTCTCTTAGTGTGCATTAATTAATTATGAGTTCTTGTTTCAAGTGTGCAGTATTTATGAAGCGAAGTCTCCTCGAAAGTGTCTATTACTTATAAAATGAGGACATAACTCGAGTGTGCATCATTTAAGAAATGACATCTCCTTGACAGAATTGGGTATCCCTGCATCAGCAAGATATTTTGGTTTAATTCAAACCACGTAAAAAGGAGTCCCCAACGTTCACGCAGGAGTACCTTACGAGCCTTTTTGCAGTCAAGAGCAGATTTCATTTTTTCGGTGTAAATTTATTAATAATAAAAATGTAAAGAAATTGCTTCTATCAGTTCTTGTGTTTTCGCCGCTTTTTGTTGAAAGGTTCGCCACAGTTACTGGCAAGCACGGCTGCTTGGACTGCCTCCCTTTTGTCAGAAAACTGACAGAAACCAAGGATTTGAGCAAACTTTCATTGAATTCCCCACTATGAGCTAGACAATTTATAAAATAGCCGGTAAATGTGATAAATACTCTCTAATTTACACATTAACTAACCTTAGTTGGTGATTATTCATAATCACCAGAAATTATACTGTATATATTCGCCAGATTTATCACTTTTACTGTAACATACTGTATATATTGGACGTAACGCAAAGAATCGAAATTATATATTGGTTCATCTAATATCTGGTGCCTAGTTTTGGATTTTGGGGTTCACCAGGACTCTCGCAGTGGGTTACTTTCCATATTTTTTGAGGTGTTACCTTCCTGACGCTCTCTTTTAGCTATTGTTTCGTGTACAGTATGTCGTTTGCTTACAACTTGCACCCAGTTGGGGGATTGTATATGTATTTTGTGACAGGGGTCTCCAAGCTTAGGACTTTCACCTACAAACCGTACGTGGCGTGAACACCATATATCCGATACACTTTCCTGCCCATATAATTTTTGGTGAAAGCAGCTTTAAATCGTGCAAACAACCCCAATCAAATTGAAACCCTTAAGAGCTTAGGAAAGGAACAAAATTTTTCAGGTTTTACGTAAGACCAAAAACCAATTTGGAAGCAAAGATTGAAATTACAAGGAAGGTGTGAGTTGGGCAATCAATCAACGATTCAATCTGATGATTATAATAATACTAATTGTGTCCGGAAATTGAGAACGACCGTAAAATCGATCTCCTAAATAAAAAACCTAAAACTAATTTTTTAATGAAGAGACCAATCAATGCCTTGATTAAGCGATCATTAATCGAATCATGTCGGCCTTGTTTTTACAACCTGTTTTCTTCTTCTCAGGTACACTAATCGCGGCTCCTTTTTTTTTTCACCACTTTTCTAAATGAGAAAGATTCTTGTTATGTGTTTTCATTCTGTCGCCATCTTTTTTCCTGTGTCACGCGAGGAAGTTTAAAAGTTTTGATTTCTGGTGTTTCACTTCTGTGAACATAACTTTTCATCGATTGCACTCACTTAACTGATGCTGTATTTCAGAGTTCTACATTCAAAGACTGGCTTAAACTTGTCAGAGACCCTTTGACGACAATTTTTACAAGCTTGGTATGCCACAATTATGTATTTTTTTTTATTAATAAAATCTCTAAATATTTCCAAAGTTTTGCTGTCGTTTAGTCTATCGTTCTATCTTGTCTCATGGTAACGTGAACAAAGCAAACAGCACAAAGAGAAGAAATAGCCTAAACGAATACGTTGGTAACATTGACTAACCATTTTTTTAGTATTCGGGGCCACAGTAACACTTGCAAAGAACACGAACCACGAAAAGTCAAAATCGAATCTGTCATATTTATAGGTTGTGATTGTTAATGTTATTCCTCCTTTGTGAGTAAAGACCTGAAACGTTATTTGTAGCTTGTCGTAAATCGATAATTGATGTTATCAAATTATTTATCTCGGGACTCCTTTTCTTTTTATTATTATCATTATTATCAAGGATTCGTGGCTCCACGAAAAAAGTGAATATTCATTCTTTATTTACTCAAAGGGAAACAATAATAATAAAAATGTTTATTTTATTGAAGGCCCTTTCTTTTGTCGTTTTCTATTATTCCAATCAACAAATTAAAAAGCCTGCAACTTATTATAGTTTGGTTTCGTTTGGTTTTTTTTGTATCGAAATATTCGGAGTTAAGTATAGAAAGGAAATTTGTTTCCCTTTTATTTTCGTTTTAGGTTCCGCAGGTTCAACCGTCAAGACCCTCATTAAGGCGGTCACTCCATGGATTTCGAGTTATGAAAGGAAACATCTGATGAATAGCCTCCGTGGAAAAGTGTTGAGTTGTGTTCTGTCTTGATGAAGTTAGGGTTGGACGACATCATACCAGCTCAATGTTGGAATTTTGTGAAATATCGAAGGTGTACGGTGAGTGGAGCTTTAGAGAGCTTTAGTTTAATTTTTTGGTAGATGTTTGAAAAATGAATGATTTGGATGATTGAAAACGTTTGCCGGATTTACAACTCGAGAGGGACAACGAGAGAGTGAGAGAAGGAAAGAAAGAAAAAATATGGCAGTTAAAAGAAAGAATCGAAAGAAGGAAAAAGGAGACAATGAGAAGGAAGATAAGAAGAGGAAGCAATAGAAAAAGAGGGAAAGGAAGAAAGACAGAGAAGAAGGAAAGAGACGAAGAAAATGTAAAGCAAAAGAAAGAAAGAGAAAAAATGGGAGAAAAAGATAGATGGACAGAAAGGACGGATAAAAAATGATAAATAGATATATAGAGTAAAAAGAAAGAGGGAAAGGAGGATAGAAAGTAAAAGTACATACAAAAAAATAAAGGAGATACAGGAAGAGAAAGAAAGGAAAAGAGAGAAAGAGAAGAAAAGGAAAATCAAAGACAGTAGTTAAGAAAATTTAGGATTTCTGTCGGGAACAGAACGCCGTCATTTTGCGTCCAATCACCAATCGGTGAATAAAAAAAAATGAAAAATGACGAAAACCTTCGCCTTTGACAGTCATCGTGTCGGGTGCGACCATCTTTAAAATGTCACGGTAGCTTTTAAATATATTAATTATATCTCCAGTGGCGGAATAAGAATTAAATATTAAAACTCACCACACGACCGCTACTCTCGGATACATTTTACAGATTTTAAGTTTCTCCAAATGTTTTACAATGGCTTAAGTTTATTTCCCGCCATATTATAAAAGTAGTAAATCTTCGAGAGCATCTAATACCTCTCACTAGTGATTATTTCAACCATTAAATATCCATTTATATTAATATATTTATAAAATGTTGACAATTATTAAAACACCGAGCGTCCCAGTAAACTCCTCTTTTATCCTTCCTTTTATAAAAATAATATTTTAACCGCCTCACTGTGTGTATTATTTATGAAATGGGGCCTTCATATGTGTGCAATAACAAACTTCATGTGGAAGTGTGCATTACTTTTGAAATACATTTGGTAAAAATGTGCAAAATTTATGAAATCAACTTGAGCGGAAGGTCTGTGGTGTAATGGTTAAGTGCCAGACTAAGAAGTTATAGTCGCGAGTTTAGAGCCTCCTCCTGTATCCTGTTATATCCAAAAAAAGGGTGGAAAATGGAGTTAAAACTCAACTATAACTATAAATTTAACTATAACTGTATTCAAATATACCTATAACTCATCGAAACCAATTGATGAGCGAGATTCACCTCTCGAGTACAATGTGCTAAGACTCAAGTAACCGACAAGAGACAACGACCGCGTAACTTAAAAACCGTTTCCATTGTGAAAACCTGTTCAAGTCTAATACCCAAAATCTTGTCAAGTTTGCCCGCGTCGAACTTAACAGTCAAGGTTCCGTTCATTTACCACCTAACGTAATCACACTACAAAAGGACATGCGAACAGACAAACAGACGTACAGACAGGGAATTCCATTTTAAGGTGATCTATCTTCAGACAGAAATAAAAAAAAATTCGAAGAAGCCATAAAAGTCATAAATATCCGAACGAAAATTTCGGTTCGAGGTTTATTAACTTAACAATAGAAAAGCGCCTAAAAATAAATAAATAAATAAATGGCTGGGCTTTCTCAAACGGTTTTTTATTGCAGTTATAAAACAAAATATGGCAAATTTATATTAATTAAAAGGTATAAAAAAAATCACGTAGGCTAAAAGAAGGCAACTTCATACCTGAACCTGTCGCGGTATCAAATTACAACGGCGCGTGTAATTAATAAACTCTTCCCCTCTGTCTTCACACGAACGAGTGCCCCCCTAAAATTTTTTTTAGGTACCCTTTGAACCATATTTGATTAAACCGACGATTAATCAGGTGATTAATGAAGCTTTCCACGGGGTACAGACTTCAGGTACAGGTAGACGTCGGTTTTAATTTAATTTCTTTTTTTGTTGTGGTCGGGTACGGGTCCGTTTTGCTGCTGCCTTGGGATTGTCGTTTTGGTGTTGAAGGGCCCAAGCGGGGGGCCTTTTTTTATGGCTTTTTAATCGGTTCGTGTTGTGGGGTTTAAAGATTGTAAAATTCTTTCGGGGAGGAGTGGGTTTGTCGTTTTTTTTTTTATAGTAATCGTGTTCTGAATTAGGATCATATATCTTCATCGTCATCGTCATTCAAATGGTCTTCCTTGGATTGGGATAGAGTTGTTGGTAGCACAAGTCTCTTTCATCTCCTTCTTGTCATAACTTTTTTTTTGTTTTGTTTTGGGCGCGGCCTATCATTATAAAAAACGATTTCTTATAAAAACTTTTATGGTTGTTGGTTTTTTTCTTTTTTTAATTCTCATTCAAGATTCTCAAATACCAACTTCTGTGTCAGTGTCTGATTCTTATTGGGTATGAATTGATGTTTCGAAATTGTTTTTTTACTTTTCAGACCAAATACATAGTTAAATCACTTTATATTTAGTATGTTTTAGGGGCGGCTGACAGTAATTAATATCTTCTATGCGGTTGCTGTCGAGAGATCTGTTGCGTAGTGGTCAAAGCGCCCAACTAGAAGTTACAGTTCTGACTTCAAATTCTCTCCCACATTTCGTTATACCCAACGGTTAAAAATGGGATTAAAATTCAAACTCATTCGGTTGCTGTCGATTGATGTAATTAATTTTATTGGTAGAAAATGAAACACATATAGCAGGAATCATCTCATAAGTAATGCACACATATCTGTTGATGAATATCTAGAAAAATATTAAAAGTCGACGACCAGGTGTTGTTTTACGCGTTTCTATCATTTGTAATCTATAAAGTTGAGCTTTTAAAGGTTTCAAGTGGTTTTTACTTCGTAAATATTACCCGTTTTCAAGAAAATTTCATTTCGAAAATATTGCACACTATCAAGAAGGTTTCTCTCCATAAATTTTGCACACTTTTAAGGATTCATGTGAAAGGTAATGCATATTCATTTATATTATAAATATGCTAAGAGGTTCTAAAACTTTCCGGCCAAGTCTATATTTACGCGATTTTTATGTATAGAGTTTGAAATGTGTTTATACCGTTTTCAGTATAAAATAAGGGTTGTAATTAGATTTTCGGTTTACCCGGACTATTTTTGTGGTTCCCACCTTTCGCGTAAAAAGTGATCTAAAGTGAGGACCATTAAAATTAGGCTATGGGCCATAGTTTCCAGACTATTGCATTAATTGCTAATTCGTCCTAATTATTCTTTGCAGCCTGGGAAGTGATACCTGAATACTGCTTGAGTGTAAATGAAGGTTCGCTAAACCTTTAAAACGACCGGAAGTGAGATTTGTACTTAGTTTGAAAAACCTCTGGAAAATGTTGTGAGTATTCAATTGTATCCGACTTAGATATTAACAACAGCAAAGATAGAAAAGAAGTTCAAAGAAGCTTTGAGTTTTTTGGGACTGTAACTTTTAATCTAACTCTTAACGTTAGTGATGTTATTGTTATAGATGTTACACCTCTAGAGTCAAATTTTTGAATTTGGCACTTTGCCTTTGGCGCCGCGACAGCCGGAAGTTGAACTTTATCAACAACAACTAACCATTACCTAAAGAATTTTCTTTTTTTACTTTTCGATTATGAAATTAAACTGTCAACTGGAATCTTTTACGACAGCACAAGCAGACAGAAAAACCAAAACTTAAAAAATTAGCAACGGGAAAATTAAAAACTTTAAAATTAATAACAATAATAAAGAGGAAAAACTCACCGCAATGATTGTTTGAATATCTATGCGCATAGTAGATCTTCCAACCGTTATGAAGCCGATCTTTGGGACCGGCGGCGCTGTTATGACGTCACTCCTTACGTGACGTCATCATTCACCAAATTTTTCACTATTTGTTTAACTATAAATGTTATGATATCACTACTACGTAATTAGAATTGCGCATGTAAGAACGAGACAAATCACAAGACACACACGAAAATTCACACGAGAAAAGTTTCTTTAACTTGTTCTTCTTCCGGTTGTTTCTTTTAATGTTCTTCGATGGTTCGGGTTCCTCAAGTTATCTCTTCCGCCTCGTAAATCTGTAACAGATCAAAAAAATTGTTATTAGTTTTCAGCTTGGACATAACTTTCTTTTCTTTTGGTTTTTAAGGAATTTTTTGCTTTTGGAAAAAGCTTTGTTTGGATGTGTGCTCTGCTTGTTTTTAAGTCCTCCACTTCCTCCCTCTCCCTTCCTTTCTTTCTTTCTTTTCTTATTAATTAGTGTGCCTCACTAACATTTGGTTAAAAGAAACTAAGGTTTTCAAAATTTTGACTTCATGTGCACTGAACTTAGCAATGTTGCAATGAGTATTTCAAAGCTTGTATCCGGTTTTCTTTTTAATTTTCTACTTCCTCCTTATCTTCCAATCTCTGTTTTCTTATAATAAACCCACCTCAAAATTTTTCCTGTAGTGAACTTCTGATAGAGTGACATTTCAATTCTAAGACGGAAAACAAATCAAAAACCCGAAGGTAACAAACTGCCGGTAAATCTTTCGAAATTTTGACTTGATCAGCACTGAAGTTACTACTGTTAAGCTTTTGGTGGCTGAAAAATTTCTTCGGAAAAGCTTTGTTTTAATGACTATTCCTAATCTAATTTCTGTTTTATTCTTCAAAACTTTACTGCTTTTTAGTAATCATCGTTAAACCTCCTAACCTTTCAATTTTTAAATCAATGAAAATGAAAAAACCAAAACCGAAGGTTGGGAAAGGGGCGCCAAAGCTTTCAAAAATTTTTCAACTTTTTTATTAATTCCGATTTTTGTTTAAAATTCTCAGCACACAGTCTGTTTTGAGTTATAAGCACACATCTCTAATTAGTATAATTATTAGAGTTCCTTACCTTTAAATTTTGAAACGAAGAAAAGAAAAATCCCCGAAAAACCGGAAGTGAACAAATACCCGAAAACTTTCAAATTTTTTTTCACTTACACAACACACGAAAAACAAAAACTTTCCTCCTTGGATGACAAAGCGGAAATGCGACATTTTAATTGAAATGTCGCTTACTTTAAATACCCCCAAAAAGGCGGATTGGAGCAACCACCCCCACGAAAACGGAAAACTCAAAGGCGAATGAATGTAAATTGGCCTACAGCAAATTTTCCCAGATACTTTAATTGAGCTTCCATTCAATCGGAAGCGAAAATATTAATTGTTTATGTTTTCTTTATCATCCTCCTTCCTCTATTTTTAAGATTTTCCAATGCGGAAAAGGTAAACGGAAACGGAAATGAATGAATTCGTCTTATGATGGCTTTGTTTTTGTAGGTGGATGCGAAAGCAATAAAGCCTACGGTTGTATCTGAAGACGTCATCAGCATCCTCATTTTAATCTTTAAATCTGATTTTAAATTTAAATGTTAAATTAATTAACGATTCCTTGGGGATATTTATTGAAATTGAGTTATTCTTGATTCAGAAGATTAGAAAGAGGAAGGAGAAGTGTATAAACAGAAATCTCAAGAAAAGAGCTGGATCTTGGAATTAATTGCTTAGGCGCGTTAATTTTTAAATTGTATCATCAAGGTCCACGTAATTGATTGGTGTATGTTCGAAGTATTGATACTTGGAACAAATCTTTACTTCCCGCTTATACTGCCAAATATCTACGCGTTAGCGGCATCGTCTTAATGTATATAAGTATAACCGAAATTTTGATACCGACATACTGTATGTGTAGTTATTTACCAGAAAAAGTCAACGTTCTTATGCTGTAAGTGCTAGAAATCAACTGGGAAAGTGTATGTGACTCTCGGAATAACTTTTCCGTTATTTCTGTATACTCTAGGACCCAGAACTCACTTCTAGCAGTCACTTAACCAAACACTGGTGGCCTTGTTTATATAGATTTCAGTACATATTTATGTACTATATTAATATATATTATTGTACAATGATAACATTCGGTTTTCGGACGAATTGTGTTCTCCAGAGGAATTTTAGGCCGTCTTTAATCAGAGCAATTTTCTGGTGTAGTGATGTTGATGATTGTTCGAACTCAAAATCCTATATAGTAGTTTATTCTCTTTGATGTACTGTATACGTTGGGTTATTAGAATACTTTGGGGAAAGTGTAAAACTGTTAACACCTACTTAATCAAACCTAGGTAGCTTAATTTATAAAAATTCAAGTATATGTATACTTCAATGGTTATAAATAGTCTCACTTGCTTTTCGGAAGAACTGTGCGCTTCACGGGAATTTCAGGTTCACTTTAGTCAATGTATTTTTCCAGTCTAATGTTGGTGATGAGTGGTCAAACTCAAAATCCTCTAAAATTGTATATTCTCTTTGACATACTGTATGGATCTGGATATCAGAATACTCTATAACAGGACTGGTAGTCCTTAATGTTAAATTAGCCGACATACTGATCGATATCTATGTAGAATGGTTTCCAAATGTAATAATAGGATTTTCTAGGATAATCAACAGGAAGAAAGTTTTTAGGGATGAAAAACAGGAATGAAAGAAATTTCCGACAGAATACAGGGTTGTTTCCATGACTCTGTTTGTAGTTTTGGCTATGGCCGGATCATTTTTTTGAAAAATATGAGTTACCTATTAGTTGGGAAAGAGGTTTGAGTGTTGTTTATATTTAGAGTGTTATTATATTTAGAAGAATATTAAAGTATAGTATAAATACTATCAAATGAAAATAAAAAGTTTAAACCCGATTTGAACGCTAAATCCTATGTTAAATAAATACTGGGCCCAAAAGTACCCAGAAACAATCGGTGTGACTTCTTTCTTTATAACTCAAAGGTTAAATTTCTTTTCTTTCTTAACTCAACGTCCATCTTTCACTTTTCGGTGTTGAGACTTCCGTTTCAAGGGAACATAATTTCACACCTCAAATTTTTATTTTTTAATTGACTCGGATAATTGTCTCGGCTCAAATGAATAATTTCGTGTGAGCATTAAATGAAATAATTTTTTTCTTCTTTCATTCTCATTCTCGAGCCGTTCTCACGACTCCGTCAAAGAAGAAATTCCAGAAAGTCCCACAGCTACAGGGTGGGTTGGAAGTGTTACACCCAAAACTAAAAAATCTTATTTGATCCTCGTTTGTCGGTCTAGCCAACGCCACATCCAGTTGTCTTCACGTGAATCTGAAACGTCTACTCGATATTAATGTCTGATGATTCATTCATTGATCAAAATCGATCAATCAATCAATCAAATCAAATCGATCCGTCAATAGAAACGAGTTCTTCCTGACACAAAGTTCAAAGTCTTTAGCTTTCTTCTGTCATATTATGAAATGAAACCTGACGTCATTCCTGTGGTTCCGGTTTCTTCCTTCTCTCGTTGATTCAAACCGATTTGACGAATTGATTAGGGTTCTTATTTCTGACTTTATTATGACGTCTACTTCATACAGTTGATTCCCGTCTTAATCCTCTGCCTTCTTCGCACATCTCAAACCAACTTTCGATTAGGTTTGAATTTATTATTGGCTTCTCTGTTCTATTTTCTTGCTTCCACTACTCTGTACTTTGAGAAATATTTCTGTTGCTGTGGGAGATTAATGTTATGCTTAACTTTAATTTTCTAAAAATTTCACTAAAGACTCTCTTAACACCAACAATAATTCTAAAACCAGGAGCACAAGCCTATAGGAAAGAGCTTTTCTATCAAGTCTGATATAAGGTGACTAAATATGGAGCCGCCACTGGCTGTAAATGATTCCTGGTAGGCTGATAATTCTTTTGCGAACTGGAATTCCGAAGTGGCTTCGAGACTTGTGGACATTCTGAAAACAAACATTTTTTTTGTCTTCCTCTTCTTCTTCTTCTTTTTAATGTTTATTGTCAAGTGAAACCATTTATGGCAACTCATCTTTATCCATGAAGACGAATCCCTGACAAAGGTATAAAATCACGCCTCGGTTGAACAGCTCTTGTAATCCACTTCTTTATCGAAAAATTGGCCATCATCATTTGTAACACCACAAACTGGTGTTAGTGTTATTATTGTCATAGTTTGATTACTCCTAGATGTTCGAGTGAACTGTATGTCCTGACGGAAACCCCGTTCCCCGAAATCATGAATTTCCTTTGTTGGTGGTTTTCTGCGGTGTAAGTTACACAGTAAGCAAACAGAAGCAAATTAACTTTTTTTTAGTTGAGGAAATGAGAAAACCGGCAGACTTTTTGACTCTAAAGCAAATACTTCTCCAGACTGTCTGATCATCATAAATCCTATAGTTACAACAAAGACATCTAAAATGGCACCCACCACTATACTCTGCAAGACTACACTTCATCTTCTCTTTCTTTCTTGTGTTCTTTTATCTGCTCCTGGGGCTGCAACATGGTTCTGTATCCCATATAAAACCATTATCATCTGACATAACGACTAAAACCTAAAACATTTTTCTGTTTTGAAGTATTTCTACATACTGAAAAACTGTATATTAGGTCTATCGGAAAGTTCTGTCCGATAACGTTACTTCAAGTTGTAACATGTTTGTGTATATATATCTGACGCTCTTTTGGTTCTCTCGTTTTATCATTTATACAGTATACATAATGACCTAGGAAATGAACTAAAACGAAGATGGTGTGTGTTAGTATTAGCTAAGAATGGATTAGTTGACTCACAGATATGAAGCTCATTTAGGCCACTGTATTTTGTATGAATTACAGTAAGAAAGAAATAATACACAAGGAGTGAATAATCTGTCCAAGGTGTTAGATAAAGGTCCAGTTTATATTAGAACTTGCGGATGATGGTTCGAGAAATTTCAGCCAGGTGGTTTTGACCTTTCTGAGAAGCCTAGCTTCGGGCGACCATCTTTAATCAACGACTATGCTGTCAAGATCATGTTGGAACAAAAACTTCTTTTGACAGCACCGGACATTGCTGATACAAATAAATCATAAATATTGTGGGAATTATATCACCAAATAAAGATTATTTAAGCTATGATACATTATACAGTTTGTAGTACGAGGAAGGTACTTTGAATGAGTTGACTCAGAGTAAATTTTTTTCTGTTGTGTACGTAGGCTGGCAGGTTTAGACCTGTTAACGACCATAGATATCACAATTTTATCAAACTTACAGAAAGAAAGGAACAAAATGGGTTAAGTTGAGAAAAGAAAAGTGACGTACTTACGGTTTGCAGAACACATGATGATGGTGATGGTGATGATGGCTGTGAATTGAGGTCTTCGATTTACTGACTTAGGATAGAGTCGCGAAAGCCATTAATAAATGGAAAAACGGTAAAATTTCTGGAATGGGAATCGGGAAGGGAAGACGTCTGATTCATTCACTCAAGGTCCAGGGACTTTTTGCTCCGAGGCCAAATCTTTTATGTCTGGATCTGAAGAGGCTCCAAAGATGAGGAGGAATTTGTTGTTAACTGAAAATACCGTCGACGTCTTAATTAATGAGCATCTCTCGGCCATGGACGTGAAAATTCGCCAGTTCTTCCTGTTTTTGATTGTGATTTTGAGACAACTCATCATCTGGTGTGTTCCTATCTTCCTCCCCACCACCCCTCCCACACCATCATCACATTCCTCTTAACCATTGTTTTGCGAAAACTGCTTTGTTTTTAGAACTTTGGCTTGAAGATTAGCCATCAGGACCGTATGCCAGGATATTCTGCCTTTAGCTTTTCAATTTTAAACCCCGTTCTCCACCCTTCGGTTATACAGAGTTTGTTCTAAAATTCCCCGGAATGATTTTTTACAGTTGGTAACGCTTCCTTACCGGACGGAGATGTCTGAGACTGCTGTCAGTCGTCTGACATTTCTGAAAAGAGTGTAAACTACTACTGTATAAAAATCATCATTCCAGTAACGTTGGTAGAGACTTCCCAAACCGAATGTGAAAGGAGAGAAAGCTCAAACGCTTCTTCGACTGCGTAAGGAAGTCATCTTGAAGATAATCGAACTTTGTGTGGGAGGTCTGTAGTGATTAAGTGCCAGACTAAGAGGTTAGAGTCGCGAGTTCAAATCCTCCTCCTGTATCCTTGTATACCCAAAAAAAGGGGAAAACAGGATTTAAGCTCAACTATAACTATAATCGGACCTTACAGTGCCTCATTTAGGTTCTCAATCAACTCCAAGACGAGGTGAAACAAAAATCCGCGAGCTAGAACAAATAGACAAGTCTCTGGAATTTTTTTACGCCTTCCAACCGAAACCACGGCCCAACCACGCGAGTCAACAAAAACTAGATGCAAATCAATTTACTGGATTCTTCTGCAAAATACAAAAAAAAAATCTTAATTACTTATTAAAGAAAACATGTGACGAGAAGAAGTCGAAGTAGGTAAAGAAAAAAAAGTGTTGCAAAGGAGAAGAAGAAGAAAAAAGCCGCAATGATTTATGGCATCAATTACGTCAAGTGCCAGTAATGTAAATAAATAAATAAATAAACTGGACACATTAATCGAATACGGTCGTCTATTATGTCAGAATAATGGCGCCGTCCTTTGTAAGAAAACAAATCGACCGGAATCCATATATAAAAAAGATCTGTCAAACATGGCGGCGGATTTCATTTTTCTCGTCGACGTGATTTTTTGCAAAGTCACAAAGCCGACAGGTATCTCTTTCGAACCTGTGCCTACCGCCTCGAATCAAATACCGAAAGGCTAATCATGTCAAACCTGACAAGGCTCATCTGTTTTATTGAATATCTAACAAAGTTGCTCCGATTTTTATTGGCTCTACCGTAAGCCGGGGCTTGTTTCGTCTTCACGGTGGCCCCCTTTCAGGTTCTAGGACTTCTATGAATGATGAACCTCTTTTTCCGTCGTCCTTGAAACGTTTCTACACTCTCTCATTCATAATCTCTTTTTATTTTCTTGTCTTCTCTTTATTTTTTGTCGTGGTTGTCGTCCCTTTTTTATGCGGTTGGATGTGTGAATAAATAATTGTAAACATATTAGAAACACGTGAGCTGGTGACACTTCAAAGTATTGTCTGGACTTGAGCTTAGACCCGTTTGATGTTTGAATTGTTCCTGTATTGAACCTGTAGAAAGCTGTTATCAAGTTTGCTCTTTATTAACTGTATAGCCTTTTTTCAGGCACTGACCAGATATGAAAGGTTGTGGATCGCTTGAAAGAATCTTCCGCAGGAAATCCTTCTTATTCTTCCAAAAAAAAATTTTGATATTTGCCGACACAAGCGGCATAATAGAAAGTGTGCATTATTTATGAATGAAGTACTCCGTGAAAGTAGGCAAAATCGTTTCACCCTGAGTTCGAGTATTCACTTCATAAACATTGCACCCTTTATACGAGGATTCATTTCATAAATCAAGTTTTGGAGTCGAAACTAAATTTCCTTTCACTGAAATTTACTTCAGCTGTAAAAGAAGGCAAAACGCGAAATGTTTAGACCAGGTGTGGGAAAATTTTCCTATTCACCAAACATTTCACCTAAGTAACGTAACAGAAAGTGTGCAATATTAATGAAATGAATTCACTTGCTCAGCATGCATTGTTAGTGAATGAAGTGCCCCATCAAAATGGACAGAATGTCTGCAAAACGGGTTTTCTTTCGAGTTTTCTCATTTCACAAGTATTGCACACTTTCATAATGTATATTCTTCATAAATAAATTCTTGAAGTCGGTGGCGAACTTCCTTCCACTTTAGACGTGAAAGAAGGCAAACATGAAATACCGACTAGTGCAGAAGCTCAGTATAAGTTATACACAAGTGAAAGGGTTGATGTTTGAGGAATTCAAATATTCTTGTGTTGCGGTGTGTTTTGTTTGTTTTTGTATTTATACTACACACGTCAGCTTTAGATCATGTAAAGAATTATAAGAGCATTACTTATGAAATAAGTAGGAAAGCAAAGATAGAAACATTTGTCTGGAGTAAGTAGTTACAAATCAATCCAAAAGGTGTTTGAATATAGACCTACATGACCACCAACTAAGCTTGGTAAAAGTGATAAATTAAATTTGGTATCACTCATAATTCCCAGCGATTATTCATATTCACTAACTCAGCTTAGTAAATGCGAAAAATTACTAAATATTTATTACATTTACCAGCTAGTTTATACAATTTTCAACTTTTAATAGGTAATTTTAAAAAAATTTGCTTATGAGTTTTATACATCAGGCGATTAATTGCCACAACAACCAAGCTTACTCGCTCATTACGAATTATCGCCAGAAATTATATATATACCCACCTGATTAATCAATTTTATTGCAACATACTGTATGTATTAGGCGTAGCATACAGAAATGACTTTTATTTTTCGGTTTATCAGTAATTTTAAAATTGTGCTGTGAGTGCTAAGCTTTTGTGAAAGCTGACGGGCTGTATGATGAACCCCAAAACATTTTTTGGATAAGAATATATTATAAAAAAAGGGAGGTCGTTCAAAAGTAACGAATTTCATGATTCGATGACAGTTAAAGAGTTGGAATGCGTCGCGCAAGACAGTCCATGGGGTCAGTTTCGTCCAGAGTCATTCGCTAAGAGATAATATACAATTAATAAGTATACACAGTAAATAAACACCATGGAAGTGACTCAAGTTTTCTTTGTCTCTCTCTCTCTCTCTCTTTTAATTAGAAAACTGAGAGCCTTTTTATGTAAAACTCATTTCATAAATTAACGGAAATTTGATAAGAATTTACGTAAAAATTAGTTGACGAAAGTTAAGAAAACGATACGAGGACCCAGGTGGCGATCGTCACTAAAGAATTGAATTTAAGAGCCAAGGATCAAGTTTGATTTTGTGTGTCTGGGTTATAAAGTCTCGAAAAACTTGAAACTTTGTCTTTTGTGTTATATTAATATATCTTTCGAGTCTTTCGCCGAATCTCTTTTATATTAACTAATACTACTCACCATTAATTAAGATTCTATGTGTTATAGTGAAACAGTGGGAGTTTACAGAGCAGAAGAACCGAGGAATCGTTTTCAAGAGGATCCGCTGGATCTCAAACTTGTTACCAGATGGAGAACTCAAGGAAGGCGGTGAGTTCATTGCATGAAATTAGTGACTTTAAAGAAAGGATTTGGACAATTTTTGGTGACTTGATTATTAGTTATAGGGTCCTGATATGATATGATATATGATTGATAGGGAATTTGTGTAGAGGTTTCGTTTTGATTTGAGATGTTTGTGAAGTTTTGAAATTTGGGAACCACCACAAGTTTGGCTAGTTGCTTCTGTCGTCCTCTTTTTTGTTATTGTTTGATGTAGAACCTGTCGAGTGCTTGCTGATTTCATCCGATTGGGGGTGTATACTGATAATGTTTGCTCATGGGGCTCCCCAACTCAGTGACCTACGATACAATTTATACAGTAATGTGGTAGTAAACATAATATGCTTAAATTATCTTTAAAACAACAGGAACAACACAAAACAAAAATGTATATGAAATAGTTTCAACACAAGCGAACCAATTGTAAAAGTGAATTTCAGGGTAAAATACTATTTAGAATGGGAGAAAGAATTGTTCATTTATATGTATGTATATCTATAAATTCCCTTCACAAATTCTGTATGTAAAGAAAGTCATCCCTATTAGAATCGTTTGATGTCGCGACAGAACCGTCTTATTCTTTCGGCCATTTTTGGGCCAGATCTTCCGACATCTTTTGCTGTTGAAATTGTGCAATTTACTTTCCAAATATTTATTTTTGATCTGAAAGGGTCCAACAGTATTACCACCACTCAGTCGAGAAAGATAGTAATTACAATGACTATAAATAAATGCTGACTCCCCGATTATTTTATTGCAAATGCACTCACTGCCCGTCAGCATCTCAGACAAAAGCGTTTTCCGGGAATCCCGGGAGAGGGGACAGGGGGCCTAGAAATGCAAAATCCCAAGGATTTCATTATAAAATTGTTATTCTGTCATTAAAACGTAAATATTTCCGTCGAGATGAATTTTTTTTTCGTGGGGAGCTCTATTTTTGGGTTTAAGTGCATGATGCACTCAAAACATCGGACCCGGGTTAATCCAATGGATTTCGTCTGTCATCCGGCGTGAGGGAAAATGTTTACATGGATACCATCTAACCATCCCCCTCTGTATCTGTCTCTGTCTGCCTCCACCTTCACGGAACCCAACGAAGGAAATACATTTGAGATGGGTAATTACCCAATGTAAACTTGAGGTTGTTGGTTTCCTCGTGGTGAAGTCATCCGTGGAAATAGCAAACTTGGATTATTGATTTATTTATTTATTTATTCATTTATCAAGCTTATCGATAAAATAATTTGATGGGATTTGTGTGGTTTTTAATGCGGGAATTGTTTAAACAGAATGGAAGAGGTTGTTGGAATGCATGGAATTTCCTCGTTTTGTGTCACCGTCATGTCTCAAGTCGATCAAGTTACCATCTTCAGCAGCTCGAATTGTTGAAGTTTTCTTAAATTTTTGAACCAGGTACTTCAAAATGAATTATTTGAAGTGGTGAGTGGTGTTGGCTATTTTGCCAATGCTGTGGATTTTGATGCGATAAAATTTTATTTAACTCTGCAATATTTCTGAAATTAAATCTCTAAGACAGTGTGCTATATTAATAAAAGGAATCACCCAAAAAATTGTGCAGTATTTATGAAATAAAAACTGCATAAAAGTGTATAATACAAGTAATAAGGTGCCTGAAGATTGAAAGAAATGCGAAAGTTCAGGACGAGGTGAAAAAATATTTTCTTATCTAATAAAAAAGTTGATTCCTGGCGTCGTAACAATATTAACATCAGTGGAACAGCGGTGAAAATGTCAAATCTCAGCTCAAAGTGATAATTGGAGAGCCCGAACGTGATAGGAAATGAGGTAGAGCCAGGCAAGCGTGGGTGGGAGAGTGACATCAACACAGAAATCCCAAAGATAGGTTACCGAATGAAACTGGCCCTAGAGGAGAGAGAAAGAGAGAGAGAGAAGGGCGTTGACTGATCTTTGCCACAGTTTTAGAGTTCCTCCATGTGACACCCATGAAGGGGGACAATATCTTGGAAAGAAACCTTGTAAACTAGAACTTATTCACGGTTGGTTGGTGCCACCATTTTTTTTCTTAAGGTTTAAAAACCGTCCTGAAAGCCTGAACGACGCCTGACTATATAGAAAAGTAATCTTCCCACAGTTATTTGTACTTGTTAGCACATTTGTTAACACCTTCAACGTGGATTTCATTCTTTATGTACCTTTAAATAAAGTTATCTCTAACTTTTAAAAAATAATTTATCCTTTATTATTTCCATTCATTGTTAACTTAGCGGGAAAACGTTTTATTTACGAGTTTATAAATCCAAGCCAAAGGTTTCTTTTCTCTTTTTGGTTGCGTTCGTGTTTGTAACAATTGAAGATCAACAAATATGTTTTTAATGAAGTGAAGTAATTTACTTTTGATACCTCACAGACCACGGTAGGATTCTTTTTGTGCGGTTCCCGGAAGGGTTAAGTCCCATTAGCATCCCTTGTGTCTCCACCCCTAATTGGTGGATTAGGAACTGGAATGTTGAAATGGAATGTTGCAGTTTTGGAATTTGGAATGGTGGAATTGGAATGTTGCAGTCGTACCAATGTTAAACAGTCCTTTTGCAAGTGTAATGCCAACCTTTGTTGGCAAGAATGTTCGATCACAACTCCAAGGAAGTGTGCGATATTTATGGGATGAGTAACAGTTGTATCCAAGAAGTTGGGTTTCGCGGCAGTTATCACACTTAAAATTATACACATTAAATACTGAGTTATGACACCGACAGGTTTTTACAAAACACCAAAGATTGGTCGACGGCTGTCGTAATTTGAATAATTATAAGTAACAGTGATAGTTATTAGTGTAACAGTTAGTTAGTTTATCGTCGTTGAGAGCAAGGAAACCACCAACAGAGCGGAATGTTAAACGAAACACTCTTAATGCGATTTAATACAAATACAATTACAAGAGAATCAATATTTGTTTTATGTTTTGTCGAGTGTTTATTGTTATTTGAAAAACATGTTCAATACATGACTTAGAAACATAGAAAACATTTTTAAAAGAAATTATCTTTGAGACAAACCGAGAAAAGAAAATTTTTTCTCCTCCGATTTGTTTACTCTGATATCGTTTTTAAGTGAAACTTAAAACCGCCTCCTGTTTGTCCTTCCGATCAGGCTATCACATCCGAGTGACACTGGTTTTGCCGTTTCACTGATGACAGGTCACAGGATGAAAGCTCGAACAAGGTCTTATATGTATTAAATGACTTTTAGATGGAGGTAGTCAGGCTTGAGAGCGACGAGAGCTTTTCAGACTCACTCGGATAATTGTTTTCAACAAAGTTGAAGTTTTCAAAACGCACTTAATGGCGTCGTAAACAGTTTTTTTTTTAATTTTGAAGGTGAAGCCACGAGTCACTAGACTAATTTAATCTGGGCTAATTTGATGGCGACATTTTTGTTTTTATTATTATTTTTTAATTATTGTGTTTGAGATGAGACAAGTCGTGAAGTTTCCGCCATCGTTCGCCTGTCCCTCCTTTGTGTCTGGTTTCATCTTAGTCACCGCATGACAGGTCAAGATTTAAAAATAAAAATTTTTTTTCGAAGATGAACACTATGGTCAAGATCTTTAAGTGTATCGATTTCGAATGAGGTTCTTGTCTGTATAAGTAGTGAACAGACGGGAATGATGAAAAGTCAATTTTGCAGAAGAGAAAACTTGCGGACAGTTGGTCTTTATCAAAGCTTTTGGGTCTTAACATTTTGCGCTCGAGGCCTTTTACCACAAGTGTGCATTATTTATGACATGATTTCCCAGCAAAAGTTATTTAGCTTAGTTAAAAGGTATTCATGAAATGGTTTCCTCATAAGAGTGTGCAGTATTTATGAAACGGAAACAGCATAAATGTGGGCAATATTTATGAAATATCCTTGACTCGACACCAAACACTGAAGCACTGAATCTGCGTACAAGTTTCAAGGTGGGCAAAAAATCTGAACGAGGTGAAAGAATAGTATCTCACCATTATTTTTGAAGTAGATTCGTGGTATAAGAGTGCAATATTTATGAAATGAACTCAATTTAAAAGCGTGCAAAATTTATGAAAATCAAATCTTCGAATCCTGTTATACCCCCAAAAAAGGGTGAAAAATACGAATAAGACTCAGCTATAACTATATTGTCGCTGTTTTCATCGACTAAAGATATTAGTAAGTCCAAAACCTGACGAATGTTGAAAAGTCTCACCAGCTTCCTTCCAAACTATTTTTACTAACCTAGAATCAAGAGCTGTCAAACACACCAACACTCCTTTCGACCAACCAAAAAAATAAATCGATTAGTCGATCGATATCTCTAAACAAAATTTTCCCCAAAACCGGTGTCTTTCTCCTGAATTCGATTTTTCGTTCGACCTCTCGTCGTCACATGTCGTTCATCTTACTATCTCTTTCCGTTCTTCCCTTTCTCCCCTTCACCACCACCACTCCTCCAAAAATGAAAAACAAAATTTGACGCAGATTAACGACTTTTTTTAGTCGAAACACGTGGATTATCGTAACCCCCAAAAATAGTTATTTTCATAGAATTACTGTATACAACAACTTTTCTTTTCGTTTCGAAAACTCTAAACTTTCATACTTCACAAATCCTGACGTAAATCCTCGATAATGGAACAATGTTGATGTTAATAATTCTTAATGTTATGTTAATAAGATGACATTCGCGATAGTGAGCCTAAATTTATTAAAATAAATCAGTTAGATCAAAACAATTCGGAACTATATTAAGTTACCTCTTCGGTGATTGCTAATTAACATCGATCACGAGGGAACAAAACGATTTATTTATTCGATAGAATAACCCTGAACTGGTTATATTTATTGTCTGTGTCGATATTTAAATTATTTATTTATTTTATTTTTTTAACAAAAGGAGAGAACAATAATTAATTATGTAAATAATAATTTCGCGTTTTTAATTGACCCGGTGGATCTACGAACAATGAAACGACCGTCTATGATTGTGCGCATGCGTGCTCAGGACGAAACTTGTGTCATTTTCTAATTTATATTATTTATTTTTAAATTCTAATAAAATAATTCGAGAGAGAAGGCGGTTGTGTGACGGTTACACCTTTTGAGATCGATGGTGGAGGCGTTCAATTGGCTGAAGCGGGACTAATCCGCGGTTGAGTTTCTTCAGATGTTCATCTGGGTTCTTCGGTTGGATGGTGTTCATTTTTTGCCAGATGGATGGTCTTTTGATGTCTTGTGAATAGCTTTTATAATGAGAACTGATATATACCGGTGATGTATAGACTTGCAGGAATTAAAGGTTTCCCTCTGTTCAGTTAGGGACACTTTAGATTTTGCTTTTATGTGAGGGAGTTGCGATGATTTATCAGAATCGCAGAGATGGGCTAGCAACTGATAGTGCAGTGATTTCATGATCAGTGGGTCAGCACTAGGCGATTGATGAGGATAATCCTAATTGATATACTCGTTCCGGTTTAAAATGTCACGTACAACAGGTTACGAACTTATTTCCTTGTTCTGTCATGACTGAAAAATAGGCTCAGAATTACAACATTGCCCAGAGCCCGCTTTAGTCCGCCACTGTATATAAATAATTAAATAGGCACGTGCCTAGGGCCCATACTGCAAACTAAGAGATGACTAACTTAAAATCTACAACCTTTCAACCCAACAAAGTCAAATTTATTACAAAACTAGTCACAGCATCACGAAACAGAGAAGAGAAGTGATGGATTACGCTGTCTCTAAGCCACTGATTTTGTCAGTTGGTTAGCTAGTTAGTTAGTTGGCTAATTTCGAGAACAACAATTCTAAATCCTCCAAAAGTATGTATGACAGCATGTTACGCAACGTTACGCCGACGACAATAACAACCAGGCCCAAAATATGACGGTTCCTTAAGTTACTACTTTTACCTCTCGTATCCGCCAACAAACGTAATTAAATTCCAAAGCTTTAATTTAAAAATAAATAATAGTAATCGTCTGCTATTTTCCCCTCTCGAATTATCTCTCATCCAACAACGGATTACATAAAATAAAAGGAAAAATTAATCAAGTTACTCATGTTACCTTTTGCCCGCCCGCCGCCACCTAACCACACCTCACGGATATTTGATACCGCGGAGGAACAAACACAAAACCAAAAAAAAAATTTTTTATTGTGACTACTTGCCCAGAAGTTTCTTTCTCGGACAGCCAGACATCTCTCTCTCTGTGTTATTCTTCACCTGCTAACATTCAACTTCATTAAGAAACTCACCTGAAAACAATAAAAGGAAAAAAAAACAGTTTACAATTAAAGTCCCATAAAAATTCCAGGAAAGTGTGAAGTGGTTCCATTTTCTCCCTCCGCAGTCGTTTTAAAACGAGACTGATTTAAATCAAGTTCGTAAATCATTTGAAAATAAATTCAGGAGTGAAGAGAAATCATAAAAAATCAGGTACCACCCGTGCGATGGCAAACAACCTGGGAACTTAAGCGGATTTCTGGGAGAAATCTGCTCATTGTCTCATATCTTGTCCAGACGATTCGCGTTTCGGCTTCTTTCACAGATAAACGCATCATCAGTGAAAGGATGTTCAGTATGGACCACAAGAATTTATTCAAGTCTCCAAGGCAGTGTGCAATATTTAGAAACAAGGTCTCTAAAACCGGTGCGGGCATCATTGAAATCGAGGCAAGACCAATAAATTCAAAAAAATCTTGAATATATAATATATAAACAATAGTATATGATGGTACTTCTTTTTCCGTATAACTTATACTAAGCTTCTGTACTAGTCGGTATTCCGTGTTTGTTAAACAACTTTTGATCGTTTTTAGCCTTCTTTCACGGCTAAAGTGAAGGAAACTTCGCCATCGACTTCAAGAATTTATTTATGAGGAATATATATTATGCAAGTGTGCAATACTTATGAAATGACGTCTCTAAAACAGTTGCAAAATTAATTAAATGAACATTCAGACTCGGAGAAAACTCATTTTACAGACATTTTGTCGATTTTGATGGGGTAGTTCATTCACTAACAATGCACGCTGAGCAAGTGATTTCATTTCATAAATATTGCACACTTATTGTTACGTCACTTAGGTGAGATTTATGGAATTATGAGAAACATTTCTCTCACCTGGCCTAGACATTTCGCGTTTTGCCTTCTTTTATGTACAGCAGGTGAAGTAGATTTCAGTGGAAGGAAGTTTAGTTTCGACTCCAAGACATGATACATGAAATGAATCCTCGTATAAAGTGTGCAATATTTATGACATGAATACTCGACCTCAGAGCGAATACTATTTTGCAAACATGTTGCCCACTTCCATGGAGCCCTTCGTTCATAAATAATGAAAGTGTACGTCGCTTAGGTGAAATTTATGGCGAATAACAGGAAAATTTCCCCGCATCTCGCCTAGACATTTCGCGTTCTGCATTCTTTTACAGCTGAAATAATTTTCTAGTGGAAGGAAGTTTGGTTTCAACTCCAAGAATTTATCAATATATATGAAATCGGTGCTTCATGACAATGCAATATTTTTGAGATCAATTATCCAAGAAAATAAACAGCATTTATGACATGAAACCTCCGCGAAAGTGCGCGGTATTTAGTGCAGTCATGGGTGACGACAGCAAAAAGCTCTTTGAAGGTCCCAAATGATGCACAAAAAAATTTGTTTCCTGTTCTACATACAACTTAAGGTATAGCGCTATGTGGGAGAGGACTTGAAGTGTCAACTACTTAATGCTAGTCAGACACTTTGACCACTGAACCACAGGCCTCCCACGAGACTTTAAAGTCAGGTACTATAAGCAGTTAAAGTGATGCAAAGTTACTTTGAAATTGCGTCATCCAAATCTCTCTACTAAAACCAACTGGTGTGCACTATTTATGAGACAACCAATGTGTTTCAATCTCAAAAACCTGTAAGACAGCCGCGGCATCATGATTGTTTTTCAGATTCTTATTGAGCTTTGTTGAAAATCGCATAAAATCAAAATGGCGGCGAGAGACGGATGAAAACAAAACCGGAAATCCCACTTTCCCTCTCGAAGGAGTTTTATTTGGATGATGACAGTGTCGTTGGATTCACGAAGAGAAGTGCCACGACCGCACAAAGCGTGTGACGCTGACGTTTCGTCACAGGTTCCACAGGCACCCAGATGAGTTCTTGAACGCCTTGTTCCTTCATCGCGACAAACGCCCGCAGAAAATTGATTAATAAAGTATTTAATTTAATAGGGAAAAATAAAAATTAGAATTAATTTATGAGTTGTGTTGCGACATAAGCTTTAAAATTTATTTGGATTGTAAAATGAAACCTACGCATGCGCCGAACGAAGTTGGTCTCTTCGCTACCACCTCCAATAACGCAGGTGTAGTTTTCCAAGCTGGTGGCTAAACTCTTATTGCGATCACACTTATCACAAAAGTATCATATTACACTTTGTCGCAAGTAACAGACGACACCGTTGTCATTAAGGTGTATGATTGGATGCTTGCTCAGGTTTACAGGTTGTACAACAAACCGGAAGCAAAAACCAGAACCGAGGCTTTTGTGTTGTGTTTAAAGCCCTCCTTTGGAAAGTTATGAGAACCTTTGGCGAACGGGTGTGGAAACTAAGTCACACTTGTCACCGACTTGGCTATGTTGTTTGACGTCTTTATGTTCTAAATACGTGTCACGTGACCCGTTGACAATTCATTGGATTGTTTAAGACGCAGAAACTTTTGTTGAAATCTGTGGGCGGTTCCGCCATCTGTCACTGAATCCCACTGGTTTGTCCTGATTTTGCTCATTTTTTATTGCTGTTTCCGGTTTTGTCCACCTCGTTCGGAAGCGATTTTGTTTAGATTCTCGAGATTTGTTAGCGAATAAACAAATTTCTCGTCCCGTGGGTCTAAATTTTAGATATAATTTGGGTTTATTTTATCGGAGACAAATTTCTCAGCCACTTTGTGTGTTGTTTGTGAATTACAATCCCTTCGGCGCGTATAGGCTTGATTCGAGTAATCATAGTGTGTCATCAACGTGACAATTTCTTCTGCACTTCTTCGTGACACTCATTCTTCAGTTATCTGTCTGTATTAAAGCAAAACTACCTGTTCATGTTACCAAGTTAGTGCCATCTAAAGTTTAACCCATACTCTCTTTTTCTACTATTCTCATCCTCTGTCTCATCTTCTCTCTTTCTTTCTCTTTTCCTGTTTTTCTGAAAATTGACTTCTGGCGGTGAATAAATCATTTAAAACTCACTCTATAGTGTCATTGGAGTGTCATTCTCAAATCTCAGTGAACCAAACGCCAAGGGTTGAACTACTGCTCATCAGTTTCTGACAACAAACTTCCTAGTAGCTGACTTTTGGGTCTGCCTTTCTGTGCCAGTTAAAAGTCTACTTTACAAATTTTGGTGCTATAACCCTAAATTTCACTGATCAGCTTGTCACCAATACCAGGGGTCTCCTGCTGACGTATCAAAGCCCACAGATCATTTTTCATGTTTTGCTGCTGCCCGAACACATTAAATAATTATTTAACTCATACGAATAAATATAATTATAAGAATTTTGTATAAATTATTATACTATAATCAAATTGCAGGGCCTACTATACTTTTACGATGTTTAGTCGTCAATCTCTGAATTTCCAAGTGTTGCATTCTTCTTCGCAAGGTTGTAACACAAAGCAAGTTAACACAGATACCAATCTCTCTCCTTTTATAAATTGTATCATGTTATATTGTAATATAGAAGTGATAAATATTATATTCGAACTATATTTGTATAAAGATTGTAAAAGTTGTAAACCTTGTATTGTTTGAAGACCCGAACCCTTACAAAGTCCAACAAAAAACACGTCGACATTTTACAGGGGTAATCTTTGGGACAACCAAGGATGCCTCCTGAAGAAGAAGAAACAACCGCGAGGTGTACGGTAGACAAAGATATCGTCACCTCTATCAAGCTCAGAGCGTTGGAATGGGTAGGCCATATTATAAGAGCCAAAGACAGGCTCATCCACAATGGGAGGCCCGAGGTAACCACACAGAAGGCCGCTTCAACTTAAGATAGGAAGACGGAGTCCGAGTGCTTCAAATTCAAAACTGGAGGAGATGCCCAGTGAATAGTGCGAAATGGACGACTCCTGCAGAAGGCTAAGGCCCACACAGGGCTGTAGAGCTTATGATGATGATGATGATGATAATAAAATTTTTTGTTTTTCAGGCGTTTTTTGTACTCATTTTTCTTCTCTTTTGGAAACTACAACTGTATGTATATTATTACAGTATAAACCATATGAATTAACATGGAAACAGTAAATGGTGGTTGGTGTTATAGGATGTCCTCTTTCTGACAATAAGGAAGGAGTAACCACATATACAAGGTAGGAGGAGGAGGAAAGGCCAGAAAAACTGAATATTATTCGAGGCGATGTAACCCAAAATATGTCCCACTCAATCTCGCGCCATTTTCTCGTGTCCCGTTTTACCAAAAAATCCGGTTTTGTTGTAATTTCGAAGGGAACTCCCACCCAAAAGACACTTTAAGAGCCGATAATTACTCTGTGATTTACTCCGAAGTGAAATTGAAAAATTTTAATTGATATTAGGAAAGGAAACATTTTTTTTAAGGCGCGGGTTTTCAGGTTCTGAGGACGGCTTCCGTCCCGTGAAGAATTGGTGGGAGGTCCACAGTGGGTGCCAGTGGGTGCCGTTTTACGGGATACAAAAAAGCTTTTAAATCGTTTTTTGTTTTGGGTTTCGTTCAAGGGTAAAGAGCTCTGAGTGGCATTTATATCGGAAGCGACACACACACCACATACATCTCCAGGTGAACCGTGGAGTGAGTTGATGGGCTCCAAATGGATGGGATATGTTCGTAATTATGATGGCCACCCCTTTGCTCTCTCACAACCCCTGAGAAGAAAAATGTCTTTTTTGTTTTGTTTTATGTGTTTGTGTTTATGTTTATTGCGACTAAATTCTTGGGAGATACTAATCTGTCTGTAATCTGACCCAGAAATGGATTTCCTCTGAGTCTGGGGTCGTTTCAAAGATGAAAGATGGCCTTTTTGGGTGGATGTTTAAAAACGAAAACTAAGTTTCTAGATGTTGAGCTGTGTGAAATAGTTTACGTGTGTAAGCGAGAGCCAGGTGAGGTGATATTACGAAATAATAAAACCGGAAACAGATGTCTAAATAAGCTTAGTTTAACTAAACTCTTTGTTGTGCCAAACTTAGGTATGTCGAAAGAATTTGAGCTTTCAGTTATACTCTGGTAATAAGGTACTTTGACTAACTACAGGCTTCCCATGAAAGTGTGCAATATGTTTGAAATGAATCCTTGATTAAAGTGTGGACTACTTACGAAATGAATTCTGAACTATCAGCTGCATTTATGTATTCTAAATCCTATTCGTCAGGTTTGATTATAACAGAATGTATGGGAAGGCCCAAATTCCCAACCATAACCTCGCTTGTCAAGAGCTTTGACCTATTAAGTCACAGGCCTCTTGACGAGAGAAAAATGCTTAAAGACACCAATAGATGAAGAAAGAAGAGCAGGGAAAATGGGATCAAGAGGCATTAGATAACCCGAAAGCTCAGAAGGAGAAAGCAGTTAACACCCTAGCAGGTAATGAGAGTAGAGGAAGATGGTCTAATTAGAGAACGTGGATGAGTTAATGAATGAATCTTTGGACGAAGAACTATTGAGTTTGATTCGTATCTTCTGTCTTTTTTGATATATCTTTGTCTGTATGGGGTGCTAACTTCTGTTGTACGTTGTTTGCTCGATGGCTACTCTGTGACTCATCCTCCAATTTGGTTTTTGTTCCGCCATCAGAACTGATTCCCTATTTGGTTATTCATCACACCCCTTAAATTCTCCTTAGGTGTTGTGATCTTGAGGGAAAAATAGATTTAAAAAGGAAACACAGTCTGAGCCTCTCTCTTCCAAGGTCATTCCGAGTAAAATTTAGGGAACTAGAAACAATAAATTCGTCAAGACACATAACAAGAATTCAAGGACAGAAGAAGAAGAAGTTATCCTCGTCTAATTTTCAGATCACGGCAATTGTCATCGGATCTCGGAGTCATTCCTAATTTTTAGAGAAGACAAACGACAAGTTTGATTGTCATCTCCCTCCTCGCTTTCTCGAGCTATCTGCAACACTCTGGAGCCGAAAATCTTTCCAAAATCAAAATAAACATGGAGGAAGGGAGGGGAAGTTTTATTTTGACAAAATTACGGCCTTAAAAGACTAATAATTTGTTCGGGATTAGATTTTTATTAAGATCGTTAAATAGCTTGGGATTATCATCATTAGGAAATCTGACGAGTTGTAAATCTCACCTAACCACGTCCATAATCTCGAATTAGTATTGCGGTTTATCGTTTTATGTCGCTCTCTCTCTCTCTATCTAAAGCACACGCACACCCGAAAAACAGGGAAAAGACTTATGAAAGACAGGTGTCGGTGGACAGACTTTCACACTGTTTAGTCCAAATTTCCCCGTAACCTGTCACCTTTGGGTTTCGCCACGGCCACTTTAGACATTGAGAATGGTTATGAGTGTCGACTCCCTCGAAAGGAGTGTCTAGTTGTGTTAGACTCTGGTGCGGTTGATCTAATCCGTTGTTTTTTGGGCGGTTTTCGGTTTTAAATTATCCGCTAGATTGTTTTTCTTCGGTTCCTACGACACTTATCATCCAAATCGATGACCTAAAACTGGTTTCTTTTGTCATTTTCTGTTTGTTATTGTCGAGCGTCTCCTTGAGAAAGGAGGCTAATAAAGCACATACAAGACTAAGAGAGAAAGACAACACGACACTTCCGAATCAGGAAAAATAAAAACTAAGTCACCGCCCACTAAGGTGTTGATGTTGCGTCAGGTTTGGTTCCGAATTGTTAGTCTAACAATTCTTATGTCTTTCTTAAAGGACGTTGTCGCTGGACACCGCTGGAATCCAATGTACAGTTAGGTTTCTGCGAATTTTCTCTTAAAAGCTTTGCGGTGTCAAACTGCAACATGTGAGCCCTATCTCTGCAGTGTAGAGCTTTCAAACCAAAGTTTCTTCTAAGCTGCTCGATTAGGCTAATTTTTTGAAAGTTTGAAACAAATTTTGACTTCAAACAGGCACACGACTACTGGAAATATGTGTGGAGAGGCAGATGCTCAGACTATTATTAGCTTCTGTCCTTTTCTTTCAAAAGTGAAGCAGGTGTTCTCGCCAGTAACAGTCTATTAGAAGCGTCGAATCCATGAGAAGAAGGAACAAAAACCAAAGATCTGAGCTAATTTTTATAAAATTTCCCATTGTGAGTTAGGGTTTCATAAACTAACCGGTAAACTTGATAAATATTCAATTTTTACCCGTGTCAACTGCCATCTGTCTCTAAGCGAGACATTTTGTAGTTGGTCTGGCTTAAGGGCTTACATCCAGGGAGCAGACCAGTGTCTCAACCCCAGGGAAGGAATGGAAGGATGCGACTGAAAGAGCAGTCTAGGGGATGGGATGAGAGAAGGAGAAAAGAAAATATAGAAATAGTAGAAAAAGAGTAAGAAGAAAGAAAGTGGGAAATAGGAATAAGTTAGAAGAAACAGTGGAAGGAGAGGAGAGAAATATTCAATAATTTGTGAAATTTACCAATGTGAATTATTAATAATCATCGGCAATTATAGATAATATCAGATTTATCACTTTTACCGTTTTAATTAAATGTTTTTGGAAGTTGATTCCTTCGCCAAGTGTGCGAATATTAGGTTGTAGTAG
Organism: Columbicola columbae; assembly: GCA_016920875.1. Classification (NCBI taxonomy): domain Eukaryota; kingdom Metazoa; phylum Arthropoda; class Insecta; order Psocodea; family Philopteridae; genus Columbicola; species Columbicola columbae. Next base: position 16,501,652 of record JADMLL010000003.1, on the reverse strand, counting down.
TAGCTAACAGTTGCAATGATTTGGCCACAAATCAAGGTACCCAAAAATAGCGTATGAAACATGAAAAGAGACAAGATATAAGACGATGGAATAGACTGCGGCTAAAATGGGAGGATAACGTCCGAAATCACCTACAAGTAAGGGAAATGACGCTAAACGACGCCAAAGATCGGAACGTAGAAGAGGACAAGACAAGTAAGAAGAGAAGACTAGTAGTTAAACTTAGGGCTTTTACCTAAGACTGACCAAAGAGGAAATGACAACAGTAAGTTTCTTCGCTATATACCGAATGTATATCCCAGTTAACTTCCTTTCTGGTGTTTAATATTAAGAGACTACAGCGAAAAAAGAGGCAGAACTCTGGAAGTCCTGTTGTTTCTGTTTGTAACTACTCTTTGTAACGTTCAATTGGTAACGTTACACTAGCTCTTAGGCAGGAAAGGGGTTCCTGATTTAAAGGAGACAACAAAAAGAAAGAAGAAAGGAAGGAATTTAGTGTTCGCCTATTAATAAAACTCTTTTCCACATTGTTAATTATTATTCTTGAAGAATAATAAAATAAATAAATAAAAAAGGATGTGTAAACAGTCGTATGCCTCAGCATGACACAGCACATGCTTTAATAATATATCAGTTATTTATTTATTTCTGTGTTCTCGCGTTTTCAAGAACGTTTTGTATAATTACAAATAGTAGTGTCGTATATATTTAAAACCATCGCCATCTCTCTCTCTCTCCCTCTGGTTCGGTGTTGGTTTCGTTTTGAGGCAGATGATGGTGGTGTGATGAATCGTCCCATCTTCGGTTTGAGTGAGTTTAGACATTTTCTCTTAGATTCTGTGTTAAGCTCGGAGTTACTGTATACAGTTTCCCGTGTCTCTCCTCTCGATTTGTCAAAGCGGGGATTTTCCCACGAAACCCAATGGGAGAAGTCTGGGAGAGGAAGAGGGATTCACGACCTTGGCATACATGATATCAAGTATCACTTGAAATACATAAATACATATAAATACATAACTGATGGTCTCAAAGAATTATTATGGAGAGGAGAATAAAATGTAAAACAAATAGAATGTTGATGCACCAGGTACTGTTTCCTACATAAAAGTTTTTTTTTGGTGCCTTCACATGACAGAGCATAATTTATATATCAGGCTGTGAACTCAGGTTGGTCCACATCTCGACTCCTGTCAACCTGACTAAGTTTATTGGACTTTGGCTTTGTCTTTGAGAAAACCGTTTCCGTGAGGATTTCTACTCGATCTACTGAATCTTTGTTTTGGGGAGGTTTGGGACCCAAATCCGATGAACAGGAAACCGTATATAAGGTGTCTTAACCCAGACTTTCCAAGTCACCATGGCCATGATCCATCTATGTGGGCTGGCGGGTTAATTTTTTTAACTAAAAGGAAAAAAAACTAAAACGCCTAATTCTTTCTGTAACTTTTGAAAGGTACACTCCAAAATGGTTTAAGATAACAGAAGTGGCATTGCGCGGCACTATTTATACATAAAACAACAAAAATTTGGCCGATAAATAATATAGAAGAAGTCTTATAAATTTTTTATTTGGGAATGAATATGGAAGAGGCAAAGAGACAAGACGGCAAATCAAAACATGTCCACGTTTTATTTACCAAAAAAAATTTTTTCTTTGATTTTTGGCTTTGTTTACGCTCAAAATGTTTTTTGCCGCAGTTTAAAAACCAACATGATAATTCTATATATTTAGCTTATGAGATTTTATATTTATTAAAAAATAAGTAACTATTTGAAATTTATAATTGTATAAAAAGAGCGGCGAGACATAAAGATATGACAAAAATTCGGCGGGACAATAGTTTCCGAAAAACTCGTCTCGAAATGATTATTTATTTATTTATTTGTTTACGGTTTGGAATTTTTTGCGTTGCGTTTTATTCTTAAGGTATGACTCTGAAGTCTGGGATGGAACCAGAGAGAATACCTGCCCAGGTATTCACGAAAAAACAGGACAGAAAAGGGATGGCTCGAAGAGGTGGAGGACGACTTGGAAGCACCGGGAATCCGTAACTGGAGGACCGTTGCAGTGGACCGGGCAGCCGTAATAGTGAAAGCCAAAGCTCTCGAGCTGAATGACGTTTGTATCATTATAGTAAGCGTGGCAATAACAGATCTACGATGCATTTCCAGTATGGTCTGCAACGTTCTTTGGATTTTCTGGGATGGCCAAGGAAAAATATGATTTTAGCATAATTGCCCAGAAAGTACACCCTGACACAGAACTCTATCACGATTACCGTGTTTATCTAAATTTAAAAAAAAAAAGTTTTTTTCGCTTCCCATTGTTTGTGTCCCTCGGACAATGGAATGGGAATGATTGTTTCTTGGACGCGTGTTGGAAAAACCTCGGTTTTGGGAAAAGGGTCATTAGCATCGAGATTTTTTTGTTAACTGTCGGTGTGTCTGTCTTCCTTCACTTGTCTTATTCTTGTGTTTGTTTGCTAATTTGCTTCCTCCTGCCTTTCCATTATTTTATTGTCTTCTGTTTTGTTTTGTTTTATTCAGTTTTCTTTTTATCATTATCTGAAATATTAATACTAGTTAAAATTATCTGGTTGGGGGGGGGAGATTAAAATTTTCTTTTTTCAAATTCTCTGCAAAGTACAGAGCTTCTTTTTAAACAAATCAAAAGTACTGACACTCATTTTGATATTTTGATACGTAGTTGTAAAGAGTCTGTCCGACTGAGTCTCTATCAAAATATGACCAATAAAAAAAATATCAGGTCAAGATGAAATTCGAAGAACACTTTGAAAGCCGAAAAGATGGCCATGGGACTCTCTCTGCTTCCTAATCTTGGAAGTCCCAACAATAGTGTCAGGAATCGCTACTCTTGGGTAGTGCAATCCGTTCTGATGTACGGAGCTCCAGTATGAGCCGACATCATACGCGGCAATAAGAAGATCCAAGTCCAGCTGGAGAGAGTTCAAAAGCCAGTCAGCAGCAGAGTCATCCGAGGATATTGGATTTATAATGAACGATAAAGATAGAGCAGGAAGTATTGTATGAACCAAAAGAAAACATGACAACCGTCCATAACCGGAGATCATCTTTCTCTCACTCCTACTGCTTAAAGATTTGCTGAACAACTGCCCAGATGGGAACTTTCGCTTCCGGCTAGAAATACTCAACCTAAAGCTCTATACACTGCTTCACCTTCAAACATAAAATAAAGTTTATCAAGCGAAGGTATATTTCAGTTAGGATTTGATTGATCAAAGTCAGAAAAAAAAACAAAAACAAGAGTAATGGTTGAAAACAAAGGAACACCGCCTAGTCAGGGTGCCAACGACGAAAACAAATAATATCAAAGGGTGTTGACGGATAGATAGACTGTGGGAATGGACGTCTACAGTAAACAGAATTTGTGAGAAAAAAAAGTGTTTCCTTCTTAATGTTACGTGATTTATGTTGCTTAATTTTTATACCTGGTTCTTAAACCTGACCGAAAGGAATTCTCCTCGGGGGTTTCCCTCCTCTCTCCTCCCCGCTCCACCTCCACCGCCACCACCTAACTTGTTTAACGATCAGCCTCTCAATTTCGTATTCCACGATGGATATCCTCGCCAAAAAGTTTTCTGCACGATTTGGTCATCGAACGACAACCCTCCAAGATGGAATTTCTTCACCAAAAGCACAGGAGTAGGAGAGAACCGGTCTTCCTTTCATCTCCGAAACACATTTTTCCAAAATCTCCGTTTACCCGACCAATCGTAAAACCGACAATCAAATCCCTCCCGAAAGAGAAAGAAGTTTATTTACAAGAAATCGATCAATCGATACAAGAAAAACTGGAAGAAAGAAATAAAAAGGTGTCTATCAAAAGAATTTTTATTTTCTTCTTGAGAAAATACGTGGATGAAGAAGAAGAAGAAGAAATCTTTTGATCCGGGGAGCCATAATAGAAGGCGGTGGATTCGGAAATCAATAAACAGAGGAATTCTCGTCAGGAAATAAAAAGTAAAATTAAATGTTGGGTTTGAGAAAGACATGTCTTCGTTTCGTTTCCCCTTTTTGACGCCGATAATTGATTTATAAAGAGCTTTAAAACATCAACGACACGTGAAATTATTTATTTATTTCGACACAGGTAGCGCAGGTTTGTTATTAACAAATTCGAGCAGGATTCCCAGTGCTTTCAGGTCCTCGTCCATTTCTTCGAGTCATCTCTTTTTTCGTCTACCGGATTGTCGTTTTCCCCGGGGTTTTTCCTGAATATCTGGGCCGGTATTCTCTCTGGTTCCATCTAGGTTAGGTGTCTAGCCCACCTCAGTAGATAGCGGGGATCTTAAAACAGCTTTTGGATTTCTGTATTGGTTTAGAGACGTTAGACATTCTTCCTCTGTACAGGGCCGTAGTTCTTCCTGAGGATTTTCCTTTCCCATCGGTCCAGCAGTTGTTTTCTCTGGGTTGTTAGGGTCTACGCTTTTTTGAGAGGCAGTAAAGGCATTGCAAATCTAACCAGAAGTGGCCGGGGTGGCAATACTGTTTCTAGACCTTCTTTTATGCGGTTATAATTTGATATTATCACTACACAACCTTTCATTCGTCTCCTTTTCCTATGAATTGATTTCTGTTCAACGCTCCTTAACTCATCATCACAAACTTCACTGGGTGATTCACTGAGAACGCATCGCCGACTTCACGTTTCCCTGTCACGGTAACAACAACAAAAACATCACGTCGACTAAACATTTGGTGAATTTTCCCACAATTTCCACTCACAGCCCTCTTTAAAAGTGTCAAGTGTTATGGGAATGTCCGATCAACAACTTCCGTCAAGAAACCAGCCAATATTTAGGCTCACCCTTGATCGCATAACTCTGGGTCGAGAGTTCAAGGTGACAAAACACCCGAAATGGATTGCCGGGTTTAAATTTGATAAATAGAAAGGACTCCTACGCGTCCAAGCCAGGACCGAAAGGGTAAATGCCTCCGTAATTTGACTCGAGACGCAAGTTTTTAAAGAAAATAGTAATAAATAATGAATGGATCACGTTTTTTGGACTAACTTGGTCATGAAACTGTCTTCGGTGAGGAGAGCCGCGTGACGGATTTCGGCACCGCTAACCAAAAGCCACTTATAAAAAAACGTGCTATAAACATCATCTTAACGCCATAAACTTCACTATTTCACTTGAGGCCGATTTGTCAGACTCAGATTATTAATATTTATTTTCTTTCTATCCTTTTCGATTTTAATGAAAATTATTTAACAGTAAACAAATATTCCCGCCACTCTTTCCATCCCTCCGCTCGTCCGAAACCACATACACGGGGTTGTCACACTGCGTCATGTTTTTACGAACAACCGACGTCTGGTTATGTTGAAATATGTTGGTTGTTGATCACTTCCCTTAGATACTTGGACGCTTTGAGAGTCATGTTGAAATATACGGTTATTGTTTCGACGCCATTTTAAAAGTAAAAGCGTTAGTATGGTCTCTTTCTGCGGCTTGAGGTGGTGGATTGGGATTTTTCAGTTTTTGAAAACGTTTTCAAGATGATTTGGTTTTAGGGGAGCCTCTGTTTAGACAGTTGTGAATCCAAGGTGAATTTAGAACGATAACCTCTCTCTAGCTAGGGCTAGATAAACTCTTAGATTGAGTGGTTTATTTCATAAGTACTGCACACTTTCAGATCGGGATAGTTAGGACAATGAAATTGAGACTGAAAGAAGATTTGGGTGTTAGGAATGTCCTCACATTCTGCACTAGTTTTGACCCGTGTTACTCTGTACTACCTGTAACTAATTTCAACAGATGCAGAAGTATATTTTGGCAGAACTCATTCTGAAAAATTTAAGTTCCACTAACATATACTTAATCGCCTTTTTCCAATCCATCCAACCAACCTAACACAAAACACTTCTTCAAGACTTACTAGGAAAAACACGAAACTCGTCTAAAAGCGAAACAGCCGAACCTTAAACAGGGAAACAAAGCAACAACATTCCTGAGGCATTCAAAAGCTGAGACACGTGGATGAAAAGCAGACGATTTGAACATTCGACATTTTGATGCCGCGAGAAGAATTGTGTGTGAGAGAGAGAGGAGCGTAATAAAACATCGTTCTAACATATACGGATTATGGGCCCGATCAAATATTTATAAACCCTAATCAGGTACTCGAACCTAAATTAATGAATCAATAAATTGCAGAGTAAAAGATCATAATGATTTGTCAATAATTTTTCCAAAGTCAGGTCTTCACACCGCACCTGATGACGGTAAAAATGTTAAATTATTTTCCATCATTACGTTAACGACTTAATAATATATTAATATAATAATATATCATTATATTTGAATTTATACTCTTGGTTAATTTATTGAGTTCTTCTTAAATAATAATTTTCCAATCGATCTAGCCCTAGAGAAGTGTCGTCTTGTGTGCTGTTCGTATGTATGGGAATGGCTGTATGCTGTGGGAAGGCTGTGACAAAGTTCGTTCAAAACCCTAAAACCCTTTGAATGAGGAAGTGAATTCACTACTGTTAGGCTAGCAAAGTCAGGATGTCAAAGCTGTAAGTCATCAACAGCCTCTGGAGAAGAAGCTAAAATACCTGAAGAACCGAAAAGATACCGAATTCCAGTTGCAAGTGCCCAGTCATCATGTTGTTTAAGCCCCGCCCCCTTTTTTAGCCTAATTTTGCAATAATACTTCTCTTTGACCCGCGGCTTTGTCTTTTCAACCGAAAATCCCATTTTCTGGCCTCAAGACACCCTCAAGAAATTGAACACACACAAATTTTATTGTTACGATTAAATCTCGGACTTTTTCGTTTTCATTCCTGAATTTTTTTGTGTCTTCCTCTTCTTCTCTTTTCAAATACCATTTAGGGTAATTTAGGTAAATTCAAGTCTTATCTTGATCGTTTAAAGAAGAAGAAGGAAAAGGAAACACTTTGGATGATTTTTAATCCTATTTTTGTGAAAGTTTTTCTCGTTTTTATCTTTCCGAATGATCCATATCTCGGTTCAATTTATGTTTTCAGTCCGGCTTTTATGGCAAAGCTGATTAGGTTTAAGTGGAATTGAAATCCTTCAGGTCGTGTGAGGTTGCCGCGAGACTTTTTGTCTAAGAAAACCGGTGACCCGATTTTTCCGAAATTCCAGACTTTTCTCCAGAATCCGAAATGAAAGATGAGGAGTGGGAGCAATGCTTTAGTATGAAGACTCTTAGTCTTTTTGAAATGACCCGAATCCTTGGGCCCGAATTTCCCTCCGCAAGGTCGTGACCTCTTTTAATTTGTTTTAGTGATTAGCAGAGGTCGAGATACTGAGGACTTAGGTGTCTTCGTCCCCATTGTTGGATGCTAAGGACATGTCGGAAGTAAGTTCGCCATGATTTGGTGTTTAAGACGAGGAGTTGGGAATCACTGAAAATTTAATCTTGATATTTATAAATTGTATTTATAAATTATATCTGAAACGTTCGTTTTGTTTATTTGACTTTTGTCCGCTTGAAAGTTAAACATCATACCATGCACCAGCCCTTATTTAACAATTGATATAGCGTCTGGATAGTACTTTAAACACTTTGGAAGTCTTTGGCTTCAATTAAAGTCGTTTCTGATTGAAGATACCGTTTTTGTTTTGTCACAAGGCTAAGTAGATTTATTACGTGGGCATATACAGGAACGTATTGTTTGATTGGTTTGCGAAAATTGCCAGTTTAATAAGTAACAGTTGAGGGTTCGTGCCCTTATCAACATACTATTATGCCTTCAATTAGAACTGAAATACAATATTCAATATTATAATATAATTTACCTTTGACTCCCTTGTAGCTTTACTACCAATAGTAAAAGAAATAAGAGCAGTATGAAAACTGTCGAAAACTAGTAAACCGGTCACGTGACAATTTATTTACCATTAATAGTAACTACAACTAAATGCACTCAAATCGCACTCCAATTCAACACCGTTTCGGGGGAAAAGTTAACAAAAAATTATCATTATTATTATTTAAATAAAAATGAAAGTCACCCGCGAGCGTCCTAACCTTAAATCACTATAATATTAGCTAGTCTGTGATGAAATCAGTGTTTATTTTACGTTCTTATAATTACAAAGAGCATTATTAATATATTAAAAATTTGTTTAAGTAGTTTATAGCAGTGGTTCCCAACCCTCGGGCTGACCAGCATTTCAATTTTTTTGGCTATGGTGTATTTCTCTTAGTTTTTAGGAGATTCAAGGTTGATGTGGAGCTGAGGACTCTAACTAAAACTACACCTTTTGGACAAAATGGACAAATTTTGTTCGATAAAGTTGTGGACCACACGACTATAGTATAAAATTGCTACGACAGTCAGGTTAAGATTAATGTTAAGGGATAAATATAGCAGTCATTCATATCAATTTACAAATCGGGGTTAGAACTCACATCAAGAAGACCAGGCACAGAGAAGAGAAAAAAATTATTAAATGAAAATTTAATCAATGTGCTTAACCGTTTAAAAAATCGTGTCAGAAGAGAGAACAGTGCTTCAGCCAATAGGAAAGCTCGATGCGGTTTAACGGAAAATCTACGGTGTCTCTGTTTACGTGGAATGCTTACATTTATTGAAGATTTTCATTTTTTCGACATAATCAAAAGATAATCTTTCTTTTTCTTCTTTTTTAGCTAATGGTTTTCTGTTTTGTCCAGGCTGTATCTTGACTCTACATTTTCCTTTTTTTTGTCATCAATATGGCGGTGGTTCTTTATTACAAAATATAGTATTTTGTTCTTTCTGCTCAGGCTTACCTTTCATCACGACAGTTTACTATTTTGGTCATTTCTGTTCAGTCTTTTCTCTATAACTTAAATAAATAAAGGTTTTGGTCAGGTTTTTGTTAAGTTCGCAAAGAATCCCATTTTTTTATCTTTGCCATTTGCTGTCGTTTAAGAAAGCAAGACTGCCACTATTATTATCCTGTAATAATGCCACATTTTTCAAAAGACAATTAGGAACTATTACCTAATTAATAGTCCAGAGAAGGTCTTTAAAGTCTTTTGAAGACAAAATAAAATAAAAAAGAAAATTGGATGGCCGGTAAAAGAAATTTTTCTTTTCTTTTAAACTCAAATCGATTTATCAAAATGATAATCAAACATAAGAATTAAGGGAGCGATTAAAAACAAATAAAATAAAGGAAGGAATGTTAAACATGTGCCGTTATAGGTTTAAAAGAGAAAAGAAAAACAATGTTCAGAGCTAAAAGACAACGCATCAGACCGGTAATAAAAATTTTTTTTAAAGCTTTTCGGTTCGCTTCGGTTTTTTTCTCTTTTCTTGGTTCGGTCATTATTATCATTATGTTTAATATGTTGCGACACGTGCATGTTTTGTTTTTAATTTTATTTCCGTGTGTTTGTGTGTGTGTGTTATTTTCGTGGAACTGTTTTTGGGAGAACGAAACGTTTTTTACTTCCGAAAAACATTTAATCGGTTCCGGTGTCATTGTTTGTTTTTTCAGAAACCGCCACCCGGAGAATAATAATCGACGACGATCGATAATTGTTCGATTAAAGGTGAATGAACCCCATTCCAGGTTCTGTGCGATTGGATTTCCTTTTTTTGTTTCAGGGATTCCTATGGGAATGAGGGTTGGATGATGTTTTTTTTTTATTTAAATATTTATAGATTTATACTGAGTTTTTTGTATCGGTTTATCGAGGCCCCTCGTCCTATTCATAACAGTTTCCTACCATCGGATTCGCTCTTCTACTTTGGTTCTCTTGGTCTCTCATCTGGAGTTATGGCGCATTTTAAAATCATTTTACCAAATACCTGTTGTATTAAGAGGAAAACACAGCTCCACACTTTGAATTTAATCCTTTCTGAGCCAACTTTTTTTGTATACCTAAATAAACCTTCATTTACACCTGTGATTAATAAAATTATTTTATTTTTTGATTACCGGGGCTGAACAATAAAAAAATTTCTGGCCCCCTTTAATATATCCAGGTCTAAGCATAAAGGTACACATTATAAAAATTGTGAATGCTGGTGCTCTCAAGATAATTGAAATGTTTTAAAGGCATAAAGAGCCCCGGGCTCATCCGGTGATCCAAAGTATTTGGACCACCACCCCTCATCCCTCCTTTCCTTCCCCCGAAATTCTGGTTCCTCTTTCTCTCGCTGTTTGGGTACATTTCACCTCAGACATGGAACCATATAACGCTTTCAAATTTACACCCTCAAAATGGAGTTGCTTCACAAAATAATTCGTAAATTATCTCCAATCAAAACCATTGGATTTTGCTGATGGGGGACAATGATTGTTTTTGGTTTGTTTTTTGAGGACGAATTCCCAATTTAATTTTCTGTACCCTTCGTCAGGGTGGCAACCCTGACGATGCCCACAGCTCCCGAAGTGGACTCTACGTTGGTTACCAGTTATAATATGACGCAGTGTACAAACCCAGTTCTCAACGTCTTTAGTTTTAAGTTCGACTGCTGCGGAAGCCCAACTTCAGAAACCGAATCTGTTCAATAAATAAATAAAAATTAACAATCCATTTACATAATAACTTTTGTAATAAAACAATTTTTGTTGTGTCGTTTAAATTAGTGGGTCAGACATTCAAAGACTAAAAAGAAACACGTATAACAGAAGTATATTTATTGACCTTCCCACTGATTCGACTAACCTAAAAACACGTTTTGAGGAATCGAGAGGTAGAAGAGGTGAGAGAGAGGAAGTAAACAAAGATTTCCTCTTTCTCTCTTCTAATTGAATGCAAGAAAACAAGAGTAAGAGCAAAAATAAATTATAATCTCTTACCATAAACAAGTCACATATTTTGGGCACTAACTCTTAAAACGTTAAATTTAATTAAAGAAACTAACTATTCTCGAGATGGCACCCGATTTCCATTTGTGGTGGTGTAATGGTCACATCTCTTTCATGTTTAGATACCGAGATTGAAGGTTGTTTCCATTCTCACGCGGCCAAGAACGAGGGATGGACTCTGAGTTATGCGGTAACTTATGACCCACTAACTTGTTGTAGTTGTAAGAGTGAAGAAGAGAGAAGGATAAATGAAATACATAGGAAGACACGGAGGACAGAAAATTGTTACTTAATCGTGTAAACACTGGTGTAATGGCTATGAATAAATTATGACTTAATTAAAAATATTGGACATTTTGAAAGTGGTGTAAGTGAATTTTTCTTTAACTTTAAAACTGAGATGTCACGTAATAACTCTGTTAGTTAATTAGTTAATAATTAACATATATCAAAAGATTTTATTGTTTCGTTCAATTTAAAATTGATAAGTCGAAGAAATGAGTCAGTTTATGACAACAATCACTAAAACAGTTTTGAGTCTCTTAAGAACCCAGAGAATCACCAGGACAGTGTGTAGTATCTATGAAATGATCTTGACTCCAAGTTGAACGAAATCAATGTGACAGAGACTACAACAGTTTCAGAAATTCACTAGGACACGAGGCTCTGTTGTGAAACTAATTTGGTCAGGATTACTCACTCTAGAATAATGAATTAGAAGTGGGCAATATTTTTGAAATGAGTACTCCGAAAATTATACAACGCTTATGAAGTAAATACTCTATGAGAATATGCAGTATTTATGAAACGATTTTGACTCCAAGCCGAACAAAGTAGGCGAAATCATTAGACAGGAAGTTTTTTAACAGATACTACAATTTCATTACAACAGTTTTGCGTCTCTCAAGAACTTAGAGAATCACCAGAACGCTAGGCTCTGTCGTGAAACTAATTTAGTTAGTGTTAGTCACATCAAGATAAAAGTTTGGAAAACGTTCAAAATGTCTTTCTTTCGTGAGAATCATTCACTTCCTCAACTGATATGAAACTCATTCACGGAATCTTGAAAGGTTTTCTCCTGAAATAAACCTGGATACCTGAGAACCAACTCTATTCCCACGTCAAAAATAATAAAAAGTTTAAAATTATGAACAAATTAAACTTTCAGCAAATCGATTATTCTCCTCTCTAATTCACAGTATATACACGAGCACACATCCAACTACTCCATATAATGGTTAACTTTATTAAACCAATATTCATTATACTAATCATTTAATACTAATTTATTAAGGTTTCAGATCGACTTTATTAAATATTCATTTTATCGAACCTGGTTTTTGATGGAGAATTCGATTTCCCATTACTCTCTGCGACTTTTTTTTGTCGTCGTCTTAGTTCAGCTTTTCAACTCCCACTCGATACGCATTTAACACTGATAACAGGTGATAACTTGTCACCCTTCTATCTTTTGTTTATGGCACTAACATTTGAAATAAAAAAACTTGTGATAGAGAGAGAGAGAGAGTCAGATCTTGTGATCTTGCGCCACATTCACAAAATATCGAAAACCGTGAATGTCATTTGGCTAGAACTCTGCCAAGAATAGTAATCGATTAAGCCGTTCACTCTGAAGGTGATCTAAGTCCATTTTGTGCCTGTTACGGAGGTTGAGTGGACGAAATCTTTGGTCAACATTGTGCACCGTGTTTTTAGTTCAAAATCTTTTGTCTGTCAAGCATTCGAGATAAAATCTGATTTAAACTCTCCCCCAGAAGGAAAGTTGAGAGGGAAACAAGTCCTCCATTGCTATGCATTATTTTTGAAATGAACTTGTCATAAAAGTTTGCATTATTTTAGAATCGGGGTTTTAGTCCTAGTGAGCGTTATTTATGAAATAAATTCCTGACCAAAGTGTGCGATCTTCATTAAATAAATTTCATAATCATTGGACACATTTAAAGAGGATCAATTTCATAAATACTGCGCTCTTTCATAAAGAACTTATTACATTTCAAAAATATTGCACACCAATGGAGAACTTATTTCACTCTCAACTTTCCTGTTGGGTTAGGGTTTGAATCAGATTTTATCTCGAATGTTTTAGAAGCAAACACTGTCATTGTTTAAAAAACCCTCAAAGAATCTTGTCTTCTTCGTTCTCCCTATTGTGTACCTTCATATCAGTCACTTTCTTACTGTATAACTTCTGTTTCCATACCAAAAATTTCATTAGCAAAAATCAGCACTAACTTTCCATACAACCCAAGACTAGCACGCTCCTTTTTTGGGAGAAGAAATTTCAAAACTATCTTCCCAAACCCCATCGAACAATACTCATTATAATCCAACCAAAGCTCCTAGAAAACAAAAGACAAACACAGGACGGCGTACCTGAAATTAAAACCGACATCAAAACCCTTAAACAGGCCAAAAAGAGTGGAGGAATCATGGTAACAAACAAGAACGGTTGAGGGTGTTGATGAGAAGTGGTAAAACACCGAAACTCGATGAAGACAAATACTTACTTACAAGCCGTCTTCTCAAGTGGTAGAAGATGAAAAAGCTCGGAGATCATTTAACAGTTGCTAATCGAGGGTTTTCGAACTGTAGGGTGGGGGTAGAAGGGGGTTAGGTTAAACATAATAATTTTGAAAATCATTATTTTGAAATGTGTGTGCCTGGGTAGCACGACGGAGCCTTAACTCTGTTATCCTCTCGCACACTCTTGTTTGTTTAGGTAAAGCCGAGTTTTTAAATTCCCCAGATAATTCGGTTTTTAACAAGTTAATACAAATAAAGATCCTGGGTTCCGATAAGTTACACTAACACTCCACTTACCAATTACAACAACCGCGGTTTTAACCTCCCATTAAAACCGATTTAGAAAACATGAGCAAGATGGAAGAGAGAGAAAGACTGACTCATTAACTATCTCTTTCTCTTTCTCTTTTCTTCTTTTTTATTTTGTTTTAAAGTGAACCCTATTTTATAGACTAGGAAATGGGTATTACGTCTGCTATAATAAAATCAAAAATAAAAAGTTAAGCTAATGAGTACCTCTGATTGACTTGCTGGATTTTAGACTTCTGGTTCACATGGTTAGCGAATGTTGCCTGTTACAATATGAAAAGAGATTTAAAATTCGTAAACAAGATTTATATGTCACGGTAAAAGTGATTAATTGAGAGAATACACAGTACATAATTTCCAGCTGTTATTCATAATTACCAACTAAGCTTTTTTATGTGATACAGTTTAGCTATCTGCGTCGCTGAGTGAACGTTAAACAACTCCAAACAGGACTCCGAAGAGTTCAAATAGTCAGCCGAAAGAGAAACAAAAAACGGCAGCGACAGGTAGATATAGGAGGAAGAGAGATTGTGATCACCTCTCGTGGTCGTAGGCCCCAAGAGATTACGATCTTTCAAAATTTCTCGCGGGTGATTTCTTTTGTTGTCGTCTTGAGTTAAGTTGTTAATTGTTATTGCAAAGTTGGCGCCATGTATTGGACAGATAATGAGACTCTGGTCACTTATAATCGGCTTGATCGGGTGTCATTCTTCAGCTCATGCCAAATCTGAACGTTTTAATTATCTTGTTCCGTCAATGTTCGCCTTAGATTTCGCCCAGTTATACTAGTTTTAGGTTAACGATCTCTTTATGAATGAAGTTTCTCTCTCCATTTCGTTAGTTAGCAGTTCTAACTCTATCCACTCCTATTTTAGTGTTTCAAGTCAGTGTAGATTACAGTTAATAACGAGAAGATAGTCGCAGATACGTGGAGGAGGGCCCTAAGAGTGACTTCTGGATGGGAACGTGTTCAAGCATCCCTGCATACAGTTAAGTATTTGAAACATTTAATAGACGACGCATTCGTTGTTTGATCCAGATTATGGTATATTGACCGCTAGCAAGGACACCTCAAAAGCTTCAACAGTAAATTGTATAGTTTTCTTAATCTGCTGTACATGCCATCACGATTTTGATCAAGTTCCTACACATTACAAGCATTACCTCCTCCTTCATTTATATAGGTCTACCGGAATGTTCTGTCCGTTTTTAAGGATGTAACAGAATTTCTCAAAGTGTTTCTGTAATTTTTTGACAATCTCCAAATCAGCACATGGCCCGAAACTATCATGATGTACTATGATGTTCTTCACATTGTAAACCTTATTTATTGGACTGGTGCCTTTAAATTATGTAGTTGCTGACAATACTCCTCCAAGTTGAGCTTTTTGTTCAGTGTTAAAACCTCATGTTGCATTGTCCTCAAATTTTCCACTATATACTTAACATCTTATTCAGACTGAAATTTGGTTTAAAGGTTTGCTGAGCTGAATTAAGTCTTTATTCGATGTCTAATGTCGCCAGAAAAAAATTTTTGGTCCAAGATGGTCGTCGCTCATAGAAGGCCGCCTGGAACGTGTCTTAACAAAAAGTTCAAAATCACCTGTTTCAAAATTTTCGAACCATCTTCTGCCTGTCCTATCTGAAACTATACCTTCACTCACTCACGTGTCTAAATGACACGAATTTAAGCCACAACAGGAAGGCACGCATACGGCAAACAAGCATGTACTTACATGTCGAAAATTGTTGTGAGAGAAATGGACACAACTTTCCTGTGGACCTGATGTACTGAAACTGTCGTTTCCTTTTCGAGGTTTGTCCACCCCTTCAGAACAAAATTAAGAACTCAATCACATGATGGAACCAAATATGTGCTTCTCTGAAGATATAACAAAATGCCTCGGTGTTGTAGGACCTGACTAAAGTAGGACAATCATTTAAAAAACAGTGAAACGGCTGCGTTTTCATTAAATCAACCTAATAAGTAGCATAAACAAGACAAAGCCGAGATGATCATGTCGATTAAAATTTTTTTGGTTAACTTTTTGGAAATTCAAAATCCATAAAAAGTTTAATAATTAGGTTTCTGGGTAATAATTTTGTTTAAATCCGTCAAGGAGGAGGTATAAAAAAGGTTCGTCGAGGGTCACGGGCCAAAGGTAATCGATTGAACTTGGGCCCGAATCCATGTCAATAAATATAAAAAGGGAAAAAGAAAAAAAGGGAATTTGTTAGGCTAATAGACGTTAATTTGACGAGGAAACGGATTTTCGGGGATAAAAATGAAGGTGACGGCGGCTATAAAACATGTTCAATGACTTATCAGATGTTTTCAGGTATCCAATAACCGATACAAGATACCTAATTTTATTCCCTTGATTTGTGTCCAGTGTCTAATCAAAAACGTACCTGTTTCACATTTCGGATTGTTCTCATGTGTGGTTTTATCTGTTTCAGACACTACAACAACTACAAAAAGATGTTTTCTTACATCACGCCAAGTTATCTGTGGGCTGTCTCCCCGCCAGCTCTATCTATCTATCTTTCCTAATAGCGCTTTTGGTTTTTAGACGAAAATTTAAAAAAGCTCGCTATTTCGGTGGGTTCTCTTGGTTTATGGGTGTCTCTCCAATGAGAGTGATGTCAACAGGAATACGAGAAAGACGGCTGAATAGCTGAAAGTTACTGTGAAGTGTTCCGGACGCGTGTTTTCATGCTCGGCAACTCTGTAAAGAGGCTGGCGCGTGCGTGGGAAGCGATTTCACGGTAGAACCTGTCAGTCGTGGTACATTTAGCTTGACTGGGAATGAATCCAAGTTGTCTCACTATTAGTGATTCCGATTTTGTAACTAATATTCACTCCAGGTTCAAGGTTGAAGGAAGGAAGCAGGCGAGAGAGAAGCAATTATCGGTTTTTAAAAGAAGAACCTGACAAACTGACCCCCGGAGCGCACGATGTAGGAGTACAGGGTTCTAGCAGACGTCAACGTACAGGTACCACCCTTGGAGGTGTCTTTAATGAGCGGAGTCAACATTCTATACTGTGCGCGGGATATCTTTGGTTCAATGTCGACAGCAAGGTGTTAACGACCAAATTTTATTCATCATAAAGCAGACGTCAGCACTGACCATGAGACCCGAAAGAGTTTTTATGTTTTGGTTTCTCCGATACTTTGAATTCATTGTCACATTCAGTCTTGATTTATTGACTTATAATTGATAGACAAGTGTTAAGAGTCGTAAACTGACTGGATGACTCGAACAAGAAAAACTAGACAGTCAAACTTACTTCCTCAGCCTCTGACTTACTAATAACAGAAGCAACTCGAAATTTATATTTGACCCCGGAAATCAATATGCCAGTGTCACCCAATCACCAACACACTCTGAGGGAATTTTGTGTTTATTTATAAAGACTAAGACTAAAAAGGAAAATAGCGTCCAACGTGAAGTCGTCATTGACTCTTCAAATTCTGGTTATATTGCTGACTGACACAACTGACTGACATTTGTTCTGTTTGTTGTGAGTTTGTAATGGTGCTTATTATCAATTATACACATACAATATTATCAATTTTGTATGCATATGATATTACGGTAGGAGTAATAAATACAAAATCTCTAGTTAGTGGTTCGTTCGCGTAAAAAAAGACTTCACGTTAAATGCTAGCAGAAGAAAGATGTGGAAGTCTAGGACTAATAACAGCAGCAGTAGACTCCTCTCTTCTTTCCTCAGCAATTACGAAAGGAATGCAAAGAAGTAAACTTGTTTAGAGAGAACCGTTGTGTACCTCGTTAGCGATTAGAAGATGACTAACAAAACAAAAAAGTTGGAAAGCATAAGAGATGACATCAGAACGCCCCAAGACAAAGCGTGTCGGCAAAAAGAGGAGATAAAAGTTTAGAAAGAACCTGACCTCGGGCAGAATACAATTGATTGATTAAATTAATCACAGCTTCTTCATTTGTAGTCACGTACAGTAGGAAATGAAAAGGGAATCGAACTTTGTGTTAGAGGTGGTAGTGACCATGACAACGTTAAACAACAAAAAAAAGTTAAAAGCAAAAGAAAAAGGAGGATGAGAGGAGAGGGGTTATCTGTCACCGGGTGTAGTGAAACGGACAAAAGATGAACAAAGGTTCTTGAATAAAAGAAGAAAAAGAAGATTGTGGAAGAACGAATTAGAGGGTTAACGACCGAGTCGACAAATTTATTTGAAGAAATTTGGTCTTTTATTATGGTCAGGGACAACATCCTCGAGGGGATGAAATATTTTACGAACAACAACACTTTATTATGTTGTGTCGTTTCTATTATTTCCGGATAGTGTCGTCTGCTGGTCTTTTGGTGAGCAATAGTGAGCGCTTTGAGTCGTTGTCCTGATAACAAGTTTGTGTTTTGCTAACTTTAAACAACAGGAGGAACTCTTAACATAAACAGATTACAAAGCAGAGGTCTGTTTTTATGTTACCGGGTGTCCTCCTTTGTTTTATCAAACAATTTGAGCTTTAAAGCTTACTTTTTCAATTTTCTTTTGGCAGTGGAACAGGAAGAAAAGAGACCTTAATAATAGAAGTGTTTAGAATTCCAGGTGTCATGAAAGGTGAGACATTGTTTTTGGATTTGAGATGAGATAGTCTATTGGAAGGTGTTACCACGAAGTAACAAGTCCAGAAGCAAACACCCAGAAGGTGTATATCGCAAGAGGTGAATCCAAAAACGTATAAGCTCTGTTACACAACAGCATTAAGCAAAACAAAAGCAGAATTTATCTAAGAATCAACAGCAGTACTCAGTAAGGCAGAATTTATCGATTAGGGCACATTACTACACGGGAACAAAGGGATACATGTACCAAGTATACCTTTTGGTCCTAACTTCAAACCTTCATTAGGGATGCAGGAAGAACGGAAACTACACCCAGCTACAGACGATGAAAGTACTCCTGGAAACGACTTTCAGCTAAGAGTAGTTTCATTTTCAGTACAATCGAAAATGACGTGGATTTAGAATCAGTTAGCATAATTTTCACACATACCTTTCTCTCTATAAAACGGATTTTGCTAACTCTCTTTAAAAACACCTTCGAAAATAGTTAAAAACGCAAAAGCTATACTTTCGTCCCCGCCATCACCTCTCCTTCTTTCGCCACTGAGCCGCGAAATAAACTTGAAAACCGTCTTCAGCAATGTTGCGGCTCATTACTCATCGCGTAAAAAGAGGAGCGTCAAGTGGTTTCATCTATATGAGGATACCCACGTGCGGAGAACCCTGACGAGTGAAACGGTGGTAATATCAACTCAAACTAGTTCTCAGCTGTAGTGCTGTTGCCTCCTACTCTCCACCTTCCCCCAAACCCCCTACACTATATCCCAATTAAATATTTTGTGAAATTCTCCCCACCGCCACCCTAAAAGAAAGTAAACAAAAAATCGATCTTTATCGTTTCAAACAAAAGTTAACACCGATGCGTGTCGGTAGCCCCGTTTTACGGTATTAGACAAACATCTCATATTAACAAACAAAATTTATGTTTTACATTTTAACATTAAAAACATTTATTTTTTTGCCTGTTCAAATATTTTTTTAAAGTTAATAAATTTTTAAGTAATTTACATGTATAAATAAATAAAAGCTCAGCCGGGGGGTGATGAGGGGGAGGAGGGCCAAAAACGTGCGGAAAACCGTTCGGGTCGTTCAATCATCGAGCGATTTGCGAGCTTCGTGTCCGGAGGGAATTTGGCCGACTGCCCGAGAACCTTGAGACTTTTATTACTCGATTTAAATTTTGTCAGAAAATTGTTACAGATTTCGGGTACGACGTCATGAGCGAGGTGTTACAACGATTTCCGGTTCGATTCTTCCTCCTCGACGTTTGAGAGATGGAGTTTTGATTTTGTTTATGGTTTCGTTACTCTGATTGGTTCTCGTCTTCGGTCTGCCGGGTTTAAATCTGTCATGTTGCTATTGGAGGTTGGGAGTTCCTTCTTCTTTGTTTTTTCCCTGCTACTGATTTCCTGTTTTCGCTTTCTGTTGGTCTTTCACCTGTCAAGTTCCGTTTTGGTTTGAGAGACCAACGTCTTAGCGGTGTAACTGTCTATGTCAGAGATGGATCAAAGTTATACAGTTGAGTTTTGTCATTTTTCACGACTGTTGCCATTGGCATTCCTAGAGAGTGTTAGCTTCATAAGCATGCATGTTTTTGCTGATTATTTCTTTCATAAATAATGCACACTACTTTAGTGAATCCATTTGTTAAGTTTTGCACGCTTTCTTAAAAAACTCATTTTATAAATACTGCACCCTATCTTACTGAATTCACTTTATTTGTTTTTGTTTAACTTTCTTGTTGTTTTTATGTCATAAATACTGCACACTTTCTGAGAGAATTCATTTCATAGATAAATTTTTAGAGTCGAAACCAAACTTCGTTCGTCTCCTTTGCAGTCAAATATAGGATTCGTAATAGTCAGAAGACTAACATCATTAACACCAATCAAAACCAGAGGTCTGTTGACTTACATTTATCAGAAACTGACTTCGTCTCTCGAAGATCAGAAATTCGGATGTGTACCCTTGGGATCTCTTCTTCATTCTTACCTCTTTGGCTTTCTTATCCTTTTTGATCCTAATGAGTGTTCAAGACTCCTCGACAACTACCTAGAAGCACTACTTAGAAAGGTACACTAATTGGTGTTGTTTCCTTTTTTGCTGACGTCATCTTGTTAATTCAATAGCCCCGCAAAAACTACGACACGAGTGACGTTTCCAAACCTTCTCGAACTAAACAGCAGCTAAGACCACCCAAAAACATCGACAGTTACCCGAACAAAATCTAAAAAGGCATCCAATCTCTCTTTCCTCCAGCAACAACAAAAACCAGGCCACTGACCGGTAAAATCGGTGTCACCATTTGTATCAAGTTACCCGAATTCTATTTCTCCTGGAATGATTTCGAATTCGAAGGCAAAGTTAATAAAATAAAATAAATAAATAAATAAATTGTAAAAGATAGAAAATGGAGGATGACGTTTCCCGGTGTTAAGGTTGACCTTTGATCTTATTTATGAACCTGAGACATTAATTGGCGTTTTGTGTTGGTGAGCATGGCTGCCATTCGGTCGGCATCTTTCGACAAATTCTTTATTTAAATAATTTTTAACGGTCAACTTATTTTTAAACTTTATTTATTTTATTTTATTTATTTATTTCTCTTTGATTGACTTATGTTTCGTTTATCATCATCATTATTATTACTTTTTGTTTATTTTTCTTTTATTTTACTCATATTTTAGACTGTGTTTCATCTGAGATGTCTTTCTTTTGAAAATCTTTTTTCATTCTCATTCAAGAGTGGCTATAAAGAATAGTCTTTCGAGTCTGTATAGAGGATTAGTTTGTGGCTGTGGTGGGTTAGCTATAGTAATTCACCGGCCAAAAGTGTTGGTAATAAGTCTCTGAGTGCTGCCATGTCCTGGATAGCATCATCTCAAATCAGAGAAATGCATCTTGCTGATTCACAGCCATAGCTCCGCCGGCAAAATCCGATACTAGAACGTCCTCGTCGGGGCCGCTGGGGCAGTTCTTATGAACTTAGCAAAATCTAGAACGAGCAACCGCGAGCTTTTGGGGCGGAAAAACCAGATGAACAGGTTGAACGCAAGGCTGAGGACTTCGCTTCGTAAAAGCCAACACTGTCTCGAAGTCTCATAGAAAGCCTCGGAATGCGGATGAGATTCGCATGGCGGTAAACTATAGAAAAGCTCAAGGCTGTTCTGTAGCTGTAGCGCCACGGAGTGAGTGAGTGATATATCGGTTCGGCTCCTATTAATAGAGTCTTAGGAAACCTGGTATTAGGTGGCTAGACAACAAACCTAAAATTGGTAAGTGTATATTGTAATAATAGATAAATAAGCAACAGAAACAACATGGACTCTAAAATCATAAAGAGGGTATGACAGGCGTCTGGGAAAAAACAGCAGACGAAGATAAAGGACATAGAGAGAAGGATGCTTACAAGAACTTGCTGAAGACAGTTTAAGAAAAGTATGCGTTCGGGCATGAGAAGAGATTATGGCAGTAAGACGGGCTTATTAGAATCTGTCAAGAAACTTTACAGAAGCGATAGTTTGGGTCATTTCGGGGGAGGGGTGCGTACTGGCAGAGAAATGAAGAATGTAGACGGAACCAGGAACTGTATGCGGTGAAACAGTAGCTGAGAAGGTGTGGTTTGGAACACCCTACAGCACATACGGAAAAGATGAGCTCACCAAGAACGTTTCTCAATCTAGCAGAGATCTGTCAAACTCCGCTAGAGCTTTGAACGAAATTGAAAGCCCAACCTTTTTGGTGTTGTATCAACTTGTTGACACTAAACACACTAGTTACCGCCACTACTTGCTCATTTCTCACACCCCCCGTTTCATGTTAGCATTACACCTTTGTAAGGAACACACTGACCAATCAATCCCCTCTCCTCCCCCGAAAGCCTAAAAAGGCAACAAACTCCACAGAATTTCGGAGTCCTTTATTAAGAACAGGCGATAAAGAATTCATCATGAGTAAAGAGCCGATAAAGGAAGGCGCCCGGGTTATCAAAAACCTGTCATAGTGATTGGCATTCAGGTAGAAACTTTTATCAAATCTTAACCGAAAAGAGAAGACGCAGAGGAAGGAGGATGATGAAAAAAATTTAAAAGAAAGAAAAACGCGTTTTCTAACATTTTGTTGCGGTTGTTGTTGTTGTTGTTGGAGGCTCTCTTCCGTTGCGTAATGACGTGAATCGGTTGCTCCGTTACCTGGAACCTAATTTAATTAAGTGGCAATTTCAACAGGTTTCGATGGATAGACGAGACAGACACCAGACAGTGTTACAAAAAGGAAGACAGAGAAGAAGACAGAGAAGTTGCCACTGGGTACCCGCCTATCAAGGCGCCTGTCGTTCAGGTTCCGCCGCTGTAACAAATTATTAATAAATATCCGTTGGGTGATGCAACTTTTTATGTTGGTACCACTGAAAATAATCCGACGAATTAACACTTCTCTCACTCCTACAAAAATTATTTTATTAATATTGTAATGATGGTGATTTTTTAATTGTTTGTCATTTTTTATGTCCTTTGGGGTTTTGGATTAGGCGCGTTTGATTTGGATGTTTGTTTTGATTTGTTGAGCTTTTCTGTGAACTTGGTGAATCTTTAGAGGTACAGACACTGATATTAACTACTTATCAACTTTTTGTTTCGTTGGTCATATTCTGATTGCTTTAAACAATTTGACTTTTTTATATACTTTTGGGAGAAGGAAGAAGTCTTCTGGTATTGCTACTGTTGTTGTTATCCATTTACTGCTACGTCTTTCGTCTATTAATCCTCTGCACTCGTGGTCTTTTTCTACGCGATCACACCACCAACTGGAAACTTCATGCTGCCGCATTATTATTTATGACTAAAAATTCTAACAGTTACCAAAACTGTGAGTGATTGAGGTCTTGTTTTGCCCCTTTCATAAAAATAATCCCGAAAGATTGTGTAATATTTATGAAATGAATTTCATACGAAAGCGGGTAATACTCGTGAAAATTAAGTTCTATTCCCACGATTTTAAAGTTTATTAAAGTGTGCATTAAATCTGAAATATGTTTTTAGTTCTTGATAGCTTTTGAAAGTATGAAAATTTGATACTCATGAGGTGGTTCTGTTCCCACGACATTTAAGTTCAAAATTTGAAGATTCTTGGCCAGCGTGGAAATTTACGATTTGAATTCTCTACAAAAGTGTACAATCTGTTGTATGTGCGAAACGAATTCTTGGATGAAGTGTGCAATAATTATGAGAAACAAGTAGTTTTCATGGATATCGGGATGCCCAAACGCGCAAGAAGATGTTCACTGATGTCATTATTTGATTAACAATGGCCAATAATCTAGTCAGTATTTGTTTATCAGCTGACGTCATGAAATATTCGCCCTGTGGCTGTCCATAATGTCTTTCTCTCTCTTCTATCTCGTTTTACACATAATCCAAGACTATTAGACAAGGCGAACGGAAACATAGCTATTTCCTACCTTCCGGAAATACAACAAACAAAACAAAACAAATTTTGTTAAAAATTTTCAGAAGTTTTAGATCCTGTGAAAGTAGTCAACTTATCCACCAAAGATGATTGATGACATTGTTCAAGCTCGATGATGTTTGCGTTTCGGTGTTCGACCTGCCTTCTCTTCTTCTGTTGTCAGGAATCGTTGCTATAATTTCTGTTGTCAAAGTTTACTGATGTCATTTTTATGTGTTGAGAAGTTGATAATTTTTTTTCAGTACTCCATTTTTGCTTTGGTTAATAATTTAGGGTTTTGACTTTTTGATTAAGAAAGAGATTTTTTGAAGTCAGTTCTTGCTGTTGTGATATCTTCTTTATTAATAATAGGATTATTGACCTAATACTTTCAGTTTATTAATAAGTAAACCTTATTTAAGGCGATTGGTCACATAACAATTAAGGGGAATGATGAGACTCTTTGTATTTGCTGCAGTCAAGATTTACTTTAGGATTTATCTGTCGTATAGAGTCTCTGACACAACTGTTGTGGGATGTGAATTTTATGTGTCCGTAAGAATGATGAATTTTTGTAACTTTGCATTTTTGCTGTAGTTGGTACACTGAATTTGGGTTTTTGGTAAGAGTGACTGGGTTTTGGTAAGATTTATTGGTGGGAAGTGAATTTTTACTTCCATCAATTTTTGCTACTGAGAATTCTTCTTGATTACACTAAGGATTTTAAGATAATAAATTTGGTTTACTTCTAAACAAACCTTCTTCAAAACAAGGTGAACCATCAAACCCATCCCGAACTTAGACATCGGTAGTAGTAACCTAGGGTTTCGTTCCTTACAGACAACTTCCTAGACAATTCACTTCTCTCTAGCACAAAACAAATTCAAAGTTCAAACCCCCATGTTCATAATCCTCCTTTCATCTCCTTCATTGTCTCATTCACACAACCGGAATCCACAAGAATCCCGAATTCTATAATAGGTGACAACCGGATACTCGTCTGAGTAGTCACCAGGTAGACGGGTAAGGAACAATAAGTGCTTTGGTAACACGCCCAAACCGAAAAACACTTTCACAAATAAATGTAAAAAGCTTTCGAGAAATCAGGGAGAGAGAGAGAAAAGACAACAACAACCAACGCGAGCCTCAAACACAAATCACGTAACTAGGAATTTTTAGGCGCGCCTTACTACAAGAAGGAACCAATCTACAAGATTTATGTTAATGAGAGACGAGGGGGGGTGGAGAGGGAGAGAATGTACGAGGGCTTTGAAGATATCGTTTTTTAATAGTTTTTCGCTTTTTATAGGCGCGGTTATCCGTGAAATATTTATTATTTTGTTTTGTAGGCACCCATTTACAAGCCCACTTTTAATTATTTATTGTATAACCGGTCAAATAAAGTTTTTGTTGATAAAACAGTTTTTAGGGTCTTGATGTGATAATTTTGTCGGGTCGGATTGTTTTTATACAGACTGTACGTCTCTCTACCTCTCCTCTACCTTGCCTCCTCTCTACCTGAGGCTCTTGTGTCACTTTCATACTCTGCTTGGAATTAATTCACTTTTAATTCACTCTCGCCTGCACACATTCGCCCTTGCAAAACCATTAATTAATTTTTTTTGGGTCTCAAAATGGAATTTCGCTCTTTTGAACGAGTTTATTCGTGATGGTTGGCCTACTATTTCATGTACATCTGGTGTGTAAATGTCCCTTTTCCCTCCTCTCCCTCCCTCTTCTCCACCCTTCTGTCAGACTGTAGACTAGACTAACATTGAGTAGCAAGCCTAGAAGACGATCGTAAAACGGGAATCCTTGGTCCTGTTAGCTTTCTTTATGGCTCTAACGACAGGGATCTGACCATTGAATCGATCTACATTTTTGGAGGATGGTTTAGGTTTAATTAACATTTCAATTTAAATTCTCGTCACAAGTGTGTGCCTTACTTATGAAATTGGGTTGTGCTAGAAATAAGACTTCTCTACGAAAGATAATTTTCATTTATTGTAAATCTTTTAAACTGGAAGTGTGCTCTACTTATGAAACTAAGTAGAGTAACTAGTGCGTAACATTAGTTATGGAATAAACTTCTATCAGATTTGTGACCAAAACTTAGTTTCAATATCTTAAATTAGAAGTGTGCACTACTTGTGAAATGAATTCCTGTATCTGGTGTACATTATTTATGAAACTAATTGCTGTAACAAATGTGCATTGCTTACGAAAGGAACTTGTGGTAGAAATCTGCTTTTTTTCAGCAAAAAAAATATTAATTTAAACTTCTTGATCTGAAAATGTGCATTACTTATGAAACAAATTCCTGAATGTGCCGTGCATCAAATGAATCACTCTGGTGGAGGAAGGACATGCCAGAAGACATTCTGTGGACAATTTAATTTCTCTTCTTTCAATTTAATTACGTTACAAAAGACATATTCGTGGTTTTCTCTGAACAAGTGGAAACTTGAAACTGGTGAGTAAATCAAACCGGTCAGAAGTCAGTCAATCATTGAGTCTTTTGAATTGCAGCAGCTGTACCCTGAAAATCCAGGGGATCTCATAAGCTAACAAGTTTGGTTAGTTTCGTTGTTTCAGTCTTTTTTTATTCTTTCGTCCATCCAAAATTTCATTTCAGGAGTTTTGTTTTCCTCCATTTTAATCTTCCCAGGTGTTGTCGAAGAATTTTGTCGCAAATTTGTCAAAACGTTTCCAATCCAACTATCCCCCTGTCTTCTCGTCATTGAACTCGCTATAATTAGCAGGTTTTTTACTTTTCAGTTCATTCCTATAAATTCGTAATAAATAGTTTCTTATGTTAATTATTAACATAACAGTTAATTAATAATTGAATCCACCCGTTTTTGGTTATTTTAGACAGGGTGACGACAGTTTTGAGAGGGGTATCGAGTTCCATGCCAAGAGAATTATTATGAGTCGGGAAATTGTGGTTTTGTTCGCTTGCTTTGTTTATTGTTCTGTTGTTGCTTGTGTGCATTATTTATGAAATGGGCTTGTACTAGAAGTACACCTTCTTTAAGAAAGAAAATTTTCGTTTTAAATTCTTGACCTGGAAATGTGAATTGCTTTTGAAATAAAATGGTGTGTAAAGTGTGCATTATTTATGAAATGAATTATTGTTAGAAGTGTGCATTACTTTTGAAACAGGCATTGCAGGAGTACGCCTTCTTTAATATACAAAATGTTCATTTAAAGTTTTTTTAATTGCGCACCATTTATGAAATGAATCCTCCTTGAAAGTATGCAATATTTATGAAACCAGTCGCTTAGATCCTGTTCAGACTCAAGCTAAGAGGGCGTGGGGGAATATAAAGCCCAAATCCTGACCTTTAAACTGTAAAACAGACTCGTAAATGTGAAATAGAGGAGATGAATAACAGGAAACAACACGTACCAGGACATGGAGGGAAAGGTTAAACCAAAGTCTGCAAGGTGTCGAGACCTTTTGCGAAAAAACCAATTACCTGATGGCGTAACCAAAATACCTGAAGAAAGTGAAAATTTTGTCTGGGCTTTTCCACTCTGTGTCTTCACAGCCGGGGGAAGGGGAAGGGGGCTTTCTCACCTTCCAGAGATTATGTCATCAGACGTTAATCACGTCTCAAATTATCGCGATTCGTTTATGACTTCTTTAGCGGAACCTTCCTCCTGGAATCAATGAACGTCATTCAGACTCCGAATTCTTTCGTCCGTTATTCAGTCGGATACCTGTTTTTATAGTGACTGCGCATTTTGGAATTAGTCACCGTGGACCTAGTTTGCAGGTTTTGTGATAAATATTTCGAGAGATTGCATCATGTCCGAAAGAAGTAGGAAACGCAGGAGGAAAGGAAAGTTGAAGGAGAATCATTGGGTGAGAGTGGGAAAAGAACTTTTACAGGAAGTCGTAAGTTGATGGTGGAATCGGTTAACCGTTAGTTTTGGTACGGAATCTTCGTCTTCTTGTTGGGGAAATAGTTGTACCTGAAACTTCTTCCTGTCATATTCTTCCTTTGACTGTTCTCCGATCTTTCTCAACGACCGTAGACCCAACACGATCTATAACCAAACCAACACTTCGTCCGTTTTCCCTCTTCATCACAAATCTTCTCACGAATTCAGTGGGCTCTACCCATGACGGAGGCGAATTTCATTCCAAAAGCCGAAAAAGGAGAAGACGCGAAAATGGAAAGGTACAGCACATCCTGAAACAGGGTCGGGTTCAGGCAACAGTCTCCTTAACAGTGAGACAACAATGGCCCCAGCGGTGGCATGTCTAGGTTGTTAAAAGCCTAAATACAAGAATCGGATCAAACATCCTAATTATAGTGATTAGTTAGCAGCGAGCAACAACAAATTTGGAGTCTTTATTATATTCAAATCCGTTTGTAATGATTTAAGGTGCGTTCGCTCGTAGTTGTTACCGTTCGTCCATAATTGCAAAACGAAATTGTGTCGAAATCAATCAGGGTACAGAAGAGGAAGATGGGTAGAGTATGAAGGTGAATGTTCTTTCTCTCTTTGCCACCCTAAATTACGATCTCCAAAATGGAGAAAAGGACTAAACGCGCTTGTAGATTTATACAAATGAGAACACTGTCAACAGTTATCGTATCCGTTTCAGGGTGTCATTCATTGGAAACCGAAGAAGTTTTTAATGCATCGTTAGTGACATGTTCTTAACAACGGCTCCAAAAGCGGAAATGGTTTGAAATTCCTCCATCTTCTTCATTTTTAAAGTGAAACCATCCCTCAATTGGGACATAGAGTTGAAAGAAACTACAAATTGAAATATCTGAAACAACAGGGTCTGTCCGAAAAGTTCCTGAAATAGTTTTTTGTGCAGTTGGTATCGCTGGATTGGCTGGAGGAGTGGAGTTTGGTTGAATGATTGAGTGAGGAAGAGAGAGGAGGAGAGCACATTCCCAACAAGAGAAGAACACTTCCACAAATTCTGAAAACAAAAAACTACAGAAAACTGATTTAGGGAAAAATTGTACCAGAAGCTTTTGTGACAGAACCCGGAGTAGAATGAAAAACAGAAGAGGAGGAGACACTGTGACGGAAAATAAACTTTTCAATGCGCGATAGACAGTTAACAGAAACAGCTCGGGCAAAACATACAGAAAAAGAGACTTACAAGGATTAACATGAGGAAGTAAAACAAGTGTGCAGAAGAGGCCGAAAGTGGGAAAAGCCAAAGGCAGTGATGTATTCAGAAAAGAGAAAGATGACAGAAGAAAGGAAAAGAATCCTGAGGAAAATTAAAACAATGATCTCGAGTGACACAGGACAGCAAAAGTGTCAAGTCACCCATGATGACTCCTGTCCGTCATTTTGTTTCTTCTTCCTTCTTTCTCCACGCTCGCAGACGTTAAAAACGGTTTTGAGACATTCTGGTGGAACCTCAAGATGATCCTTCTTCTTCTCCTCCTCCTCTTGCTCGTGTCTCGGAGATATGTTAATGTAAATAGAGAATTCTTTTCTATCAAAACCACTTCTCCGACTTATTTAAATAAATTTCATTTGGTCACCTTATACGGACTAGTTAAAGCTACTCGAACATGATTCTCTTCCTCTTCCTCCTCCTCATCTTCTTCTGCTTGAATTATTTTTCTTTATGGATGGACAAAGTTCTTGAAGGACCAACCCTTTTCCGATTTATTGCTCACCTAAATCGGTCAACAACGTCATCCGCCTAGAACTTTTACCTCCTCTTCCTCCTCTCTCCTTCTGTAAGTACCCAAATGACATCTAGGAATTTCGTTTTTACACAAATAATTGGAAGAATAAGAAGATGGTAAATGGTAAATGATAAATATGATAAAAAGTGTGTGTTCGGCTCTTTTAGAGCTATGAGAGTCCTTGGATAACTAAAAAAGAAAACGAAGAACTGTATGAGCTGTTGCTGTTGCGATTGAAGGCGGAAATGGTTGTTGTATTGTCGATTTATCTTCTTGCTCATACAAACTGTCCCTCTTGTGTTTTGAGAGTCTCAACAGCTGAAGCGGATATTCTGATGACGACGAAACCTTAATCACCCACATCAGTATGGTTCTTATCCTATACCAGTTCCAAATCCTGAGGGAATCAGGAGGAAGCCCTAAAAACTTGTTCGAAAGAAAGTTGTCTAACTAGTTCATAGGAGCCTTTTCCAAGCGTCGCCACTGAAAACTGGATTCGCTGCCATCACTCCGACTCAAGACCCACGCCTCTTTTCAACTGCTTACCTAAATCTAGCGCCAGGTTTAGCGCCTGACAGCCTGTTTCTTCCATCTTCCTTCCAGTAGCTTGTAAAATCCAGTTTTTCTGACCATCTGTTGATGTTATTTATAGATCAGCCGAAGAAAATACGAAGACGTAAAATATGGGAGTGGCTCCCTTTTCCTGAAATAATTTTTTTTGTACCCTTCTACAAGACAGGCGCTCAAACGAAATCTTCTCAGACTTATAGAAACAAGTCTTCAAGCAGCAAAGATTTGTGTCATTCTCGCTCTGGAGTGACACAATCAAAAATAGACTTCGTTAGGTCACGAAGTTACTGAAGTGGGTCCACCGATTGTCCTTGGTGAGATGTTATCGTACATCCGGCATATCAGTGATTTTGATTTCTGATTACGTCAAAGAAATGTTGAAGAAGAACATGAAGAAGGGACCGTTATCGGAGTTTCCGGCTGAATTTGAAACGGGACAATTGAGACAGTGAAACAGACAGTGAAATCAGACTTGGACAGGATAGTAACCATCACCCAGAAGGAAGGAAGCCATGGGAACAAGACAAGAGAGATGCTCAGGGTAGACAAGACCGTTTTTTAGCAAATGAAAGAGGAGATGAAGACATAATTCTTGGAAAGCGAAATGAGTTTTAAAAAGAAGAGATAAAGATTCCAAAACAAATGTGTATGAAAGTCGGGAGGATGGTTAGTGGGACATTTCAGGACCCTCGCCGTAGGCGGCCCCCAAGAAAACGGTTTGTTGGTCGGTTCCAAAGTGGGCATTTGCCTGTAATCAGATGGCAAACACGATCAGATTCTCTTAATTTATGCAAAAAATTTACCAAGTGTTCTTCGTACCAATTATCATAAAGTGTCAAGGTACACACTTAGCCAGCTTTGCCCTGCAGGCCTACTTCGTCGAAAAACACTCTTCAGGGTTTAGATATGTTCGCGTGACTGTTTGTCTGTCCCTCTCTCTCTCCCCGTCTCTCCTTTCCAATTGGCTATTTCACTCTTCACCTTGGATGGATAATTTTTTTCTTTTTCTCAAGTTCTTAGGCTGCTCTCCTAAAAGCGTTCGCGATATCAAACACCAGTAAGAAGTTATAGACGAAGGAGGATGGCGAGTTTTGAAATTTTGCCTACTATTACTGTTAGCGATGTTCTTCTTTTGGGCATTACCGACTCTTTCACAGCTAACGCCATCCACAGCGGAATAAAATTTGGTCTCAACTCAAAAAACTTATTTATGAAATGATTCCTCAAAAAAAGTGGACAACAATTGTTAAAATGGTTTTGACCCCATTTCATTCATAAATAATGCACACTGTACTGGTGAATTCATTTTATAAGTATTGCACACTTTCATAGACGATTCATCTCTTAAATAAGTATAATCAATGGATAGAAATCATTTTATAAGTCTAACGCACTCTCTAGGAACACTGGTTTCATAAATAATGCACACTGTGTTTCTGAATTTATCTCATCAGTTTTGCAAGCTTTCTTGAAGTGTTAATTTCATAAGTCTTGCACAATTTCTGAGGGAATTCATTCCATAAATACAATTCTGGAGTTGAGACCAAACTTCCTTTCACCGAAGATGTCTTTAGCTGTGAATGAAGGCGAAACGTTAAACGTCCATCAGCGTAACAGTCCAAAGTTTAAGATTAGTAATCTCGACGTGCAGGAATACATTCAATCATTCATTTCTCATGAAGAGGTAGAGACAAAGAGCCTGGAAACGTCACCCCTTGAAGAACACGCACAAACACACGGAGAGTGGGGTGTAGGAGAGCTGGAAAGAGAAGGATGAAGGCTTTAACGAAGTTGTTCCACTGGGTTTCCTACACGCATCCCGACACCTAAATTCAAAAGTGGTTCAATTAAGTAAACATGATGAATGTCTCGCACAGGGGGTGGATATTCTCAAAGTTTATCGGTATTTGTAATAAATTTGTCGACGGCGATATGTGGCTCCATGCACACACACACAGAACACAACACAACACATCGCATCACATCACACCACACCATACCACACTGTCTAGATGAAGTAAATCCTCCAGGCCGCGTGAGATTTATAGAAGTTCTTTTAAACGCAGCTAGAGCCATGTTGGCACCACTGTTTTTATCAGTTTAATTATGCTTTCCGTTTGTTCTGTTCCTTTGTTGTTGTCTGCGTTGCCCGCACTTGATGAACAGATTTTACGTTTGAGTTATTGCTCGTGTCAAAGGGTTCTCAGATTATGTTGTCCAGGTCTTCGATTTTTTTAGAAAGCTAACTTGTGTACACTCTCTCAGATTCCGGCTCTCCCGGTTCATGGAGGTGGTGAGAAGAGATACAAATCCAGAGATGTTTCATTGCTTTTGGTTTGTGGCTTTGTCTTCGGGTGAGTGTCCTCTTATCGCATGTCATGGTGTTTGTCATGGTTTTGTTCTTCTCTCAAACTGGTCGTAGTTACCACTCAACTGTTCAACCGATCAAACAACGAGATTCCTCGTAAACTCAGTCAAGAAGATTGATGACTGGGTTTCGAGGGTGGTTCAAAATAAATACCAACAACCCAAACCTGATGAAAGTCAACTCGTTTAAGACCGAAACACGATCAAATGAGTTTCCCATACTGTACGCTAAGAAGTATTTTGGCGGTTTCATTTTAAGCCAAAATTATGGTCCACCGCTCCGATCTAGTACCACGCATCATAGTACCGATTTTAAATTTGGTTGGTTTTCTCAAATTTCGCTTTTCATTAATGAATTCATTGATACCAATGAACTTTTCCTCCAAAAAGAAAATTTTTGGGCCCTTTAATTTGAAACCCGCTCAATTTGGTTATTCGGACCTTTGATAAGTGATAAGTCATCTTTCAAAATATTCGTTCCGAATTACTTTAGTGGCTAAATTATTATTCTAGAATTTTGGCAGAACTACAAAGGTACAAAACGTGTTAACCGGAAACTATCAAAATTTAAACAAAAGTTCCCAATCTCAAATAAAAAAATTTTAGGCTTATTTAAACACGTCTCATTCATTAAATATTTATTATTTTAGAATGTTGGCAGAACTGAAAACTCACAAAAACCGTTAACTACAAGCGGAAATCGAAAATTTGAACAAAGACAAATTGAGGTTTAAAGACTAAATCGCAACCACAGATTTTAATTTTGTAAGTTTGTCTATTTAAATTCTTTTAAAACTACCATTTTTATATGTTGGTAGAACTGAAAAAGCGTAAAGTGCCTTAATCCTAACCAGAAACCAAAAGTTTTTAGGTTAAATATTGATCAACTTCGAATGTTAATTTATGTAAAAAAAATTCTAAAATTTTCTAAAAATTAAACTATCACTTTGAAATGTTGCCAGAGCTGTAGAGATCCAAAAACCATTAACTGTAAACGAAAACCCGAAAATTTTCAAAGGTTTTGAAGTCTGGAGACAAAATCGCAACTTTTAATTGATTAAATTAGCAATTTGAGTAGATAAATAATTAAGTTAATAAAAATTTCCTTACCTTGTTGATTTGTTGATTTGTCCGTTTTTCGCAGTAGCGAACGCGAAAAAGTCGAAAGCGACGAGACAAACGCCTTCACTTTAAGAAATCCAAAATCCAAAGAAAAAGTTTGATAAAATGTTTAGAAACACTTAACCGTTAGAGAACCAGGAAAAGAAAAGCATTTCCGGTGTTTTGGGTTGTCTTAAAAGCGAAACTGAAAACCGAAAACTTCACTCAGTTTACACAAAATCAAAAATTGAAAAAGTCAAAATCATTTCATCACTTCGCGTGCATATTTCCGCAACACTCCCGAAGATTTTTTTTCATCTCAAATGATTTCACAAACTTGAGTATTATCCGCGATATTCGAGGGTGTTCAACCTTTCAAAATCGATTCACTCATCCTCAACACGTGCAAAAAGGAGAAAAAATTTTCTGAGGTAAAAATGCGCGGGAATCGGTCAGATTCATCGGCAACGGTGGAATGAGTACGACTGACTTGGTGACCCATCTCCTACCATTTCCATGCCAACTTGCCACTCATAATAACCGATATCAAGTTTTAGGCGCGATCGTGATGCACCAAATGCATTCCGATTACCTAAACGGACGGAAGGCATTTAGGGCGGGCTGGCGCGGGCGCGTTTCCGTTTTGCGCTGATGTGCGCACGCGACTCGAACGGCGCTCACAACTTTGCCAAACGTCAGATCAGAAAGACGAAAATGGCGGCCAAAAGCCCGTTGACATTGTCCTGTTTGTTTATCCGTTTTGTTTGTTTCCGCCGTGACGACTGGATATTGGACTTTGGTTAATTCCGGTGCCCAAATTCCTCTGTATCCTTCAGTATGTCTCTTTTCCGGACCAGCTACGAATTTTTCCTTATTAAGCTCACCCATCAGACACATTGGCAAATAATGTCCGACTCGGGACTTTTCCTTATTTGTCTCCCATCATCTCTTAACTAAGGCAAATAAATTTTTCTTTTGTTAACTCCCATCGATTATAGTTGTTTGTTTGTTAGTGTTAACGTTTTAACCGTCGATTCTTACGGCGCCCAAATTGAACCTGACCGAGGGAAGAATGTCTGTCGGTGGGTGTCCTCCTAAAAGGAAATTCAATCATCATTGATCTGACGGACATTTCTTTTGCGGATAATTGTCGACTTGATTTAGAGATTTTGGGCGTTACGGTGAAAGGACCCATATTGTGTGACCCTCAACCGCAAAGGAAGTCAGTTACATGAGAATTATATCACTACACCGGCTGGTGTCTGCTTAATTTTTTTGTTGAGAAGTGTGACCTTGCGGACGTTCATTAGCCCCATTTATGAGAGAGAGAAGGAAAGAAAACGTTAGCAATTCGTGAAAGCGAAAGAGACACAAAATGCCTGGATTATTTTGGGATTGAGGCTTTTCAATAAAAGATCAATGTATACAGTTAAAAACAGCTGGAGACTGGAGTAAAAGTGCCAGACAGAATCACGATTTTGGTATAAAGGAAGTGTCACCAGGTTGTAAGAAATCACTTAGGAAAAGATGGACGTTAGCCAAGTATGATCCTTACGACACCCCCTACCTCTGGTTGATTTTTCAAGGCTATTTTCTTACTTATTTCATAAATATTGCACACTGTTTAGAGGAACTCATCAAATGAATTTAGTGTGTAGAAGGGAATCGTTCACATCTAACTTGTCGGTCTCTCACTGACAGTAAATTTTTTTTTAAACCCAAAAATTTTTACGTGTTTGATCGATTTTACAGATATCCATTTGACATATTTCATAAATACTCCACACGGTTTATCAAAAACTTCCAAAAACTTGGAATATACTGTTAAAGACAGTTCGAATTCCCGCCAAAATGTGTCGTAGAAACGTTTTCATGAGGAGTGACATGGATTACATAACGAGGGAAGTAAAGAGAAGCCGCTACTTTTGAAATTCACACGGAGGATTCGAGAGCTGCGTTAAAATAATATTTGACTTCACGCATGCGTACGTTTACCTTTTTCTTGAGTTTTTCGAACGAGGATGCGACACCAAAATTAAAATAACCGTGAAAGGTTAGTATTTCCTTTGTGTCAACACGAAGCGCTGTCCATTGCTGTCCAAGTCTCATCTCCGCCTAACGCCAAACCAAAATCAAGTTTAACATAACAAAAATGTATACACCAAAAGAGATGTTGGCCCGCTATCGTGTCGGATCTTCGAAACTTCTTCACGGCCTGTTTTGAAAAGACTTAGAGCAGTATATCAAGAAAGCTAAGGGCTAAGCTTTCCCGCTAGTCAGTATTGCCACCTACAAGAGTCATTTCGCGAGCGATTGTGTTGCGTTGTTTCAAAGATGACAACATTTACTGTCTGCGGAGAAAATGGAAAGACAGAAAGATTGCTCACACAAAGAAATACATTTGGAACATGAGAGATACAGTAGTACGTGGTTGGGAAATACTGTAAAGATTGTAGTTATGATGAATCAAGCAACCAGGGCCGTAAGCTGTCTTCTAAAATCTTCCTTCGTTCAAACCTTTCCCCCGCCATGCGCAAAATGATTCAAAAACTTCTCGATTAGGTTAAATTATTAATTAAAAATTTGTCGGAAATTTTTATGAGTCAAAAAGGCCTAAAATGGCAATTTTCAAGGTGAATACCTAATTTTTTCCGTCGTATTGTAAATTTGAGAGCAAATTATTTGGCGTTCTTGGCGGACTGACAAAAATTTTCAAAAACTGAAGAATTTCTATGTGTGGAAGTTTAAAATAAAAAAAGTAGACCACGTATTCGTTCTCATCTGTCCGTTTGTTCGTTCTTGGACGTTAAGATAATTATATAATTAAATTATATTATAATACTATTATTTATTTTGACCAATTATGAGCCACACTGTTTCCTCAAGATACAAAAACTTTAAGCCCATTTCATGGACCCACCATTCGGCTACCGATAAACTTCTCACTGCCTCTCTTTCTCCCTCTTTTCTATGTTTCTGCTACGCTTTAGCTTTTCAAGGGTTTTCTGAAAAACTCTATAGATAAGGAAAAGCGGCGGAAAACAGATTAGAACTTGGACAAATTACTCTTATAATGAAATGCGAGTGCTGTAACCTCTCACCCAACAGGCCTTCCCGTTGTCTTCGTTTATTTATGAATTGAAATCTCAGAGTAGTGTGCAATATTCACGAAATGAATGCTTCTAATAGCTGTGCAAAACTTTTGAAATGAGGGCTCTATTAATAAATTTATTTAAACAAACGAAATTTTTTTCTTCTCAGACTGAACGTGTTCTGTCAAAGTTTTGTTGTCATCAAACGGGCTGACTTAAGTCGCCAAATTGAGCGCAAAATTTCTGAGACAGCTAACGGAATCGCTCTTTAAATTTTCGAAAAGCCTTCAGGGAAAATGCTTAAAACCTATAAAATGTTATTATAGAATGCAGTATTTAACAGAGTATAAGTTAGGTTATATCAAGGGTGGGTGAAAGGTCTATGAAAGATCTTTAAAAAAAATTTACAAGGTTAATTTTAAATCTTGTAAAATAAAATTTGGCAAATCCAATTGTTTCTATTTATACATAATTAAAAAATGTCAAAATATAAAAAAATAGAAACCTGGATTAAATTTATATTTGTTTTTGATTTAACCAGTTTCTCATAGTCAATCGCGTTTAAACAAATATAAGAGGGATGTCGATGTTACCCAAATTAATTTTATCCACCCCTGAATCATAGTATAAAAAGTAAAATAAATTTTAATTCTAATTTGAGTTTAATTTTAGTGACAACAACAAATTACTCTGGCTGCCTTCTAAAGCAAACAGAAGAACTCTTTGTGTGTAAGCATTTTTATATTTATACTGACTTTCCTTTTAATATTAGCTTCAAAAAAGATAGATAGTAAGGCTAGAAATATGAAAAAGAAGATTCAAAACTTGACTAGGACCTCACCAAAAAAGGCCAACAGGAGGAAGGTGAACTAAAAATCCGACAGCAGGAGAATGGGGAGGAGTATCCTCGATCGGAATTAAAATGACGCAACTTTGTGACATAATCTCATGTCTAGACTGTTTGTTTGAAAGGAAGTTCCCGCCATACGAAGGTTAGAAAGGTTCGAATAGAAGTATATAAGATAGAAAGTTTTAGCATACAAACCAACTTACAAAAAAAAGTTTTAAATCGTCTCGAAGTAGACACTTGGAAAGAAAACCAACAACTTTCCCCCCAAAAGCACAGAACTCAAAAGCACTCAAAGTACGAACTAATCAGACACACGATAAGTTCACTATGATCCGATCCGGAAATGAACGACGAAAGAAAAAAAAGTTTCGACAAGTCGGAGCACTCAAAAACACTTTTTTTTTCGGTGTTGACACCACGGAACACAACTCACGACTAAATCACGATAAGAGCTGAAAACCAGATAAGACCCAAAATTTTACCCTGGTCACCTAGTGTTGAGTTGAAATGTCAAGCCAGTGACAAGAGTGGTATGGGAACAGTTCCAGCCCGAAATCAAATCGAGAATAAGAGACCAGTTTTAATATGAAATCAAGTCCCGAGTGGAAATGACGAAAAAATCCGTGGTGGGCTCAGGTAAAGGAAAAAAAAGGTGAAATGAGCTCGAGACTTAACTTCGCCCCTTCATCTTGTAATTATGGGCCTTAATGTGTCAAATGGGGGATGCGTAAGGTAAACATGTGCAATAGGATGGGATTTGTCTTCTTCTTCGTGTTAAACTCCCGCCACTTCTTCGCGGAAGGAATTGGTGACTTGTAATTTTCGAGTAATTCCAGTCGGCGAACAAGAGAATAAATTTTGGTGTCGACTGTTGGAGAAGTGTTTTAAGAAACCAGAAATGAAAGTGAGAGGAGTTTGAGGTAAATGACCAAAAGTAAGGAAGAGGAGGAAGTGTTGAATGGGGGGATACACAGATGAGTGGAAGTGTTGGTTGGTGACATGGCAAGAGTTACCCAAAAAAAAAGAGACAGAAAGACATGTGCGGACAAGATATCAGCCAAAATCGAATGACTTAAGAGTAGGAATTGAGCCAAAAATCCAGAAATGGCGAATAGGAAAGCTGCCATATTTCACTAGGACCTCAAGGCTTCTATTTAACTGGAAAAATTTGGGTCGTATGCTTTTGGATCAGAAACCAAGCACTTGACCACTGACGTCACTTGAACCTTTCAAAGTTGACGAAATATCTATACAAGATAAGAGAAAATTCTCATAGTCATCCAAAAATTTGACTTAACAGCATAACAGCCGAAAGAATAACATTAGTAACAGTAGTAGTAACAGTTGAAAACATGCCAAAACTCAACAGGAGGAAAATGTTAGTTGTACCGGAAGGTTCTGTCAGATGTTACATCAAGTTGAACACATATATTTATTCCACGCTTTTTTGGCTCCCTCGTTTTATCACTAAATGTATACATACTGACCTAGCAAATGAACTAAAATAAAGATGGTACGTGTTAGTATTAACTGAGAACGGATTGGCTGATTGATAGATTTGGGGTTCATTTAGGCCACTGTAGATTTGTAGGAATTACAATAAGGAAGAAATGATACAGAGGGAGTGGATAATCTGTCCAAGGTGTTGGATGAAGATACAGTTTCTCATAAAACTTACAAGAGTCTCCAGCCAGAAGAGACTCCAATCGGAAGTGAATAAAAACCAGGAAAATATTTACGGCAGTGTGAAGATGGGGGAAAGATATGGCGCATGGCATCTATAATCCCTTTAAACGGAGTCCATTGTTAAGATTTCCGACTCGGAATTTGTCAAAATTTGTGAAAATGATGGATTTGCACCACATGACCGATTCCGTGTAAACAAACAATCAAAATGGATTTTTCGGAGAAAGAAATAAAAAAAAATCTTTTTTGTCGGGGGAACATCTGTTCGAGAAGTAACAAAAGATGGTTGGTGCAAAATGAACACCTTGGGGCCCACTGAGTAATTGGTGACACCAACCCCCCCGCGATTGTCTTCGTTAACCGATTATCGGACCTTTTTTCTGCCGACAGAAAGACATCCGATCAATTATCCGCTTTTTGGGAAAATCCCTTTTTTCACCAGAATGCCTTCCCTGCTGGTTTCTGTGATCTGTCAGGTAGCTGTCCTTCGTTTCTTTCTCTTTGGTTGTCCCACTCTTTAAAATTTTGTTACTTCTCTAGCATTTGAGGCCATAATTTTCGACTTTCTCTTGGATGTTCTCGACTGTCCTGTTTTTATTTATTTATTTTTTATCACTAGGATGATTTCCTAACTTCTTTACTGTTAGTTTTGCCTTTATTTTGAGGTTACACTGACATTGTTCTTCACGGTTTTTTTGGTTCTGGATATATTACAAACTCGAAAAACTGTTCCTTGGTTAACTGACTTCTGGTACGTACTATTTTCAGTAGTAGGTAGTTGTCTGTCTATGTAATTCTCTTACCCCAAGCTCCTTGAATATGAATTTCGCTAGCCCTTGGAGTTAAGACCACTCTTCGTCTAGCCATATTTGCCAGATAGTATTGGTTTGCCTCTCACCACAAAACAGCGATTTAACTTATAGTGGGAACGGTAACCTTTCTTAATAATTCAACTAATTATCCCATTAATGAATAAGCAATTAACTTTTCAAATTCCAAACATAAAACGTAACTTGAGTCTCCTAAAACCAATGAAACAGATAACCTGTCCTTGGAGAAACATGTCAGTCACTCCGGGTGGTTTTGCAAACGAAACACATGACAAGAAATCATCATCACACCACCTCCCACGTCCATCGCAAGAAGAAACGTCAAAAAGGAAGCCGAAAGCAGATAAACACGACTCGAGGGAAAATCATTTAAGGTCCGGCAGACCTACCGTTAGGCAGACGACCATAACAATAACAATAAAAAGCTGACTTAAAAGAAAAGAA
Source organism: Columbicola columbae (assembly GCA_016920875.1). Lineage (NCBI taxonomy): Eukaryota > Metazoa > Arthropoda > Insecta > Psocodea > Philopteridae > Columbicola > Columbicola columbae. The sequence goes on along the minus strand of JADMLL010000003.1, from coordinate 16,461,292 downwards.
AAGTGGTTCTCACGGTGGAGGAACGATTTCTAGGTTTGTAGCCCACGCATCAATTTCATGCCCAATCACCCTCTTCCTCCTCTTCCTTCCTCTCAGGAATCCGCCGATCATTCAATCCGCGATCAGGAGCCAAACGGTTAAAAATAATTTATTAATCATTAAGTAAGTCACATAAAACCCGCCATTTTTAATTTTGTTTTTCCTCATTCGCAATGATCACAGAAAAAAAAATTGCGAGACATCTATTTCTGGAGACATCGTACGATTTGCGAGGCCAAACAGGTTCATTCATACCCAACCACAACGAAGTCGAAGTCGAAGTCGAAGAAGAAGAAGAAGAAGAAGAAGAAGAAGAACGATTTACGCCAATCGTTTCGATTATGGCAATAGACCAAACAGACAAGCAGACAACAAAAAACCTGTACATAAATAATTTAAGGATTTTATTTATTAAAAAGACAAAATTGTTAGTGTTATGACTTAATAATAAATAAAAAATGATGATGATAATGATTATGGGAGAGATGGATGAGGGAAAAGGTTGAAACGAAGGGAAAAGGGAAAATGGCGGTTTCAAATGTCACATCCGTCCTTTTAGAATTTAATCTCTCTTTTTATAAATCCATAAAATTATTTTTTGTTACTGGTTTCGACGACAAATTGTAACGAAATTATGTAGACCCAGGCTGTTGGGTCCTGATTGAAGGATTTGTTACCGCATCCGTGTGTGTTTACTTTATGGAAGGAAAGCCGAGGTCTTTTAACCGACTTTATGGCTCGTGTGTCTCTCTTTTTTTTTATTCTCTCTTCTTCTCCGTTTTTTTGTTATTTATTCATTCCACGGCAAAAATTTCGTCCTCCGGGACAAGAAACAAGTCTCTGGAACGAGTTGGAGTTTAAAATAGAACCGCGTAACTTGGAATGAATGACCATTATGAAGAGGAACTCCGAAGATGTATTGTGCCTGATTATCCTGTCAACTTGAAGTGTTAGCGAAATTCATATTTAAGTAGAGTAGGAGTGAGAGAGTTACACAGAGACTACTACTTATTACTTGAAAGAGTATGTACCAGTACCTTCTCCTTTCCGAATAGAACGAAACAACAAAATCGTTCATCTGGCTTTTGTGTCTATTTGGGGGTTGGTTCTGGTTGTCACTCCTTCCGCTCTCCATTTTTGTAGGAGAAAGTAGGTCTTCAGAGGTATTTGTAAAACAAAAAATGTTAGTTCATCTAATAATGACTTCTGTATGTGACCTGCAGGTACAAAGGAATCAATAGGCATAGGGAAAGACATGGAGGAGAAGACATCCTACAGCCCCTAAACATCTTCTTCGCTCGTCGACATAACTCTAATCCCTATTTATGTGAAGGATATGTGAACACAGATGTTCTCAACCATTTAGCGGTGTTAGGGAACCTAGCAGGAAGTTGGGATTGTCTCGTGAGGTAACAATTAGACAAAAAACCGTTCTCAGGTTGTTCATCACGCTATACCTCGAAAAGGGAGTGAATATAAATTGGTGAGCGGTGACAGTGTTAGAAAAAGTTCGTGGGGAGCTAGAATGCACACGAGACCACAACTTAAATCATATGTGGACAAGGAAAACAAAGGTGATAGTACAAGGACAGACGGACATGGGTTTCTCTTTTTTCGGCACCTACCATTCCTAAACAAATGTCACCTCCCGAACCGTTTTATTTATTTATCTCCGTGTCTTTTGTTTATAACGATGAAGATTATTAGGTCAGGAGGACAGGAACAGGAACAAAGGACATAAACATGTTTTTGAAAAATCGCTTCACAGTTTTGCGGCTGTTTTTTGATAAAACGCTACTGCGCATGCGTAGAAGGTATAGAGAAATGTGTAAAATGTTCCGCTTCTTTTTACGACTTTTGTATTTTCAAAATTTCTTTTTAACAACTACAACAAAAAGGATTCTTTCATAGCATTTGATAAAGGTTCCTCGCAGTCTGAAGAAGAGGGTTTTGAAACTCTCTCGAATTAAGGGTGTGACTAAGAGGGGTAGTTTCTCAAATTATTTTTAAAATGGAAATCGAGAGTTTAATTTACAACTTTCTTTGGCCTTTTGGGTGTCCTCGCTCGACTTTCATTTTTCTCTTTTGTACCATTTTCTTCGTGTTTTGTGTTATTCTGTCACTTTTACCATTTTGTGCTCTTTGAAGCTTTTGTTTGGAGTTCGATTTATAGCGGTTATTTCTCTGATGAGAAAGAAATTTTTGAATCCGTCACGAAATTTGAAGGTTATGAATGAAAAAGGAGACCGTCATGTAATTGCAAAGGTTGTGCTCCGTGTCAAGAGACAGATTTTGGAAACTTGAAGTTTAGAAAATGGTATTGAATTCTAGGTAAGTGTAAAATGGCGACGAGGAAGGATGAAGAGGTCATTGTGGAAATTGTTGTTTAGTTTAACCGACTGGTTCCGCCATTCGGACATATTTCATGCGTGAGGTATGCGTTAAACACACAACACACACAAGTAACCATTTAAGAAGGAAAAAAGGGAAAAAATAAAATTTAATGGCCCGACACACAAATTTGTCGATGGAAGTGAGTGATGAGTGATGGGTCTGTTTGTCGCCGGACATGTTCGGTTCACAACACCCACTCCCTTGCCTCCCACTTCAGGTTCATCCTCGTGACTCCACGGTTTTCCTATTGTCATCGATGATACCTGACCGCGAGTCGAGACCTGAATCGTGACCTGGTGATGAACTCCTGTCTCTTTTCTAACTTTTCCCCATTTTCTTTTCTCAATGATACGACACCCTGTTGCGAACCTAATTTGGTTGGTCTTACTCACTCTCGAATGACGTTATCATTCAGCAGTTTGTGGCCAGGTTTCATAACCCCAGTCAAACTCCCTTCCTCTCTCTCACTGTCTTCAGTTCAGGACTCTGAGCAAAATCGACTTCTGAGTTTTTACATTCTCTTCCAAAGCTCTCCCCTCGAGCTTTTTTATGAGTAACACACTTTTACCTAATTTTCTGTTACTGAAACAGCAGTCGTTTGACTAATATCCACATCCTGTTGCTCAAGAACATCGACGGATAGCCACTAATCTTTTTGATGGATACACGTAACTGCACCGAGTTAGTGGTCCAGTTGAAATACGCCTGCGCTGGGAGCCACGAAAAATTTTCTATACTTATTCAACAAAGAAAAGGTTGAAGAGGCACAAAAAATCAAATATCTTGCATCCAGATTACCTTCTGGCAAATTAAATCATTTCTGATCACGTTAGTAGTCCGAAGGTGTGATCCTCAACACCACTTCATCTCAACAAAAAAGGTGACAACTACACACCACTTTGAAAGAAAACAAAGAGCGATTCTCAAGTGCAGTTCTTGCAAACACACCTAAGAAAACAGGGAAAACAATTTCAAATATTTGATTTTTCACCCCCAATAGAACGAAGGGTTGATTTATTATTTCTCCTCCTAATCAAATCATTGGCAAGGGATTGAAATGACTTCATCAACACCTTTCCGCAAATTCCCCAAATTATTTATGAGAAAAACAGAAAAATTTCACACACAAACACAAATCGAACATTTTTTTTTCATTTCTTCATTTCTACATACATATAAACGCGTAGATAATTAATTTACCGACAAGTAGATAATTTGTAGTCTCAGAACATAGACAATTTCCGGTTTTATCTCTTTCGATTTGGTGAAAGAAAATTCAAGTTATGCTGAACTCTCTCCTCATGAGTCTTGATCCTAAAAATTTGTACACAAGAAACGTAAACGAAGCTTTCATTAAACTGTTCTCTAGAACTTTCAAACATTTAAACAAGATTTCTGTAAATTTTGGAGAAAATGATTATGACTTCTACAGTGTATTGTGACATGGTGTTGAGATGTGACCAATCAGATTTCGTCTTTCTTGCCGAACGTCGTGATGACCTTTTCTCGAGCCTGGCTCATTCTCTCGAGCGACGGTATTATCCGACCGATCGGCTTGCTCCTTTCAGCTCTCTCCTAGGGACTCAACGATATACTTTTACTAACATAATGTGCATATATGTACATATATAACGGGAGGTCTGTGGTATAGTGGTTTAAGTGCCAGACTAAGAAGTTGTGGTCGTGAGTTCAAATCCTCCTCCAGTCTCCTGTTATACCCAAAAACGGTAACGAGCAGGATTCAAACTCAACTTTAACTACTGTATAACTATATAATACATTTACAATTATGTATATAGTTCAGTTATATAGGCCTTTATATTCGATTCACTAATACCAAGGATGACTTTTGAGGTAAAATGCAGGTGTAAGAAGGTTCTGAACTTGTCACGTGACTAGAATGTCCATAAATTTGATATCTGATACAGCAAGTAATACTCATTAAATATAGTATTATAAGACAAAGAGGTCGAAGATACATTATAAAAGAAAAACTTAGGCGATAATACTATAGAGATAGAGATTGAACCTTTAAAAGTGAGGAGTTATCATCTATCTGTTATGGCTAAAGGACGGTTATATCCAGTCAACCTCTCAAAAGTTGTGATTCTGAGTGTGCTAAATGATTTTACCATACGGTGTAACAACCCGGAATACCAGCCGACCACCCTGAGGTCTGAAACACCATTACTTGCAAATAATCTCTAGAAAAAGAGTCAGATTCACAACCAAAATCAGTTCCAATGTGCGCCACCCAAAGGTCTCTCTCTCATCGACAGACTAATTATTAACTGACAAAGGAACAACGAACAAAACGGCAACAAAACCCACTCAACAACAATAAGAATCAAACAGAAAAGTATTCCAAGAAATCATCAAACAAAAGAAGACAAGAAAAGTCAAAAATCACTTGACGACCCAACAAAAAAATGGCAAAATGTAAACAGAATCAAAATCATTACCCTGTCTCAAAGAAGACAGAAAACTCAAAAAAAAAGAGGGAAAGAGAATGTGAATGAGAAACTTTTCGAACAATAAAGATTAGGCTAATAGAGACAATCGGGAGGTTTTTAATGTGACAAGAAGTTCAAAAAATGGAGAAAAAGGGGGCTGAAAAGTAAAGAGGAAGGAGTGGGAGGCCCCGATCCACCAAATTTTTCCCAGTCCTCTAAAAACGGAATACATTACATAAAGTCAACACACGAATTGTTTAGGAGAAGACTTGCAATCCGACATTTTGGATTCCAGCTCCGATATTATGTCAATAAATTTTTTTTGTTTTGTTTCATTTATCTCTTCTTTCTCTCTAAAAAATGTCGGTTCTCTGTTCGTGCCTAAGTGAAAGCAATTCACATTAAACACTGTAAATATGATTCATTCTCCTCTTTATGCAATCAAAACATGTCTTTTGTTTTCTTGTTTTGTTTAATTATAACAAAAATGAAGGAAAAAGAGGAAGGAAGCGTCCATACGGTGGTTGGGCGTGTGCTTTTGTATCTTCTGTCTTGTTTAAAACTTTCCCCGTCGCTCGGAAATTGTCAAATTTTGCGGAAGGAGCCGAGACTCCATCACCGTCAATAAAGGATTATGCTAAGTTTCGCGATTCATTTCCGGTAACAAGAAGGCCGTCATTAGACCCAGCACACCTTCGCTTGTTTCTCACACTATACATAAGCATCTTTTCTATTTTGTATACATCAACACTTTGTATGTGTCTAAATTTAATTTCCTTTAAGTGTTATGTCATGTTATCGTTATAAGTGTGCATACTCCTACTCGGACGAGTATCTGGTTGTTATGTCCGGGATTCTTGTGAATTCGAGTTGTGTGAGTGAGACAGTAAAAGGAGGAAGAGAAGGTTTGTGGCGATGGGGATTGATAACTTTGATTTTGTTTTGTGTTAGAGAGAAGTGAATTGTCTAAGAAGTTGTCTGTCTAAAATATACGAACGAAGCTCTAGGTTACTATTGCTGTTGTCGAAGTTCGGAATGGGTCTGATGGTTCATCTTGTCTTGGAGAGGGTTTGTTTAGAAGTAAACCAAATTTAGTGTCTTAAAAATCTTTTTTGTTATTAAGAAGTTACAACAGCAAAAATTCACTCCACACCAATATATCCTATTTCCACCAAAAACCTAAATTCAGTGAACAAACTACAGCAAAAATGGAGAGTTCCAAAAATTCTTTATTACTAGTGACAAATAAAATTCACAGCCGACAACAGTTGTGTCAGCGATTCTATACGACAAAAAACTCTTAACGTAAATCTGGGAAAGACGACAGAACTCATCTCTTCAAAAACCATTACTGAATAATTATGATTCTATAGCCATGTACATCAAAGACAGTCAAAATGGGAGTGGCACGTTCTAATCGACAAGGGTTGGAGGAAGAAGACGGAGAGGCTAGTCCCTTCAACATCAATTCCGTGACTCAAGGAAGCAAAGCAGAAGTATAAAAGAAAACAATTTGATCTTGGTCTAAATGATGTCATCGTAAAAACAAAATGTTATTAATAAGAAAGGAAATGCATTTCTCAACGAACAAAAAGTTGAGCTAGAGAAAGGGGAAGAAGAGAGAGACAGAGAGAGAGAGAGAGAGAAGTAAAAAGCTTTTTCAAACAAATTAAAAAGAAAGAGAGAGAGAGAAGAATGAAATCCACTTGTTATTGTTATTTTAAAAAATTCCCACAACATTCCATTTGAACCGAAAGATACTTTACGTCTTGAAGAAAAAGAAAAAAATAAATAAATAAACATAATAAAAAATGTGGTGTTATTGTCTGTTATTGAAGAGAGTAAACATTGTGTTGTCCGACACCATCTTTGGACCTAAGAACGAGGTGGTCCCTCCCCTGATAAACCCTTCTTTTATGTTATGCACGATGAACCACGGCCGCCATTTTTCTTGCCTCTTTCTATCACAATCAGGCTAACCCATCACAGGAGCAAAACCCATAGCATTTGTCATGAATGAAATGGTAGCACAATTAAATGAAACGATCAATCAATCAATCAGTCAATCAATCATTTTGTCAAAGGGAGTTTGCCAGGTCACGTTCTTATTGTATCTCTAATAAAAGTTTCCTTTGATGTCATCCGAAATGTTCTTGAATTTTTCTTCTTTTGCGCGTCATTTTTGCATTTTGGTGTCTTTGATCATCCTTTTCTTTGGTCGGCCTAACACAATTGGAGTTTGGTGAAAACTCTGAAAATAATGACCAAGAAGACAAAAGGAATTGTTATGAATGAGAAGAACATCTTGTCAAGAAAAGGATTTATGGTGGAGGAAGGAATATTACTAGCTGGTATAACCTGTCACTTCTAAGACAAATAAATATAATTATAAAAGTTTTATACGCTTCTTCCTTTACTTTTAATGCTTTTAGCTGTTTTCTTTTCTACAACTCAAGTTGTCCTCTTCGACTGTTCGCCTCCACGTCTTCCTGGAGGATTTCTTTGGGGATTCCAGTCGACGGCTTGCTTTGGGATCTGGTTTTGTTCTCAGTGTACAGTGCGCCCAATCCATTTGTGCTTGAATGGGCTTCTGGTGCGTTCAAAGCCATAGTTCTTCGTTGAAGATGTCATTGGGTCACTTTACTGTCACGACCACTCTTATGAACCTGTTCAGTGTAGACTGGATCCTGCGGGTTATATCTTGTTCTACGTCTCACACCCGTAGAGGAGCGACGACTTGACATTCGACTCAAGAACCCTTAATTTGGTTCCCAGTGAAAGGTTTAATCGCTTCTCAAATAGGTGCAGTAAGGCAAATGCTGCCTTGGTTTTGCAGATTCTGTTGGCGACATCTTCCTCGGTCCCTCCGCTCTCGGAGACAATACTCACTAAGTAGCAGAAACTCCTGACGTGCTCTACTATTTTTCCGTGTAAGGTCGGCGTTTTTTTGCCAAGATACAGGTGTCGTCAGCAAAGTCAAGGTTCACAAGCCTTTGGTACAGTACCCATTGGATTCTTCTACGACGTTGCGTGATTTGTAGACCCGCTAGATCAAGGGCTATTAGAAACAGAATCGGAGACAGTAGCCATCCTCCCTCCCGAAGAGATGGCCATTGGTTCTGAAAGCTCTCCCAGATGGAATACCTGGACACTGTATCCTTCGTACATCTCTATAATCAAGTTGACGATGTTTTCGGGGTAAGCCTTTGTGTCCCAAAGTCTTCCACATTTGTCTCCTGTCGACGCTATCGAAGGCCTTTTCAAGGTTGAGGTACAAGGATGCATTGTACGCCATCATCTGTTCTAATACGATCCTCATACTGCCAAACCAAAAATTTGAATTCGATTTCGTTTCCATTCAAATCCATTTGGGGTTTTGATGTAATTGGATTAATCCCTACAAAAGGTAGTAGCGCATAGGTAGTCGTTTCTTAAACGCTATTATAAATCAACCCGAGAAAAACTTTGTCGACCACCTGCCACGAAGAAAAAGAAACCGCAAGAGGTCCGCCGAACGGTTTGCCGGTTCATCGCCCAAAATCTTGACAAAGAAGAAAAAAGAATTTTTTTTTGAAAAACAAATATTTTTATTACAAAATGGTTTTGCTGCGATACAAGTTGCACGCTTCATTTAGATTTATTTATTTATTTATTTTCGAAATGATGAAATTACCTCATAACTTATATTTTAATGCGACACACCTGATACCACTTTTTTTCTCTCCATTCTTGAAATATTTTCAAAGTTTAGTATTTGTACGAAGAAGTTTCCGAACCAAAGCGGCAGTTGCTAACAGGTGATAGTGGTAGAAGAACTGGTAACCCTTTACCTAGAAAATACCACATGACACCAATGACGGCACTATGATGAAGCGAACCGCACCGCTCAGGTTCGACCGCCGCTGCCTTGCATGTAGAGACTGGCATCTCAAAGGCCAAGGGACTCCCCCTGAAGGAAAAGGTTTGGGCATAGGGTTAACCACTCTATTCTGTAAAAAAACAACCCGGTTACGAAAGATCGAGTACAGCAGAAAAGCCGGACGGATCCCTGGAGATGAACAAAGTAAGGAAAAGGACTTGATTTAAGTCGCCTAATGTCCGGAACTGGAAGCAGCTCGGCCAGAATGGAAAGGCTTCGGGAAAAATAGCCGATCAGGTTCAGGTTCTACTAGGACCGTAGCGCCAAGGGGTATGGTAAGGTAATTTTGTAATCATTGATAGGTTTTAATAAATAGCGCATCCCTGAATACTTATAAGTAGGCATTTCGTTTGACCCTAAACAAAATTGTTTGCCTATTTTAAATATATTTTTCAGAGTAACCCGATCGATACTTAACTTTTAATTTACTTTTCATGGACCCGCTCATCCCTTAGGGTCGCGGGGTGAGGGAAGCAATCAAGGAATTCCAACTGGAACGATCCTCGATATCGAGGTAAGGGAACCCGGGGGTTATCAAACGGGATTCGGCCAAGGTCTTCACCCCCCTGAGCCACCCCTGCCGCGGACAGCCACGGGGCCGCTTTCCTCCCGGGCACTCCGACAGAACCCGACGAACCAGACGTTCTGGGGGGGGAGCCTCTACACGTGCCCAAACCATCGGAGGATGGATCTCTCGATCCGGAGAAGAAGCGGCTCGACCTGAAGCCTCTCATGAATGGCTGTGTGACAACACCTATCCAGCCTCGACACACCGGCCACCGCTCGGAGATACCTCATTTCGGCCCCTTGTACTCGGGATCTGATCCTTTCGCTCATCACCCACACCTCATAACCATAAATGAGGACAGGAACATAAACGGACCGGAAGATGCTGAGCTTTGCCTGGCTGCTCAGCCCAGCCCTCCTCACTAAGGACCACCCCAACTGTTGCATCACTGCCCCAGCCTGAGCGATCCGCGACGTGATCTCTGCGTCTTTCCTGCCATCACTCGTGAACCAGGCTCCAAGGTACTTGAACTTCTCCACCTGCCCCAGCACGACGAAGGCGGATATCGCACTTAACGGGCTTTCTCGAGATCACCATAACCTCCGACTTGGTCACGCAGATTCTCATCCCGGCCTCGGCACATGAGGCGTTGAACCAGTCCAGTGCCCGCTGGAGTTCAGACTGGGTGGATCCCAGTAGGACGAGTTCATCCGCGTAAGCAAGATGCCCCACCTCCAGCACTTTCGCAAAGACTTTCCCGGGGAGACTTAGTAGAGTGATACCCATATAATTGGAAGAATCACTCCTGGTCCCTTTCTAAAGATCGGGATAATCACACCCGTCTGCCAATCCTCCGGTGCTGTTTTTCCCTGCCAAGCCACCTTAATGACGGGAGTGAGCCAAAAGACTCCCTCTTCCCCTAGCGTCTTCAACATTTCGGGCCGAATTTCATCCACACCAGCAGCTTTGCCGCTTTTGAGCCATTTAATCGCCCGAGCGACTTCAGCCACGGTGGGACTATTCTCCGCCCCAAGTGTGGCGCCGGTTCTGCCACCCTCGGTGCCCTGAGTTGGATTGAGCAACTCCGAGAAGTACTCTTTCCAACGACCAAGGATGGCCCTCTCCTCGGGAGGATAAAATTGTCCACTTTAGCCGCTATTTTCATAGCGGCTTCCACGTCCAACAGGAAAGCGGTATACTCTGAGTGGTCGTTAGGTGCGTACATCTGCAGAACAGCCAGAGTTGATGTCTTCAACTGAAGCGTCAGTACCGCCATCCTTCCCCCCCAACGGGGTCCATTCAATTACCCGGTCCGACAGCCGGGGGCTCGTGAGTATCCCCACACCCACCTGAGGCACCATTGCAGGGTCTACTCCGAAGGAGAAGAGCTTCCATCCTTCGCGAAGATCCACGGTCTCGGAGCCCCTATTCTTGGTGGAGGAGACACAGAAAACGGATGGCGAGTCCGTTGTTGACTTTTCCCATATCGTGGGGGTTTAAGGGGGAGATGGAGGTCCACCCAGTCAATGTCCCCTGTACCTGGGTAAGGCTACTTACTCGGGGAGGGCGCCAGTTGTCCCTGAGGCTCCGTTCACGGCACAACTCCCTTGTGCGACGCACCCCATCAGCACGGGTCGCCTAACACGTTAGGGTTGGGAGGCTGATTGCAGTGTGAAACCACTGGGCGGTGGGGTCGCCACATCCCTACGGCAACCCAGTCGATAATATTTTTATTTTAAATTTCGAAGTGTTTTAGGTTTTTCACCCTGATTATCCGAAGATCTTAAACTTGACGAAACGTTGGTCATTTTTCCAAGTATCGCCTTTTGAACAATGTGTTCTTTTGTTAAAATTAAAATCGTGGTTTTAGGGACGTTTATTAATAATAATAATAATAATAACGATTAATAATAACCTAATTAATCATTAATAAACGAAATTTTAATTTATTAAAAGTTAAGTAATCAATAAATACATTTCAATTTTAATATCTTAATTGGATTTTGATTACTAGCAACTCCTACGTATTGTTGAGTAGGCACTCTGTTGTGCTTTAAACAAAGTTTTAGGCCTCTTCTGTAAATGACCTCCTCGTCTTATTCTTCTGTTCTTCAGTTTGTGACTTAGTGCCAGCAACATATAAATTGCTGAAGAAATAAAGCACACCATGCCGTCAAGAATATGACTTCTTTTTATTCTTGTGAAAGGTTTTGTAATCTCCTTAACCCTCTTCCTCGTCTTCAATTATGATAACTAGATGTAAGAGTTTGGAAAATTGTATTTTGGCTCTATTGATTGGGTAAAAAGGAACAAACCGACCTCCTATATGTTATTAAACTCGTAACTTGGACTGTCTAGTTTAGAAATCAAAAGAAACAGATTTGCCATCATCTGTCTGCAGGTTTCTTCATCTGACTGTATGTGATCTCACTTCTGGGTCTCTTCCTCTTCTTCTGTTGTGTTTTTGGTTTTAGTGGTTGGAAACACAAAGAAATCTTGACTTAAAACTCAAAAGTGATACAGAGATCCAAACTCAGAAGTCCAAAGAGAGGTAAGAAATAAAACTGTTCTACCATATCTTCAGTTTGCTATTTTATATATTTAAATTGAAAATTCACATTTAAAGATGGGGAGACTGCACATCTGTATTGGTGTTTGGACTAATCTCTAGTTACTAGCTACCAAACATTTCTTAATTTCATCAACTCCAGCGACTCTAGCGTAAGTGAAAGTTCCCCTGGATGCTGACAACCTGGCTTCCGCCATATCTTTGAATTCCACACTTTGGGCATCCATTTTCTTGACGATTTCATTAAATTCCTCACTCATTCTCTCATACTCATCTTCATATTTAGTGAGAATTTCTTCGAGACATTCGTTGGTGTCGCATTCTTCGAGACCCTTGACGATGTCATTCCTGTAATAATCTAAAAGACAGAAACAATTTAAGTCTCATCTTGATGAATGACTCCTTGTCGTCTCTTCAACATATATGATACATTCGGGAAGTGACGACGTTATCGACTACAGCTATCGAACTTTGCTAATGACGTAGCCATTCTGGCCACGGACAATGCCCTAAAGCTTGGCTAGGAATATTCTCAACAATTATGGATATACAATAGTTTAAAAAGTACAGTGTTGTTTGGAATTTTGAAAAAAGGACCATCGTCTTATTCTATCTCTCTCTCTGTTTCTATCGTTTTAACAGAGCTATCAAAGCATTTCAACTTACCTAAGTATGTATGCAATAAATTTTGTGCTGGAGCCACCATGTCGGTTCGCGCATTATAATATTTTTCAATTTCTCTTTTAAATTTTTCATCGAAAGCCCAGGGCATGACTCTAAGCACCTCGTTGGCTTTCTGCGTCTTTTCTGAAATGCATGTGAAAACTTCTTCAGGACTGTTCTGTTCCTTTGCAATATTAGTCACTTCGACAGAACCTTTTTCGAGCTGGAAAAAGAGATGAAAACAGGTATCAACTGACATGTGAGACACAACTCTATCTAACTCTATCCTGTCTAACTCTCTGGAGTTGAGTTTTGATCTCATTTTTGACCTTTTTTGAGGTATAACAGGATACGAGTGAATAATTTAAACTTGTAACAATAACTTGTTAGTATATCACATAATCACTTCACCACAGACGATCTCCCTCTGGAGAGTAACATTGATTTACTCTGTACTATTGATTTAGACTCACCTCCTTCAGTTCCACATTAGCGTAACTCCAAATTATTCCCCAATTATTTTGACCAATTTTATCGAATACCCAATAGCCTTGTATGTATATGTCAATAACGTAACGAACAGAGGAGGCAATTTGATGGAAAGTATTATCCGCTCGTCTTAGAGCCTCCTCAGTATTGCATTCTGAATCGTTTCCATGAACCTAAAAAAAAGGAAAAACAAATTTTATTCCCACGCTTTTCCTACTTTTCTTATGAATTGCTGAAACTCGAGCACAAGACTAGACAGCTCTACTCCTAGTTTCGTACCTACTTATCCCGCATCCATTCCTTCTAACATTCGTCGGTAACTCTTTCTCTAGTAATCGATTGTATCGTCGCCATCAGCCACGACTTAATACCACTCCTCCACATTACTTCTCTCCCATTCTTACCAACCACGCTTCATCTTCCACCTCACATCCCTTCACCTTCGCTTCACCTTCCAAACTCACTCTCACGCATCCTCCTTCTAACCCTTCACTTATACAACCCTTACAACATAACCATACTGACCTCGGTGCTGCACGCAGACAGTGCCAGTAGTAACACTTTTCCAAACATCTTCTCGTTCTCAGTTTCTAGTCGTTAGGAAACCTCTGTGGTGACTCTAAGCTATCGAGTGGTATATATATATCCCAGTTCAGACTATTGTGAGAGGTTCCTTATCTCTCTCTTGCCGAAGCCAAGAGTCAAATCAATGATGATCAAAGTTCGAATTACCAAACAAAGGATCCTTCAAGCTTATCCAAAGATTAGAAACCGAAAGACAACAAACATGTCGACGAGGAAAGTTCGCACAAACTGGGAACGGAGTTCCGAACGGTCGAAGAAGACATCGTCGGAGTAAAATGGTAAAGTAAGCGAGAATTCATGTCGGTGAGCATGAGGACGGAAATCAGACACAAATACACTGACGAGACGACTCGAAGAAGAAGAAGACTAATAATAACAAGAGAGGATCTGGATAAAGTTTGGTGTACTTTATCACTGAGAAGTCTGAAAGTCTGCGTTATAGAGCAAATGAGGATGGTGGTGGCATTGTTATTATGACAAGAGATTAGGAGTTAGGAAAGCCGACCAATGTGTAAGCTCCAGGGCAGACTGACAGTAAAAGCAATATAACGGAAAGAATTACGAATATATTTACAGAAACAACTATTATTATTTATTTGTAGGATTTTATCTATTCAGATGTATAGACCTCTATAATAATTAAATTGATAAGTTTTAATCTGTGTCCGGCAGTGTGGGAATTAATTGGAGTGTTTTGTTAGAGATAACAAACCATTGAATTGTTTTATGTATGAGTATTTAGAGAGGACTTTCGGTCACAACATGTGATTGCGTTTGAATTAAAACATGAAATATCAACGAGGACATCCAGATGAATATCTGAGAACGAGGACATTAATTCCATCAACTGACGGGCATGAATCTCGAGCTATCTCATTTTACTAACGGACAGATCCTTGATTGCATCTTTAACATAGAGACGATCCCTGGTCACATGTTGTTCATGTGTATCTGGAGACCTTCAAAACCAGATAGAATAGATGAAATGTCGAAGGATAAGTTACTTCATGTCTCAATGATAGTTTTAAACATTAATAGACTGGGTCGACTCGGCATGGTAGTTTTGAGGGCGAGACCTTTAGTAAGAAAAATGTTATCAGAAATTGTCCTCGAATTATACTTTCGTTAGTGCATATATGTATAATGATGTAATTCTTATCTAAGTGAGGCTTTTGACACAACACATAAGCATTTACTATTGTGTAATGTTATGATATTTGAACTTATTTCCAGATCCTCTTGTTATTACTCTCTCTTCTTCTTCTTCGAGTCGTCTCGTCAGTGTATTTGTGTCTGATTTCCGTCCTCATGCTCACCGACATGAATTCTCGCTCACTTTACCATTTTACTCCGACGATGTCTTCTTCGACCGTTCGGAACTCCGTTCCCAGTTTGTGCGAACTTTCCTCGTCGACATGTTTGTTGTCTTTCGGTTTCTAATCTTTGGATAAGCTTGAAGGATCCTTTGTTTGGTAATTCGAACTTTGATCATCATTGATTTGACTCTTGGCTTCGGCAAGAGAGAGATAAGGAACCTCTCACAATAGTCTGAACTGGGATATATATATACCACTCGATAGCTTAGAGTCACCACAGAGGTTTCCTAACGACTAGAAACTGAGAACGAGAAGATGTTTGGAAAAGTGTTACTACTGGCACTGGTCTGCGTAGCAGCCACCGAGGTCAGTATAGCGAGTTATGGTTGTAAGGGTTGTATAAGTGAAGGGTTAGAAGGAGGATGCGTGAGAGTGAGTTTGGAAGGTGAAGCGAAGGTGAAGGGATGTGAGGTGGAAGATGAAGCGTGGTTGGTAAGAATGGGAGAGAAGTAATGTGGAGGAGTGGTATTAAGTCGTGGCTGATGGCGACGATACAATCGATTACTAGAGAAAGAGTTACCGACGAATGTTAGAAGGAATGGATGCGGTATAAGTAGGTACGAAACTAGGAGTTGAGCTGAGGAAATTATTTATTTTAACTCTCTTTTAGGTTCTTGAAGACAATTTGGACACAATAATCGAAGAGGCCCTTAAGGAAGTTAAGGTTATTCACGACAGGACTATTTGGACTCTTAACAGTGCTTTAAGTATTTATTATGACAACGACCTAACCCTTTATAACACAGTAAGGGAACAGGTCAGAATTCTTGGGACTCTCAGTGAGAGAGACATCGAAATGGTGAGTTGAAATGAGAATTACAGCATTTTGTAATAGTAGCGGAAATTAACCCCTAAAAGAAGAGATAATGGAATAAAAGAAGAATGAGAGAATCTCCCCTTGCGAATGACATCAGTGTTGATTTATTTTCCCAGCTAAACGCTACCGCTCAAAAATTAGTGAATTTTGCAACTCAAACACATGCCAAAGAAGAGGTTTTCTTATGTATTTCAAACAGAAGAGACAACACAGCCCAGGAGCTCATCAACGCTGTCTTCAATTATGATGAAACCGTCACTCAGACGGGAAATGTCAAACGCCAAGAACTCTTCAATGGTGCTTTTGAATTGTTTAAAATTCGAGCAACTGTCCTTTTCGATGGTAAATATCCAAATTCTTTTATTGTTCACTAGGAAATAGATGAAAGAGAGGGGAAAGAGCTATAACACAAGAGTGCTATCACTGGTTGAAAATAGAAACCGCTATAGAAAACTTCAAACTGTTTCTCACCTTTGTCACAATTTCTCTTTTAGACAGTATTCATTCGACTAGGAAAGAGATCAAGGAATGCACAACCCCGGAATGTGTCCAGGAAATTCTCACTAGATATAACGATGAGAATATCAAAACAACGGTTATTATTAAGAAGACTATCCGAAATTGAACATGAATGTGGAAAAATCCAGGAGAGAAATCAGAAACACATTAAATAATGCTAAGAGAGATATGAGTAAGGCCAAAGGAGCTGGAATGAACGCCATGAGAGCATGCTTCGTCAAGACAAACTAGAGAATAGGCGAAAGTTCGATAGAGAAATGATGTCTCACCATCTTGAAATGTGAATTTTCATTATAAATATAAATATATAAAATAGCAAACTGAAGATATGATACAGCAATTTTCTATTTTACCTCTCTTTGGTCCTTTTATCTGTACCATCTGTTTTGAGTTTTAAGTCAAGATTTCTTTGTGTTCTCAACTAGTACAACCAAAAACACAGCAGAAGAAGAGGAAGAGGCCCCGAAGTGAGATCACATACAGTCAGATGAAGAAACCTGCAGACAGATGATGGCAAATACATTTCTTTTTGTTTCTATACTGCATGGCACAAGTTTTTTCCTAGTGTTTTGGGGGCACATACCGTCGCAACAAAAGATTCTATTTGTCCCTGTTATACGCCAAGTCCGTTTCTAGTCCTGCCCTTCATGCTAAAGGTCGTCAGCAAAGGATCAGTTCGGTTTCTTTTATTTCCGTTTCCAGTAACTTATTTGATTCGGGTACAATAGATAGTTAGTCTGAGGTTCCTATCCTCATGTTGGGGCTGCCACCTTAAAACCGCTGAGGATAAGCATGTATAGGCTAGGTGCTTATTCAAGGGCGAAACCGGCTCACCTTGTCAGAGCTGTTGTGGCTTTCTAGCTTTTCCTGGAAACAACCAGGAAGGGCCCTTGGTTCACGCCAAATCCAAAACTTGTCCGAAACCCCTTATCCGTTTCACCTACTGGTCAAAACTATTCGCTGCTAACCTCCATATCTGAAGGCTTTTCTACTATCCTGAACCTCGTGGTTGGGCCGCAGAGTAGCGTAGTTAGGAGTTAAATAACATTTAGGTTGTCGGTTTATTTCTTTGTCTTTTCCTCAAAACTTGCCACCAAGATTCTTATCGAAGTCACATCTAGACTGTTTATTGGTGTGGACTGTAGATATCACTGGTTGCCAAAATTGATAAGCCGGCAGCACAAAATAAGCAGAAGGCATTGCCTGATTGTAGTTTTCAGTGGCCTCTTATTTTCGTCGGATAAGCAATTTGTGACAATGTTACGGCGGTATATTGGCAGAATTTAATTCTACTAAAACTATTTATAATTTGTGGAACTATTAACAATAGCATAAATATAATTCCTGTAGGTCTTTTATTGTGAACAGCTGTTACATTGTCACATTTTATGCTGGACAGAACTAAGTTACATTTAATACATGTTGAGAAACTAAAGATAGAATCAAAATAGAAGGATAGTGAAGTGTTTGCTGTTGGGAACATGATCGAATAATACTTGTGGTGCTGTAGTTGTTTACATCGGTTCTTCTTTTCTTCTACAACTTTTCTATTTTCCTCTAAATGATTCTTAACTGTCTGAATCCACTGAGGGTGCAAAAAAAGAGCTATAAACCTGAAAGTCTTTTCGAAACTATTGGAAGAAGTAATTGTCACAACAACTAATGACATGTACGGATTCAGAGGGTCTCCCGATAAAGCTCAGAAAATTAAAGTTGATTTGGGAGTCCCCAAACAAAGTCAGAAGGTCCGCGCAAGTTTTATTATAATATAATAAAATTGTTAAGCAATGAAAGATCATGAGTAGATACTTTGCTCCAGCCAAGGAGGGAGACGACAGCCTCAAAAGTCCAGCAGCAGTTAAGGTCATCCCAAAACTGACAGAAGTTTTGCGAAAGAGAATAATGTGCCATTTAGCTCACATGGACCCCAACATACGGACCAACAGGATCTTTTCGTTCTTCTGGGACAAGAAAACCTAAGGAGCCTGGTTCTGTGAATCTGAAAAGAACCTCAAAAAACTGATAACCTCTAGACAGGATTGGATGAAACTACCACAACCAAATAATAAAGAAGTAACGAGAGAAAAGGAGGTCCAAGGGTGAAAAGATTTTAAACATCGCTGATTGAGATAAGCAAAATGTCTTTCAACCGTGTTGCTCCTAATTTTCCTTCTTCCATCTTTCTCCTCCAGTCCAATTTATAATGAATCACTATTCATCTCCCGTTCCTTTTAGAAGGTCGTCGCAACAACAACACTTTGTCCCCCAAAAATTATAATTGTCCTTTTTTGTTTTGCTAACCGTCGAAACCTGATTTCCCGTGTAAAAGAGATTAAATTAAATTATGACATATCACGTGGTAATCGGCAAAAATAAATTCACCTACTTCATCTGAATTGACCCATTTTTCATTCATTAATGACTTTCAATTTGTTTTTACAACTTTTATTGTTATTATTTTTATTTATTATTTATTATGAACATCTTATCTCAAAGATAATTAAACTTTTATAGGGAAACAAACAAAAATTGTTTAAATTCCAGAAGTGTTCAAGTAATCGGTGTGCAAGTAAGGACACGTGACGCTCGTCAAAGTAGAAAACTAACTTTTGGTTTTCGATTATAGGGTTTGATACTAATATTAGTTTTGTTAACTTTGTTAGCTTTTTGACTATTGCTACACTGGATTACCCTCTTTTTTTCTCCCTTCTCTCTGTCCTGTTTTTTCTTCTTCCAGCTTTTCTCTCAAATTCATTCCATCTCTTCCTATCACTATCTTTATGCCTCTTCTGTTTTTTTTCTTCTATTAATATATTCTCTCCTCTCTTTTCTTTCTCTCTCCTATAACTTATACCACCTTATAGATGGTGCCTCCAGTCGTATCCGTTTATCCAACTACTGGCGCTTAGTCACTGGTCTGTTCTGTAGTTAGTTAGCCGTTTTAAGCCAGACCGGTAATTCGTCTCGTTACAGATTTCGCTGTTGTGTATTTGTTTGTGTTTCTTTTGCAGAACACGAGAAGGGTTTCCAATAAATAAATAAATAGATATTTAAAAAGAGGAATAAAAAAATGATTTTTCGTTCATTGTAGACTAAGAACGACTTGAGGACCTGAATAACTGAATACCATGTGACATAAGTACCTTAATACAATGACAAGTTCACATTTTTTTATCGTTTATTAATTAGGGTATTTATTGAGTTTGATAATACGTTCATTTTGTAGGCACGTTTTCCTTAAGTAAGGTGGAGGGAGAGGAAGAGGGGGGGAGGAAAGCTTTTTTCTGTTTTATATGTATCGGTCATATGAGAATGATGCAATTTCAACCGTTCTGTCGCCATTTTGGACTTTTTTTTTTTGATTTTCCTCCTCTCTCCTTTTGGTTCTCCAAACCCTTCATTACGATTATTTTCATCTTTCATCTGTTCATCTGTTTTCTTTCTCAGACTGTCGCGCTGTTGTTATTCTTGCTATGTGATTCTGAGTTTTTTGTCCAGGAAATATACCTGAATACCTGATTATACGAGGGAGGGGAAGGTCAGTTTCTGCATTACTTAAAAAAGGAATTGTTAATTATTGTGTGCTTATGAAATGAGAACTTGAAGAGTGACCTGAGACTAAGATGAGAACCCAAGCCAACTTTTATAGATTTTTTTTTTCAGTTTCTGTGAACCGGTTTTCTTCACCAAAGAAGCCCTTGGACGTTTGATTCGATGGGATTCTCTGTGCATTGTTTATGAAATAAATTTTGAACATGAATATGTGTTGTAGTGAGAAGTTTGAATAATTCCCAACTCCTTTAGAGCTTTCCCGATGTTTGTGATTCCCGATGTCCTTCTCATCAAGAGGCAGCAGCAGACTGTTGAGCTATTTCAGGATGAATTGTTTGATTGTCTGCTGCTGCTGCCTGAGATCTTAAATTTACTGTCTCATTGTTTTTGAAAAAACTGTTCTCTATTTCTGTGGGTTTGGGTGAGGGAAGCTCTATACAGTCTAGCACCGGTATTTTAACAGTTAACATTCAGCTGAACTCAAACCAGAGACTCAGGACCTAGTTTTGAGAAACCGGAGACAGTGATTCAGGTGGCACGGGCCTTTTAGTTTTGATTCATAGGACGAATTTGGATTTTCATTTGAGAAGAGAAACTCAAGGTTATCTGAAAACCTCTACCTCTCACCTTCCACGCACAACAAATTATGATCGGTTTGATTGGTCGTCTCAACCGCCACCAACGGCCTCTAATTAACTTGTTTATTAGTCTCATTCCCTAAAATTTAGTTTGAATTGTTCAGCAAAGACCCCGAACGTCATCGCACCCAATTAAGTCATCACCCATCTCCTAATCGATTGTTTGGAATTATAATTTACGCTTCCGGTTCAATTAAATCCAGATTTATCCAAGAAATGCAGAGAGGACAAGCAAATTGAACCTGAAAGGCCCTCTCACTCTCCTCTGTCTTTCTCTGTTTCCCTCTCCTTCCCACTCGTTCGTCCTTTGAACGCAAGCCCGAGTCAATGAGGGAAGAGCCA
The DNA here is from genome assembly GCA_016920875.1 of Columbicola columbae. Classification (NCBI taxonomy): domain Eukaryota; kingdom Metazoa; phylum Arthropoda; class Insecta; order Psocodea; family Philopteridae; genus Columbicola; species Columbicola columbae. Next base: position 16,440,429 of record JADMLL010000003.1, on the reverse strand, counting down.
ACGGTTGAGCCGCCTCATTGAAGACCTTTCGACACGGTTAACGAACCTTATGCGCAACCTTTTAACCTCCTCGAGCCTGAATCGTCCTTTCATGGATGGTCAGATCCATGACGCATGACTTAGTCTGAAACGCAGGAATTGTATATAAAGATACCGAATTCAATCAATCAATCAATCACTGATTGGTAGTTTTTAATTATTTTTCAACCGTTAAACGAATCGAAATTTTTTAAACTAGCAGTGACGTAGTCAGGGATTTGAATAAAGGTTTTATTAGAGCGGAGCGCTAATTGCTCTCGCTCGATTGAAACATCACGAAAGAACGTACTTGACTTCCAAAGTCTATTAAACATTTTAAATTGATCAGGTATTGTCATCAGGTTTTAAGGTTTGACAATCTGTTCACGTTTTTGTTTCGCTCTTTCCTTCTTCTTCTTCTTCTTCTCCTTCCTGCTTCTGTTTTCTCCTTTTTGTTGACTTTGTCGGTGTCTTTTCCGTATTTGATTGGTTTGAACCATAACCAACATAATTTGTTCCAACATCAGCTTTGATACTGCATATTTAAGATCTAGGAAGCTCTGGGTACGTATCTTCCTTTTTTTGACCAGAGGAAACCTCTCGAAGGTATCCGTTTTTCCTTTGGAGAGGAGGGAGGAATTATGGGGGTTTGCACCGACTACAACCTCTGGTGGACATCTATTAGGCTCAAGTCGGGAGGGCTAGAGTTAGAGGAGAGGTGAGTTAGGCAGAGGAAGATTGACTACTTCCGGTTTTAAGGGCTTTTATCCTGGCTAAAGGTATAATACCTAAAGGGCTCCCTCTCTCTCTCTTTCCCACGTTTGTTCTGTCTCATCCTCTCATTCTCTGTCTTTGTCTTTGACTCTCTAGATTGTGTACCACTAACGCTCTAAGACTGCTTAAACAAATCATTCTTAGCAGGATTGAGTTCTACACGTCATGAGAATTAAAAATTCTTTCTAGTTCTCTCCTTAATTTACGTATCACTTCCAAAGCAAATGCTTCGACTCATCCTCTGATAACGAGGAATTAGGAAGAACGAAACCTAGGTGGCATCCAATCCTCCTTTTATCATCCTACCTTGAAAAAAATATCGCAACCTAGAAAAATCCCAATAACACAAAGACTCATATCCGGTTGGTCGTGATCTATCTTCAAATCGTTTGTTATTCTACCTTTTAATTGTTTCCTGAACAGAAAACCTCAATCTGACCAAAGATTTTGATTCGTGGGTGGTCTTGTTCTGCCAAGGACGGAGACTTTTGGGGAAAAAGAGGAGACGGAGGAGGAAGGAAAAAAGTTTGAACGGTTCGACGGTTTTTCAGTGTCAAATTGACGACGAAATTGGGGCCCATGTTCAATAAATCGTGGAAACGAATCTTATTTGACGCAACTTTTCCGAGCCACCGATTATCAATTAGGTTTCATTTTCCACCAAGGATTTCGCTGGTTTACTTCCCTGACTCTTCTTCAACCATGGATTCGTTTGAATCTGATTCCCTTCCTTCTTCTTGCGTCTGTTGCGACAAGGATGTAGAGGGAAGTGGACGAAGAGGATGACAAATTGATAAACTTTTCTTCTGGTGGGTTATGATTACCTTCTTCTCTGGTAGTAATTCTTAGCCTGATTATCATTGCTCCTGTTCTTCCATGGCTTTTTGGTTATTTCCAGTGTGAGTGCCTCCCTGTCGTATTATTCCAGAGGGGCTATTACGTATCTTTATGCTATTCTGAAACAGTCACAGGAACTTATGGGTGACGAACTCATGAAAAACAGAATCTCTTCAGTCAGTTTGGAAAGAAAGATACGGCTATACAAGAAATGCTTAAGTTACAGCTAAAAGAGCTAAAAAGAACCAGATTCAATGAGAGAATGATGGCTAAGTTCCAAACAAACAAATCGTTTTACAAACGTGTTTATTAACAAAATGACCATGTGTACCTGACCTTTGACCTAACAAAAACCTCTGTCGCGTGGCCATTACTAACAGGCCTTCCATTGACAAGCCAAAATTTTAAATCTCTAATTCTGATAGAAAGCTGGTGATTTGAACAACTTCAGGCACTCGGGTTTTTAGATTTTTCAAGACTTTGAGTGTGGTTACATGAGCGAATTCATTCACTGGCATATACTACATAAGAAGTAAGCCTGCCTAGAAAGAAATACCATAAAACGAGCTTGAAGAATTGATTCCAAGAATTGTTGACAAAGTATCCCGGAAGATAGTTTCTTTGTGTCCGTTTCCGTGTCTTTGAATCTTTGCTGCTCAACATGTTTGTTCTTAGAATCGTCTTTTCTTTCTCAGAATTCACAACTGGAGAGACTGTATACCTTGAATTGTAATTATTTTTTGACGTGAGTGGTTGATAGGTGTACCTGAAGAAGAATAACACTTCTCTTAAAATTATTTACATTAAACAGTGGGTTGTTACATCGCGTTATAGTTTTACGAAAAACGTTGGCAACAGCAGTTCAAGTTGACCAAGAGTGAGTTTTTTGTAAAACGTGACGTTCACCAACAACTACTTCTAATATATTTTTAAAACTTTCATTATTGTTATTATGTTTTTCATTACCGTCTTATTGGGATCATCACAAATATGAACGTTCTTTAAAACCGGACCGTAGCACAAATCAAACAATTCACTCATTAGGCCAAAAGTGGATGTATTGTAGAGGAAATAATAACTCAGGCAATATAATATATATAGAAATATCGAAGATATAAAGAAATATATAAAAATTTGAATTTAGTTTCCAGTTATTTATCTGTGAGTGTCCCTACTACTTAAATGAATTACTACACTCACAATACTAACAGTAGTCATTAAAATTTAAAACCTGCCGTCTATTTGAGGATTTTCTTCAACTTATGTATCACGAACAATAAATCACAATTATTGTCCATTTCAAAGTTTTTCCTTGTGTTTCAACAAAATTGTCAGTTTAACTAAGTCCTCTCTGGGCATGAGAACTTTGCAGCCCACCTGCAAAAATTTCTCGTGACAGTTACTGACAGGTGCCTCGACTGCAACCAAAACTGTAGACACGATGTCGATCACATGATATTCGACTGTATAGCCTGACAGAATCTACGTATCCAACATAAAGTTGCTAGAACCTTTCTAAACTTTTGTTGTACAGATACGAATAGCTTAACCAGCTTTACAACTTTTGTCAGGAGGATCATGACTCTCAAACACAAACAGTAGTCTGTAGTCTATACCTTTGTATCCGTTAGCTAAATAAATCTTGTAGAATCTATATACTGATACTGTTATATGTTAAGTTAGAATACTTCATTTTATCGTTAGCCCAAATATGTCGTGAATACTATTATCTTATAAATGTTTTGTATATAATATAAATGCTTATTGACAATGCCACAAAATAAGCATCATATTGTATTCAATATATATCTAAAAGTATCAGTATAATTTTATTTTCAAACAAAAAAAAACTTCACCGGATACAGTTGAGGTTATAAATAGAAATGGCGGTGAGTTGCTGAAATGGGTAGAAGGGCTTTCCTCCTGGTGTACTGTAGGAGAGACAGTCAGTGTGCGATACCAACACAGAATCTGGCGAAAGAGGTGGCGAAGAACAATTTGCTTTCAACAGCACCAGTTCTTGCTTCAACCCCACCTTCCGGGGTGTTTTGCTTTGACTCTTCACCCCATCTCATCCATGTACATCTTCTTCAATGTGTCACCATTTTATTAATCGATGTAAATGATTTTTTGGGGGGGAAATTTGTAGAAAAGTGTTTTGTTTTCCTTGACATATGGAAATGGAGCAGAGAGTATTGATCAATTAGCAAAGGTCAGACGTAGGATGGGAGGAGGGGAAAGGAGGACGAAAATTTTGGGTTAGTCCGTACTCAAGGTCGCTATACCAAAAAATCGAAAGAATTCCGGGTTCCGAAAACAACAGAAAGTTGCTTTCGAGACTCAATCATTCACTTTTCTTGACCTACTTTTTGGCGGGGAATCACGTCTACAAATTATCAAAACACTTTTTTGTTGTAAATTGTTTAAATGGACCTTGTCAGAGAATAATTACATAACTAAAACGGACTTAATTAGTAATTGATTAATTAATTTCTTTCGACCCTCAATTAATTAGGTTAGGAATACATCTTGCTCGGAAGACAAAAATATTGAAATGAAATGGGATGTGAAGTCATTCGAAAAAACATTTTCTAAATTGCATTTGAGTCACATTGACTCTAGATGAGTTTCGAAATTTTCCTGGCTGTTGGTCTTAGTGCTAGTAATATTAGTATTTGGGTTAGTACGCCGCTTACGTCAAATTTTTGGAGAAACAAAACGTTCTTCTTTCTTTCACAGATAAAGACATCCTCAATGGAGGGAAGTTTGGTCTCGAGTCTAAGGAAAGAGTCCTCTTTGAAAATGTGCACTATTTATGAAATGAATTCTTCAAGAAGCAGAAGATAGAAGAAGAAGAATCTAATATTTGGGGCTCAAGAGATTTCATAAGCGAAAGTTACACCAAAGTAATGGACAAAGTGGCGGAGTTTTTTTTGTGCAGAGAAGTACTATTGACGAAGTTACATTTCCGCAATACTTTACGAACATAAAACTACTGTGTATACAGTGAAACTTCTCATGACAAAAAATTCGCATAACGAGCAATAAAAATTGTAATTTTTTTAATATCCCCTGCTGACTACAACCTGTCGCGAACTTGAGACATCAAGTAGTTGTTAGGTCAATATAGGGGGTTTGATCTGAGGTGCGGACCATTGTCGCAACCCCAGGAACGGATGGAAAAGTAGAAAAACAGAGAAAAATAGAGAAGTGAATAGTGTGATAGCAAATTCTCGCCATATTTACTCCAGTCTCTCACCCAAATTCTAATAAGCACATATCAAACCAAAACATCAAAAAAAGAAAAAAATTTTTTCAACCCCTATACCTTCCTCCTTCCCGGCTCAACCCCTCTCCATCTTTGGAGGGAAGAACGCTCAGAAACAAAGGAACGGACAAAACCAAACCATCTCGATGACAAGTAAATCGGAAAGACAAAACCTCGAAAGACACGAGCGTCGATTGTAATCAGTCGACAAGTTGGATGTGATTGGCGGTAGAGGTGGATGGTGGGGAGGTTTGATGAAAATTATTCAAGAAACAACAAACAGCAACAACAACAACAGTACCTGTGCACCATGCATGTCATTTGTCAACGGTTTTCGTAGAGCATGTCAATGAATAAAGAAAACAAATAAATTCGCGAAATTGTTTTGAAAAATAAAATTTTTTTTGGCTCCAAAAGTGCGTGAATGTTAACTTTAAAACTAAATTTTGGTTTTATTTAAATTTATTAACGGTAATTAATATTAAAATGAGTAAATTATAGTTTTTAAAAATATTTGTTTCGTTTAAACTAATTTTAAAATCGGACTTTCGGTCTCTCTTCGACTTTCAGGTATGAAAACCTAAAATGGATTTTATAATGTTTTGATCACTATTTAAATTTTTATTATTATCATGTTTTTAATTTTCGCGGTCTTTCTGTATCATTTTTAACTGTATTCTCTAAACTTTTTTGTTTATATAATTATTTTTTTAAACAAAACTCATCAGACGTTTTCAAAACGGTGGCACTTTAAGAATTAAAGTTTTTAGTATATACAAAGATAACACAGTCCTAAACAAAAACAATTTTTTGGAAATTGTATGACGGTTTACTAGAAATTCCAAAAGTTTAGCGTATGCAGTTAAAAGTTTAGTAATTTAATACTAATGTTTGTAGCTCTTCTTTTCCGAACTTTAATTGTACTCAAACACTACAACGGAACTTGACCAAAGGAGATTTAATTTAAAAAGTTGGTTAGTGATAGTTAAAAGGTTTTTTACAATTTTCAGTTTTCATGTAATGACAGTCTGAACAAGAAATTTCAAAAAAGGTTAAAGGTAAACTCCAAAGAAAAGCTTCTTTTGATCCTCAGCTCATACTTTATGGTAAAAAAACGGTCACACCGAATGTTCCTGGGTACTTTTGAATTCAATATACATAAGATTCAGTGTTCAAATGGGGTTTAATAGTTCTGTTTTCATTTTATTTTTATTTATACGGCTTACGATGCAGAGTTTTTCACTTGTAATCTGTCTGAATCTTTATCTAAGAATTTTTTTAACTCTTCCCGTAAATTTGAGTCAGGCCGCCATTTTTCCTAAACAAATATAATTATATAACCCAAAATCAATCAAACGACACTCAAACCTCTGGAAACCATGGAAACCACTCTGACTTCTGTTGGAAATTTCATTCTTTCCTGTATGCCATCCCTAAAAAATTTCTTCCTGTAGATTATCCTAGCAAAATCCTATTATTGTAACTGCAACCATTCTACATAGATATCGATCGGTCTCTCGGCTAGTTTAACATCAATAATTACCAGCATCGTTGTAAATTATTCTTATATCCCAACCCGCACAGTATATTAAAGAAAGTATACCATTATACATAATTTTGAGTTCGAACACTCATCAACACCACCACGCTAGAATCTACATCGACCAAAATGACTTTATAATTCCTCTGGAGAACACAATTCCTCCAAAAAACAAGTTATATTGTCAATATATATAACCATTGCAGTATGATATAAATAAATATATACTTGAATTCGTATAAATAAGCCCACCTACGTTGGTTAAGTATGTGTTAAAGATAAGTTCTGAGTGCAAAAGTAAACAAAAATAACGCAAAGGATACTCGAACAGTTTTACACTTCCCGAAAAATATTCTAATAACCAACCTATACATTATATAAAAGAAAATACACCATTATACATGATTTTGAGTTCGTTCATTCATCAACACTACGGCACTATAAAAGTATTATACATTAATTAAAGTGAACTTTTAAAAATTATTCTGGAGGAGCATCTTCCAAAAACCAAATGTATTATGATGTATATTAATGTAATATATATAAGTATATACTTGAGTTTGAATAAATATAACTACCCAAGTTTGGTTAACTGGGTGGTAAAAGTGGATTCTGTATCAAAAATTCTCAGAAACAATATAGTGTTTCGTATTATAACTACAAACCATTCTGCATAGATAATGATAGGTCTTTCGGCTGATTTAACTACCAGTGCCGTCATAAATTATAATAATAATTAGCCATATTAAGTATATTAAAGAAAATATACCGTTACGCATCATTCTGGGTTTCTTCCATTCATCAACATCACCACACTATAAAAGTACATTGGCTGAAATAAATTTAAAATTATTCTGGAGTACTCCATCTTCCGAAAGCCATGTTTAATTATTGTGTAATATAATATATTAATGTACTATATATACATAAAATCACTTAAGTTTAGTTGCAGTAGTAAAAGTAGATTATATCCACAAAAGTATAGAAACAAAACTGTACGTATCTGTGTTCATTTTCTCGATTATAAAAATTTTATTTAGACTTTGAAGGGGTCAATCTGTATAAAAGAACGTCCTTGAGGATAATAGAAAACCAAAATTTGTAAACATTAATCATAAAGAAGGTGATAAGACGAGCTACAAGTTGGCTACCGGGTACCCAGTGGTGAGGTACTCAGAAATAATGAAAAAGTTAAAAAACCGAAATGAATCCGGCAGAACTTATTTCCTAATCACGTAACAGCTTCTTGATAGGTTTGACCGAGAAAACCGCAAAAATAGGTGAGACATAATCGACATCCCGAAAAATTCCTTTAAATTGGTTAAGCCTTTAATTCGCAAAAACCGCATAAAAAAAACCCCAAATCTCAAACTGAAAATCGTTTAAAATCCCCGTATCGCGAACAACCTACTTTGATTAATTAACACACAAAAATTATCTAATCGACTTAATCCGAGGCTTGATCTCGACTTAACCTCACAAAATAAGAGGATTCAGGTGGGGGAGGCAGAGGAGCAGAAAGGAAAAATTCTCCTGTCGTCTAGTAACAGGTCCAAGTGAGAAAAGACTAAAAAGAAAATTTTCCGACGTCATTATTAATTAATTAATTCATGTTTGTTTTTAAATTTGAGAGTGTGTGTGTGTGGTGTCAGTGTGTCTGTCTGTCCGTATTCAAAAGAAGACAGGCAGACACACGTGTTGAGTGAAGCACAATTCATGCATCATTTCTCTTGAATCATTTCTTTTTTAAGACGTAGGTTCTTGATTTTAAACGATTTCAGAATCCGGCGAACAGTGTTCGTGGAGAGAGAGAGACAAACATCTGAAAGACGAGAAGAGGAACCTGAACAGAGATACGCGCCTAGACCAAATAGCTAAAAAGGGAAAAGGGGGCAGGGGTGGGGGCATACCTGAACCCGAAATGGAAATGAGTTGGAAAACCCTTTTCCTCATCTTATTAGTGTTTTTATTAATACTGTTCTTTTTCCTTTATGTCTTTTCCCAGTGAAATGGATGATATTTGCCTTTTGAGATTTCAAGTCCGATTGAGGATCTAAAAATCCGAACACAACTTGGGGGACAGAAAGTGAATCAAAAATTTCGGGGGTTCATGAGAATGAGACACGTCGTTCAAAATCCCTCGACTTTTTGCCAGTGCTCAGATAACATACGAATTTCGACATTTTCGGTAGTTTAGCCCGAAGAATCTGCATTTCAACTTCATTCACAACTACTACTTCAAACTCATTTTAGGTGAGTTCTACAAAACCGATTTTAATTATATAATATAATAAAATTTCCCTCCCTGAAGGGCAGTAAGGGTACAGATACGTATTACATAATCAATTTTATATGAAATCGGTCAACCCTCATGTTAAAAATGGAATAAAGGCCTGTAACCAGCCTACGATTGAATGTATATACGTATTAATATATTAATTTAAGAATTAGGATAGCAGGAAGTTTAAAATTTTTAAAAGTCTTAAAATCATTCTAAGTCGGGTGGGTAAAAGCTGCAGAAGAAAGATTTTCTATAGATGGGCAGTCAAAGAGAAATTTTTACCATCATTCAGTTGATTGAACCAATGATCGGGTGAAGCTTTGCCAAAAATGCGTCATAGCAGGAGGAAGGAAGAGTAAATACTTCTGAAGAGATTGTGACCTGTTTTTGAATGAGTGATTTCAAAAAAATTAATTCCGGGAACATTTGGAAGAAGCTTTGTGGGAATTTATAAAATAATTAGGTTTAAGAGATGAACGAAAACGTAGAAGAAGGTATTAAAGAAGAGCACGAAAGAAGTTCCCAATGGAAAAATGGCGATGGCAATGACAAGAGACAATTCTTTTCAGATTTGTAAATCAATAAAAACAAATATGGAGAGCCGATTCACGGTTCGAAGGATCTCCAACTCCTTCAACCTGATGCAACACGTTCCAGAAAACATGGAACTTCGAGTGAATCCAAACCCAAACCCTAACGGTTACATCAACCACGGTTACCTCTCCGAGAGCGGCGGTACCAAATATGAAACCCACGCCGAAATGGACAGGAAAAGAAGTTTTCAACATCACACAATTGAAGCTCTACCCAGGGTAGACAACTACAGAAACGACCTTCAAGGGTTAAAGAGGCCCTCATTGGGAGAACTCCATGGAGAAGAAAAGGACTTGAAGGTGAGAGGTTAGAAAAGGTTTTGTCCTCTCGTCCCAAATTTGAAATTTAATTTAAGGATAATTTAAATTATTTAATTGAAAGGATTTAAACGAAAATATAACACATTCACCGAATGAAAATGGCGGACATGGAGTCAAATTGGGCTGGATTCAAGGGGTCCTCATTCCGTGTTTACTTAACATTTGGGGTGTTATGCTATTCCTTCGTCTGTCTTGGGTGGTCGCTCAGTCTGGAATCAGCGGAAGTTTAATAATCATCGCTCTCTCAGCTATTGTTTGTGTTTTGACGACCACGTCTATGTCGGCCATCAGCACCAATGGAGAAGTTAAAGGAGGTTAGTGTTCGAAACTTTTCCGGCTCTTTGCCCTTCAGTTTGTTCTCAAATACTAAAAATACTGTTAAAAATATTTCAGGAGGGATTTATTATATAATATCAAGATCGTTAGGCCCGGAATTTGGAGCCTCCGTCGGGATCGTATTCGCTTTTGCAAACGCTGTAGCTGCGTCCATGAACACTATTGGATTCTGTAATTCTCTCAACGATCTTCTTCGGGAGAACGACTTGAAAGTTCTCGACGGCGCTGATAACGACGTTCGAATTGTCGGAACTGTCGCCATTTTTGTCATGATAATAATTTGTGCTGTAGGCATGGAGTGGGAATCAAAGGTGAATTCAAAAAATGCAAATCCGTGACAGAAAGTCTAAGCTAAGGTCAAAACACACACAAAATGTTTCCCTAACATTAAAACTAGACTGTCACACGGTTAACTACAAGCTTAAGTCTTCAACAGCAGTCTTTAAAACTTTAAGGACGAACTACTTCCGGACGGAAATAATTTACAACATGTTATCGCAAATCCATTTTCAAATGACCCTAACACACAAACGACTCTTATCTAAACCTAAAAAATTCTATTTCAGGCCCAAAATTTTTTGGTAGTCATAATTATAGCGGCCATGATTGACTTCTTTGTCGGAGCTATCATTGGTCCCGTCGATGATTTAGAAAAAGCCAGAGGATTTAAAGGACTAAGTAGTAAGTACGACAGCCATTCACACAAAGCTCACGTTTTCCTTCGAGATATTTCCATCTTCAACTTTGATGTCTTTCAGGTGACCTCTTTTTTGAGAATTGGGGACCCGATTATCGATTCAGCGAGCAAAAGTATCAAGATTTCTTTTCGGTCTTTGCAATTTTCTTTCCTTCAGTGACAGGTATCCAAGCTGGAGCCAATATTTCGGGTGACTTGAAGGTTTGTTCTATTTTAAATGATCCTCCTCTCCTCAAATGGTGTTTAAAAACCTTTTTTGACCATCAAATAATGTTCCAGAATCCGGCTTTTGCAATTCCAAATGGAACCATGCTCGCCGTTGTCATTTCTATGATATCCTACGCCATTTTTGTTTTGTTTGCTGGCGCCAGCGCTTATAGAGACGCCAGCGGAGTGGTTTCGGAATTAGCGACCGGAGCTTTCACCAACTGTACTATGAGAACCTGTAATTATGGTCTTCACAACAGCTATACGGTATGTGGACTGAGTGGTGAGTGTGAGTTTTACATCTTAACAACAGCTACGAGAATCTCTTTCTTGCACTTTCAGGTCATGCAAATGGTATCAAGCTGGGGCCCTTTAATCTTTGCCGGATGTTTTGCAGCGACTTTGTCTACTGCTCTCACCAATCTGTTGTCAGTTCCTCGTTTGATCCAAGCAATAGGAAATGATCGGATTTATCCCGGTTTGATTTTCTTTTCAAAAGGCTACGGCAAGTCGAATGAAGCTTACAGAGGCTACGTTCTCACTTTCTTCATTTCTGTAGCTTTCTTACTCATAGGTAAACCCTTTAAGTGAGTCACACTGCATCAGTAATGTACAGACAAACTCATTCAAATATTTTTTCTAAATTTACAGCCGAGCTCAATGCCATCGCACCCTTAATATCCAATTTCTACCTGGCGTCTTATGCCATGATAAACTTTTGCACTTTTCACGCAGCTCTTATCAAGCCACTTGGATGGAGGCCTACTTACAGGGTGAGATATCATAAACATTCAGCTTCCAAAACGAAAAGCTAGCAAAACTAAAAGAACCATTAATGCACTCCTTTTCAGTACTACAACATGTGGCTAAGTTTAGTCGGATTCATTTTATGTGTCGGAATCATGTTCTTAATAGATTGGGTCACTTCCCTCATCACGATGATCGTTATTTTTGCACTGTACTTGATCGTCGTGTACAGAAAGCCAGGTACTTCCGCTCGTATCTTAATACAGATAACTATTTTGCAATTTGGTATTACATTTTGGTTTAATCAATTTCAGACGTGAATTGGGGATCTTCAACTCAAGCACAAACTTATAAAACGGCATTGTCCTCAGCTTTGAGGCTGGTCAATGTCAGCGAACACGTGAAGAACTACCGACCTCAAATTTTGGTGTTGTCAGGAAAGCCTTGTGCACGGCCTCCTCTTTTAGATTTCGCGTATCTAATCACGAAAAACCATGCTTTGCTCATATGTGGAGAAATTCTTGAGGTAAACTGGATGTGCACAAGAAGAAAAACTTTTTCTTTCGAAATATCCCTCGGTCTCATTGATGTGTGCTTTTAGAAAAAGCTGTCCTACAAATCGCGTCAACGAAGAATTCGAGCGAGTTACGCTTGGCTAAGACTACGAAAAATCAAAGGATTTTATTCGGTTATGGATGACGTGAACTTCGAAGATGGCGTCAAAGCCTTGTTACAAACGATAGGAGTTGGAAAACTGCGTCCGAACGTCCTCATGATGGGATACAAATCCAACTGGACCACTTGCCCGACAAACGAGCTTGTTGCTTACTTCAACGTCTTACAGTAAGTTCAAGTAATCAAAGAAAGATGGAAAGCCGACCTTCGAATAGCCATCTACGTGAACGGATTTTCATTGCTTTCTTAGAAGGTGTCTTCCCATTGACATTGTCCTCACGTCCACGGCCATTGACCATTTTAACAGTCAATGACGGCGGTGACTCATTAAAGGGAAGTTACTCAGTCGTGACATCTTCCCTTTAACCTCCAAACTCATGACGAACCTGGCAACCGTTTTCGAATCCATGATGCACTCTTACTGTCTTTTGGTTTTTAACAGTGAGGCATTCAACAACCGGGTAGCAGTAGCCATATTAAGAGTTCCCGGCGGTTTGGACTATTCTATGATAACAGATGAAGAATATTTGTCAACTCAAGTCAATGAGGAACTCACGACGACGTCAAATCCCACGAAAACGGTTAACAGCGAAGAGAATTTTACTTTAGATTTGAGAAGAAATGAATCGGAAACATCTCTCGGATGTCTGCCCGTGGAAAGCCCCTACATGACCCGAAAATATGTTGTCAATGAAAAACCTTCGGATTTAATTAAACAGAAGAAGAAAGCTTGCGCAGAACAGAAAAGAGAAAAGTTGGTATATCAGATTTATTTCAACTCCTTCACCCCAAAACCTGACATGACACCTGAAAGTCAAAGAACTTTTTAAAAATTTCAGATCATTAAATCAAACCGGACAGAACGTTCCTCAAAATATCTTGCAAATGATGACTCTGTTCGAAAGGAAACAAGAAAAAGGAACTTTAGACGTGTGGTGGCTTTACGATGATGGTGGCCTCACCATTTTATTACCTTACATAATCAGCACGAGGAATAATTGGTCCTCGTGTAAACTCCGAGTCTTTGCATTGGCTAATCGAAAACAGGAATTGGAACTGGAGACGAGAAAGTAGGTTTCACATAACCTCTCGATTCTTTCCTCAGCTCACAAACACGTACTAATCTGTTTTTCAGCATGGCGAGCCTTTTATCAAAGTTTAGAATTGATTACGCGAGTTTGGTAATGGTAGAAGACATAACAGCTAAACCAAAAGACGAAACTCAAAAACTTTTCAACGAAATTTTGAAAGAATACTCAGGAAAGAAAGACGTGACTGATGACTGCAACAAAGGTAACAGAAACTAAAATGCTACTGCTGTCATTTTATTCCTCAAATTTATGGGGAGGGTATGAGTGGGCTGGACAACATTTCTCAATCAAGTTTTTATAATTTTCAAGCAGATTTTTGTGCATTTTTTCTAGACGCCGTCGTCACCGAATCCGAACTTCAGTCACTCCGTGATAAAACAAACCGACATCTTCGTCTGCGAGAGCTGTTGCTACAACACTCCAAAAATGCTAAACTAATAGCCATGTAAGTAAAGACATTTGACGTCATCCAACAACTAAACTCCAAATTTATACTTAATCAAATCCAACTAAACACTAAACTTTTTGTCAGGTCGTTACCGATGCCCAGAAAGAGCATGGTGTCCGCACCGTTATACATGGCTTGGCTTGAAATCGTATCAAGAGATATGCCACCGATAATGCTGGTTCGTGGAAACCAAACATCCGTTCTTACATTTTATTCTTGAGAACATTAAGTCACAAGAGAGTGATTCAGGTCTTTTCATCAACTTTATCACTTCCACCAACTTCACCCCTTCTTCCATCTCTATTTCCTTCCTGTTGATTGCCAAATCCTTATCCAATAAAAAAACAACAGAAAGAGGATTTAATGTAAACCAGCTTTAACTTATAAAAATAATTTTAAATTTAATGTAATTTTTAAGTATATTAACAGTTAGTTTATAGATTGACAAAAAAATTTAAGTCTTTTATTTATATTTTTTATCTTTAAATAAATTCCTTTTGCTTTGATGTACTGTCATGATTATTAATCTGAAAATTATGCACCCAGTTATCAGTCACACAAAATATATTGATGGGTAACTGTTCTAGTCACCAAAAACTGTTGTAAAAGCTTTATGAATATATGAAATCATATCGGTTGTAGTCATACTCCTACCAAATTCATTGAATGCTAACTTACTGCAAGTTTTTGTGAGGGCACAAGCACCATAGGCAGCTAAACTATAACCCTTTAGATTATCCTCAAACCACTTCTCTTTGTCCTCTGCATTAAATTTACTTTCTAAGTTGTAAAAGTCTTTACTTCCACTCAATTTTGACATTCTTGATATCTCTAACCAGGCAACAAAGGTGGCCATAGAACCTGCTAAAATATCTCCTTGACCCCCACATCTTCTGTTAGACCCAGTAATCCCACTAACAATTGTATTAGAACCTAGATTAAACTTTTTACTGAATATGCTATTCGTTATGATGTCTTTCGAACCCTTCAAGACAATAACTGAGTTAAACTCTGCTGCGACTTCAACCAAATCTCTACTGGATACTTTCGAACTTAGTCTATTAAACTCGACAGCGTTTGGTGTAAGGATGACAGGTCCTCCATAATCCTGAGTTAAACTTATGTTCTCTAATACAACAAACAAACCATCAGCATCTATGATTAATGGTAGGACAGAGTTCATTTTTGTTTTGCAATGATTGATTATGGCTCCTGTGTTTCGAAGTAAACCTAAAGTTAAATACATAAATTTATTGACTGAGTCATCTACTTCAGTAATTTACATGCGAAACTGTTCAGATAAATACCTGGCTCTCTTCCTAGACCTGGTCCAATAACTAGAGCATGCATTAGGTTTAACCACGGTTCGATCTTCTTCACAACATCATCACTGTCCAAAATGGGTAGAACTATAAGCTCGGGGCTGTAAGACTTTATGGCAACTGCCGCATCCATACAGCAAATGACATACACTATGTCAGCGCCCGTTTTCAAAGCAGATATGGCTGCGAAGTAAGGGGCTCCTGTATATTCTGCGGAACCACCTATGATTCCTATTCTACCACACTGACCTTTGTGCAAACTTGAATCTAACTTGGGGATGAATTCTTTTATTTTATTTACATACTCGATATGTAAGGCATTTTGCTCTCCTTGAGACTGTGGATTCATCATTGCGTGAAGTTTTCTAAAAGAGCAAGGAAAAAATTTTTTCAACGACGATACACTCAAGCTGTTACTAAACTTACTGATAATCCAAGTCATTCCACAATTACAAAACGCAGTTAGCAGATGGACACGTCGTGGCAATAGATAAATTCAAAAATTTGCGATGTTTTTTGCGTCACAAGCCACTCGAAATTTTTAATTGATATTTTACTGAAAATATTGATTGATCTGAGAGAAAATATCTGATTTTGAGTGATTTATTAATTAACAAAGTCGTATAGTTCATTGGTCTCGGTTTTGAAGGGTTGTACTTGTCATTGACGACCAAAAACTTATCGTTTGCTAGTGACTACAAATCAATAAATAGCCATCATGTCTGAGGATGAATTATTCACAACAAAAATGAAAAGGGCCACAAGAAAGGTTCATGCAGTGAGTGATGCCCTGGTCAATGCAAAGCTATTGTTTGGTAAATATACGTTTGTTCATCTTATAATACAGCAATATGTAAAAATAATTGTAGTTGCATACTGTCTGATGTTTTTCTTTGTTCCTTCACAATTGTAAAACTCTGTAGCTGACTTTGTTTTCCAAATCTCAAAGAATGAAAAAAATCCATCAAATGTATAATGATGGTAACTTTGCATTAAGTAACTCACAATCAAGTTAAAAATTGATTCTGTTTATGCTTAATTATGTTAATATTATTAATTTACTTAAAAATAATCATGGAATGAAGTACATCTAAATAATTTAACTTAAGTAAACAAGCATTTAGGCCAGCAGACATTTATTGTTATGTTCGTAATGTTGAGTTTTAATACCATTTTTCAACTCTGTACAACATAACAGGATGCAGGAGGAGATTCACTCTTATATCACTAGTCAGGTTTTTTGATCACTCAACTGCAGGCCTCTCAGCCATATCATCATGTTAAAACCAAAATAAATTTTGTTTCAGCTCTTAACAGCAACAGTGTGTGGGTGGAAGGTCTTTTAATATTTTATGAGATCTTCAAATTCTTGGAATATGCAATGGAAGCAAAGAAAGATGAAACACTGGGAAATTGTACATAAAAAAACTACTACGAACTGCTGCATTTGAAAATGATTTACAATTTTACCTTGGTGATGACTGGAAAAATGATTATGAAATAAGACCCAGTGTCAGGGAATACTTACATCATTTGAAGGGTTTGTTTGAAAGGGATTCTGATTTATTAATGGCTTATGTCTATCATCTCTACATGGG
Source organism: Columbicola columbae (assembly GCA_016920875.1). NCBI lineage: Eukaryota > Metazoa > Arthropoda > Insecta > Psocodea > Philopteridae > Columbicola > Columbicola columbae. The sequence goes on along the minus strand of JADMLL010000003.1, from coordinate 16,423,676 downwards.
TTTGTTGTCTGGAGGTCAAATTTTGCGCAAGAAAAGGGAATTGGAAATGAAAGTGACAGGATTGCGAAAGGATAGGGGTGAAACTGTTACTCTCTTTGGAGGTGAAACAATCTACAACTTGAAAGTTCAATTGAAGAACAAAATGAATGAAATTGCAGAAACTTTAGATGAGGTGAAAAAGGAAGCTCTCCTTGAGGAAAGTCTCAAAGTTTTCGAACTTAATAATTTGATCATCAAGAGTGTCCAAGGTGTTGAAAAAATCGCTTTCAGAAATGCTTGCATATTTATTGGATGCTTCATTTTGATTTTCTGCATAGTTGCTCATTATGTCAGTGTGATTTTGGATTCAAATGGAAAGAGGCTGTTCTAAACAGATTGGAATAAATGTCTGTACAGTAGGTAAAACTTAACAAACCCAAAAATAGTTCTTATATTGTCAAGGCCACTGCTAGTTGTCATCAATTGTCAAAAACCAAAGACACTTAGCCTAGTTTAGAGAAAATTTTTGCATAATTCTCAATAAAGATAGCAGAAATACATGATAAACATTCTTGTCTTTATTTTTAATGATAACTTTGTACATTAATATCATTTTAAAATTTTCTCCAACAAATTTTAGTATTTTTGAGAGATGTTATTTATTTATTTATTAATAACCTGAATTTTTTTAACTAGTTTTTGATCATAGTGTTAGTGACAAAACTGATGGTATGGATCTCATTTTGAAGGATTTCGAAGGAGTGGGAGGTCAAATAAAACAAAATAAGCCAAAACAAATTGTTTAGTTTTGTTGTCAACAATGATAAAGAAGGAAAACAACAAAGGTGATAGCGCTCTTGTTTATCAGCAATGCTTTCAAAGTAATTAGCGGCAGGACCGGAAAGAGGATGCTGAAAAACTAGAGATGGAACTGTAGCTATCCCTTACCCTGTACCAGACAAATTTTTTTTTATTTTCAAATATCCTCCTGTTATTAACTTTAGTGTACAATTCATAGGTGTAAGATAATTTTCATTAGTCCTAACCGTGAGTCAGTATCAAACCAGTTATATAGTTCAACTTAGATTAGTGAACAAGTTTAAAAAATAATAGTGAATATCATGTGACAAGTTAGTCTTTCTAGTCATTGATTAGATTTAATTGTTTAGACTGTTGTGGCCAATTATTTGATTAGTTTCTAAGGGAAGAGCAGTTACAAGAAAAATTATTTTCATTTGTTTAAGGCTGAATTTTAACATTTCTATGACTTCCTCCTTAGACTTAATGGGCTTATTCAAAATGAAATATTTATTTTTTTATTTTCTAAAAACAAATTTTGGTCAAACAGCTTATTAGATGAAACTTATTGTTATGTTCCAAGAATCTTTTTATGTTTTACATTATCAACATATATAAATGTTATATGAATAGATGTATGTCTAATAGTACAAAAATATATATTATATTTAAATATATAAACTTGGGTTTATTTTCTTGTGTCTGTACTACTACTTTCCTCTTCCCTTCCTCCTCTCTGCCCTGTTTTCTTCCTCCTTTTCTATCTCTTCTTATCATTGTCTTTAGGCCTCTTCTATATTCCCTCTTCTTTTTTCTTTCTCTCCTATATCTTAGTTCACACTGTACCTTCAGTCACATCTGTTTATCCAATTCCTGGGGCTAAAACTCTGGTCTGATCCCTAGTTATTCACCTCTTTAGAGCCAGACCAACTACTTAAAATCTTGCTTAGAGACAGATGGCAGATGGGAAAAAATCTTTTCTTATTCCTTAATTTATTATCTGCCGTTTGAGTTTGATTATTTTTTACTTGATTATTTAAGTGTGTAATCTTTGATGATCTTATAAACTTTTGAACTCAAGCTGTTGGTTTATCTAGTTGTCTTATTAGATAATCATTCTATAATCTTCATTTTAATAGTATTCTTACAACTCAATGGATCCCCTTGCTACAATCCTGTCAATAACTAGAGTTGACCCCTATGGCAGGCTACATTATTTCCATGCCTTCATTTTGTTCCAGGCTTACGTTCACAGAGTCTGTACAAGTTTTTATAAATACTCATTTCTCTACAAATTATAAGAGTCAAAGAAAAGACGTCTCAAAATACAAATCAAAGAAATGATATACTAACACAAACGGTTTGTTTTCTTGGTCGATTATAATATTTGGCCTAACGGAAAGCTCTGTCCGTTTTTAGAAAAGTAGAAAAGAATAAATATACTATAACTTAAATAATCGTTATGGAATAATGTAATATTGTCATTGTTATTTAATGCTGTCTTTGTGTCGGCAATGTCCGATTTTGTCAAAAAAGGGGTCTCGCTCTAACATGATCTTGACAGTATCGCCGTCGATTAAATACGGCCGCCCAGAGTGGGGCTCATCAGTAAGATTAAAATTATATAGTTGAAATTTCTCGAGCCATTTTCTACAAGTTTTATCAGAAACTGTACCTTCATCCAACACCTTAGACATATTGCGGACCAGAAAACCGTCAAATGAATATAAGCAAACGTGTTCAAACTTGATGTACAGTATCGGAAAGAACTTTCCGGTAGACCTAATATTTGATAGATTCCTTTGGTAAGAAAGAAGGAAGAAAGAAAATGCTTTAGAAAATATTAAACTATTAGAAGTGAGAGGTAAAAGAAAAAGAAAATGGCGGAATAGTAAAATAAGCTACTACGATCAAGCTAAAAATTATTTACAGATTGTTTGAGGATCGCAGTAGGATCCAAGCGGAATCTCGGACATGGCACGAAAAACCATTACTATATAGGTCGTTCACGTCATCGTGGGTCTGTTTGTTTTCTTGCTGTTGATTTGAATGTGTCTTGAACTTGAACTCACCCAGACTTTTTGTTCACTTAGAAGCATATTAATGAGACCTACCGCAAAAGTTTACAAAATAGAACGAACACTACTTTCCATTACTGTTTAGCTGACATATTTTTATCATCAAAACTTACAGTCAAAACATTTCACATTATACAGTCGCCTGACCACACCACACGACACTCCCGAGATTCTAATCTAAAGAAATCTGAGTTTTATTTTGGGGAAACCTCGATCTTGACCATGAACAAAGTGATAAGACTGAGAATAATATTTATACAGATCAAGCCCGAGCTTTGAGTTTATATAAAACTTCGTCATGTTCCAAATTTGGGATTTTAATTTGAATTAAATTTTTAAAAACTTTTTCTCAAAAATGATTTTTTACTTTGATTCTTCCGCATGACTTCCTACCAAGCTCTGATAGAATCTAACTGAAACTAGTCATTTAAAATCCTTACACTTTTGACAGTGCGAGTATTTAACGGTTGTTCAGATCAAAAATTACAAGAAATTCTCTTAAAGTGACGGATGCTAATAATTATCATTTTCACCCCCTTCATTAATAGAACACTTCAAAAACTATATTTTTAGTCATTGTAATTTAATACATAATTAAGAGATTCAGGTAATGCCTAAATAATAATTCTTTAAGCGAGAAATGTCAAGACATGATCCCCCCGTAATTTTAATGTTTGAGGTTCTATTGTTTAAAAAAAAATCTAATCTTAGTTAAAGTAATGCCAAATTTTGTTCATGCGAAATGACTGTGTATCTTGCGAAAGATAAGGAAAATTATGATATATATACCTGGCAAAAGCTTCAAGGGAATACATAGTATTTTGGGTAAGTTTAGAAGAAACACAAACAAAAATGATGAGAATAGTATTGTTCGCTTTCGTCTGCGTGGCCTTTGCTCAGGTATTTCAAACAAAAAATTTTTTTTTAAAGAGGTGGTGGTACAGATGGATGGACGGAATAGCCAGGTTCTAAATTTTCTGTTCGTAATTTTTATCAGGTCCGTGGAACTCAGTTAGAAGATGAAATCGAAGCAGCCATTGGTAAATTCGATGTCATCGCAAACTCGACTGCAGGAGTTGCTCAAAATACCAGGGATAGATTCGACAACTACTCAAGCTTACTCGACTCAAGGACCCTGGAATATGTCCAAAATCAGACTCAATTCCGGCAAGCAGCTAACATTGCCGTGAGTTTGCAACAAATGGTCCTTTTTCAAGCACCTGATTCAAAGATGGTTTTGTTAGCTCACATGAATTTATTATAATTTTCAGACTAAAAACGTGTCCAGGGAGTTTAAATGGCAAGCAAAACAAGCCAACCTTCCTAAAGAGGTTTTCTTATGCATTTCCCAAGAGGCGACCACTACTGTTTTGTCAATCTCGGCTCTTTCTACCAAATTCCAAACTGATATGCAACGATTGCAGGCAACGAAACTTGCTATCCTCGATCAGCAAGGAGTAGAAATAGATCAAATCGAAGATGCTCTTCCAGGTAAGCAAAGTCTACCTGTAAACAGAAGAATGTTGGTTCCTTTCGGGGGTCCACTTTGGATGTTTGTGGGTTTGATTCCAATCACGAACTGATATCAAACAACTTTACATGTACAGGAAAACTACTGTCCGTCCATCTAAGACGAAGTGTGCTTCATAAAAAAAGTTATTTTGTGTATAAAATAGTTTTACATGTCGTTATCAGGTACAATGCCCGTTTTAATTTAATTCAGATACAATTACTAATTGTTTTCTTTAAATTCCCTTGGTAACTACCCACTTGTCTGTCTAGCTTGTAGGTATACATCCTCCTCCCGTATCCTGTTATGCCCCCAAAAAAGGGTAAAAACGGGATTAAAATTCAACTAAAACTATAATTATAACTCCTACAGCTTTTTGGGTGTGTTTTTGAGTGTTTGAGTCTTGGTACTTGAAGGACTCATAAACATCTTTTAATAGAAAAGATCCGAACACCAAGACACTCAAATTCAGGCTAAAGGCAATGTTCACCGCGTAAAAAAAAGTCATAGTCCGATCACAGATTTTTCACCGAAACACAGTAAAAGACACCAAAATCAAACATTTTGCCAGCATACAGCTGTTGGGAAATTTATCGATTTAAATTTTCCTTTTCAGGACGTTACGAACAAGGTGTTGGTGACCTCAGGAGATCTGCAACCGTTTCAAGCGTTCGTCAAACCCTTCAGAGACTCCAGAGAGAATACACTCACACAGAATCTGAATTGAAAAGAATCGGCGACAGAATGGCCACCAATAACTCCAACTTCGAAAGAGATGCTAAAATCATGACGGCTAACACCAACAATGCCATCACTTTGGCCAAGAATCTTGGAGTGAGAAACATGAGAGAATGTATGCCCAAGTTGGCTTAGATTTCTTCACAACAAATCCGTTCTCCATTTTTTAAAATGTGAAGTTTAATTATAAATAAAACAAAACTGAAATTAATGAAGTAATTTTTTGTCCTTCTATCACCTCTTTTAGAGAAGCTGAGATCTTGTTAAACCGAAAGTTTCTCACTGGGGGTTTCAAAGGAGATTTCAAAAATTTTTAGTGTTTGGCTTGATTGAGTGTTAGAAAGTAAATCCCTTCAAATTTCTTGATAATCGAAACTCATAATAAATAATTTTGTCATTTTGAGCAATCGGCGCTGATTCACAATCAAATAAATTTCCTTCACATTCATTTCTACATTCTTAACATCCGAAAAAGACTCCGTAGTCAACCGTAGTCAGTCCGCAGTTACCACTGACGACGACAGCATCTTTTACTTTATTGCATGAGGTTTGAAATGTAGTGGTCAATTACCTGACCATAGAAGTTATAGTCGCGAATTCAAATCGTCCTCCCTTATCCTGTTATACTCAAAAAGGATGAAAAACGAGGTCAATACTCTACTATGACAACAACTTTTACGCTGCCCAAACATTTAGTAGTTTTTAATCGGCAATTTAATTCGTTTTGTGCGTATTGATTTTACAGTGCTAAATTTACCGGTTCAAATCACGTGACTCGTAAAAATTATAAAATTGTATAAGTGTATATGGTTTTGTTATTTTTGTTTTACCCTAAAAAATTATCACCAACGGAACTTTCCTTAAGGGAGATCGCTTAAATCAAAACTGAAGTACCTATGTTGAAATCAAGAATGGGAGAATAAAGTGCAGTGGCATAGATAAAAAATTAACCAACACACAGGCAAGAACTATCGAAACAATGCTGCTTTCGTTTATGAACGATATTACAATAAAGTTGGGAAAATTTTATAGAAGAATATGAAAGCATTATCTAAACATCGATTTGAATACTTTGGTGACTTTGTTTTGGTTTTCAGTGATAAAGAGGACTCAAGGTTCATACATTCAAGGTTATTTTTATTGATATGGAGCAAGAATCAGAGAAAATAATGGACATACGGATGCTTCAACTTATTGCTTTATAAAATTAGAGGATCTGATAGCAGCATGTCAACGTGGAGGACGACATTCCTCCAAAATTGCTGAGACTAGGGCCAGGAACTTCAACATTATCACGGAGGGCATCTTTCAATCGCAAGATGTTTGGTATATTCTGTATGACAACAGACATTAAATTTAACAATAAATGCCAGAGACAAAATCAACAAAAAAAGTGGCTAACAAAAACAATAAAGCAACCTACTAGCCCGCCTAACTCAGTTAAAAGACGATCACAGCCAAGAAACTAAAAAAAAGTTATATTTGAAAGAAGAACCTCTGAGCTTATAGAAGTCTGCAGCGGAAAATGAAAGGAATCGGAGAAAACACTTTAATGACATGACTGTTATTGCTAAGAGTTAGAATGGCCGAACTCTTTCAAAAGTCTTTTGGTAGCTGCATATGACAACCGGTCGTTGTTCCAAGTCTTAAATCTTTAATTAGATGTTATCTTATGTATTTATTGAAAAGATTATTTTGTTGCTGATTGGAGTTTGATAGATTATAACAGTTCACCTGCAAGGCTAACATGATCCTCACAATCGAGCTCATTTCTAGTTGGAAATGATCCACCTTTCGAAATTCTCACAACAAAAGACAAATGTTTCACAACGCGTAAAAAAATACCAAGCTATAGCTGAAATCTTACACAAAATAGAAATTGAATTTTTTTTTATTTTCAAACTGTGTGTAGTGGAAACACTTTAATGCCTATAAAAGAAGGGAAATGCCAAGTACTGTATGTATGTAGTTTATTTTATTTTATGTTAACACTATGCATGTCTAATCTAGATTTTTTAGTGGGAGATATTATCGCTTACCGCCACCGGTGTTTCGAAGTTCTTCTGACTGATTTCCTCAATCCTGTCCCTGACCTTATTTAAGAAGCTGCTTTAATTTTTACAAAAAATAATGCTGACGAAGAAAGAAGTTCAAATGTTGCAACGGACCCTTAACTAAATGCGTAAGTTGTTGTGAAGGGATTTATTGGGAGCGAAAATGGAGCAAAAAGTGGCCCAAGAATGAACAACACGCGGCTCACCAAGCGTTTCTAAAATGGAATTTATTTTATCAATTTTCTTCCATCAATATATTGTTATAAAAATAATTATATTAAAATGCATACTAAACCAAAACAACTTTTTGTGACGAGTTACTCACTTGTCAGCGACTTGTTCAAACATGGAATACGAACGTGAAGCGTCTCTCCTTGTTTGTCTTTGCTGCTGTCACACAATCAGACAGACTGGTAAGCTGTTAACTAGCAATTTCAGTTTCTTGAAAGGCTTGAGTGCAATATTATTGTCAAAAAGACAGAGATTTTTTTATTCAAAAATAAGTTTTCCTACAAATTTGTGCGACCCGCCAAAAAAATTTAAAATTTAAATTGACCCGTTGATTAACAAGGTTCCCTCTGATGTATATTATAATTTTACAAAGATCTCGAACTCGTGGGTCGAGATTCTAGTTCAAAGACGAACCCATCGAAACAAATCAAAAAATAGACACCGAGACAAGCACGGGGAATGAAAGCAACTTATAATAATTAAATACATAAAATGAATTATTTAATAAATTATATTATTGAAATTCGTTGACTCGGCCGATCACTTTCGGAGACATGCGGTCACTTTCGTCTTTCCATCATTGACGGATTTTCTAAATGATTTATCGACGTTGTAAACAAAGCCAACATACTCGTTGAAAAATACAAATTTCAGTTCCTCGAATTTCTTTTCGATTTGTTCGAGAACCGCGTTTAAGTTTTCTATTTTCTTCGAAGCTTCGCCCAGAACTTTCTTAAGCTCATCTTCCGTTTTACATTCTAGCAACAGTTGTTCATATTCGGAATACGTATCTATATAATAGAAAATGTTTACTAGAGGTTAGAACTACTGCATATTGGTGTTAGAATGAAAAGTATTGGTCACCGTCAGCAGTGTTTTTTGAGAAAAAGGTTTGAGAAAAAGGAAATTCCGATTCTACTGTCTTGGTGTTTTCTTTTAGTCTTGATGATTTTATAAAATAATGTCTTGCGGACAGGAAAGTTTTGTCAAAAAATTTATTTTCCAACCATCCCGTATATTGGTATATGTATATTCTAAAAAGTCAAACTTACTGTTTAGAAAAATGTAGAATCCTGGGATGAGTACATTATAAGCTTTGACGGAAGCAACGCCTTTGTCTTTGATTCGATCAGATTCTTCATTGATTTTAGAAAATGTTGCAGTCAATGCATTCAGGTATTCACTACCAGCAGCTGAGATGCATGGATAGAAAGAAAACTGTTTGTCCTTAGACAATGCCTTTAAGGTAGTTTGGATGATGGTGTTGTTGAGCTACGAAACGGAAAAACCGTAGAAGACGTTTAGATTAGACGCTTCAGAAATTCCGATTTGCATTTTAAACATTAGAAGTCATAGCGACAGCGTAAAATGACTTAAATACAGACTAAAGCAAGGAAGCAGAAACACTGTATGACCAAAACACACCAGCTTAAGTGGTGGTAGATTGTAGTTCTTTTGAACGGCATTGCAAGACTTAGGGGCAAGGGAAGGAATAAAGGAAACAAAAAGAGTGAGGGAGAAACAGAAAGCAAAAGAAAGAAAGAGATAAAAAGATAGGTAGACAGTTCCCAAAAAAACATTTCAAAGTAGAAAACAGAATGAATTGGAAAGAAAAGACAAAGAAATGATCCATTGACAAGAAAGTCAAGGCTAAGAGCACAATGGCAGCACATCAATTCACTATTCCATACACTTACAACTTTAGTTTGGATGCAGTATTGGTCAGACAGACACGTCAGCTTTCCTTCCACTATTTCATTATGTCGTTCTCGGACAGTGTTTATGCTGTCAACGATTGACGACACATTTCTGGATGCATCATTTGTCATTTGCCTGAGTTTAGACAAGCTTTCGTTGATATCGAGACCATTTCCCTGAAAGAGGCAAATTTCAAAAGGTTGAATCTCACAGACACCTGGATCAGCTATCAACTACAAATCAAAAAATAGGTTGAAATTTAAAATCCCAGATAACAGTGATTGTTTCAATGTTGTTCGACCTAGAAAGTAACTGTTATCAGGGGCTAATAAAAGGATCGGACGGAACTCGTTTCTCACAGTTAACAAAATTTGTAAAAAAGTCAGGAAGCTTACCTGGACGAGGAAAAGGGCAAAAACCGACACAAAAATAAAATTATTAATCATGATTGTAAGGAACGACCTTCATTGACGAATTTATCAAAAAGACTGAGTCGTTTAGTAACAGATTTTTTTATTTTATCTGATTTTAATTACTAGAACTGTGATTTCGCCGACTATTATCAATCAGAGATTTGATTAGACTAACAAAACAAGCAAGATTATAAAAACAAAGATGAAAAGGAGGTGAGGTTTACGCGAATCTAATTTGTATTTTCCCTATTACGCCGCTGGAGTCAAATTTTTATTTGGATAAGAAAGACAATTCTGTTATATCGCTGACACTTCGCGTTTTGCCTTCTTTTACGGCTAAAGGCATCCTCAACAGAAGAAAATTCAATCTTAAGCTTAAGAATTTATTTAGAAATAAAACTCTTCGAAAGAGCGTGCAATATTTATGAAACGAATACTGCTAAAAAGTGTGCAGTATTTATGAAATGAATCACCCAACAAAATGAAAGCCTTTAGTTGAAGAAAAGAAGGTAAACGCGAAACAACTGCAGGGGGTAAACAAAAATTTTCCAAAAATTTGAATCCAAAAGTGTGACATCACCAAGAAAAAAACTTTGAGGGTTTAAGAAACTCATAAGACGCTATGGGTTCACAGATATCTTTTATTGTCTTTATTATATCATATATTATTATCTTATTATTATATATATTTTGTTTGTTACTATTTTATCCGATATTAATTATCTTCACAGATAATTAAATATTTTATGCAAAATAAAGATAAGAGAGAAATGACGTCAAAAGCCACTTGCTGAAATTACAAGTGCCTAATTGAAATGATAAATTATCCGAAAGAGGCTACTAACACTTGAAAGAAAAGTATTAAGAAATATCTTTGAAAGAAAACTAATTGCACCTGGTGCATACGAAACGAGACAAACTAAGCGAGAACTAAATGCGGGATTCACGCGCCCAAACGTACTAAGCTCAAACAGAGGCAGGGAAATAACACTTGAAAATGCAGTGCTTAGCTGCTTACATCTAAAGAGACTGACAAAAGCAGTGGACTTCGTACAATAAAGCCCGAACTACTTTTATGTTCTTTTCCTGTGATCGAAGACAAAACGAGAAACAAAAATATAAGTATAAACTAACACACATACGAAGTCCTCTTCCCTGGGCATGAGAACTTCGCATTCGCAGCCTATTTCTCGTGACAGTTACTGATAGGTGCCTCGACTGCAACCAAAACTGTAGACACGATGTTGATCATGTTTTTTGACCGTATAGCCTGATAGAATCTAAGAATTCAACATAGAATTGATAGAACCTTTTCAAACATTTGTCACAGAGATAGGCATAGCTTAACCAGCTTTACAAATTTTGTCAAGTGGATCATGGCACTCAAACACAATCACTGGTCTGTAGTCTATACAATTTGTGTCCGTTGACTAAATTCATGAATCTTCTACAATGAATATACTGTTCTTGTTATATGTTATGTTAGAATGTTTCATTTTATTGTCAACCCAAAACGAATGCGAATACTATTATCTTATAAATGATTGTATGTAATATGTAGGCTTATTGACAATGTTCTAAAATAGGCATCATATGGTATTCAGTATATATCTAAAAATGTTCATATAATTTTGTTTAAAAAAAGATAAAGGAAACATAAATGGAACCGAATCCAGTGGCAGAACACTATTGTGAACAAGGCGAGGGACCATTGATTCACTAAAATGATTAATAATAATGATAATATATTTTAATGCATCATTTTGCCTAAAGGTGTTTATGGTATTATACCTACCTCACAAAAGACAACCTTGAATTTTACAAATTCCAGTTCCATATTCAAATAAAAAATAAAACCAAGCAGCATTCTCAAAGGGAGGAAGAAACAAACCTCCTTGGGCAGTTTGTTTTGAAAGGCAAAGACGAGTGAAAAGAAAAGCAGTGACTAAAGTTAAGCATGCAGTAGCATTTAAGTGACCAAAACGCAATAGAAAATATATATATGTACACTTTATAAACCCAGTTTTTATTGCTATACATTCTCCTTGATTATATTTTTATACTATATTTTCCATTTATAAATATATTTTTCAAATTAGGGTATAATTTTTGGGGCTGGAACAAATTAATAGAATTTCAATTAATTCCAATGGAGAAAATTGGTTAGAGATACGAGCAAGATTACGGAATTAAACTCGAGGTATCACTGTACTTCCAAAATTTTTAAATGAGAACAACCTCCTTACAATAAACAAATATTCCTTGTATGACTCAAAAGATGAAAAAGAAAAACACAATAAATAACAAAAGACGTTAAAATATATTATTATAATCTCGATGCGTTAAAAAAGTTTTAAAAACAAAAAAAAATTTCTACAGTTTCGAATGACAAAAATGTGGATGATTGATGACAATTATAATTACAATGAGAATTAGAATCATTTATAATAAAAAAATAATATATATCCAATAACCTAAACATTTCAAAATGAGGCCAAAAAAAAACAGTTCTTCCCAATACCAACGGACGTTCGGGCGCACGGACAGAACAAAAAAAAAATCAAAGTCAAACTTAAAATTGAAAAAAAAAACGAAAACAAAAAATCCGGAGCTACTCGTCTCCATTTGTTTTGGGCAGTTTTCTCATAATCTTCCCGGATGTGATGAGACGACCGAAACCTTCCTGATGAGCGAACGCGTATCCGGAACGAATCGAACGCCTCGTTCGGCGCACAGAAGGAGTCCTGAGAACATCTTGTGACGATCGAGATCTGATAAAAGTAAAAAACAAAATTGATAAACTGATCGACTCGTCTTTTGCCTGATATTTCCTTCCGTCACCGGTAACGTACCTGAATTTAAGGGCTGCCAGTCTCTGCTTTAGTCTGACCCGGTCGCTGAGACTCGGCTTCACGTCGGCCAGATAAAACCTGACTGCAAGGACGGGAATGGTGAGTATGGTCACCGTTATTACTGTCGTGTACCAGAACATAGCTTCGTTCATGGCCATCGTGAGCGTTCCCACGTAGGCTCCTTGAATCGTGTAGTTGTACGAGTAATCCAGGATGAAATAAAACAGCAGCGAACCCCAAATCGTTATGTGGTTGAATACAGTCCAGTAAGACGTATCCAAGGCGATCTGAATGAGGAGAAGACAAACGGGAAATGAGGTTACTCATGAAATATGTTCCTCAATCCCACTTCGGATTTTTCTCTTTCACTCACCTGGGCCGTAACGACGATCACCAAAATCGTTGAAACGACGGTACCCAGAAGCATGTGATCGGATAATATGTAACCTTTTGGTGACGTTCCATCTTTATATGTGCCTACGAATCAAAAAAGGCAGTTTAAGACACTCATTCCCACCTTTAAGCCCAGATAGGCAAGAACACCGGTCAACGCCGGTTCAAGAATGAGAATTCTTATTCAAAGTGCTACTTACCGTAAGGTATTAAAAATATCACGCAAGAAGTAAAAAATCCATGAAGAGCACTTTTTATAAACTCGGCTTTATTGAAGAGCAAATTCCGCTGGCCCGCCACGTACAGCTTCGGATAGTTCAAAGAGTTGAGATCACTGACGTCCTGGTCGAATATTCCCAAGGCAAGGACAGGCATCGACGTATAAAACAAATTATATACAGCTATGAACATGGGATCGAATACTGTCTGTAAATGACAAAAGAACAAAACAAAGGATTAGAAATAAATTTGGCGTGGCGGTGACCAATATACAGTTCACAAGACGTTCACAGCACTCTTACTTGGGCACTGAATCCACAGAAGAAAGCGAACCAAAAGTGACAAAGAGTAAAAGCGAAATTCTTGTAAAAAAAATATCTAAGGAATTTGCACATCCTATAGTAAGACCACCTTCCGTGAACTAGTAGAAGACGCTCTAGAAATCTAAATTGTGCAATCGAATAATCTGCGGCTAAGACGGCTTGCATTCCTTCTTGACCGCTGATCCCGACGCCGATATGGGCGGCTAAAAGAACAAAACATACATCAACCAAACTGAAGCTCTCAAAAGCTTTCAAAAGCCTCAAAAACCAAAAGAATCAAACCTTTTATCATGGACACGTCGTTGGCCCCATCTCCGATGGCTAAAGTCACCGCCCTCTTGTTCTTCTTTATCATTTCGACGACCTTCGCCTTCTGCAAAGGAGTCACCCTGCAGCAAATCACCGACCGACAACTGCTCGACACTTCGAGAAAAAGCTGCTCCAACTGAGGATGTAACGCGTGGACGAGAGAATGTCCGTTTACGACGATTGCAAACGCCATTGGAGAATCAGGCTCTTCTATTCTGCAACCGTTCGGATAGTCCAACTCAGAACTAGAAATAAAGAAAAAGCGAACAAAACATTAACGAAGAGTCATTTAGATTCTTTATATATCACGCCTTCCCACTTTTCTATGTTTATTTCCTGGACTAAAAACTTCTGTCTATCCTTACCCCCTCCCCCAACTCACTTTTGAATTCATTCACGAGCGAGATAGTTCAAACATATTTTAACCTACCAAACAACAAAAAAACCATCACCACCATCACCATAGTTCCTTCTCTACAACAAATGCAAAACATTCAAACATTATGAAGGCAAAGAGTTGATCCCTTACACCTTCCTGCCTCACAAAGTTGACATAAAACACCAGACCTACCAGACAGCCAATTGACCATCGTAATATTTGCATGTTTAGTATTTTATGGGATTAGTATAGTTATAGTTATAAATATAGTTGAGTTTTAATCCCGTTTTTTCACCCTTTTTTGGGGTATAACAGGATACGGAAGGAGGATTTGAACTCGCGACTATAACTTCTTAGTCTAGCACTTAATCACTACACCACAGACCTCCCGTGTATGGTATTATTAAACCTGTATCAACACATCAAGGGCCTGCACAATCCATGTAGCATGTTTGGACCTAACCACTAAACATTTATTTTACACGAATCACTCTTCATAACCGATTCCAAGGCCGGTGGGTCAAATGCCTTTCTGTACCACACTTGACCTACCAGTAAGAAAAGGGGTCGTCACTATATTTTTGGTAACTATACGAATCCGCCTAAATCCACTCTTACTGATGCCTTCGATATCTGAATTTAACTAGTGAATTTAAAACTCTTCTTCTATAATAGCCATTCGACACCTTCAAGCAACCGCTAATGTCCAACCACCAAATAATTCTTTCAGATATTTATTCAAGAAACAGTTAAAACCATCATCCAAATAGTGTGATTAGTGTGGAAGAGTTAGTCTTTGGTGCGCAACACTATTTCCAAGACCAGGGTGAAGTTACAAAAGAACTGTGTGCTTCAAGTGGTTTATAAAACTCAAAAGATAAAAATAAGAAACGGAAAAGAGAAGAAGAACAAAAACTGAACACACACTGGATTAAGGACAAACGAAAATAATTCTCAAAAATAAAATAATAAAACCTGTCTATTATCTTCTTCCGTTGGTCCCACCTGAAAGTGACGACTGACACGTTTCGGTCATTCGTCGCGGTGTTCGAAGCTTTCCTAATGGCTTCCCGATGTTTCAACAGCTGTCTTTCCACATCTTCGTAAGTGTTAGCGTCCACGACGAATATATCGGACATGTCGTCCGTCAACAACTGACACGAATAACCGATGTTGATGGCAGTTTCTACAAAACAATGGATACAAAGAAGGTTAGATTGCGATTGTGACCTTGGAAAGGGCAATTCCTTGTCCAAACTGGTATTCTTCTCACCCTGTTTGTCTCCAGTTAGAACCCATAACTTCATATCGGCCATCGCCAACTTGGATATGGTTTGTGGTACGCCGTCCTGTAGTTTATCTTCGATAGCGGTCACGCCCAACAGAGTCATGTTCTTCTCTATTTCCTCGTAAATGGCGTCCAGTTTTTCGTCACGGTTTTCCATCGACATCGCGGCTTCCTGATGCCTTTGTTTCCAATTGTTGAAAAACATTTCGTCTAAATCGCGAACGGCAAGGCAAAGAGTTCGAAGACCTTCTCCAGCAAATTTCTACCAAAAAAAAAAGGAAAAATAAGCAATCACTACAACAATCCCTTCTCCTTACAACTGACATAAGACAGAAAATTCTTACATTTAAATGTTCCTGAGTTTTAGCGGCGATTTCGTTACTTCCAGGCTTGAGTCTCTCGTAAATGACACTGTCCGCTCCCTTACAGTATAATCTGCAAATGTAAAACGATTAGAACAATCAGAATAGCTGACTACTTTTCTCCCTTACCACCACTACCGATTAGGAAACTCCTCTCACCTGAGAGAATTATTCTTCCTTAATATTACTGACATTCTTTTTCTAACATTGTTAAAATCCAGAATACATAACAATTCATAAATTTCTTTCTTCCCCATCACTTCGATCGTGATGGAATTTGGAGTTCTTTCCTTGAAAACGAAACCGAAATTTCTCGCAGCTGACACCAAGGCCCCTTCGTCTGGCGACTGCGCTTGATATTCCAGTTTATCTAAAAATAAGCAAACAAACAAAAGGAAATAAATCATGTCATCTCATCACCCAACCCCACGAACCGTTTTTCTCTCTAGATACTCACCACCTTTTTGGTCGGCCATCACGGTGTGACAAAGAGCCAACAATCTAAAGAAATTATGGCAGTTCTGATCCTTGGCCAAGACGTCATCCAACAACTTTTTGTCGTAGAACTTGAACCCGGGTTCGTAGTCTTTGTTAAAGGAGAAATCTAACGGGGGCACGTTCTGCAAATAAGAGAAAACAGAAAAATTAGTTTCGAAGAAAGCATTTACACCTCCAACCGAGTCCCATCCCCCAAATAACAAAGCTATGATCCGACAAGTTCCAGAATTTTCTTCACTCTCCTCATCCCAACCACCCTCTGGTTGTATTTTGCTTACAAAAATACCTACGAGATACGGTTTGGGAACTTTCAACAGGGGTTTCACTATTAAACTGGGATCCAATTCATTCTTGATGTAAAAAAGATTTTCAGCACTGTTAAGCGGTCTTATGCAACAGGGACTTTGAAAACCGCGTCTACAGGGTGGTGTACAGACCACCTGTTCCTGAAGAAGGAAAAGAAACAAACACGGACACTAGTATTTGAAAAGGACTCTCAAGGGTCATTAATATCCACCAGTTTGACTAAATGCAGCTTTTCGACTCTCTTGGCACCCTTATAAATTACACCCTCAAGAATTTCAGCAATAAAACATGACCAACTTACAAATGTAAATAACTTTGACAAATAATTTCAATACTCAAAATGAAAGAGAAAGTACATATACCCCTTATTTATACTTATACGAGGTACTTTACTTCTATAAGTATACAGGGTGGATCATTTTAACCTCCCCAGTCGAATTCCTCGGAAACTATAGCAGTTAGCGAAAATTTTTTACATAAAATTGCTGGGTTGCAAGCGGGAAAGATTGTAATGACCTAGAGTTTGACCTTGAATGATGTGTTCAAGGTCCAATCAAGGTCAATTTTGGTTCTTTAAATGGCCACCACTATTTTTGATTGCAGATCCGGAAAGAGCAGACAATTCTACGTTCAGATGATGTAGCATAGTCGTAGTCTGGCTGACCCTCAAGGTCGTATGGAGGTCAGCTCCATTTTCCTTTTCTTAATCTTCCCACCCGAATGACAAACACCAAACAAAACAAAATAAACAAGTAACAACCTCAGACACATCGACGTATTCTCCCGTCTTTTCGTCTATGACGTCCCCGTAGCAAACTCCTGCTATTGAACATTTATTGAATGTCATTATATTCTGTAAAAATAAATAAATAAATTAAAGATTAACTTCGATTATTCAAACATTAAACAAAAGAAAAACTTTAAAGAGAAAATCGAAGATTCAAAATGGCACACACCGCCTTATTCGAACGAACGCACTCCAAAACGCTACTGATGGTTGGCCCATCCGCCATTTTATTACTTTCAACTTACCTGGGTTAGAGTACCAGTCTTATCGGAAAAAATGTATTCTATTTGACCTAATTCTTCATTTAGCGTTGTTGTTCTCGCTTTCGCATGGGTGTTTGTCTTTTCACAGCGCATTTTCTCGTCCCAATTTATCAAAAAACTTTGGGCGAAACGTATAACTTCCACGCTAAAAGAAAAAGAGAAAAAAATGAATTCTTCATCCGACTTTAACGTTTGGTTTTGAAAAACTAAAATCATCTGACATATTCTAAATTTGTTTAGAATTAATTGATTTTCATTGGAGGTGGGGGTTCATCTCCAAAAAAGTAGTCAGCAAGAAAGTCAAATCGAGTGTCTTCTCATTTACCTGGGTATGCAATCAAATCATCAAAGCAGCGCTCAACAACAAAAGAACATCGAATGGAAGCACCTAAGATGGTTAGGCCACGTTATTTGGGTGCCGGAATCGAGGTACCCCCCCCGAATCAGACTAAGAAAGGGACAAGACGATAGGGGAACCACGGCTGAAATGAAAGGAAAACGTCCAAACCCTTTTAGGGGAAAGGGAAGTCACCCTGAACAGCATCAGAGCCCGAGATTGCTTTCCAAATGCAAATTTTACAAAATAGAAACGTCTTAAAGTGATACAACACTGAACTTGTTGAATGATGAGTTAGTTAATAATATTATAGTATCTTTTCATGAAAGACAACTTTCGTGACAAAGACAACTCAGCCAAAAAAAGATGAGAAAAAGCAGTTTCGCCCCGGCATCTAACAACATTACTGACAAAAAATTAAAAAAGAATGAGCTTCAAAAACAAGAAGAGAATTCAGGAAACAAAAAATATGTTCAAAGGTAATCTTTTCTTCATTTTTCTCTCCTTTCACGATCACATCAGTCAACTTACCTCACGTAAAGCGAGATAGGCACAACGGTATTCAGAACAATTGCGTATGAAAAAAATACCAATAAAGCGATGATTGTGGCTCCGTACACCGGATCTTTTGGAACGAGCGAGTCCCAAGGTAAATACTCCTATAAAAGAGAACAAGAAAAACATTCAATCCATTCATTCAAACAGTCTGGATTGTGACAGGAAGCAATTATAGCAGGAACAGTTGGCTAAACCTCTAGAACAGGGGTCGGCAAGCTTTTTCGGAGGGCGAGCCATTTTCAAAAAAAAAATTTTTATGTGGGCCTCACTTTCAAATATAACTTAAATACTGCCTTTTTTATCATTACATGTATTTTTTAATGACATTCTATAATGACAATTATGTCATAGAACAAAATTTTTCCAATTCCTAAAAGAGAAAAAATACTATACTATATATTATACCGTTATAATATATACTATAATATACATTATGAATTATACTATTATATATACAAAAATATATTATAATGTAATATGGAAAGTTTGTGGTGTAGTGATTAATTGCCAGATTAAGATAGTCGCGAGTTTCATTCCTCTCCTATCCTGTTATACCAAAAAAGGGTGATAAAAGGGATTAAAACTCTACTATAATATATTATAATACCATATCATACAAGTTTTCTCTATTTCGTTCCCAGGCATAGGAGAAGTATAAAGATTTCAAAATCAAGGAAGGTCCGTAATATGTTTGTTTGTTTGTTAGTAACCTTTTAATGCCCTCGACGATATAAAGCAAAATATTACATTATTTCTATGGAAAAAAGGAAATACAATGCCAATTTCGATTTTTCCCAAAATTATATTGGCACTTTGATGGGCCACAGGTTACCGACCCCTACTCTAGAAGCACTGGAGAGGATTAGTGCTGGCATTAGTTCATATACGAACCTGAAAAAAACGTCCAACAATAGTTTCCCAAATTCCGCAGGCAACCATGCAGAACAGACAAACCGAAAGAAGAAAAAATACAATCTGAAACAATAAAATAAATAAATAAATTTCCTTGCGAAATTAAAACAAACCGGAATCAGACAACAAAACATGAGAACGTAACCCGTAGGATTAAGAAGAAACGAAAAATCGTAAAACGACGGTGAAGTAAAAAGGATCTCGAAAATTCTCTCTGATGAGTATAAAAATAAACAAAGGAACTCACCCCAATAATAATAAAATTTAACAATCTATCAATACTGGTGCGCTTGAACTTTGTTTTACCAGAGTTCTGCATTAATTTGGTGTCTTTGCCCGCAAAGATCACCACACCGTAGCACCACTGGGTGTTTCTTAGCACGCAACCGCGCAAAACGACTTTATCGTTATCCAAAGGATATCTGAAAAAAATTAATAAATAAATTAATAAAATAAATTATCCTTGTTCTAGTCTAGCTCACTCCAATGCTTCTTTCTCGTCTATCAAATCTAAAGACCAAGGTACCACTCACTTTTTACCATTCCACGACAAAGTTCCCTCAAACTTGTTCAGCAGGTTGTTCGGAGTCTCGCATATTATTTCCCCGTTAAAAGCACCAAGATCTGCGTCGTTCTGGCCCATTTCGGCCGTTTCGACGAGGCACTGACGACATTTTAAATTCGTTTCTCTGGAGAACAAAAAACATAACCAAAATCAAGTCTTATTTTGTTAAAACGAGCTCCAAAACCTTCCCGGCGAACCAATTCATTTCGACTCACCCATCAAGCTCTGCAGTTTCTATATAACAAAGACCGTTTGGCTCAGACGTTGACAACAGCAAAACGTCCGCCGCAACGAACTGATTGTTTTCCATTCGTATTACGTCACCGACCTGAACCTGAGCCCATTTCTCCTCCACTAGTTCTCCATTACGTAGAACTTTCGACCGACGCTTGTTCACCTGGGAATCGTTTCGATGTCTTTGCTGCAAAGTAGATAAACGTCAAAAACGATTCCATTAGTTTGTGACCACGCTCTAAGACTTTCAAAGAAAATGACAAAGTCAAACCGGAAAACTTCTCAAAATCTTCAATTTTATGTCCCCCACCCCATACCAAGCCGACCACGGAGTGTTGAGAAAAGAGAGAATGAAGTCTTAAGCCTTTTTTGAGTCTGAGAGACAAGGATGTACCGGACGAAGTTAAAGGGGAGGAAAAGATTAGGACAAAACTTTAAAAATTAAGTTTTTATAGGAGAAAGCTAAGCTAAGAGCTAAACAGACCCAAACAGACACCAAAATCAAGGTTTGGAAGAACGCCTCAGAACCGCTTCCTAGTCCTAGAACAGCTCTAGTGACCTCTCCTCCTTCTTCCATACTTCCCATACACCCCCGAAGAGTCGCCGACAGATACGTGTAAACTCGGTTAATGACCAAAGCAATAAGACATAAACAATCGTTTAATCGATTACACCAAGACGACGGAAAACCGTTCGAGTTAAATCACTGGTTAATGGGAACCATTTTGAAAATTAGCGACAACAAAAAGAAAAAAGAAATTTTGGCATCGACATCAGATCGATTGACGTGTGAAACAACTTGACTGTTCAGCTACGAGTAAAGTCGTGTTAATCTGAGGTTCGATCCACAATGAAAACTATCGATATTTATTGCTGTTGAAGGAAAAACTATTTCAACACATTGCTGACCGGCAATTTTCCACAGAAAATATGTCGTGCGACCGGCTATTATTGGAAGTGAAAGAACGAGTTAGCTCGCCACCGACCAATAATTGAATCCAAACGAGTCATCTTGTACTTGTCAATGAGCCTGTATGTGCTCTTATATTTTGCAAATTATTTTTAAAAAGTTTTATGGAACGACAGGCCTACTCGTTGCGTTCTTTTAACACACTGCTGACGGGTAACAAGTTAACCCGGCATCGTTTGAGAATCAAATGACGAATTAAGTTGTTACCGGTCAGCAATGTGTTAACATATCTCCATCACAATGATGAACATTCTAACCAACTGCCTTTTTTTAACGTGAGCGAATCAGCAACTGCAGACTTTGAGCAGCATTTCATTAATACCTTACTCGCAACATAAAATCATAACAAAAAAAAAACGCGTTTGATTACGGTCCTGTTTTATTCCGTTTCTAAAAAATGAACTTTTTAAGAAAGCGAGCATTATTTTTGAAACCGACTCTTTATAAGAGTGTGTAGTATTTATGAAACGAACTCCATATTAGTGTGAAGTATTGATGAAATGATCTCCACATTAAACTGTGCAGTATTTATGAAAATCAAATAGTTAGGCCATAACTTTCAGATGGGAAATAATGTCGAAAATGCAGCCTCTTTATACTTCACACTTTCATAGATATTGCACACTCTTATGAAAAATCGATTTCACAAATAATGCACGCTTTCAACACAGGTTGAAAAGGGTTAAACACAACCAACAAAAAGTCACGAAATCACAGAAAAATAAAAAATTAAGTCAGACGAACAATCTTGTAACCACGACTGAGAAAGGAAATGAAAAGCAGAGGGAAACTTCACATTCACTGTACCTGAAAATAAAAACCTTCCGCGTAAAAAAAAAAATCCGAATTCTACATCTCGATAAAAGAATTGTCTCTGAAACCCTTCATCCGACGCCTATGACGTTGATTGATTACTTAATTAGGAAAGAAAAATATTTTCACGACATCACACCAAACAGACAAACTTCCATTTTCTTTTTCATTTCATCCTTTTTCACACGTCCAAAACCGGATGAGTTTATAAAAACTAAATAAAACTGAAAATCGTGGCAATAAAAACACCCAAAAGATGTATCAGAAAGCAAATCCAAAAAAGGAGGGGGCAAAAGTCTTCACCAAAATCTCAAAAGAAAGCTACCCTTGGGTAAAGCACTCTCACTGATTAAATGAAAGCTTTTCACCTTTTCGCCTCTGCTCTCACTCCAGCCAAGGAATCACGTTTGAGCTCCAGGAAAACGAAAACCAATAGAAAGTTTTTCCTAAATAAATCCAAGAATAATGAGTGACGTCATATTTTAACAACAACAAAAACTTCTGAAAAACCGACAAGACGGGACAAAAAGAGCACAAAAATAAAATTTCCCCAGCGAAGAGAGAAAAAAAGAAGCTTGAACTGGTCGGAAAATTACATGTCAGCACCAGACGCAGACAAATCAGCAAAGGTCTCTGCTTTCTTTTCTTTCTTGATTCTGGAATCTTCTAAAGAAATCCTTCCACCCCCCATACCCTTTCCCTTTCTCCACTCTACAGCTTTCACCGTCGCCACCACCGC
Organism: Columbicola columbae; assembly: GCA_016920875.1. Taxonomy (NCBI): domain Eukaryota; kingdom Metazoa; phylum Arthropoda; class Insecta; order Psocodea; family Philopteridae; genus Columbicola; species Columbicola columbae. Next base: position 16,401,070 of record JADMLL010000003.1, on the reverse strand, counting down.
CGCCGCCATTGCCTTGGAGATAATTGGAATTCCAATTTCCCTTTGATCGCAACGTCTGCCACCCCCTACCCAGCCCTCCACCCAACCCAACACAACCATTTTCCATTTCCCTTTCTTTCAAAATGCTTTCGAGGACAGGGGGGTAAACTGAGTCCCTGACAAGGAAACATAGAGGAAAAAGAAAGAGGTCATAACACAGGCGTTCGCACAAAGACTCAAAAAAGTCAGTTATAGAGAGAGAGAGAGAGGTCCACAGGAAAAGCTCAGGGGTCAGGCGTATAAATTTCCAAATTAAATTAAAAACTTTTGTTTAAACTTGTTAATTAACTGTGTGATGGTTACTTATAACGAGAGAAAGTGAAGGAAAGTGTGGAGGAGGAGAGACAGAGAGGAGGAATGAACCATAGCTGAATTTTTAATGAAGAAACGCGAAAACTCTGCACAAAAAAACTGATTTTGGGCAAAGAAAACATAAAAGTTCTACCTTTCCATCCAAAGTAGCTCCCGGATGCTGAAAAAGCTCGCCTTCCGATTTACAACCCCGTCCGTTCCATTCATTTCGTTCCAAAACCTTTCTTCCCTTTTGAGAGTGAAACATTCATTCACTCCAACAAGCCTTGGAATCGCTTACCTCGACCTTTACCATTAGGCTTTTCCGTTATCGAACTTTGATGTCCTTCATTCCACCCCTCTCCTTTCCTCCCCGGTACAAGAAAATGAATATGCAGAAAAAGGCTGGACAACCTCCCATGCGCTCGGGGGTTGTCGAAAACAAAAAAATTATCTTATTGAACGTTTCCACTCCAATTCCCTCGGTTATCTAATAGATCTACAAGGTAGATAATGTGAATTTTCATTATCTCTTATTATCAATCGACTTTGTTTTGTTTTCATGCTCTTTCCTTTCCTAATTGTTTGGAATTTAAATCGGAAAATCTCAGTTTTCGTTTTCCTGTAGCCCTTTTTTTCCACCAAGAAATTTGAGTCAATCCACTCGAATTTCTATAGATGGGCTGTCTGTAAATAATTATTGATGAAACAAAATTCTTTCTTTGCACCTTCTATATCAAGAGACAAGGGAACGAACGGATTACAAACCAAATATTGTCCTTTCAGCTCAAAAAGCAGATCAAAGGAGAGTGGCTAAGTGAAAAACTTGATGAGATAGGGAGGAAATGGTTGTAGACAGGAAGTTTGTGAAAGAAAAACTCAAATTCCACCAGGGCCTCATAAAAAAGCCAAAACTGAAACAATAAGGAAATGTCGGCAGAGGTTTGGAAGTAGCTCGAACAAATTGAGAAGAAGAAATGTCAACAATATAAAGTTGGAACAGTCATTCAAAACTGCCGAACAAAATCCCTAAATGTCTAGTTTCAGGTTTGGTAAAACTTCGTTCAAGATATACCCCAAATAAAACCATAAACTATGTTATTCGCACATTCCCAAACTAAGACAAAAATTCTTTAAAACTTACAAAATCATCGTAGGCATCTTTGATAGCAGTCAGCGACAGTACGCCGATGAGAGGCACAGCAGTAGTGATGGGAGTTAGTGAAGAAATGGCTGGAATCACCTATCCGGAACAAAACAAAAACAAACAAAAAATTCAATCCATAGCTCAAAAGTATAATTTAAATAGCAAAAAACGTAAAAAATGCTTCGACCAAATCAAAATTCTCACCTGAAGGACAAGAAGGCAGAGGAAATAAAAGTTAGCTAGACGTTGAAACTGCTCGAACAAATTGAGAGGAAGAAATGTCAGCAGCGAATATTTTGATGTCTTAATGTAGTTATTCTAAAATTGGAAACAAAAACAAAAATTAAAAAAAAAGTTCAAACGGAGGAACAGTCACCTGAACAAGCGATAACGGGATGAACAATACTTACGGCGTAGCTGAACTGCGAGTTAAATTCGCGGTCGTTAGCGCGAATCCTCCGTTCAGTTTCTGGAAGAAAAAAAAGAAAACAGAATTAAAACGCTGCCAACATTTCAGAACACAACATATGGATATCTTGTACGAAACAAAACACATCGCGCTTTGTCTTCAAGTTCTTGTGACTCAACCAACCTTTCATCCCATTTATGAAATCACAGTCGTTTCCTACAACCGATTCTCTCCTCAACACACAAAAATATTTCCAGACACCGATTCCAGATTCCTTTCAAAAACCTCCTATAAAAAAATCCAAGTCTGACTCTTTTCAAAAGACCCCTAACCGACAGACGATTTTTCTCTTCTTCCATTAACAACCACAAACCTCGACCAAAACTCCTTTATCACCCACCCATCAAAAGCTTTCATGGTAATCAAACCAACAATTCCAAATTTCAGGACAGGCGCCATCAATCATAAGAAAATTTTTTTTCCTTTTCCTCAATTCTCTGTCGCCTTTTCAACATAACAGTTAATCAACGCTTTAATAGTTTTCCAATAACGACAACACCTTACTCTCTATGTCTCGAAGGCGAGGAAGAGAAGGGAAGAGAATGACAAAAAAACACATCAACCTTTGTCCTCCTATAACCGGAAATGAAACGAAAACGACAAAAAAGATATTATTCGCTCTTTTGAAAAGAACATTCCTTTTCTTTACATTAATCTCCTCGGGAAACCAAAATCAGGAAAATGAGAGGAAAGGAAAGAATAAGTTTCGTCCAACCAAATCGAAGAGCTTAATTCAAAACCTCAAAACGAACGACAACCCAAACAAAAAGACACGAAGGGAAAAGCAATAGTTAGAGTTGGTAATCTATTTCAATATTTGCGAAGTCCAAAAGGAAAACTTTTCGATTCAATGCGATTTAATAATTTGAGGGGATTTAAACCGTTTCAATAAGGTAAACCGAGAGAGAGATAAAAAGATTAGTTATTTTGACCGAAATTAAAGGAACAGAAAGGGAGATTGGAAAAAAGAAATGAAAGGAAAGGAAAAGAGAGAAAAGGGAAAAATAAAACAAAATCAAAATAGAGGGAAAGGAATAAGAAGACAGAAAGAAAAAAAGAAGAAAAAAAGAGAAATAAAACAGAGAGAGGAGATAGAAAGAGAAAAGTGGAAAAGACATAAAACGAAAGAAGGAGAAACCGAAGAAAATGTAAGAAAAAAGCGAGAAAGAAATAGTAAAGAAAATAGAGAAGGAAAGAGAGATAAGTAAAAACTAAAAAGAGATGTAAAGAAGGAGAGAGAGAGAAACATTAATCATTTTGACCAAAATTACACAAACGGAGACTGGAAAAGAGAAATGAAAAGCGGGGAAAAGGATAGAACGAAACAAAAAGGGGAAAAAAGAATAACAATAGAGAAATAAAGCAGAAAAAGGAGAGAAAGTAATGAAAAAGAGGTAGAAAGTAGTACAGTGAGAGAGAGAAAAATAAATAAAAGACGAAAAGGCATAAAAAGAGGGAAACAGAAAAAAAGAGGAAAAGAGGGAAAATCATGATTTTTAAAAATAATACGCAATAACACCACACGCCACTGATCAAAAGAAGGGTTTGGGGTGTAAAAATTAGGTGAACATTTGAAAACAAATTTTTTTCATAACAACCCCCGCCCACTGTTTAAAAAAATGGGAAAACAAGGAAAACAGGAGACTGAGATTTGCAGTCATGCAACAACTTTTCCTCCGTCGTTCCAGTTTGCATTTCAACACGGTAGAGTGTATAAGAGGAAAACTAAAACACGAAAAATGGCCCCAAAATCAAAGACCGACATCATCCATCGGAGGCAGCAAAAAACAAAAGACAAAACCCAACTACTTACGTATGGAAAGAATTCCTCGAAGGATTTCAGGCTGAGACAGGGACGTGGCCCCGTATCGTGATCCTCTCCAAACGACCAACTTTCCCAACACAGTGAGCAGGTGTCTTCTGAAGGTGTTGGAACGTCTTCCCGTGTGCAACGAGCCCTCGGACCCGTCTTCAACTCTCGAATGTTTTCTCAATCCGCCAACGCTTTTCCTTTTACCTCCTGACAGATCGCTGTTGTCGATCCGAACGCACGAGCACACAAACATCACGTACGCAACCCCGGAAATGGCAAACAAGAAAAGAAAAACAGAAAATGAACGTGAAGGGCCGGTCGGACGTGTTGAAGACACACTTAAAAGCTTAGGAAAATTCGGGATTAAGACAAAGGCAATAAAAAAGCTTCGGTTTCTTGCCTTTTCTTATATCCTCTCTCCCGCCCCAGTCCCCACTTCCCCATATTTTGATTTCTTGACGCTTTTAAACCGAATTTCTAATCCCGAACACTTTTCTCAGCTGGCTCGAGTCCAATCAACGCCGTTTTCAAGCTTGCTACATCCATTTTAAAAATAATTGAAAAAAGGAGGCGAAGACAAAACAAGCATACAGATTTCTGTAGCAGAGTACTTTCCGGTACATACCCCCAAACTACTACCTCCCACTCTTTATTACCTTGGTAAACTACCCCTTCACCTTAATTATTCCCTTGACAGTTCTCCCCGAACGTTTCTAAGCTTTTTTCCGACCGACTCACCTGGAATGAATTGATTCCACACCCTCCTGAGAACTGTGTTTCCTGTAATATTTTCTACCCGGTCCTTCTCGAATATAACAGTTACACAAATTCCTGTTCAAAGTCCTCTGCTTCAACCTGACTTCGGACGGCGCCTTGTGATATCGAACGCTTGTGCTGTCGCTGTTCGAAATGTCACTATCGCACGATCTATACTGCGACCCGGATTGTCTTCTGCCGTGAACTTTCTTTTCCAGATGACAACTCGCGCATTTCTGTCTTTTCACCTTCTTCCTTGCAGCCGATTGATATCTTTTCGTTTCCGTCCTTCCACTTTCCCTCCCGTCTCCGTCCAAGAACTTGATGTGTTCCGATGAGATGAAGATATCCCCGCCCCCTACCCCACCGCACTCCTTTCCTTTCCATTTACTCGACATCGCGTACGACCCACTTGCCTCCAAGCTTTTCGATTCCGACAGGTACTCGTCCTCGTCGTCCTCGTCATCGTCACTCATGAACGAATCATAGCCTTTGGTCCCAGAACCCGTTTCCCCCAAAACCCTTTTCCGTTTTCTCTTTTTCCGAACTCCGAACCGACTCACTTCTGGCAGACGAGACGGAAGCGAATCCACGAAATAGATTTCGTCATCGCCGTCCTCCGAACGCTCTCTCGTCATTTCTCTCTTGTCCAGTCCTCTCGGGTATGGGTCCGCCGCAGACACGATTGCGTCCATTTCGAGGACGTCTTCCATTCGGAGAATTGGAGCTCGATAGGAGGAACCTTCTCCGGTCATTTCCGCAAATGATTTCGCACCATTTAGACATTTCTTTTCCATCAACTATTTTTCATTCCAATGCGATTTCTCATTTTTTTCCTACCCCCTTCCCCCCGGTCCTTCTGCAAAACAACAAAAACCACATTTAGGACACGGATTTATGCTACCTCATTCACACACACAAAGTAACCAGTAAGCTACGTAATTCAGTCCCTCCCTCACTGTTCCTCCTTCCCTTCCTTTCTTCCACGACCTAGGAACTCATTCTTCGGCACGATTTCACACAATTTTCGGATTTTGCAACCAAATTTCTCAAATTATTAACCACCTACTAATTACCATAAATGATTCGATCGAGGTCAAAACTCAAATCCTCAGCTTTGTTCATGAATCGACCGAAAATCTCATCTAAGCAAGAACAAACCTATTTCCTTGACGACACGAAAGAAATTTTTTTTACGTGACCATTCTAAAATTTAAACTGAATTCCAACAGTACCACCAAAGGAAATTAATTTTTTAACAAGCTTTCGAAAATCAATTACGTCACCGACCTAATTCCCTGACGCTGTCGCCACCGTCGACCGATTACGATGTCGGATTCAATTGTTATTAATGATCGGGAGGAATGAAAACAGGAAAATAAATAAATAAATATCATTTATTAGGCTTATTGGTGTTTTTCTTTCTTCTTGGCACTGTGACGAGTGTCAAGGGCAGAGAGCACGCGTGAGGCCTACAACGGTTCAATTCCTCAATCTGTCCTCTTTACTTTCGTTTTCCTCCAAGAGGGTGTGTATTCAAACCAAATTCGAGATTCAAATTTCCCCTCAAATTCTACTTTAAAATTTCTTAATACAGAATCTATTTCACTAAAAAATCCGTTTTCTTTGGACCGAATATTTGTTTATTTAATTCAAGCTTTAAAAAGGGTTGAAAATCACTGATATAGTATAAGTATAGTAAATCAAGCAATTATTAAATAACATTTTGGGCATTAATGGGTTAAAATAATCATTCATCATATTCCCTCATCAATCAATAATTTATAGTCTGTATAAAAAAAAATTCTTTTTCACTATATTTAATTTCAAAACCTGTCTCCACTTCCCCCCAAAAATTCTACTGCTTCAAGAAGTCAGCATAAAATTAGCCCCGATGAATCGATTTAAACCTACTTCCGGTTTATACTAATTTAAAAACATTAAGTACGAAACAGATTTTATCGCTGAAAAAAAATCACATCAAAAGGTGATTCATGCATTCGGCCCACCTGTACTCTACTACCACCACTACCACTACCACCCACCCATTTTCCTAACTGAGAGTTATATCGACCCAAAAGAGCTAACCCCTGCAAATATAAACCTCCTTAACCAAACTAAATCTAATTAATCCCTTTTCAAGCCTCTATCCAACCCCTAATACGTGTGTAAAAATCATTTTGAAAATAGCGAACACCAAAATCCGTTTGTGTTTTTCACCAGACAATCTCAGATTTCATAAACTTCCCTACACACCCTCGAAACCAAATCGAGAAGCTTACAAGCCCAATAAACCTTCTTTGAGTGTGGAAAGAACTGTGATAAGACCCAACCCGGAAAAACCGATAAAGAAAAAAAAGAAATCCTAGCTAAACTGCATCCTAGACAAAACGACAGGAGGTAAAACAAGAAAGCAGTAGACGCGGATTACGTAGCTCACGGGACTTCCTTATCAGAATGAAAACAACAAAACATCACTTCTACAGGATAAACAACAGCACAAAAAACCTAATTTCACACCGATTGTGGGCCGATTTCCTGCAGACGAGAAGGAAAAAATTAGAAAGAGGAAAAACACACGATTTAAATATTCACGAAAACCGAATCCCCGGAACGGCGATTAACTGAAATGCGAAGCACCAAAAATGTCCACCGAGCGCCAACAATCAAAAAAGGATTTTTATTTTAAATTGATTTTAATAACAAAATTAAACCGAGTCCTTTTTTTAATATTCGTGTGTGTCGGTTAAAATCGATCATGATTTCGACGATCGTTAATTTCGTGCACGGACACTCCCGAACCGTGAGACCGTGCGTCACCGTTGTTGGTTAAGTCGTCAGCAGTGACAGCTGCAGAGCGCGTTCAGAAATCCAATCTCGAAACGATTTCTCTCGTTTTGGTTTCAAAACCCTCCTTACGATTCACTTTTATTTACTCTATGACTTCTCCGATGGCGGACTTTTTGAATTTTTTTTAAACATTTCCTATCCCCACCTAAAAACGTGATAAAGAGAGAGCTTTAACAGGTGATTAAAAGTTTTGAGCACTATACACTTAATTCCTAACAAGATAAATTAATTATAAAGTAATTTATCTAAATTAGAAAACCGTTTTCGCAAACAAAACGCTTTTCTTTTTTCTTTCTTTCCGGTTTAACGAATTATCCAGTGTCAGGCAACAGGTATACCGTGAAATGTTTCAAAAGCTTTTGTAAAGCATTCCTCGACAAGGGAATCCGTCTATGTCTTTTCAAAATTGTTTTTCCCGTTCCTGCTGGAAAAAAAATTTAAATTTTGAAATTTATAAAATATAAGATTTATTATTTTATTCATTTAGTACAGAAATCATTTACTTGCTTCTCGGCGAGCCATAAACCAGGCTAGGATTTGTTTAATTACGTGAATCAGTAGTCTTAAATTAACACGTTGACGACCGTTCGACTCACCGGTGGGTTAAGTGTGGCCGGTTAGGTACAGTTACTAGTTAAGTTACAAGAAGACCTCCTGATTCACTTGTGAGTCGAGTAACATGCTTTTTCTAGGGGCCATTTTTACATCTGTGGATGTAATTTTAATTCAATTTATGTACAGTACTGCACTCTTCTGTCCTTCGAGGAGATACTGTATATAGAGGAATCAATTAGTTTGACAGTCAAAGAATAAAAACAATTTTTTTTTTTCTAATTAAAAAAAAAAATTGACAAATTTGTGATTTTTAAGGAAAAATGAGAATAGCTTACTCACTTGGAGCTTACACATAATTTAGTATTTTAGTATTTGTGGTACAACTTTTTTACCGTTTCTCATAATCATCTAAGGTCTTTTCAGGGGTATCAATCTTAGATGGGTTATCCCCTCAACAGGTAAGGCGACACCTCATCTGAACAATTGGGTGTATAATATGCCACAGTTCATGATAGTCAGATAAATTTGTGAAAATGCAAAAGAAACATTGGCTCACAGATGAGCACGAGGTTAGTTACATCCTGGGACCGCTTGAACCACTTGTAGCCAAATTTTTTAAAATTCATGTAAGGGTTAAATAATGTCTTTATTATAATTACCACAAAAAATAATGAATAAATAAAGATATAGGTGATTTACAATACAACGAAAAAACTGCCGGTCCCCGCGAGTAACACACCATTTTCAGGGCGGTTGTCAACGTGTTAAAGGCTGTTGCTGTCTAAACGTTACTACCAAGGTTGAGAGTCTTGAAGGCAATCATTATTATTATAATTAAGTAAACAAAATTTCCTTGGCTTATCTATAGGTGGTTCTCAAGTGACAATTGTCCCGATTCAAGTCCAAAACTGTGAAACATATTTCAACAAATCCAAATATCCAAAAATCAGAGGAAGCCAAAAACCCATGTATGTTCAATATTTTGGGCGCTTTAAATCTCTGATTTGTGATTTCCTTGTTGTATTCAATTGTGAATCTCAAGTCTCGTAAAATTACTGAAGCAACGGTAGGATATTGTGACCTTAAAGTGTTTTCAAGATCTGTATTGTAAGCTTTTATCTTGCTGAAGGTGTGTCGTCCTATTATATCCACACCCAAGTAGAATACATTGCTTCAAAAATATGAGTCGGTAATAAGTTACTAAAGTGTGTAAAAGGTACAAGAACAAGTTAAACATTTTTCTTTATCAATTCACTTGTCAAACTTGAGTCAAATATTCTCGTGAAGTCTCATATAAACATTTGTAAAATTAACTGTTTTTATTGGCGATTGTTAATAGATTCTCTCGCCACGATTCTCTTTAGGAGCAGACTCTCAGGACCGTGACAAAAAAATTGTTTGGAACTTAAGTCACCGCAATTCTAGAAAGACTGCTTTCACTGGAATAAACAAATCGCCATTTCATTCCTAACGCATGCAATTTTATGTTTTGACAATTATCACTGAACTTTCTTTTCATAGAAAAATGCAAAATAAAAAATTTTATTCTTAGACTACTCAAATTTCAAATTAAAATCTTACTGACCAATCTGAATTTGATTTAATTTGAATAAACTCAATTCAGCTCTACAAACTACTGAAATAATGAATTTCAAGAGCCAAAGTTTTACTCAACAGCAAAACAATCGTTTCCCTAGAAATATCTAATCATCTCTCGTCTGAACATAACAATTAGATGTAAACTACAGTGCTCAAGACTTCTAATCACATGTTGAAGTTCACTTCTTATCATATTTTCATCGCAAAAATTTTGCAACACAGATATTGTCAGCCATCCTCATCAATCGAACTCACCATTTCGAAACACCGTCATTAACTAAAAAATCAAACTCTAAAAGAGAGACAAACCCGGCTAGAAAGACAATTTTTCGCCAGCTTCAACCTTGGTTGTAGGTGACTACATTTCATTCGATTTCCTATCAACAGGTGCTCCGTGTTTTCGGTCAAACTTTCAAAGCTGACGACACTTTGTTTACGTTGGCTACATTTTTTCCTTTTCCTTATTAACCTAACCGCAGGAAAAAAATCGTTTATTTGACTTGCAGAAGGGTTAACATTTGCTTTGAAAACTTCCAAGGAATAACAAACTGTAGAAACAACTTCTTCAAACTTCCTCGCCGTGCGTCATTAAGACCAACCCAACCACATCGATTCCCTGTTCGGCCTGACCTTTATTGATCATATGCGATGTGCAGCCAAATCTGAGACAGTCGTAAATTGGATCAATTATTAAAATTATTTGCATGAACTCCCTAAATCGAAGGTTAATTCTTGGATCCCAAGTTTTCTCATTTGAATTTTCCGTCTTCGTCTTTGCTTCAACAATTTTAGCGCCCTCGCCCATTTCTCACCTCATCTTCCGGATTTTAGATCAAACTTCCATTTAAAATTAAAATTTCACAAAACTTCCACCTCCCACCCCTTGACTGGGTTTTAAAGTTTTAAAACGAACCTTATCCCAACTTCTAATGTTACAACAAGCCTAACTTCACGAGTAAAAATTTATTAACAAAGCCCTGAAGCAACGAAACAAAACAAACCATCCTCGAATACGATGATAAAATACTGAACAACAGAAACATTAAAATGGGGAAACGTCAAAACGTGTCAAAATCAGGGGGCGAATATTTACATAACTTTAAAAGCAATCACGAATTTCCTTCCTTTAAATGGATGCAGTGATGCACGGGCAAAACAGGAAATGGGGAAGTCATTTGGGTTTAGAAAATTCTTCCATTCTTTACCCTCATCCCTATCTGCGAACCTACCCTTATGCCTTTCAAACCAAAAAATAGGTAACGACTCACAATTTCAAGTCCCTTTTTCCCAGTTTTGATCCCTCCGAGGTCTCATCAATACGAGCCTTTCAAATGTTTCAGAAATAGTTTTACAAATAAAGGAGACAGTATATTGTAAAAATATAGCAAAGCTCCCTCCCCACCCCCTCTTATGATACTACTCATACGATGTCAGGAAGAACCTTTAAAGAAACTTGCAGATTCGATTTGATCGTCTGAAAATCGCCTAGTTAGATAAAAGCTTCTCCAAAGTTCTCCAGCAAATCCAAAGCTTCATCTTCAAAGAATTGAAAAGAAAAGCAAATACGATAGTGCAACATTTAGGAACAGTCGCAATGAAAAAAAATCCAATTTTCAGGAAATTTTATTAAATAATGCTTTACAACATGTGTTACATATAATTCTATACACTTTGTACAGAACAGAAATTTATCTTTAGCTAAGTCATATACCCATAATTAGTCTAAGGTTCTAAAATCGCTTCAGAATATTCGTTTAAAGTATTGAAATCGTTTAAAAGTATTTTAACCCACCAAAGAGCCAAAAACAAACTTACAATCATAACCATCACCACGACCAAAATTCCTTCTCCCAGCAAAAACCGAAAAACATTCTCAAAACAAAGTTAATAACCTTACACCTTCTGCCTGCCACACAAAGTCGACATAAACACTACACCTTAACTAGTCAACTGAGCGGTCAAAATTTTCTTATCTCCACCATTTTCATCCAAACACAGGTGGGGTCAATTACCCACCACCTGGTCTGATTCATAGTCGTAAAACTTTAGCTTAGTCTTGATATTGATAACTAAAAATCTGAAGTAGGCTGAAATAATGGTTATATCACAACTATACTGACATTTTGATATTTATAAAATATAATTTATAAACTATAATAATTTATTAATAAACTTCAGGGTATAGAATATTAAGTTTGTTACGGTAAAAGTGATTAATCGGGTGAATATTTATTTTCAATGTACGGCGATTATTCATAATTACCACTAAAAATATATTAATATATATAGTGGTTTTAATCCCATCTTTCACTCCATTTTTGGGTATAACAGGATGCAAGAGGAGAATTCGAACTCACGATCACAACGTCCAAGTCAAGAACTGTAACCACTACATTACGCCTCCCTCAACCTCCACTAAACTTGGTACACGTGACAATAACTAAATATTCATCACATCTACTGGTTAGTGTATAAAATTTTCAACTCGTAACTGAGAAATTAAAAACTTTGCTCAGATGCTTGGTTCTGGTACTTCTTCTCATATTTTCGCTTCCTATTCGGAGGTTCGTGGACTATTGCTAGCGAGCACAACTGCTTGCCAGAAACTTTTACTTAGCTTTTGCCAGAAAAAGATAGAAGTTACACATGATGAGTAAATATGACAAATATTTAGTAATTGTTACATTTACCGAATTTAATGGTGATTATGAATAATCACCGAAAATTAAAAAAATCTTCACACAATTAATCACTTTTATCGTAACATACTCACTATTTTAAATCCTAAATTTTTTAAATACAATATTATAGTGTCACAATCATAGCATAGTCTTGGTATTGGGACAGAAAATTGGGGCCTATAATGGTGTTATATAGTTTGGACTATACTATGAAACCGCCGGTTATCAAGAATAAATTCTGAAGACAGAGAAGACTGAGATTTGTATTTATAATAGTTTCCAAAGTGAAAACTAACAGTTACAAAAAAGTGGGAATGTGGTTTTAGATACAAATGAAAAACATATCACATAAGACAAGACAATACTAAAATCAAGTTTTAGGAGATGAGAGGTATTGAAATCCAAGTGAAATCATAGACCGATTATCTGTTCGATAGCTATAGTCATGACCGGAAATTTAGTGTTAAATCTCTGATTTTCCTTCTTTAAAACATAAATCAGAATAATTCACATTCTTTTTTACCATTCAACTATTAACGATGACAACTGTTGAGTATAAAAAAAATACTAAACTTCATATATAAGCTGGATCATGATCGGAACAGAATGATTCTTTTAATAAAATACAGAAGGCATTCCTATGGGGAAAAAGAAGACAAGTACTTGAAGAAAAGAGCAGGCTATTGAAATATATGTAAACTCGAAGAAAAAAAAACAAAACTAGTCCTTAAAAGGTTACTCATAAGGGTTGAAATCGTTAAATTATTGTCGTGTCCCAATAAATATTTGAAAGCCTTTTTTTCGCTATTCTTCTTTCTCCACCTCCTTATCATTCCCTTCGGACATGAGAAATCCAGTTCTCATCGGAATAATGTTTTACTTATTCAAAACAATTCCAACTAAAACTTTTCTGTTAACCCTGAAAACGACTTTCGATAAGCAAAAAAAAAGAATTAAAAACAGATACTGACCGGGAATCACAGTTCGAAGAAAAATAACAACTTTCAACGCGATCCGTTATCAATCGTTTAAAAAATTTCTAAAATAAATTAATAAATAAAACAGATTTTCAAATTGACAACCTCTCACCTCCCCCCCCTTCCCACACCAAATCTCGCAATACTAAATTACAAACAAATTTTCAGAAACCTCCGGGCTCTGAATAATATAATAAAAAAAATTATTTATTTATACTCAAAAATCAATAAACAATTAAGATATTAATTAAATATTGATTCGTCTCTTCAGCATATTCATTCAAAATTGGAGGTTATATAATAGTTACTTTTATAAGTGACTATTGTATAATGCCATATATTTCTGGGCTTGGGGTCAATACAACAACTGACGTTTTTCCGAACACATTTCTCTTCCCAAGGTTTCTTCTTACCTGTGTTCTTTTCTATGCTACCTGCCTTTAAGTGAGACATCAAATAGTAGTTATGGCTTTAAAGGGGCTTTATATCCAGGGAACAGACCAGTGTCCCAACCCCAGGGATAGGATAATGGATATGACTGGAGGTAAAGTCCAAAGAATGGAATAAGTAATAGTCAAGAGCAAGTAAGAGTAATTATAATAACAATAATAGAATAGTGACAAATAAAATGAAATAGAAGAAAACAGAGAGAAGAGACAATCTAACAGGTAGAAATGACAGAAATAAGATACGAAAATGAAAAAAAGAGGAGGAAAAGAAAAAAGGTGGGAGAGAGTAGAGAGCTGAAGGTATGGGAAGCGTGTTGTGGAGTCAGTTGTCCGATAAGATACGATTTCAAAACGGTTTACAGTAAAAAGTAATTTTTTAAATATTTTTCGCATTAAATCCAAACTTTCATTTAAACCGTCTTGACAATAAAAATGCAGTAAAGCTTCTAAAATTGTAAGCACTCCGCAAACTCATCACCGTACACTCCCATTTATACTTAGACTTGGTCCTTGAAAACATGAAATGAGCTGACTAATGAAGATGTTTTAACGGAAACAATTGATAAATGTAACTTAGAAAATCTTGACCACAGTAAAATGACAACGGCAAACGTCAAGCACAGCCCTAATTCACTATTGACTATGAACTCATCAATCTTTACTACATCTAGGAATAATAAGCTCGACCATTTTAATCAACAGCAAAGATTCATCTTAGCAAAACATAATCACTATGAAAATTCCACACCCACTAAAGCTTCTACCATTCCTAGCAACCAGGGCTAGTACAAACAAACAAACAAAATAATTTCAAGGTCAACAGTCTGAAAACCTTTTTTAAACCTCACAGTCTCTATCCAACAACTTTTAATCCAAACAACAGCATGCCAACTAACAAACATTAAAAAGACAAAAATTACTTCAAATACTTCCGCCTTCTTCTAAATCCCGGGATTTGTTGATGTTCACATTGCGTCGACCTTCTACGCTAACTAGTCTAAAATCCAGGCTTTCAACATCAAACAAAAAACGGAAAATAATGCACAACAACGAAATTCAAAAAGTCTCTTCACATCCACCTTCTTTCCTTTCCAGTTTGGAGACACCATATCGTCAACACACATCGTACATTAAAATACCTGAAATACCTAAACGCGAAAATAAATTACAGACAAAAAAAAGTTGTCTTACCTTTTTTACGAACAGCATGTCTTCTGCGGGAAAATTTCTTGGCCATATTCCAGTTGGGAGAGGGGTGCGGGGGACGTGAGGAGTCCGGTTCGGCCCGGCCATCAGCTCAAACAACCTCGGCTTACACCTGAATAATAAAAACGGAAATCAAATCAGATAAAATAAATAAATAAATAAACTACGTACTTTTGAATATTTACTCCAAAATTTCTGAACTGAATATGTGACTCAAGACGTTCGCAGATAGTGCATATACCAGAGAGAGACATAAACCAATACAGCCTACGGTCTATTATGTAAGCTACAGTAAAAGTGATAAATCAAGCGAATGTTTATTTTAATTGCCGGCGATTATTCATAATCACCACTAAATTTGGTAAATGTGACTATAACCGGGTATTTATCACACACATCTAAAAGTTTGAAATTAAATTAATTATAATTAGCCCAGAAATTTAGGATGGTAATCAAAGCCATCAAACTCCTCCATGACTTAGTGAATTTTTCATTTTGAGACCGATAACATTCAAGGTTATTAGCAAAGCATCTGCTATCCTAATTTCTGGGCTAACTATGAAATATTAATGTAAACAAATTCAAACTCTTTTACAGTCTGTAACGAAATTAAAGTCAGCAAACGATAACCATAAGCTTGGTTTTCGTTTAAAATAAATAATTAGCCTAACTAAAATTCCTTTGATCAAAACTCTGGCAAATACCAAAACTCCCAACATTTCAAAATGTAATTTATTGATGAATACGTCACAACTGCTTCTACATCTACCTCTTACCATCCTCCTTCTTTCCCTACAGGCAGTAAGCTTTGTAAAAACCTAATTACACCCGATTTAATTTCCGAAGGCACGCTGCTGCTGTTGCAACAACAGCAAAAGCACAAACACAAACAGAGCTGGAAACCTTCCGAGAAAACTCCTTCGAGGCATTTTAATTCCCGAGTAACGTGTTTCCACACACTTACGCATTCTCCTTTCCTTCCAAAACCCTAATTCGAAGCAAGCTGAAAACAGACTCATGCCCTCCTCCGCATCTTGAGAAACCTGGAAACACATTTCCCAACCAACTCCAAATTATATTCCTTTTCTACTTTACTTCTGCTCTCTTCCACAGCCGCCATTTTTCTCATCCAAACTCGAGCTTCCTCTCTTTTTCTATATTGTTTTGTTTTTAATATCAAAACATTTTTGATGTAACCTTAAAAATTTTTTTACTATCAAAGGTTAGTGAATGACCTTTCATGTGACATTTTCATTTACGCCGAAACTAGGATAAATGTCACTGGGCTAAGAGAAAAAAGAATCTCCAATTTTTAATTTCCAAAATTAAATTTCCAAGTGAAATATTGGCAACAAAAGAAGCTTCCTGTTTGTATATCCGAAAATAATTCTAACAATAGACTTTAGCCAAAAATTTTTCACCAAAACTAGAAGAAACAACTAAAACACATGTCTGGAGTGTCTCATCAAAACTTATTTAACCAATCTCATAAAAATTCGAAATGTGACAAAAAAATAACGTAAGAAGTTGAGTTTACCAGTTTTATATTAAAGAAGTAACAATCTTCTAAGGATGCTCACCGATAATCCATTAATTAACCCTTTGCGACCGTGTGTCGGCTCTCAGCCACCACTACGAGGAACCATACTAATATACTCATACATGTAACAATTTATACTTTCTCTGATGGGAGGTGACTGACCAATATGAGAAAAGACTGCAAATTGTAAAGAAAAATTTTTTTGTACGGACCTGAGGTTCGTGCAATCAAGGGCTACATCTTATATATCAGGGGTGGCCAACAAGTCGATTGCCTGGCACTTTTGGTCGATCGCAATGTCTGGCATTAGATTCCGTGTACCATGAAATTTGAAGCGATTATAGCAGAAAAAATTTTTTGGCAACAGCTGGGTTGCCATTCTGGGAATTCGCAGCTTGCACAGAAACACAGTGTATAAGCATAGTATGCAATTATTTGAGATGGTACAAGTCCTCACACTCAATCCACTTCAAGAAACAAAAACCTTCGCTTCTAAACTAAATCACCTTATCTTATTTGACAAGGACCAACACACCTAGGACGAAGGAAGAAAGCCGAGAGCATTAAAACATAATCGAGTACTTACATTGCTATCAACGAAACTTTTCGTTATCAGAAAAAAGCTTTTGGCGAATGATAACAACTGAAAAACTTAGTACCCCAGTTTGAGAAACGAGTCAGTCAGCCAGGCCTTCAATTTCACAATATTAACCGCAAAAAACTGATAAGCAAAGTGTGTAAAAGACACAATAAAATATGAGCACCTCTCCTCACTCTCCTCTTTCACCCCCGCCCCGCCATAAATAATTTGAGGATTCTTTGTCAACGATTCCATTCATTCCCAAGATGTTTGCACGTTTTCCATTACCGTGGAAATGTTTCTCCTTCCTATTCCCTCCAGTCACAACTATTCTTCCGTTTTGTTTGGTGACCACACCCTTCACACCACCATCTTCCGTCCCCTTAAAAAAAGATTCCATTAACGCGTCTCTCTACCGTCATCCACTTCCGTTCCCGTAGATAACGACGCTAACAGGCACCAACTGTATCAACTTCTGTCATGATTCCCATTAATCCCCTTTAACCTCTTTAATCAAGACTTTCGCATTGGCATCTGTCACCCAATCCAAATATCAGTCTTTGGAGGATTCTGCCGAGTTGACATACCCAAATATTCCTCAATATGTATGTTGAATTCCCACATGGATTTCCCGTGAGCATTGGAGGGACAAACGGCGGTTGAGTTTGCGCCGTTTTTGGAAAGGGATCACGTTAATATTTGACGTGAACCACAACTTTTCCCCGAGTTTTTATGTAAAGCCAATATCAGTTCTTTTAAATATTTAATAACAAAATTCTCCAAAGGATGCACACCCTCTTTCCCTCTACCTTCCCCTTGATTTCGACTCTTCCTACCCTCTACCATCCCACGAGGACCCACAAAACCAAATTTTTCCCACATAAGTTGGTACTCATGCACGGGTACCATCCAACAGTACTTTTACTCAAACACCTTGACACTCCACGTCCTTGACAGTTCAACCACAACATAAAAAGTGGAAACTAACTTGCCTTCGGAAGCACCGCTAATTGATTAATTAATCAATGAAAATTACCTGTCGGGAAGTGACGTGTATCAGTTTCAGTTTTGTGAAAAGATTTTCAGGCAATTCGCACCCAAACCTGGATTTATTTATTCCAAACGTTAATCAAAACATGTTTGCATACAGCCTACCGGGTAACATAACCAATATGGTGGCTTTAAAATACTCTTCGAATTGTTTCCTTGTCGCTCCTTCGAGATTCGATCCAACTAAAGACACCACAGGCTGATCATTGGAAACGGGACAAAGTTCAAATGTCTGACCAGAAGAACCTTAAGATGAGGTCCTCTTGACACTGACAACCAACTTTTTTTGTTAATACACCGGAGGAACGTGTCATCCGTGTGTTAATGTGATAAGACATCACAAGAAATGGGTTAATAATGGAGGAAAATCGGGTCGTTTCAACCCCCTTGAATCCTTCGCTCTTGTTGTTCTCTTTAAACAATTCCGATTCTAGTTGTCTTCGTCTTTTTCTTTCTTCTTTTTGATTACTTAATGGATTTTTTTGCAAGCGATGACTTTCGGTCTCGTGATCTTGGACAACGCCCTTTTTAATGCACATTTTTCACAATCTCCTTTTTTTTTATTCCTTTTCTTCCGTATGAAAGCATCGATATATTCCCCGATTGTCAGATTATTTATTTCTTCCCTCTTATCAGTGCTCAGTTTGATTAATTTCATCATTCATTTTCAATCTCATTTTTATTCCTCTTTCTTTCGCATTACCGAGCAAGAAAGTCATTATTTCCCCGCTTTTATGGTGTTTTTTTCATTTTCGAATTTTCTAGACTCAACTACAAAAATCAAGACATTAAAACCCGTCTGAAGTTCCTTGTGTGAGAGTTTGTAATCTAACAGAGAGCGGTGTTCGCTGACATCTTTCCTATGAAAAACAAAATACTAGATAGAAGAGGAACCGTGGTAGACATTTTGTTGAAATTCAAAATGTGACTTGTGAAATCTGAATCTGTGACTTTTAAAGATTTAGTCAGATGTCAGCTACAAAGACTATTGTTTGTACACACTAATCTGTTTTCGATTTCCGGAAAACAAAACCGCGGATTTTCCCAGTCGTTATCTCTTTCAAACAACATTCTTGAGTTATGTTGTTCAATAACTGAGAACTCGATGACAATATATTTAGAGTAAAAATCAAAACAGGAGTCGTTTACAAGTCGATCACTCTAAATTAGTAGTTCCCAACCGATTTTGAGCTATTGCCCACCAAGGCATTTCTAAAATCCTAATGTCCCCTTGGTGATATTTAAATTTTTTTATTCAAAATTTTACGTTGTTGAGTTTATTTAATATATTAATATTAAAAATTAAAAAAAATAATACATAACTTTTCTTCAGTTTTCCAAATTCACCGGTAATAACTAATTCTCGAATTACTCCATAGCCTCTGGTATAGGGTGCCCATACCCCACCGTTGTGGCCTGCGCCTTATGTTAGGAATGGCGGCTC
Organism: Columbicola columbae; assembly: GCA_016920875.1. Taxonomy (NCBI): domain Eukaryota; kingdom Metazoa; phylum Arthropoda; class Insecta; order Psocodea; family Philopteridae; genus Columbicola; species Columbicola columbae. The sequence continues at coordinate 16,381,624 of JADMLL010000003.1, read as the reverse complement.
TAAATAAAATTGAGAAAACAATTCAGACTATTCGAAAACATCATAAAAAGTCACAAAACAAGAGAGAAAGAAAAAAAGCAATAAAAACCTGTCAGAACCAAAATAAAAAAAAAATCGCCAAACAATCAACATCGTGACACCCAGCCCATAACACCCATCGAATCCAAAACCAGGTCTTGAATCGACCCGAAATTAATTAACCCAAAGACTTTCAAAATAATGACAAAACTAACGACATCTAAACTTTGGGCAACGCCCTGTCCTCTCTTCGACACTTTTATCGAAATAACGTCGCTGAACAAAACTAGGGCAGTCACGTACTTTCGTTACAAATGTTCTCCAAACAAATTCACTTCTTGATTACTGTTCTAAAGAATCGGTAGAAATAGTCGGTTGATTCGACCCCCCCCATCTCTTACTGATTGGGCAAATCAATGTTCACTACCAGAAGACAAAAAACAGTGACACCGAGGAGTATAGAAACACCCAACCGTAGACTAAAATGAAAGAGAGGAAACAGTTCGAACAGTCCATTAACTGAAAGGAGACGACAGAACGTGACAAGTAAGAGGGAACTCCCGATCAGATTTTTGGCAATTCGATTATTACAAGTATTTTTAATTTGGCATCAATAAAAATAAACTTCCGCTCGTAAAAATAGTCAATTAATTGCCAAATACCCAGACGCGAACGTAAATTTTAACTAAAACTTCCAATGAACAGTACAAGTCCGACGGCTACCTGAGCAAATAGAAACTAAGTAAACGGATTCAAGAAAAAAAATTACAGACAACAATGGCAAGAATACAAACAAAACAGAAAAAAAAATTCAAAGTACAATAAACGAAACAAACGCAAAAGGCCAGACAACAAAATCCTCAAGATTATCAAGTCAAAAAAGGAGGAAGACTTGACCCGAATGACACAATGAGCTGACAAAACTCAACCGACAGATCATTTCAAAAAGAACAAGAGTATAACGGGGTTTCCAGGATCGAATAAAACTCGACAAACGACAGACATTTACTTCCGGAAGATTAACATCTCAGATGCTCTTTTGAAATGCGTTCCATGTCAACCCACCTGACGACAAAAATAAAAATGGCATCGTCGACTGAAATGATTCAGAAAATGTCGCGAAAATGACGTCAATGGGTTTTTCGAACAGCCTCAGATACTGTCCCCTCTAGAAACCTGTTCGTATGCCTCACCTCCACCATCATTTGAAGAGATGGGTATGCCTGAGTCATATGTTCCTTCCAGCCCAATCCCAAAAGACTAACAAAGTGATGATAACCGCTAACATACAAAAAAAACTCAGCAGCTACATTTTCCGCGATCAACGACCCACTTTCTAGGTAAGACCTGACGGTAGCAACCAGGTTTTCAAACAATTTATACCAGCAGTATTCGCAGAATAAACAGCAGCGATTTCGGTCGAGTAACGATACGGGTCATGAGGTAAACAAAGTTCTTTCAAGAATCACACTTCTTAGCCGAAAACCAATTTGCTGGACCACTTACTATCCGATGTATAACTATTACGTCATCGAAATCCAAACTGGCTTATGTCATCACACGTTTCAAGTGAGGTCAGAGAGTCTATGATGGTGCTGGTGACGCCATCAACTACACTCACAAGCCTCTGGAAAGAAGTTGATTATGTTCCTCACAATAATTGAAGATTTGTTTTTCTTTGATCCACATAATCCAGGAGCGGGCAACTTTTTGAGTCAAAAAGATTAAAATTGCAATTTACAAAATTTCAATTTTTAAAGAGCCACAAAATTTTTTCCCCCAAAAATAAATAGCACTCGCTTAAATAAAGTATCTATTGTATATAATGCCTATTTATTCGTATAAGCAGTGTTTTCCACAACAAATTAGATAATGGATGTCTGTATACGGCAGTGTTAAGTATAGTGTTAAGATAATTGTATAGAATAGAGATATTATGTGTTGTTATTGACATTTTGATGGGTCCGAGAAGGACAATGCCAAGTAAATGTTATATTATTATTATTATATATGGCATTATTAGATAATTACTTATTATTTAAGTATGAAAATTAAGTATTATAGTACTTGTGGTATATTAAGTACTTGCGTGTGAAACTAAAGAGTCGCAGGTTGCCGACTCCTGACCTAATCCATTTCCGGTTTAAAAATACTTCCACCAAGAAAACCTGACAGTACCAACAAGGTTTCTAAATCATTTGTACCAAAAGGATCCCAGTATTTGAATTTATAAGAAAAACTGCAATTTTTACGGAGAAGATTACTCTAGATGGACAGTGCGTAGATAATACTACAGGTAGTAAGTACTAGATAGACAATACGAGTAGAGAGCACTAGTAGCTACTTGTAGGGTTTGCATCACTTTTTTTAAGCCATCTAGTACATTTCCGATTCCAAAATACTTCTTCCAGCACACCATAAAAGTTTCTGCAACCCTATAAACCTAACTTAATCACCTAAAAGTGGTGCGTACAGGAAGGCAAGTCTAAACCAACCTTTCCATTACCTCCTAACACGACTAAACTATCCTAACGGCCAGAAAAAATCACAAAGAAAACACACTAACCTTCGCGCGGTGCTATCAAAAACATGATCCTGTTTCAATAATAATAATAATAATAATAATTTTAATAATCAAATTTCTCGCGCTTTTTTCTTCGAAACCGTTGCGACCCTTCGATCACTTCGACCGCCTCCTTTCCGGCTTATATTCAAATAAGACAAATTCTCAGACATTCTCCGGTTCATCGATTCATCAAAGAAATATTTAAAAGAAAAAAAAAACACACAAATGTACAAAACTTTCGCCTTTTCCACCTTGTCCTTGAACTCCTTTTCTCTCTCTCATAGTCGTGAATTAATAAACTTATTTCACAGAGAATATATTCAAAATTTAAAAAAAAGAACATGGCGGACGGTGAGTAACTCGTGAGAAAGACGCCATTTGTTTTCGATCACTTCCAATAGCTTTTTCCGAACCTTTTTCTACTTTCATTTTATATAATATTTATTTCCCCGAGTGCTTTTCGAAAGAAATAATAACCGCCCTTCTCCCTCTCTCTGTCTCAAAAAAAAAATTCTCGTCCTCTTTAATATTCCTTTCCATAATAATTAATTTCATAACCACTTTTATCCCGGCATCTTTTTTCTTTTATTCCTTTCTCTCTTCAAACAGTTTCTTTTTAATAAATATTTCACAAACTTTCAAACATTTAGACCCTCGAAATAATTACTACCCTCACTCGAAAGGTTCATTTTAGAACAACAAGAAATTGTTTTTATTCACCCCCTACCCCCAAAAAAATCAAGGGGTGGATTTAGAGTTTAACAAAATGGCGAGGAGGTGAAGAGAATGAAACCGGAACTTGAGACCGTCTCAAGTGAAAAGAATTTCACTTCCGGAGGCTTAGTTGCCAGTTACTTTTAGACTACTTGACCCACTAGAGTTACCACCTCGGGGCTAAAAATTCCCTTCCGAATAAATGTGTGTTTTTGGAGTAGACATTTCCTCTTTCTACCTCTTAAAAAGAAAAAAAGGAAAGCACTTTTTGAACTAAAAATAACAAAAACGAATTAGTTCTGACTTTCTGGAAAACCTAATGCAATTCATGTTTCGAGGTGTGTTGGTTTCCTCTTCTTCACCACCCCTTTCAGCGATTTATTTCCAGTTTCTCTGTAACTCTCTAACTATAAAAAAAACTCTCGTTTGTTGAACAATTATTAAGACAGATATGCTTATTGTTTATGAAGTATCCATTATTAAGTCAACAAGAACTAGTTTGTGACTATGATACGGGGAGAATTTTATTTCTTGGATCATTACCAAAGTTGGTGCCAAATCAATGGGAAAGATACAGCAAGGCCTTCAACTCCAGCAAAAGAAATCGTACATCAGTTTAGTGTCGTTGGATCTTTCACAAAACGATTTAGGGAAGACTCGACAGGAGAATCGACATGACCTTATTCAAATTCCAATCGAAGCATCCTTTCGGATTCTCGTTAGCAGCTCTTTTAACCAATCCATCAACCCGTACATGTGACGAGACGTCGATAAGACAGTAGAAAGGACATTTGGAATCATACACTCGGAGAATCATCTTTCGCAATCCGACTTTTGCGCATTTACGGCCTTTCTCACGAAATCAAATTATTATTTGTTCTTTCTTTTTCTTTCTTTCTGTTATTTTTTAATGATGTCTTAAATGAAAAATATTATTTTTCAAGGACATCATCCGGTTTCAAGACACGCGAATGGACATGAAAACTATTCAAGACGATTTCCGATGAGAAAGGAGAGAGAAAAAGGGAGTCAAAGAAGGAGTTCGAATTAGTAATCGATAATTTTAATCAAAACTACATTTCGGAATCCAAATTAAATTTTTAAAAATCAATCAGATCAGAATCATTACCTATACGAATACGATTCCCCTCCTCTAACATTCGGTTATATTGTTTAAACAAGGCACCCTTGACTTTTACTCCAAGATACAACAAAAAAAAACTTGGGTGAAGGACCAGAACCACCACCACGACCAACTTTGAGTTTCTACAAACGACAACCAAATTTAATTGTAATTCGTGACAAATCCCAAACCGACAAATCTGCCTCAGGATAAAACCTCAAACACATTATTTGTTTCACAACAAAATAAATCAAATTTGTTGCGAGGAATCTTCTCTTGGAAAGGCAAACCCCGCAAATAACGACAACAACCCACAAACACCAATTCTTCTCATCACACCAAACAAGTTCCAGATTTGATGGGGTTAGTGGAAGGTCAAGTGTTCGACCAACTACCCTGAGGTTTGGCAGTCAAAATGCGACCATTATTCCCTCGACTTAAATTATAATAAACCCCTTAATCATTAATCCTTACGGTTACTCCTCAACGTAATATAAACCTTTTTCGGTGCCAAAAAGGAGTAAACACGTTCGACAACCCCATATGAACCTAAATAATGCAAATTATCCCAAAGACCTTTTTCCCAAAAATATTGCACGATTTTATGTAGCATTTAACAAATAATTCACACTTTTGAGTGGCGAATATTAATTTATTAACGCGCGTCTTCTAAACAGGACACTGGTAATTTCCCTTCCGACCCTTAACTACGTTTTAAGCAGTATCTTAGCGCGTTAACAGGGTCTTGTTTAATATATTGAAATTTATATATCAAGCTATCCAGTTAAGTATTGTTCAGTTTTTTATCGGATCCCTGATAATCTGTTATCCTACGTGGCGAACACGTCGTTTTTGTTTCTGCGACAAATGTCTATTTACGTGGTATACGTCACTGGCGGTTTTGTACCAAAAGCCTGTCGACGTGCAAGTGGTTAAATAATTAAATTAAAACAAAAATTTATCACATATTTCATATATTGCAATGGGCTGAATATTAACCCTTGTTCCGTTATATTGCCAATATCTTTAGTATACAAAAAAAATTTTATAAAAACATAGTATACATCGCATTTTCTCATTTCGTTTCAATTAATAAACTTATCGAAAACCTTAAGTAGCACTGTTTTATTTATAGGACGAATCAAAACCCCTAAAATTTTATTTACTATAATTTTGGAAACATTTTCTCATGTAGAACAAGGTTATGGATAAATATAAATAATATCTGTAAGGGTAATAAATATATCGATAATCTATCTAACTATAATATAACTAAAACTTATGATAAATATAGTAATATTTATAACTAAAATTTTGAAACTGAAAAGAAAAAAATTGGGCATTAATGAGTCTTATTCTAACAAAGAACTCATTTTATAAGTATAGCACAGTTATATAGATGGGAGGAGGTACCACACACTTTCACAAAGCCGTCATAAATAAAACACAATTATCTGTTTACGTACAGATATCCTGTCGTACCGTTAAGAATACTTGACGTCACCTCACCGTTTCCACATCGGACACAAAGCATTAAGAAAAGAACGACGACCCAACACTCAAAAACCCCAAACACAACAAACTCCGAATTACACCGTACAACCTTCAAAGCGCTTCTTTAATCTAAAATTTAAAAAAAAAGCTTTTTAATAAAATTTATCAAAAGCTCTTAAAAGCTTTAAAAATGAATTAACCGGAACAATCCTCTCCCAACGAATAATTTGATTACCTTCAGATAAATTTTTCTGACTAAAATCCCATTTATAGTGATACTGCCCCCCTCGGTCTTCCTTCTCTTTGAACAGAGCAAAATGGAGCCCCCTGCCCCAGCCCCTCCATTGCGACATTGAAACGAATTAATCAGAATCTTTATACTTAATAAGAAAAAATCCTTTTTTATTGTCATCATCATCATTATTATCATCATCGCACGCACACGACCAATAATCGTCCCTGAGGTTTATGACTCTTGATGAACGTTAATCTCGACTCATTTGATCGGCGGATGATCTGAGAAATTTTAATAAGAGAACCGACTTAAACGAAAATGTCAAAACGAAGACGCTCATTTGAGACCTTGGCCACGTTACGAAGCAAAGAGAAAACCGATTCGAAAGCCCCGACTTCCGTTTCCACGTCCTTCCTCCCAAATCCTTCTTCGTTCAGTTCATTTTCCTTCCTCTATTATCTGTTTATTTATTTTTAGAGGTTCTCTACTTTTACAATTGATTACTATATCCTCTATAACGAATTCACAGATTCAAATTTTTCGAAATCAATCCTTCCCAAACTCAAATCGAATTATCTACTACACCTGCGTACATCATCCTCAGCTTAGAGCATAAGCTCTGTAAGTATGTAACCGAATCTTAGGTTATAATACAGGCCTAATTGTGTATTATTATGGACATAGCTTGCACCAAGTATACTACTCTTATGCGATATACAATATTATTAGTATTAGTTTGTAATCGTATAAGGTATATTATCTGTTTACTTTCGAAGCCCAGCGACAATTCCTAAATTTTGGTTTTTGCAAGAATACCTATAAATTATATTTTAAATTAGTTGTCAGAAAATTCACAGGTCGATAATTTTTACAAATTTTATACAGTTATAGGTATTATTTTATATATTATGAATATATGTAGGAATTATTACCAGAACCGAAATTTTTATTTAACCCTTTCCTTTTATATGGTATGGAACAAAACATTAACATTACGGCGTCCGGTGGCTCCAGAACGGTGCCAGGCAAAAAAACTAGAAGCTGAATGCCGGTGGCTTCACGTTGGTGCCATTTGGGAAATTATTGCGCATGCGTCGATGGCTGTATTCTGTATAAGTATTAAGTAGTTTACATTACAGTACATACGTAGGTACACCTGTGACAAGTTTAAGTACCCGTGGCTCATTTATAACACCGATCAAAACTCAAAATTTGATAGATTTAAATAATTACTGAAATTGAGAGATAATAATATAACAGTAACGTGGGCGTTAATGGGTCAACATGAACTAACGTTTCCCTCAACTTCAACCAAAAGACATAATTTTGTTACCTCCAACTTAACCACACCCCATACTCCCATCAAACACCTCTTAACAATAAATCGGGGTTGATTAACGATTGAGTTCATCATTTATTGAACCTGACAAAATTCTTTAACGCCAAATCAAAGTCTAAACCTAACAATTAATCACCAAGAGATGATACCGAGTGTTAAATTGAACAAAACGTTTGAGTGAGCTAAGAAGGAAATTGTTATGTCTCATCTAATACCTAAGGTAGGGGGTATCTTCGTTACAATACTCGCACAACATGTTACAAGCAGTAACTTTCCAAACAAAATAAACTATTTCTTTATTAATGATTCTTTATGAAATTTTTAAACCCGCATAAAACGAGTCGTTAACTTTATAATTACGCAATATTCATTTCCGTTATTTTTTTAAATAAACTTTCGACAAAGTCGGAATGTATATTAGTTATTAACTCCTCATTTTGATCCTTCCGCAGCATTTTTCCTTGACGAACGACATGAGCAAGGATGTCTCAAAACTGGATTCAACAACATGCCTCTCTTATCTTCATCCTATCATTCCTCTTTCATTTTTTTTTCTTTACTTTATCAGTATTTTCACCACTCTATTATCCTTTCCAGTTTTCTTCGCTCCTAGCTTACTATAGCATTCTTACTATATTATTCTCTTCATCTCCGTTTCTACTTCTTTTCTATACTACATTATCTCCTCCCAACCGAATTCTCAATAACTTCTTCCATTATCCGATCTCGAGCTATCCAACTGGTCTGTTCTCTATCTCTGGTCTCAATAACAGGCTTTTTTAGCCTCACCCTTTCACTTCTTCTTAATATTCCTAATTACTTTTACTCCTTCACTATTCTGCTATTTTACTCCTCTCCTACTTACCATTTTCTCTTCTTCTCTGTTTCATTTTCTTTTTTTATTACTCTCCCTTCCTAACCTAAATTACGCAAAATTCATGCTCAATCCTACTCTGGATTATCTATAATCTCCCTAATTCTCTTGTCCTGTCCAAATTATTATTGTCCCCCTTTTTCGTTCTGCCTTTTTCTGTCTATTTTCTTATTTGTCCGTCTGCCTCGCCGGGGCTTCCCGCAAAAAAGGGAAACGTGGGTTTAGTGGGTAAAATCTCACACTATCAGGGTCACCTCCTCAGATACCTTTTGAAGGTTCCTTCACTTCCCTCTATAAAAATCATATTCTGGGACATCGATCTGCTTTCTACATACAAACCCTCTAAAGCCCAAACCACCTAATTATTGTTTCGAGACTTACAGATAGGCGACAAACAACTAAGAGATAAAAATATTCGCAATGTTACAATGGTAATCATAGAAGCCCAATTAAATAATAGTTACACAGACCATTCCAGGAAACATTTTCAACCATAACGACATTGGGAGGGCAGAGTGATATTGATTTTATATTGACATGACGAAAAGGGTTAATTTGTCACTGCGAAACCTCTCATGAACATAATAAAAGGGAAAAATGAATGTTAGGGCTAATAATAGAAAACCAATAATTATACTGCCATAATCAATAATCCTTTATTAAGTAGCAATTAATTACATCTATATAATTTTATGGGGTCCTAATAGGAGGGCTGAATATCCCTTAACAGGTAGGCGATCTTTCCCTCCCCCTCTCACATATATGTCAGGATACTAATTGAAGATGAATAAAAACATGCTAATTGATGATTTTAGTAAAAAAAAATATGAATGTTTCGTTCGACGTAGAAAAGTGACCGTGAGAACTAAGTCAAGAATGAAGCAATTAGGTTCCCGATACTGTGAGGGACACATAAAGAGTGTTCATAGCTTCTAAGTTGAGATGAAAGTTGATTAAAGTAATTAATCTTTTCAAGAACATCTCTCAACTTTTCTTTTGACAAAAAAAAATCAGACTCACATAAGCTGGAGTCGAATTATGACAGTAAAACGTGTTCCTGTATCCTTTTAGTAGATTAAAATAAAGTTTTGGTATTTGACCCAGAGAATAATTCATGGAAACTCTGTACTCTACTATGTGCTCTCTCCTTCTCTACGGATAGAGAGCGTGGGCAGGATCGAGAATTGGTGATGAATTGATTGATTGATTGGAATTTTATTGTCGACGTATAATTCTTCTCGAATAAAAGCTTGCGCTGGGAGGAAACTGGCAGAATTTAGAATGTTTTCGCTTTATTTTTGTACAAAATTCAAGATGGTTATGCATTTCTTTTGATTTTGTGCAAAATAAATAAAAACCAGTTAAAAGTGAAATTGAAGGAATTAAACGAAGCGAGAGATAATGTTTTGCTTGATCAATAGAACAATGAACATTTAGTGTATAACTGTCGTAACGATTTATTCATTTTTGTTTAAAGAGCAGAATCAGCGTAGAACTACGAGGTTTTTATACAAAGGTTCGATTTCGATGTAACATGTCAAACTATCGGTTTGTACCGAGAATTCAACTAACCAATCGTCACACTAAACAGTGACCAAAATCAGCACGACTAAAAAGAGAAACAGATGTAAGTAAGAAACACAGACAACCACCAGAAAGACCAGTATAAAGCAACCCAAAACAAACTGGAATTAACTCCTTCCTTAAGACTTAATTCAAATTTGGCCTGTTGTGTTCTCGGGAACGGATTACAAAAATAACAACAAATTTCATTGTTTGAAAAGGCCTGTCAACAATATTTCTGTCCGCTTGGTCTGCATAATCATCCACCCACAATGAGATCGCATAACAACAACATCAACAAAAATATTACGAAATCAAAACATTAATCAGATACCCAAAAAGAATTAACTTAAGAATACCAAAACCTGTACACGTCAATCATTTTAAATAATAAAAATTTTAGGGTGGTCAAGAGAAAATCATAATTACATCTTCGAGCAAAACATGTCCTCTCGTGGGCTATCGGAATATGGAAACTCCAACTTTTATCCTTCACACCTTCGGTCATCAATCATTAATCTTCACCCATATAAAGGCCATTCCTTGCTAACTTGGATGAAACCCAAAAAATTATTTCAGTATCGACTTTCTCATTTAGTTTCCTAATGGAGTGATCCCCACCAACAAGTAGAAAACTATTAGGCAGGTGAATTTTTTTTTCTTTTCCAATTGGCATCATTATAGACTAGTGAATCAACACACGATAGGTGAAATCATAGGTATTTTCTCCAAGGTCAACATACTAAAGTTTTATACAAAAACCGTTTTATTAAAAAATAAATAAAACGACTTTGAATTTAAAAATTTGTCAAAGGCGTGAGTTAAGTGGGATACCCTAATTGGGCGTCTTTTAAAAGGCTGTTAAGGTGTCCAGTACTCACGACCTTACGTAGGAAAACCAACATGGCGGAATGATACAATCCTTGTTAATTAAAGGAACAAACGACAAAACGATTACAAAATTAAAACATTTTAAAAACTAAAACTGCTTTATAGTTAAGAGTTTTCTAGAAAAATAAAGAAAAAATAAAATCGACAAAACTTCAATTTCTTGTCTGATTTCGTACTCGAACCTCGACTTCCGGTGAGACGATATCTTGCGAGTATTTCCAACATGGAACCCGTAACGGAAACTCGAACCCAAAACTTTGTGCACAATTTGCACAGCGGAAAGCAAACTAAAAATATTTCGACCCTTTTGATAAACGTTCATTGCATTGTTTATTTTCGAACAATATTTAAGAGTCATTTAATTGATGACCTCCATTTTTAAAAATGGAAACCCTGAGACTTGAAGATTTCTATAAGACATCTGTTGGTTGACCCTCTTTTCCTCGTCGCCCCGTCCCGTCCGGCCATCGTCTATACAAATACGCACCGGCCAAGACTTTAAAAGCTTCTATCTAAGGTCAGTACGACTTCCTTAATGTAAAAATAATCCAAACAGGCAAAAAAAGACCTGTTTGAAATGACAGACAGGGAATTAAATTTCCGAGAATCGTTCCTCTGTTCATTCAAAAGCGACTTTTCTAACCGGTGACAACAGAAAGTAAGATCGTTGTAAATTCGTAATAACTTCCTTACGACCGGTTTCATCTTGTTACCCGAAAGGAAAAGAAACAAGCTGAAAAGAATTTTGCGGACCTGGCGTATGACGACCTTAGCTTCATGTCTTTTTTATTTAACCACGCGTGTAATAATATCAAAATGGCTTTTTGAACGAGATGTTTAATTAATAAAATCGATTTCAAAAGAATAATAAAATAATAAAAATGGTGATAATAAGTACATCTGTTTTTGCTTTTGATTTCTTTAAATATAAATCAACAAAACCTAACATTAATCAAGCTTTCTAATTATTTTTCACCTCCAAAAAATCAAAACACCATCATGAAGAAAGGCAGAAACACTATAAAAAGGAAAAAAGGAATCAAAAAAATGAAACACCAAATGGGTATGACTGAAACATTCATTTTTTTAAAGAAAACTAAAACAATTCAATTTTTAATATGATTGTCTTATTCTTGAAAGTAATTACACTTAATTTAAATTTGAATTTGGGTGTAAAAGTTTTTGGAATAACACAATATAATTTTACGGGAGGATTTGGGGAATGAGTAATTTGCAAAATTATAGGTAACACTGTCATTCATAAATTATGAGACATGTTTAGAAAAGATAAGAAACCTTCATAAAAAATTATTTCATCTTCCTAATCAAAAATCAAGTATACATTTCAAGACTTAAGTAGAAAAAGTCTCTCATCAAAAAAGGTAAAGTTTACAATTTTAAGACAAAACTTAGGGGTAGTTCTAAAGTAAATGACAAAGAAGGGAAAATTGCTTCCACTTCAATATGTATCATCATATCAAATTAATAACATTTTTCACCAAACGACTTAATAATCACCTTATGTTGTTAAAATGCCTGCTTACACCCTATGTTAATGTGACCACAACAAGTATCTATGCCCTATTTTCATAACGAAAATATGCTAAACATCTCAATTTTCTGCCCAACTACATAAATAAATAAAAATTAATAAAATAAGCACTAAACAAGAATCAATCATCAATTCATTGTCAATATACCTTTTATAAATTGATGTGACATAACTGAAAAACAATATGAATCACACTTAAAACTTTAAAACAAAACAATTTCGAACAATAGAATTTGAAACAGTGACTTGTGATAACTGAAATTCCACCTAAAAGGGAAGATGACTTAAAACTAAATTCAAAAACAATTAAACATAAAACTCAACTCAAGTCCTCTTAAATCCTTTCTGTATTAAATTTATAGTTTTCTTATCAAACAAAATCTTTGACCTGCACACCAAAGCACCTAAATAAATTGACCTAAATTCTGAGACTGTAGATAATTTTTGTCAAACAACTCTGATTCAAAACAAATTTGGTCAAAATGTTCAAATCAGTGAAATTCAGGTTGAAACTTTATGAAACCAATTTCAGAATGAGAGGTAATTGCAATAATCATCATCATGTCAATGTCAACAAAATCAAGTTGTGACATGGAAGCATAATTTATCTGCAAATATAATTTTAAATGCTTTTATGATATGCATGAATTATAATTAAAAACAGTTTAATGAAATTGTTAAGAGGTGAACAACTAGCTCAATTGTCTGAACAAGAGGGAATGATCAAGAGTCAGGAAATACAAACTGAAACTCAAAAAAATATAAGAGGCCAGAGAAAATTACTTTGCCCAAAGCAAACAAAACATAAATATGGTTGATTCACCTCAAAAGTTTTCAAAACAAAAAAGGTGTGACTGTCACTTTTAAAAAAACTATTCACTTTAACTTTCGAATTAAAAATAAAACCTATCACAGTTTAAATTACACTGCAATTGTGTTTCAGGTTTGAATAAAAGCATTTTTAACTATTACAGACTCAATTTTTAATCAATTTTTTACATCATGAGAGTGATAACTATTTATTCCAACCTTGTAAGAAAGTTATTCATTACATGAAATTAAAATAATAATTAAATAAAATCTAATTATAATAATTTGTTAAGGTGTCAGTGCCTGATCCAAGTCAAAGTTATTAATTTACCTTGAGACTTAAAATTCTAAAAAGGGGGGTAATTCACAGTTTTCTATGTTTGGGGGAAGAAAAACACAAAACAATTTATTTTTTGAACATAAATAAAGTCTACTTACTTATCTTGCAAAAGTTTGGATTGAAGTCACCTGTATAAAAGATCTTGAACTGAAGGCACATGAAAAACCAAAAACCTATGAACATGTTTTTAATTGAACTTTTTGATAAGTCCGAATGATGACGGAGACTAGGGTAACTTTCCACAAGAACAACAAACCAACAAAAAAAGAAAACTTAAAATTTTAACAAAATCCAATGTTTGAATATAAAAAAACGACAAAAAATCCGATTTGTTAGAAAAACACCGTTACAGGACAACACGATTCGTACGATTAAGACCGTGAGACATCTGGAGAGCGACTGAAAAGGATCCCGCCAAAAAAGAAGGCGACAGAAATGGGAAAACGTGTAATTAGGCCAACAGGGAACGAAAATTTTTGCGATGAAATTAACAAATTTGTAAATATTTAATTCGATTCTTTAAACAATTATTTGTCACACGTTCTGACGTCTACGGTTGCACAATTAAAAAAATGCCATTATGTAATTTCACACATGTCCGTATGAGAAATAACTAAATTTGTTTCGAATAAGAAAACAAAACAAAAAAAATTTCGCGACACAGGTTTTTGAATTTTTTTCTCTTTTGTAAACGGTCGAAAGAGAAATTAGAAAAATAAAACGAGTTTCTATGAAAACCTACCGTCTCAATTTTTTTTTATTTTCTCGGTAGAGTTCTAGTATATTTATAAAACACGGAATAGGTTCACCATAAACGAGTGACACATTTCCACTGGACCCGACATTTTGTTTACTAGCAATGTTGTCAATCAGTTGTCATCAAAGCCACGGACTAAAACGTCGTTTCGTGGTAAAACGCAAACGCTGCAAATTGAACTGCGCATGCTCAGATGAATTTCTTCGTTTCCGCCAAATGTTCATTTGAATTTCCGCCACCGAATAATTTCATTTTCTACTAAAACATTTTAAATAATTGGATTTTGACGGATTTCTGTTTGGAATCGAGCAACTTGTTTTGACCAAATATTATTTTTCACTTAAATCATACCATAAAATTATTTTTTTATCCTAAAACATGATTTTAATTTGCAATTTTTTTAAAAGAAAGTTGGTATGTGAGTATTATCAAAACTTCCCAAAAACCAAGTTCTTAAAGTGGAGAAATTTTATCAGAAAAGCTTTTTGTTCACAAATCAATTTGATGATTTCTCCATAAATGAAGAGATCAAGTATATCTCAACTTACTAAGCAATATACTTTTTCTGAAAATCTCAAAATCTTTTGAGAATCGGGGTAACTTGTTCTCTTGCATGGAATAAGATTGTTAGTATTTTTTGTTTGTTCTGTTTTAAAATAATTGCACAAATTTGACTTATGTTTTATGTTCTCCTTCACACGTGTTCATTTTTAACTGACAGACGACATGCGAATAAACAATTGGGCGCTAATTACATCCAGAACTTGACAAAATTCAACGTCGTTATTGTAAGCTTCAACACATGTTTTTGACTTTTAGATTTACTGTTTTGAATTTAGTTTCACAATTTACTTGCTATAAAAATTTAAAAAGTACAGGAGGATAAAAATTCTTAACAATTTAGATATCTTAATTATTTTTTTGTTTCATGAATCACTGCTTATTTGTTTCTTCATGAATCACTGCTTAAAATTCAGTTGTTTATAACTGTTTTGTTTTAAAGTCTTGAATATGAATCATTTTGGTTTTGAGTCATGCTTTAAAGCTTACAAATTATAAGAAGAAGTTATTAGTAGGGAAATTTAAATAATTTTTTTTTAGTTTTTAAATTTGACTAACCTTAGAGCCCTAGTCATGGTATTCGCCGCTACTTGTTGCATTATTGTTTCTAATTTAATTCCTTTGCGTAAACAAAAACCTTTGCTCAACTAATTGTAGATGCTTTTATTTAAAAACTATACTCTTCTAGTTTGTTAAAATAATCTTAAAAATATGACTTGACTAAATCTTATATTTCGATATACATGACAGAAGACACGAATAAAATGAGCGCGTTTTTAAATTCACTGAAAAAATTTACCATTGTTGCCAACTTCAACAGCTTAGATTATTTCCTAACGAGAATTCATTTCACTAATCACACACACCCGACGACAAATAATTTAATGAATATTCTTTTTTCATTACACCCCCGAGTGAGACCAAATAGTTGATATTGTCAAATGAGGGAAGTATGGAAATTTAAACCGTTCTCGCAGCTTCAGAAGCAATTAGAAGAAGAAAAGAAAAGGAAGTTAAAAAGAAGATAAGAAGAGCAATGGAGAAGGGAAGGGGAAGAAGGTGAAATGAAGAGGAGAAAGATAGTAGAGGATAGCCAGTAAAAAGATGAAAAAAGGTGACTGGTTTTTTGTTGATTTTGATGTTTGTTTAGAGCGGAGGTAGCAGTGGGATCGGAATCATCAGCCTGTCTGCGAAAGTATTTTATTGGATACTTTATTTTACAAACAGTTCCCTTTCTTTAAAAAAATAAAAAAATAAAAAAACTAAATATTTGATTAATGAAAACCTATTTAAGCTATGTGGTATATTACGAAACATCTATGAGGCCTGCCATCCAAATGTTTACTGACCCCTGTTCTATAAAAGGCATCATCTTAGGCCCACAGCCACATAAATTCTTGATCAGTGCTACAACCAAGCAATTGAGATAGCATAAAACTCCAGACTCAGTATCACTCTTCCTTCAATCACCGTCTTGCCATCTAATCTTCTTCTATGTCTTCTCTTTGAGCCATTTTATTGTTCTCTTCCTACTACTAAATTTTCTACTTACTATTGCTTCTCTTTTTTTTTAATTTTATTATTTCATTTGCTTACTACATCACTCTACTAACTTTCACCTTCTCTTCTTACTCTATT
This sequence comes from Columbicola columbae, assembly GCA_016920875.1. NCBI lineage: Eukaryota > Metazoa > Arthropoda > Insecta > Psocodea > Philopteridae > Columbicola > Columbicola columbae. Next base: position 16,365,149 of record JADMLL010000003.1, on the reverse strand, counting down.
TCTTCTTTTCTTCTCTGCTCATAGGAGCTAAGATCCTGGTCTGTTTTCCAAACACAACCCCTTAAATTTTCGACATAACAATTACTTACAGTTTCATATTTGAACACAGGTGGCAGTTAACTGGAGGATCAAGAAAAAAGTAATAAATCTGTCCGTTGCACGTGTCGCTGCCATAATAAAAGACGTTCTTTTAATTAACTTAAATGTCTTAACAATTCAGGAAAGTAAATTGTTCTTTTAATAGATCGTTTAGCTTTTTATGACTGTCATGACTTGGCAAAAGATCATTTTGAAGACAAAATGCAGCGTTCAGAGCAAACGATTTATACCCCTTAATTCATTTTATAAGATCTTTAACTTTTTTTAAATTACGTTCCCCCTCTTTAGTTTTAATTTCATGACTGAATCCTGCTGTAACTATTATTTCCCTAATCTGATAGTTTTGAATTCAACTAAACTAAAAACTTACTAATTACATAGTTTCTGCTATCGCAAACAAAATGATCTATAACAAAGTATAAAAGTTGTCTTTTATGAACCTAATTTTGTATCTTAAACACCTATTTTTGGGGGAGTTTATAGAAAAATTATTTTTAACTTTTAAAGGCAAAAAGGAATAGAAAATTCAATAAATAATTTATTTATCAAGGCGACAAATAGGACTGGATTGAACCATACAAAGATCAACTTTTGGTCCAACCAGATCTCTGATATTGTTTAATTTATATTTTATCATTGTTGGCCGCTCCAGGCTAAGGCCCCACGCAATGACATTTACGTTTTCTGGCAAACCCATTGGTAGCAACATCTCAGGTCTAAACATCCCTGAATTGCCGATCTGAAAAAATAAGTAATTGAAAATTAAATTTAAACCACAAATTAATTTTAAAATCCCTTTGTAAAAGATCTTCAATAAGCTTTATTCTCTTTTTAGAAGAATAGATTCAAGAAAATTAATGAAATCAATGCATCTCAAATTTTTTATATGGTAAAAAATTTTGTATATTAAAATATGGTACTTAGGTTTAAAATTCACCGCAGCTATAGACTTGGCGTTTTTTCCAAATAATTTCATTAAATCTTGATCAATATAATTAAAGTTCAATTCACATTACAGAAGCACTATCTTACCCGATACAAAGTCAAAGAAAGATATTTTGGTTATTGAGTTTCCAAAATTTCGCCATGTTTTTAAAAAACCATAGAGGTAACTTTCAAATAATGTCGCTTTCTTTAATCAAAAAATTAATAATGCAAAGAAATACAGCTCCAAATTTAAAATTTGAATTTGAAATGGAATATACCGATTTGATGACTTACTTCTAATTTATAATATATTTATGGCGCATTAGCGCAACTTCTTTTGCGGTATGTACCCGAAATATTTTAGTCGCGTCTGAAATAATTACCTCAATCCACTTTCCAAGTCCTGAGTGATAACTGAATATCTCCATACTTGGCTCTGTATATGGATTGTAGGCGGGTTTAAAATTAAGTTGCGAAATGCCTAATTTTTGAAAGAAAGTGTAAAGGACACCGATCAAATCCCCTAGACTCAAATTATAATCGGCTATCAAACCTTCCACCTGTAACAGAGAAATGATATAACAAATATGAATACTTTAAACGTTTTGATTGCGAATAATTTTTTTTATCCCTCTACACTCAAGGAATTTTTTGGGCCAATCAACAAGCAACTAGAGGCTTTAAATATAGAGACATTTCTAAATATATACGGTATTTTCATATAAATAATATATAACCGAGAAAGCTTACCTCCATTTAAAGAGGTATACTAAGACTTAAAATTAAAAAATAATTTTGTATAAAAATAAATTAGGAACCCGAACATCGAGTCCTCTTCATCAAACTGAGTCACCTTCGAGTGCAAAGGGTTAGTTCTGTACAAAAGTACATTAACAAAACTTATCAATCCACCTGGTGAAACTCAGCTAAGTGAGTACTGTCGAGAGTTTCGTTTCGAAAAACTCTGTCTATGCTAAAATATTTGACCGGTCTAAACTGTTTTTCTTGAGCCAATTTATAAAGCATTCTCGCGCTAACAGCAGTTGTGTGAGTTCTCAGCAGATTTTTCTGTGCTTCTTCAATTTTCCATTCGTACTGATAGCCGGTTGACCTGCAAGTAAATTAACTCTTGTACAATAAATTTAGTGATTAGGTACTGGAAGTACTGAACCCGGTGGAAATTTTAATTTTATTGGTCATTTAACCACTTTTAGTTTACCTCAAAATAAAACAGTTGAGAGTAATATTGAATAGACTGAACAACATACTGTATTGTTTAAAGCGTTTTTAAACATAACCCTAAGCCCTTAAATTGTTGTAGCAAAACTAAGTTGAAACACTAACCCGAATCCTCCCCCGCTGTGAACCTGTTTAACTTTTTCCAAGTATTTTGGAGGAAAGTTTGAACTCGTCTTAGGATAGGATAGGAAAAAGGTGTCGTGAGCATCGCGAGCAGGATGTTGTTGAGGCTGGAAGAGAGCGTCAAAATTCCAGAACGAACTCTCAACAAAATTATTTGTTGGCATCTGAAAGAACAAAAAAGGAGATTTTTGATTTTTGTTGTAAAATTTTTCACCCCACTAAAATACTTTTCACAAATTGAAATAAAGTTTCAATTTGATTTATGCGTTTTTTAAAAATTTGAATCAAACCTCCTGAAAGCCCATTTCAATGAAGATTTTCCTAAACTCTGCTCGAACTTTCATTAAGGGATGTAAATGCCCTGAGCTTGGTGGTACACCCAAAGCATCAAAATTGTAATCCTTGAATGTTTTCTCCTTCCAGGCATCATTAATCAGTAAGTCAGCAGTCAAATCTGTTTCTTGCTTTTCAATAACCAATCGAAATTCTGACCCCTTTGAGAGCAATATGCCCTTTGTAACCACTTCTTGAATGAGTTTTCGTTTTTTGTAATCCTGTTTTACATTATCCGGAATGGAATCATAATTTTTATTTAATATGTGATTCAGATGTAATTGCACTGTATCAGTTATGCTCTCCACTTTTCTTTTGACCAATGGTTTATCAGTTGACTTGTCAATATAAATCCAACCTTGAGACATTGCTTTGCTAAAACCAACTTTTGCATTTGGTACTTTGCTCATTATTTCTTTTTGGTCAATTCCATCATCTGCAGGGACAGCATTAAAAACCAATGCTTCATGACTTCCATTCTTTGCTACTGTTTCACCTTCTTTTGTGAGTTCCCACTGGGTGTGAGTTCTTTGTTCCCCTATAAAACAATTATAATTAATGGTGAGACACAATCTGAGGTGAAAAACAAAGTATAGTAGTAATGGCTAACTTTTATTTCTTAATGAAAAGCCTTTCTATCTTGTTGTAAAAGTAGTCTTTAAATTGGAGTGATAATAACTTAAAAGCCTTGAGAAATGAATTATTATTATTAAGTTTATTTTTTTGTTTTATTATTAAATTTATCTTAATTTAATGAGGATTTACTTAAAAGTATTTTTTCTTCATGGTGAGATTTATATCTGAGGGCTCTCACCAAAACTTGTACTTGCCTGTTATCAAATTTCCCAAAGATTGCAAGCTTTTAACAGCTCCTATAATTTTTTGATGATCCTGATTTAATAATGAGGCAAGTTCAAATGTATCAATTTCATTCTTTAAATCGATGTTCTTTAAAATTTGTTCCCCTAATTCGCTAGTCATTGTATTTTAATCTAGAAAACAAAAGGAATTATATAAATCACCATTGCTAATCATCCACGCCACCTTAACATATTTTAACCTCTAAGGCGCATGTAAAAAGCGAAACATTGTTGAAGAACATCAACCACAGTGTAGGCTTACCTTAGTAAATTTTTTAGTAAGTACCATTTAATTCTTATTTTTATTTGTTTTTATTTTACAAATTTACGTTTTTTGGTGAACGTAACCAATCCCAGTACTGTTCACATTTGCGGTTTCACACGTTTTATTACTTAACCTTATCATTCATGCTTACGTTGGGAAAGTATTTCATTTAACAGCAAGTTTTAAAAAAACTATGTAGCACAATATGCCATACGTTATGTGATTCAGTGTTTTTTTTCACAAATAAATAAACAGAGTTGGACAAAAATAAAAAATTTTATTCAGCAAAATTACAAACTAAAATATCGTAAACCGAAGCCGAACGTTTTGGCCTGGAGAAGTGGCTTCGGACGGAAGTGATATCACAATCTTACATGAGTATGAATTTTTCTTTTGAGAACTTAAGAAAAGTAAGACAGAGGTTAATTAAACAGATAAACTATACCAATTAATCAAAAACGGCATAGGAATTCATTAAATCTATTTAATCAAGAAATTAGAAAGCTGAAAAACAAATTCCACGATTATTGTAGTTAGTGCCACGGTTTTTTGCCATTCTAGGGCTGACATGGCGATCTTAATTTTAAATGTTTTCTTGTAGAGATTACATTTAGGAAAAATATGTTTAGAAAACAAAATAGCTTAATGAAATTCTCGAGAAGCGAAAGGCTCGCTCAGTTATCTGAGCAAGAGTGCGTGATCGAGAGGAAGAAACGGGAAATACAAGCCAAAATTGAAGCTATGAGAAAAAAGGAAACGGAAGAGGCCATTAGAGTATTGCTTTCTTCGAAGGAAACAAAACATAACAAAACTGATTTTTCTGACAAATCTTCAACAAGGAATAGGTGAGATTTGCGCTTCTAAATCACAATTCTCACAATTTTATTAAATTATTAACCGAAGACAAATACGTACTCTGTTTTAATTTTTATTATAAATTGTAATTTTTTTTATCAGGTTTGAGTTTGCTGGTAATAACAAATAGTGAAATTTTGAATTATTTTTAATTCTCATTTGATCAATAATTATTTACTTAAATAAATTTTCAACACAAAATTAAATAAATCTATTTATAATAGTTTCTTAAGTTCTCTAAAAGTATTTAAAAAATTTATTTTAATTTTTAGGGAGAAAGAAGACTCAGAAAAAGATGAAAAGCAGGAAAATCTAACGAATGCATTCTCAAATGATGGAAGCTTTTTAGATCATTTTAGAAAACTTGCAAGTGAAGCTGGATGGGATCCTAATTATTATGAGGTGAAACCATCAAGCAAAAAAGAAGAAGAAGGCTATAATGAGAAAAGGTTTGTGATGTCATCTTCCTATGTTGCAATATCATCTGGGAGGATACTTTAAAATAATAGTGCCCAAGCTTCTGTTTTTAATCTTGAGGCTAGGTAGCCTGTTCCTTCAATAAACCTGTAACATCATGCCTAAAAACTACCTTTTTTCTCTTACTTGAAGACAGGTGGCAATTATCTCAGGAATAGTAAAAATAAAATTTGTCTTTCCTAATAAACTGTGATGGAAATAACTAAATAACTTCTATTATAATTTTTTTTTGTTAAGACCATCTTTTTTTTATAATTCATTTATTGGAATATGATAGGTGGGTCAGGGATCTTATACTGCTGACTGACAGTTACCATTAAGGTTGGGTACCATGGAAGGAGTTTGAAGGGTAGTTAATGATAAAAAAGGAAAGCACCAAACAAATCAGCTGAGTGATTGGGTGTGAATTGATCCTGGTGCATTGTGTGAGCACTCTTACCTCTCATCCACCAGATCTCCATTTTCAAACTGAACGTAAAAAACTTTTTTTTTTTAACAGGATTAAAGAAGGCAATAACAGTAAAGAATCAACCAACACCAAGCAGCCATATTTAGAGAAGAAGTTTTCTGAACCAAATGTGCAGATGCCTCTACCTCCACCAGGTGTTGCTCAATTGGTTCCTCAGCAACAAAAGTCTTTAATAATGCCATCAACAAGTCAACAAAATCCTGTATCTGTAATTCAGTACCCTCCACACTTGAAGCAATTGTCTGGTTTAAAGTCAGTTCCTTCATTTTCAACAAACGAAGATGACTCAAGAGTAGTACCTTCTTGTAGTTTCATTCAACCTCAACAAACACTGTCATCTTATCAAGTTCCAAATATAGACACAAAACAACAACCTAAATCAAGTTTCAATCAATTGTCTTCTGTCTCTGAACTATCTTCTATTCAACCTCCTCTACCAATGAAACCACAAAATATTCCTCCACCTTCGCCGATTCGAGTACAAAATATACCACCTCCTCCTTTACCACCAAAAGAGACTGGAAGAACGTCAATGCCCTTAAGGAAAACTAAACTTAAGGAATTTGAAACAGATTCAAGTTCTTCTGAGGATGAGTCAAGCTATGGAAAGCGGTTCAAGAGGAAACAATTTAAGTCTTTCAATAGCGGAGACAGTTCCAAACAGGGCTCCGCTTCTGGAAGTTCAGTGCATTATGAGTCAACTTCTCTTCCCCACACTGCCTCAAGGAAGGAGTATTCTGGGGGTAAGTTTTGCAGTGTTTCCCAGATTTCCAGAGTAAGAAAACCCGTCATTCCCAGCGCAGTCGGTCATGGAAATGATAGAAATTCAAATTGAGAATATTTTCTAAATTCTCAAGAAACTTAAACGGTGCTTTAGGATTTATAAGCTACGGTACTAACTGGGTAATTACTAGTTTCTCCAGCTTTATACGAGAACGACGGTGATGACGAGGATGAGGATGATGGTTTGACTGAGACCCATCACCAAATGGCAGAGTTGGTCGCTCGGTGGGGAGACGATTTTGAAGATTCGTTACGCAATGGGAAAGAAGACGACCCGGCCGTCAGGTAAGATGAAGTCTTTTTGAAATTCTGACCTTTTTTTAATGTGTCCTTGTTTCCGGAATAAAATAAATTATAAAAATAAAATCTTTAAAAATTCTAACAGGTTTTTATCAGACAAAAACTCAAAGCAATACTTATGTTACCGTAAACTTGTTCAAAAATATCGACGAAACACGAAACTTAATGAGAAGTCTGAGGATTCGAAACTGTCAAGTGATAAATCGAATTCAGATGAAGATAAGGATGAACTTATTGAAAAAACATTTTCTCAAAGCAGGTCTGAACGTCGACCAGCTAAAGAAGGTAATTTTTAATTTTTTCACCCACTTTCACATTTTCAAACAGAATGTAGAAACATTACGGATTCTAGGTGTTTAGCCTTGAACTTTTTAAACTGTCAACGGGAATGAGTTTTTGATATGGTACAAGATTACGATTCTAAGGGTGGAAATTAACGTTTTTTAAAGGCCTGTCTTTCTTAATTTTTTTCAAAGTGATTGAAAATTAAAAATGTTTAGATTCAAGGCACGATAGAAGTGCACAAAAAGACTCACTTGGTGAAAATGCGTCGGACAAACCGAGAGAAAGTAAATCGAGGTTCGACCAAAAATCGAGTGACGGTTACCAAGGAAATAACGACGATCTCCCATATTACAAAATGCCGGAAGGTACTTCAAAAGAGGAAGGCTTTTCTTTCGTTCAAAAACAAAATAGTGAAGAAGGTTTGTAACATTTGAAAAATTTAAGGTAATGGAATCGGTCCAATAGAATCGAGATCCAAATACTAAATGTCTTTTTAGAAAAAGAAATTGAAAGTTCGAAAGCGATAGCAAAAGATGAGAACGGAGACGAGACGAAAACAGAAGAAAAACCAAAGCGGAAAAGGAAAAGTCGATGGGGAGATGCGGTGGCAAGTTCGAGCAATGTTCCAACTCCTGTTGTTGGACCCAGTTTGAGTCTTCAGCCCCCCGCCGGAGGTGAATAAGAACCTAAAAGCTACAAATTTTGGACCTTGTTTGCTTTCAGCTTAGGTTATCTGGATTTTTTTTTTCATTTCAGCGCTACCAGCACCAAAAACTAATCTTCTAAGTCAGCTTACTAGATCAGATCCTGGTTTGATACAATATGCAAGGCAAACATTTGGATCTACCAATCTGTCTGAGGAAGATTGGAAAAAAAGCAGAAGACCATTATAAAGTAGGTTTTCAAGAGGATTGAGTTTGAGTTCAAAGTTTAGCCTATGTTAACTTGATGAGGAAATGCAGATGTTTCTTTATTAACAAACCAACAATTTCATTTAGATCAATCTCTTGTACCAAAATATGGTGCGGAAAAGAGCGGAGATCGATAAACTGGAAAAAGCGGGTAAATTTAAATACGAATATGACTCCGATGAAGACGTTGAAGGTGGAACATGGGAGCATAAGTTACGGCAACAGGAAATGATGGCTACCCAGATGTGGGCTGAAGAACTGACCAGGCAGGCAGCAGGGAAACACCATATAGGAGATTTCTTACCACCGGAAGAATTGGAACGTTTCATGGAAAAAGTAAGCTTAGTCGCCAACTTTAGAGATAAATGCTTTGGTTTTCAACTGATTTTGACTTTTTTGTCGCAGTATAATGCCGTGAAAGAAGGTAGAGAACCAGATTTGTCAGACTACAAGGAATTTAAACTAAAAGAGGACAACGTTGGATATCGTTTATTGCAAAAAATGGGCTGGGACGAAGGGCAAGGTCTCGGACAGGATGGATCAGGCATTAAGAATCCGGTTAATAAGTAAGTCAGAATTTTTAATCAGAAGTTGTTTTTAAAACCTTGTCTGATAGTTCAGGGGGAATTAATAGTAGTATTATTTTTAACTTTTTTAAGGGCAACAACCCGACACGAAAATCAAGGTTTGGGAATTGAACGTCCTGATGGACTTGAACCTGGAGATGATGAGTATGACGCTTACCGAAAAAGAATGATGTTGGCGTATCGTTTTAGACCTAATCCTTTGGTAAGTAGTTGAAAACAAACATGCAATGAGCAACAGGAAAAAAATTTTTTATTTAACGTTTTGCTGAGAATTAAAAACACTTATAATTTTAAATATCCCTTTAATGTTGAAAATAACATTTGAATCGATATCTTACAAGACATAAACAACAAAAGAGATTCCGATTATATAAAAACTTAATTGCTAATGTAAATTAAACCCTTTGAAATACGAGTAAATCATCAAAAAGTATGGACCCGCCAATTGGCAGAACCACAACGTCAAAGAGTTAATAAAAATGCAGATAAACTGTCATTTTAATAAGTACTCAATGTACAGCAGTTTTTAAAGTAGCAATGTCCCTTTTTTTAAATGTCTGAGCGATCATTAAAGTTAAAATTATTGATTTGTGTTTCAGAACAATCCAAGAAGACCGTACTATTAATCTGCGATAGCAGTTTTCTTAATAAGTCGTCTAGGAATAGCTAGAATTAGATGTAACTTCAGTAATTTTACCAGATATGGATAAAATACACATATTTAGAGGACTTTCAATATTTAATATTTGTAGGCAGTTATATTATACATAACGACTGAATAAATTACATTATAATATTTACGATTTTTTCTTGTTTTTGTTTGATATCCTTTTGTTTTTTTAACAGAAGAAAAATATGGGGTGTTGTAGCCTGTAGTTCTGACTTTTTAAATCAATAATTTTGGTTTTGAATATTGAAAATGGTAGGTCGTGAGAGATTTCAGTCAGTGAAAAATTAACAGTTTCTACAAAGTGTGATACTTCTTTCAAAATTGTTAATATATTAACAGTTACCTCAGTGACACCTTTTCTGTACACATTTGCCCATCAATACTGTTTAGAAAGATTGACTGAAAGACTTAAACAAAATGGATACGTTGTATTGTTAGGTATCAAAAAAAGGAAAAAATTTGGAAGTGGTCTTTAACATATTAAAATATTACAGTTTGATTGTTATTAATAATTTTCATTTGTCAATTAGCTGAGTGACATGTTTTTGACATTAAACTTGTATTGATTCAGCTAAAATCTTTGGACCTTAAAATACTGGAAAAACTTTACTATTTGAAATTAAAAAGAATATATCCCTTTAAAACTCAAACCTTATTTTTTAATAATTTTATTAGCTGTTGCAATATATACTGTTAAAAAATTTAATCACAATTAATGGGGGGGTTGCACTGGTAGACTAGGTAGACTTTTTTCTTCATTTTTAGTAGGTGATGTTCCCTCATTTGGGTCTAACTAAAACTATGATTTTATTACCTCTACAAAAATCAGACTTAATTAACATTAACTTACTTCACAAAACTAAGTAAAAAAATTTTCTGTAAAAAAACTCAATTCTTTTCAATATTAAATAAAAATTGTTTGAATTACAGCCTTTTGCTTATATAACTACTTTTTTGGTATAAAAACAAAACTTTGGAGTTCAAATGCTTTCTTTAAAAAACCTTTTCTAAAACTTCACAGTCCATACAGACTCTCACAACTTTGTAAAGGTGCTTAATTCCTGCACCTGATTTTTAAAGTGACTGTATTCTTCCTTAATACCCTCCAAATCTTTATTTGCATCCAATAATAATACTGGTGCAGGGCATGAAAATTTTGTTTTTCTACAAAGCCAGTCTTCATGACATTCATGCAACTTTTCAAGATATTCAAATTTAATCAATTCTTCTCCCTGTCGACAACGTTTCTTTATTCTTTGGTAAGCCACTTCTGGATCAGTTCTCAAGTACACTATCAAGTCAACTGAAAATGAGTTTTTACTGACAAGCCACTTAAACCATTCATCTAAAACAGCCACCTCAGGTGATGATAGTATCTTAGCATTGTAAAGATTCTCAATGAAAACATAACGACAACTATATAAAGATCTTTCCATCAGCTTGACAGACCTGTCAGTTTTGAGACCATGTAATTTCATCATAGTCACCTGAACATAAGTTTGAAATGTGAAGGCCCACTTGTTAATGTCACTGTACAATAGATTGAGGAGATTATGACCATCAAGATTTTTCCATGCCTCAACTGGTTCAGTTAAAGTAAGAATGCTTTCATTGTTTTTGAAATTGTCAAGAAATGTTGTCTTCCCACTTCCAATATTGCCTTCTACAATTATTGTGAATGGTTTTTTAGAAGTTTGGTACATTTTTTTTTTCATATGATCAATCTGCTTTAGTAAGGAATTAGAAGTAGTGGAAAAATACCTTGACAACAAATTTAGATGCATCTCATTGCTGACAAAACTGTGACAGAATCACTGAATCTTGTTCTAGAAAAAATATTAGAAAAAAATGTTAAACGGTTTTTAAAAAGTAATCCAAAAATAGAATTCTCAGATAAAGAATATTATTTTTATAAAAAAACAAAGGAGAGGACAAGAATGATAAACTAATCTAACACAAAAGGAATAAACATTACAATCGGGATCCTATCTCAGCACAAATAAGTGTTCCTGTGGGCTATACGCAATTTGTATCAGGACTGATAAAAGAATTTGGATTTTACCAATGAACTCAAACCAAGAGGTACAAAAAAAATTGTGGAGAAAAAAAAGGTCACATAATTATAAAAGCAAGTTAGGCAGAAAGCTGTCAATCAATTTTCAGGAAAACATTTACTCGGTATTGTGCTCAAATGTGCTGATAAAGTGCGCGCCAAGATGAATAAACAACTTGAAGGAAAAAGTTAAGAAAATGAGCAAAGAAGACTATCTTACAAATACATCCATTAAAATTTATATTTAAACTTACTTTTGGTAAAGCAGTAGTCTGAATTTAATTTCACAACAAAAATCGGAGAATTACCGGAATTCAAATTGTCATAATGTTACCGTGCATGGAGAAAGTGAGCTTGGCTTATGAGGAAATTTCAAATGTTGGTATGTTGCTAAGTGACGTGTCACTAGACATAGAAATTTAATCGCGTAGTTTACAAGTTACAATTACTCACGTAATAGTTGTTTAATGTTTTTGTTCGAAGGTAATTTAGGTGTAGAAAGTCTTTCAAGAGAACTTGACGAAAGCGATGTCTTGTTATGCATGTCTAACAAAGTTTTCATTTTTTACGAAAGAACACTCATGCGGTAATTGTGAATTTTCTTTTTGCAATAAATGCCTAAAACAAAAAGCACTTGTGGGTGAGGAAGAAAAAAACGTATGCAAGAACTGTTATAAAAAATTAACTTCTCAGCCTGAAACAACTCCAACTTCAGACATGGAAACCCCTGGTTCGTTGTTGGAACGTCTAGAAAACCTGGAAAACCCAGCAAAGCCGCCCATCACAATAATCCGTCACAGTAACAAACTGAACACTTTGAAGTATGGATTAAGTTCAGAAGATAAGAAAATTTTAGAGCGGCTGGAAAAATTGAAAGCAGATCATAAACCATCAGCTCTACCAGATGAAAATGAAATCAAAAGAAGATTGGCATTATTGCAAGGCAGGAGCGAAAAGTCCATTGAGGAAAAACCCAGCTTTTTTAATCCTCCAAAAAAAACAGAACAAGAAGAAGTTGATGAGATATTAAATCAGTATTTAGAAGAAACCGGGATAGATACCAATATGGATGTGGAGGGAGCTCAGAACACACAGGATATAGAAGGTAGATTGAGAAAACTTCAAATGTCTGAAAACTCTTCAATCCAAGCTGATTCCAGTAACCTTACTTTAGAAGACGGAGATTCCATAACTGCTAATATCATAAAAAGAGCTATTGCTGAGGGTAAATTGGAAAAGAAATTGGAAGAATCAATGGGAAAGGATGATGAGTCTGATATTTCAGATATGGAGAAGAGTGATGAAGAGGAATCAGAATTTCCCTGGTGTTGCATTTGTAATGAAAATGCTACTGTTAAGTGCTTTGGATGTGATAAAAGCTTGTATTGTCAAACCTGCTTCAATCAAGGTCATGAATATTTTAATATGGAAGACCATAAATATATTCCTTATACCAAAAATGATTCTCCTTCATAAGATAATAAAGGCATTTGAAAGCAACAAAAGTAAAATGTGCATTAACAAGATATTTTTCAAATTTTTAAAGAAGGTATCATTCATAAAATTCATTCCAGTTTATTGGGCCAATTAATTGATTTCATGAATAACTTTGAAAATGACTTCATCCATACAATAACTTTTCAATAATTCATGATTATACTTTTGTAAGTTTAAGACAACTTGTACAAAATTAAAACCAAAACATATTTTAATTAACATTTACAACAATTTAATGTAAATAACAGAAAAGAAAAAAAATCAAATGATTTTATTTTGCTGTTAACTTTTACACTCAAGATATATTAAACCAATCTTGTTGTTGGTATCAGACTAAATAAGAAATTAAAACACTAACAGCAGATTTTAACATGAGTTGTTTAAAAAATATTCATTTAAAAAAAGAGCTTTAATTTTGCAGACCTTGAAAATTAGCAATAACCTTAACAGAACCAAAGAACATGCTAAAAACAATTTTTTTTCATTCAGGAAACAATAGATTCTTCTCATTTGTTGGAGTATTCTAACCCTTTTCAATTTATGTTTCTAAAGTTTATGTTTATAAATTTATATTTTTTAAAAGTTTTAATTTTGTTGCTTATCTTCAGTTATGAGGTGTTGAATATTTTTTGGATTTTGTTTGTTATAAATATATCTGTCAAAATTTTATTTGTGATTTTGTCATGCCTTAATATTTGCTTCATTTCTGTTAATGAATAGTCTTTTCTAAAGGAAAGTCATGTAATGAAATGGGTTAACAGTTTTCAATGAAAAGCAAATTTTTGTATTCAAAGTAGCAGTATTTGAATGGTAAAAAGTTGTATGAATTAATGCTCAAAAATCAGTCTTTAAATTTTGAGTGAGTGGAATGATGGTCAAGTTTTGACATCAGGCTGTTTTATCTTGGGCACAGCAATTTTTGTTTCTGAATTTCTTTTTTTATAAGAAATGCTTTGTAATATTGACAATGTAATTTTAATGCTGTAATTGTAATACTTTCAGCTGAGCTAAACCATTTTTTGTTTTAAAATTGCTTTTTTTTGTATAAAAATAAAATGCATGCATGCTTATTATTTTATGTTATAGTTGATTATTTTAAGAAAACAGAAATTAATAATGCAAAAGTGATGGAAAATTATTAAGGGTAGCTTTTAATTTTTTTTAATATGAATTTATATTTGTCAAAATTTAGGGTATTTTGAGAATAAAATTTTAACACAATGAAGAACAACAGAATGCAATATTTAAACAATTAACCAGACAAATATAACCTTTTTATATGTGTTTAAATGCATTTATTATCACATTTAAAAGAAAATGAAAAGCTTAATTAAAGAAAATTTGAATGATTAAGTCATACTTATGAAAAATTGAAATTAAAAAAAATTTCAATCCAAAATTAAATAAGAATTTATTATTGTTTTTACCTTATGAATAGAATATTTGATATTATTAATGTAAGAATTTTTTTAATTTTGTAAATTTTTTCAATCAGAACAACACTTCTATTTAACTCAATATCAATCCAATGCTAATTTCTCTTAAAATTTTTAATTTGATAATAGTCATATGATGACAGTTAACACTATAAATACTAATTTCACCAAAGTTGTGTCAATGGCATTTGCTTTCAATTTACAAAGCAAAAATAAACATCAATAGAAGTGAACGTGAGAGCTTTTAAGAATAAATATGCAAAATTTTTATAAAGAAAGCAGTATTCAGCGAAATTGCTTTTTCTAGCAAAAGGGCTCCATTTTAGTGTAAGGTATACAATTTTAAAATTTTGTTTTTCCTTTTTTTTAATATTGTAAATAAATGAATAAAATTAGCATTTTGTTAGTTTTAATTTTGCTTCCTTTCTCTCATTGGTTGATTCTGGATATTCTTTCGGGGGGATTGGCTGCTATTCCGGACGCTTAGTCAAGCCAACGAATGTTTTATGACTCATTAATATCTTTAATACAATGTAGACTTTTAAGATTTTTTAAAAGTTGGACTGACAACTTGTTTTTTGGAGCACGAAATGGGAAAGGGGGGCCTAAGAAAGCTCAAATTTAAATTTTGTAAAAATGCGCCAATTTACAAGAAATTCACTATATTGTGAGAGGGCTTAGATTATTGCAGAGTTTGATTTTAAATAAAGCTTTTGGAGAGATTAATATGTATAGAATGGACTAAAAGATGTGGATGTTCAATAGTAGCTAACTCAGGTAAAAATTCTCAGAATAAAAATTGAAAGAATTATCTATTCTCTCAAGGCTGCCAACGCAAAAAGATTCGAACAAGCATGCGCACAAGAGGAAAAGTTCCGCGTTTGAGCTGTGCATAGAGACTGCCGCAAGCACAATTTATACTAGCTTGAGTCACTTTGTGTAAAGTATTGCTCGGTTAGTTAAAACGAAAATGAATTGTTGCAAATGTTTTGTAAAGTGTTAAAATATGTTTTAAATCACGAGCGATAATTACACTTTTATTATGCAGTTTGATGATAGCCTTCAAGATGCTTGTTAATTAAATACGATCATCAGATCTTAACTATTTATTGTAAGTTATATTATTCTGGAGTTTATTGCTTCTCAATTAATCAGTTGTAATGAAATTCTTTTTTAATTGTATAAGTGATCTGAAAAATTTTACTTTACTTTTTATGTAAGTCTGTAACGAATTTTTTTTTCCCCAATCGCTCCGACTAAAAATTGTGATTTACTCAATATTATGTGTTTACAAATTATTGAACCTTTTAAACATAATTTGAATATGTAAATAAATGAATATAATTACTCCAACTTTGTTTTACACGAGTATATTTTGACTAATTATTAACTGAAATAGGAGGTTTTAACTGAGTTATAAATAAATTTGTACACGTCTGATTTGTTTACTTGCATCTTTCAGGAAAGGAATATCTCTTTGTGTTGTTATTTGTATAAATGTATGGTCAAAAAAGTGGCTTAGAGGCAGCAGTTGCAGCTGCAACCAAACTGGATGCAAGTCTTCATGCAAAAGGAAAATTAACAAAGAATGTAAGCATCTGTTGTCATTTATTAGCATGAACCTGATTACTTGCAGTTAAAGCTTAGTACCCATAAATGCTGCTTTCACATTAGTTTTAACACTTGTCTTATTATTAGCAGTTGTCAGAAGGACTTAGCAAATCAGATGTACTAAAATTGATTCAAGCAGAATTTTCAATAAATCATGTATCCCAGTCAACTAGAAACCTGTTGTGTAAGGGAAGCACTCAGGAAATAATTAAAGATTTTTCTGGTGCCTGTGTCTCAACCAAGGGAAGGTATATTCCAGAACATGAGAGAAAGGCTTTGAATTTACTTGATAGATCATCAAAAAATTTAGGGCTATATTTATTTATTCAAGGACCTACAAATAGATCTGTTGATTGTAAGTTCTGCTTTATTTATTTGTTGTTTTGTTGGCATAGACTTGTACATTTAACATTTTGAGTTAAGATTTAGTAGTAGCTTTCATGTTTCTGAGCAAAGAATTTTTTGTTATTAATAAATAAATTAATGTCTCAAAGTTAATTTGTTATATAGACTTTTTATAATTGTCATGGTTGCTTTTGTTTTAATAGATATGTTATTAATATTAAATTACATTTCAGTGGCAATTCAAAAAAATAGAAGAAATGATAGCTGCAAACTCAGAGTCAAACAATTATAGAACTGGAAGAATGTCTGTAACACCTCCTAATACTGGGAATGGACCTCATCCAGCACCAATGAATGCCATAGGAAGAGGTCCAGGATTAGTTGGTGTAGGAAATCCTCCTCCAGGTTTAATGAACAGAGGTTTACAGCTTCCACCACCCATGATAGAACAAGCAACTGGGAAATTTGTAAGTCTTGAAACAAAGTGATTTAATTACCATATATAATTACACCAATTAAAAGCAATTAATTATCAATTTTTCAGGTTGAGAAAATTCGAATAGGCATGGATAATGTACTACCTGGCTTCAACCTCCCCATGAAACTAATTGGTCAAGGTGGTTCCAATTTAAATTACATAAAAAATGAAACTGGGGCATCAGTCATTTTAAGGGGAATAGGATCTGCCTTTATAGAACCTGGAACTCAGCAAGAAGCTCCTGAGCCTCTTCATTTTTACATCACGTTCGTATCTAAATTTGCTTTTAGACTCTGATACTTGAAATCATTTTGCAATTTATGATCGTGTTTAAAACGTTTCCATGTTGAAATGATGAAAACGGAATTTTTAATAAATCTTTTAGGCATCACAAACCTGAGGTGATGGCCTCAGCTCGAGACTTAGCTTTGAATCTTATAGCAACTGTACAACAAGAAAACGCTCAATTTCAAATGCAGCAACCGCCTCCTCAAAATATCCCTGGTTAGTAAAATATATTTGATTTTTAAAATCAGTTTAAAATTTAAGACACGTTTTGGCATTTGAGCTTAATTTTCTCATCATTTAAATTGACAGCTCAAATCCAACAGATCAACGTTGAACCTCCTCCTAATTTAATGCTTCACCAACCTGGGAATGGGGAGCATCCAATCATACAACAGCCAATTCCAAATGTAATGTCAACCTCTATAGCCTTGCCTGTAGTTCAGACTGGTTTCATTCAACAGCCAACTGGTGAGTTTGTGTTTTAATAATTGTAATCTGTATTCTTGTTTTATAATATTTTTTTAAAATAGTTAAGAATTTTGATTTTTTTTTTTTTTTCAGTTACTCAGTTAACTGCGCCTCCTCCTCCAATGGTTGGTGTACCTCCACCACATTTTTCGCAACCACCACCTGCCCAAGTAACATTACCACCGCCCGGAGTTCATATTCCCCAGCAGCAAGGTCCTCTGGTTCCTCCTCCTGCTTCACAACACTTGCAGGTACGTTTTGTGTAAAATTTTGATTTGGATGATGTTTAAAATGTCATTTTGACTGATTTTTTGTGGTTAGTTGCAGCCTCAACATGAACAACCAGGAAACTTCATCCAACAAATAGCTCAGCCGTTTCAAGCTGGACAGCAAACTGGTCAGCAGTATGTCATAACTCAAAATGGCCAGCCTATGCAGGGTATTATGACTTCACAAGGTTTAGTGGTTCTCAATCAACAAACTCAGCCAACTTATGCTCAGCAGGTAATAATCTAGAAAAGTAATTATTTAATTATAATATGTTTTATCAATAAATTGATAATTTTTACAGTTATTTACAGTTTCTTTTGTGTTTTATTTTTATTCATCAATTTATTCATTTATTTATTTCAGCAGGTGTTTTTATCTCAGCCTCCGCCTGTTGGGCCTACCCAGCCCGTTTTTCAATCTGGACAGCATTTAGCACTGCAGTCGTCAGTACCTGGACAGCAACTTCACGCTGCAGTGTCAGGCCCGGTCTCGTATCAGTTTCAGGTACGTATAAAGTACTTCTTGAAATGTTTGTTTTTGTTTGTTTCGAACTAAATTTACCCTAATCTCACCGGTCGTTGTTTTTTTCGTTGTAGTATGTGCAACAAAACCCTCCACCTACTATGGCGTACTCAGCGGTTCAAAACCCTATTCAAAATCAACCTCCTCAACACATTCAAATTCAGCCTCCTCAACAGCAGCCTATTCCTCAACCTCAGATGGGTCCAAATCCGGCGCCTAATGCTCCGTCGGGACAGTCGCCAGTTCACAATCAACAAGGGAATCCACCCAATCCCCATCCCTCTCAGCCTCCTCCACATATCCAATCAAACAACTCCAGTCACTCGCCTCAGAATCATCCTCCCAATCAAAGGCATTCGCCACCAAATCTTCAAGGTCCCCCGCCACCAAATCAACCGAATCCCCCTTTTTCAGTGCAGCCCAATCAAAATCAAATGCTGTTGCAACATATACCCAATCATCAAATGATTCAGGGGAATCAGCCGGTGCCGATGCAAAATCAAAGCGTTCAAACCGTTCCCGTTTCCAGTCCCGGTTTCCTACCTGGCCAACCTCAGTTGATGCACATACAGGGTGTGAGACCACCCAATGAAGTTCAGCCTCAATTTCAACTGCAGCAACAGAATTACGGTCAATACCAGCAACAAGTAGTCATGAAACAAATTCAAGTTTGTCAGCCGCAACAATTGCAGTTTGTTCCTGGATGTCCGCCCGGACCCATTCAAATCCTGCCGGCAAATTCCGGACAGTTCATTCCTCCCGTTCAGCAGTTACCCCCGAATCAGTTTAATCAAAATCAGGAACCGCCTCAAGAGCCGAAACCTCCAAAAAGGAAATTTACGGAGGACTTAACACCTCCCAATCCACAGGTAAACAGTCGAAACGGTTTTCTTTTTAAAATTTCACTGGCGATATTTGATTATTTTAAAATTTAAATTTAACTTATCATCCAGGGACCGACTCCTCCTCAATCACTGATGTCAATTCCAATGCAACCGCCCCAGCCAGTGCCACCACCATCACAACCAGTAAACAATAATAATTCTCCTAGGCAAGGTGTCGGGTGAGTGTTTATTTTAATTTTTTCTGTCTCTCTACCATAATTTTATTTTTTTCCTTGTCACAGATGCTTTTTCTAGATGGAAAAGGAGCTTCGAAGGGAAAGCGTGATGCCTGATTTCCTTAAATTCTCCGTCGATTTGTTTTTAAGAAGCATGAGAACGTTCACTTTGTCAAAAGATTTAATAATAATAAAAAAGGTTTTTACAGTTTGTAGTCAATCCAATTGCTGGCCTTTGATTTAAAAGTTGGAAAATTTAATCCTGAACTAATTTGGGAGCTAAATAATCGCCGCCGTAATGAAATCCCTTGTGTAATTGGAGTTGAGCTTTTTTCGATCATGTGAGCTTATAAGGCAAAACAATCTTAAAAAAGAGGAAGTAGGTTGTTCGTATCAGTCCGGGTGCAAAGAGAATTCAATCTGTTAATACTAAAGATTATCTAATTGGGATTATAACTTGAGAAAGGATTAACCTTTTTTTTTTGTTTGAAGATTTACAAAATAGCGTGGAAAGACCAGATTGAAGTAAAGTGTTGTTAAGTCTTTTAATGGTTATGGTTCATTGTTAAGTCATTAAATGGTTTTATTATGATCATATTAAAAAGGTCAAAAATTAACGGATTAAAATTATTCATGTGTTTTTTCTTTACTTGCAGGATTTTCTTCGTCACTATAATGTTAATCTCACTGTTTTTCTCTCGAAAATTTGTTGTAATTTATTTATTTACCAAAAGTGAGATTTGGTTTTGTCCTGTTAGAGCTTTAAGTTTAAGCTTGGGATAAACTAAAATTAATTTGAAGGATTTTAAAGTTGATTTACATGTACAGGGTTTGTACAGTGTCGGGTTCCGAGTTTCCTCATCTGAGAGTGTAAACGCCTGGCTTTACTAAAAACCGGAAATTTCGTTTCCCAATCCGACGTCGGCAGTTGAGTGTCGCGAACTCGACCAATTCTTCCACAATCCAGGGAAACCAAGGATGTTTTGGGATAAAATCGAAATCTTAACGAAGGCTACTTTAATCCTGATGAGACCGGGCTTTTCCGCCTCAGTCCCAAGAATGAACCTGCCAGTTTTAGCAGGCGGTATCGGGATTCAAGAGTTTCTTCCCAAAAAATTGTTCATTCAACTAAAGACTGTGGTGTAGTGGTTAAGTGACAGACTAAGAAGTTGTAGTCTCGAGTTCAGATCTTCCTCCTGTATCCTGTTCTACCCAAAAGTGGATAAAAAACGGGATTAAAACTCAACTATAACTATAACAATTTTAGCAGGCGGTGTTTGCAAATTTGCGCCTCAAGTCTTAGGCGCGAAATTTAAACAGCTCGGCTGGGAACAGAGAGCTTATCAAAGTAGTTTACAATCTGTTCAAAAATGTTGGTAGACATATGACTAAGAAAGTGGATGAGGAACACAACAGGATGGAGAAAGTCGCGAATTCGGGGAGAATAGTCTCGCGAAATCCTTTCAGTTTTGAGACAATAAAATCAAAATCATACGTGGTGGTCAGTAGGCAGTTGTAGATGTAGCAGGACAGAACGGTTATGGTTTTCAAATGTTCGAAAGGTTTCTCGTTCTACCTGGTCAAGGATTGGATTCGTTTCAAGAGTTTCTTCCCAAAAAATTGTTCATTCAACTAAAGACTACCCCCACCTTTTCCTGCGAGCCGGGTTTAGGAGTCTAATGAACCGACTAGGACTTAAAATTTTTTTAATCAAAAATCTTTTCCTCCCTCACAGGCGGGCACCATTAAAAAAATTCGCCTTTTTTCTGTTTTAGAGAAGACAGAATTATAAAATTAAAAAAAATTGTCTTAATGTATTTTGTTTTCATGTAGTGTACAAGAAATGATGATTATGAGTCAACAGCAAAGAAGACACCACATGCAACAACCTGAGGGAATACAGAAAGATCCCTCACAGAAAGGGGAAGAGACTTCGGTTGTTTCGCCCCCTCCTTCGTCAACAGGTTGGTAGTTAATAAAACAAACTAAAACTAAAAAAAATTTAGGAAGGAAACCCTTTTCATATTTTTTTCTTTTTTCTCTTTTTGTTCTTTTTTCAACTTTCTTCCTTTTTTTGTTGTTTTCTTTTTGTTCTTTTTCTATTGATAAATTATTTCAGGTGCAGGAGTCTTGTTTTTAGGTTTTAAAATGACATCCGGATTGAGTCTTCAGTTTGATGATGAAATCTTATTGGAAGTGTTTAATACTGATTGACTGATTGTTTGGGGCGGGAAAAGGAATCGGGGAGTGTTAGGCTGATCCTGAAGAATCTGATATGTCGTGGTGTTGGATATTTGATTTATAGAAAGGATTGGGAGGTGTTTTGTTATCTAATGAATTAGGTTTGGCGGGGGGAAAAGGCTTAGATGGGTTAGGTTGAGACTGAGAGGCTTGACGTTGGGTTCTGAAAGGTTATGAAGAAGGTTTGCTGGAATGAATATCCACCAATCTCTACTCTCACAAGTTTGAGAGGAAGGTGAGGGAAGGAAATAAAATGAGGCAGTTGCTCCTTTTGTATTTTGTTGAAAAATTCCCGAGGGAGAGGGTTTGATTAATCTGAGAACGATCAAACTAAGAAGAAAAATTAAAATCTGGAGGCTCTATTAGGATTTCAAACAAAAATGGTGGCGGTTTTATAGTCTTCATTGGATTTATTCAAAATTGTTGGAAAAGGGTATTACTTCCATAGAAATCTGTTTCTGTTTGCTGTCACCTTGTCTCTCCCCTATCGAAATTGTGTTATGTTCACTCTAAAATTATCATTATTCTTTTTAATAGATCATCCTCTAACGTCTGAAAACTTATAGACTTTATAGACTTAGATAAATTAGTGAAATTAATTTTGAAAACTAGTTTAGGGTGAAGGTGAGTGCACATCTGGCCACGAGTTCATCGGGAAACCCCTTTTGTCTTTTTCACACTTGATATTTTTCCTTGTCCTCCTCACTCCCAAAAGAACAGACATCATGAGTGCTTTAAAGTGAGTGAATGAGGGTGCAGAAATGAGAGAGACAAGAAAGTGAAGACAGAAGATGGACAACCGGAGGAGCTTTCAAGCGAAATTTATTTTAATGTTGAATTTTATTACAGCTTTTATCAATTAGTTAATTTTTTCTTCTTATTTTGTTTTGTTTTTGTTCTCTTTTTGTTCTTTTTTTGTTTGATTTGGCACTTTTGGTGGATGGATGAATGGAATACGTTGTGTGAATGTGTGGGGAACAGATGTCTAATGGAGGTTTTGTTTTTAATTTTTTAATTTTTATTTTGAAATAATTTTTGCAGCTTTCTTCTGGAAACCAATTAGTATGTAGAACTCTTAGTTAACTTAGAACTTTTTTGTAGACTTATAATTAATTTTTTGGTTGTTCTCTTTCTTTTGATTTTGGAAAAATTTTTAGGGCAGTCGCACCCGTGAGACAGGTCGAAATTCGTCGAGAAACGCTGTTGCGTTTTTAATAATTTGTTTTCTTTGTTTTGTACGAAGAATTTTTTGTTTAACTTTTGACTTTTTAAATTTTTGTCAGGTAATCAACAAAACTATCCAATGTCAGAGGGAAATCAACCAGATGGAGATAAACTGGCTCAACAAAGACAATGTAAGTTTCACGTGAAAGGGGCGAAGGGGTGGAGGTTTCGTCCCACAATTTTTTAGACGGTTGTGATTGATAGTCGTATTGAAATAGGCAAAATAAAGTTTCAGGTTTTGACGAGAATCAAATGAATCAGGTTAATCGTCACGTCGAACAGGAAAGAGACGAGAGGAATTGCGGCTTCAATAGAAGAGATCGAAACAGGTGAATAAGCTTTGGCGAGGAGTTTTGTCCCGTGTTGGCCCTCATTTTGGAGAGAGAGTTCAACACTCGTTTGATTTTTGCAGGGAGAGACCGAGTTATAGTCATTATTCAAGTAAACCTCAAATGTACGATACAACGGCTCCGCCGCATCCAATTATGGGAGTAGGAATGTGTACTCCGCCGTCAGCACCTCCTCATCTGATGAATCAACCTCAGGGTGGTGGTCTACAACAACCTCTACCTAATCATTATTATCAAAATAATAGGCCATATTAACAAATTGTCTGAGATTTTTTTTCATGTAATTGGAGGTTAGATTTTTAATTTTTTTCTTTTTTATGGTTTTTCATTATTTATGTAATCAAAGATTGGAGTGTTAGGAATGTTTGATTGAGTGAAAATTTTTGAAGTGAGTTACTTAATTGTGTCGTATTTAAATAAATTCCTTTTGTGAAAGCGACACTAAAAAATGAGACTGCTTATATACATTATATATATACTATATATATTGTTGATGGTGTATAAAGCAATTTGAGATGTTTTTTTGTTTGAATAAAATAAATTAATTTTGAATAAGTTGAAAGCTTTTCTTTTGGTTTCCAATATTTTAAATCATTAATTGCTTAATACGTGAATCGGTTTTTATAAATAAACTCCACCCTCAATTCTTTCCTGCCGTCATGACGACGGTCTGTATTCCAAAAAAACTCATAAGAGAGGTGGCAGTTATCATTGAATAGATTGTCATTAGTCAGTTTGTGAGGAATGAGTTAATTTTTGGATTTTGGTTTGGATAAACTTTTGTCTCAGGTGTTTTTGTAATGTGTCAATTTTTAGGCCAGAAAAAGAAATTTTATTTTTGCTGCTAGAGGATTAAGACATAATCTTTTTGTGAAAAATAGAGGAAGCTGACGGAACAGTGCCTTTAATACAAAATTTAAATGTTATTAACACTAGGTTGTCAAAGAAGTATTTTGACTCTTTAGGTAAGCTCAGTATAGGTATATTAAGTTTTAGTCTTCCTATGGTTAAGTAAACGAACTTGAAGAAAGGAAGAGGAAGACGTGGAAGAAGAACACTTTGTGCTTTGTCGCAGGTGTTAATGACCTTGTGACGACTTTGCGACAATTCTCGGTAAAATGGAGTTGTGAAGAATTCAAAAGCCTACTTTATAGTTGTGTGTTTTCATTTTTTTAAGTTATTTTAAAATGTCTTGTAATTATGCCGACGGGTTATCTCCGTATCATGAAAGGACAACTTGGTCTTGAAGAGGTAGTCAATTTCTGTCTTTTAAAATTGTCTCTCAACGTTGTGGCTTCATTAAAAAGAACGAGTCAGTGATTTACGACTTCATCAGTTAATTTTTTTCCCTTTTTTCTTCCAGAAATTTGATACAAAACATTTGGTTACTGCCAAAGTAGCGTTATTGACAAAGTGGATAAATTCATCAAAACATGTAGTGATTCATCAGGCGCGGGAATAAGCACAGCAGCAGGTATTCCTGACTTCAGGTAATGTGTTGACAATTTTCTGAATTGATAATAACATTGGTTGAATTCAAATTTTAGAAAGATGACTTATTTTCAAACCAATTCCCCAGAAAGTGTTTAATCCCAAACTTCTGAGTAAAGTTTCATGCCAAAGCTACATCACACCTCAGTTAAAACTAACAGCTTGTTGAAAAAGGAAAAGTGAAATATGGTTAGCCAAATATTGATGGCCTTCACCTCAGGTCAAACTTGGGTGAAGTTTTTATCCATTACATCATGTTCAAAACAGTGAAGTGCTTGCAACAGGTAAGTGGTTGAGTTTCACCAGAGACAAGTAAATGTTTTGAATTTATTAAATTTTAAAATCTGTTTCGCAGTTGAAAATTTCAGCTAACTTCTTGTTTTATATTTATTTAGGCAGTTTGTAAGACACCATATAGTATGTCCGGCAGTTTACCTCCAAACAGTAATAGTAATTAAGGAACTATTTTGGTTTTAACACATATCTATTGGTGATTTTCAGGCCTTCCTGAAGGTAAAGGAATTTGAAATTTAGGTGTTGTCAAATTAGTATTCTATTTCTTAAATGTAATTTCCTACTTATGAAAATGTCTAGTATTTTAATTTATTTAAGTTAAAAGGTTTTTGACTCCTCCTGAGTATAAAAAGAAAGACTTAATAATAGTTCTTAAAATTGGTTTTTGATTCTCCCCCTCCAATATATCATCAACATAATAAACTAGTGGAACATTGACTTGAATAAAAGGCAAGGTGCTGATCTTAGATCTATCTAAGCACAAATGCATAAGTACCTAGAAATTTTCATGTTATACTAAAATGCCTGTTGGGACATTAGAGAGATTTTTAGTCTCAAGGTTCCATTTTTTAAACTTGGTGAATTATATAAATACTTCTTATTAATTTGAAGAGTGAGAGAGGCTGTTTTAATTCCTTTGTTTGACAAATGAGCCCTGATTCCTTAACTGAATAGTGAAAAAGTCTTAGAGTGTTTGATCAATACAGGAGCAAATACTTAATCAATATGTATTTCTTTTGAAACCTTTAAAGTCTTTGATTTTAATTGTTTGATGAGATCCTTCTTATTTGAAAACCCAATGGCTTCTAGTGCTCTGCCAAGTAAATTTAACTTGTTTGATTTCATTAATTCTAGAGCTTGAAATTCTTCCATAATTGCTGTCTGCCAATCTCCTCATCAGTACTTGTATTGCTTCTTCATATGACTGAGGAGTATCAGTTTGAACTTTGCATTGCAGTGAAAATCTTTAGGTTGCTATAATCATGTTCTAATTTACTACATTATGTATAGGATTAATAATTTCCTCAAAAAGTGTTTCCGTTGAAGCTTGATTTGATGTTTTGAAAAATAGATTCATTTACGTAAAATCCTAAATCTGTTTACAAATTATTCTGTTATAGGATCAAAAGATTTGTATATTGACTTTACACCAACCAAGATTGTAGGTTTTGATCTTTAACGAGAATTTATTCACTGGATGCTCTTTAACATCAAATGCTAGACCAAATTTCCTCGAGATTAACATTTTGTTTGAATTGAAAAATTCTCTCTGGGTATTTTATTGTTATACCTTTGTTTCCATTCGAACGAGCAGCATATACAATGGCGAAAGGACGACACCGTCTAATAGGAGATGTTATAAAAAGTGACGCCAGCCAAAACACATAGAGACTGATTTTAAGTTCACATCCCATTAAATTGTGGTGTATAAGGTGGAATATCTAATACTTATGCCTTTCAATTTACAGTATGTTAACGAAACCCTCTGATCTGTATTCTGGCATTATCAGATACAAAGTTTTTACCCTTTTTCCAGTTTGATTTTCTGCCGACTGTACAAAACGTTAAACATGATAGAACTTCTGTACGACTGTGCATCATAACTTCGGTGCATAACCTGGTTTCTCATCAATGAATGTTAAATAACGAAAAACCCACACTTTGTTCAAAAGGTCCACAAATAGAAATAAATCATCCTAAAATCTCATTAGTAGATGGTGGACAATTTTGAATGGTAAACGTTTCATTTTATTTTGGTGACACACTTCACACTTATTGACTACGTCACTGCAATCAAGATTTAATAAATGTTTCAGTTTCTCAGTTCCACAATGTCCCAGTCTTTCATGCCACAATTTTTCATTACTTCTTATATTCTGAAAATAACAGTCTATAACACTTAAACCATTTCTCTCCTTTGTGAAAAAATAAGCACCTTTTATCTTTATTTTCCAATTTCCATACTTATTATTATATGTAATGTGTGCTCCTCTTTCTCTTAACTTTGATCTTGATAAGCAATTAGTTTTTAAATCAGGTGAATAATAACATCTGATTAAAAATTCCCATCTCTTGTTTTTAATTACTGCATATCCTTGGTGTGTAATTTTTGAAAGTTTTCCAGTCTCTGACTTTCATTTCGATTTTAATTCCTCTACTTTTGTCATCAAAGATAAATTTCCACAAACATGTTCATTGCTTCCATCATCCAAAATCCAAATCATATTCATATCTGGAAGATCTTTATTTATATTTAAACAATTCATCTGTACTCTGTTTGTCTTATTCACCTTTTTACAAATCTGGCATAATGACCCTTCCCTTGACATTTAAAACAGATAACAGCATTTGTCATAACAGAATCTTCTGAAATATCCACACTTCTTTCTCCTTGAAATTTTTTATGTTTTGCTTCAGATATTAAACTGGGAAATACATTTGCCATTGTTAACTTCATATTTGAAGTTACAGCAATTTGAGGATAATGTAACTTATTTCTTAACATTGCAAATATCAGTAATATGAAGGTTTTCTCTGAAATTACTTTGTCAATGGAGTTAAGTTCAAAAAATATTTCACTCAATCTGTTTAGTGTCTCTTCAAGATTTTCCAAGTTATCAAATTTGACATTAAGAAAGTCTTTAAATAACTTCAATAATTTTGAGTCATTTCTACATCAAACATCAACTTCAACGCATTCCAAAACTCAAACGCATTGTCCGTTTCCGGTAGTTGCAATAATAAATTATAATCTATCCTGCATATTAAATGTAAAGCATCTGCATTAACCGGATCATCATCTTCAAGTTTTTCTTCCAAAGCTTTATAAATTTTAATGACTTGAAAAGACCGTTATCTGACGCCGCCAACCATGCCAACCATTCTTGCCTTCAAGTAGTCTAATATTCACTTGATTTTGTCCTTGAAATGTACTTTCTTTGACAGAACTATTTGTGGCCTTCTTCATCGTGCTGATAACGTGTTAAAACATATATATATTCAATGAAATAAACTGTCTCTTCTCGAGACTAACAAACAAAGCTACATAACATCATAAACCGGATATAAACAACAAGTACATTTACTCTATATTCGGGTCATAATCTAACAGAAAGGAAGGAAGACGTGGAAGAAGAACACTTTGTGCTTTGTCGCAAGGTGTTAATGACCTTGTGACGACTTTGCGACAATTCTCGGTAAAATGGGTTGGAAGAATTCAAAAGCCTACTTTATAGTTGTGTGTTTTCATTTTTAAGTTATTTTAAAATGTCTTGTAATTATGCCGACGGGTTATGTCATGATAAGGACAACTTGGTCTTGAAGAAGTGAATTGGTGTCTTTTTAAAATTGTCTCTCAACGTTGTGGCTTCATTAAAAGAACGAGTCAGTGATTTACGACTTCATCAGTTAATTTTTCCTTTTTCTTCCAGAATGATACAAAACATTTGGTTACTGCCAAAGTAGCGTTATTGACAAAGTGGATAAATTCATCAAACATGTAGTGATTCATACAGGCGCGGGAATAAGCACAGCAGCAGGTATTCCTGACTTCAGGTAATGTGTTGACAACGAATTGATAATAACATTTGAAAAGGAATTCAGAAACAAAAATTTAGAAAGATGACTTATTTTCATTTTTCTTCAGGGGCCCAAGGGGAGTATGGACATTACAAGCAAACCTGACAATAAAGACTTTCATGAAGCAATTCCTACAGTCACACATATGGCTATAACAAAGCTTGTTGAAAAAGGAAAAGTGAAATATGTAGTTAGCAAAATATTGATGGCCTTCACAGTCAAACTTGGGTAGGAAGTTTTATCAGAATTACATGGGAACATGTTCACAGAACAGTGCAGTGCTTGCAACAGGTAAGTGGTTGAGTTTCACCAGAGACAAGTAAATTTAAAGGAATTGTTCTTAAATTAGATAATTGCTTCTTTATTCATTTGCAGTTGAAAATTTCAGCTAACTTCTTGTTTTATATTTATTTAGGCAGTTTGTAAGAAACACACCAGTACCATCAGTAGGTCAGAAACCTTTAAATAAAGTTTGCCCAACAACAAAGGCCAATGGAAGACCTTGTGAAAACTGCATGATACGGACTGGGAACACAATTTACCTGAAAATGATTTGGGAATGGCTGATTATCATTCAAGGTAAATTTCTTCATTTAATTTTAAGTTTAAAATGTGACGAAAATAGTATTTGCATATGGAAATAAAGAGCCACAGGTTGCCTACTCATGATGTATGTCTGTGACCATTAATTTATTTAATTAAATGTGGTTTTTGACTCCCTCCCCCAGTATAAAAAGAAAGACTTAATGAATAGTGTCTCTTAACAATGTTTTTGAATGTTTTCAGCCTTGCTGATCTCTGATATGTCTTACCATGCAGATAGTACCTAGTGGAAATTTACCCTCTATACTAAAAGGCATGGTGGGACATTAGTTATCATAATCTACAGCCAACAACATGTAAAGTTATTTATATTAAATAAAATGTATATATTATATAATTACTGTTACAAATGGAAGAGTGAAAGCTTTTTGGTCTCAATTCCTTTGTTTGACTTTGTGAGACCCTATTCTCAACTTCATTATTTATTAGTGTTAGTAGGATGTTGAGGATGTTTTATTGATGGAGGCTTAATTGGGAATGAATATGATAATTATATTGAACACTTGAAAAAGCTTCTTTGATTTCTGGTCTGAGTGTTTGATCAGACTCAGTCAGAAGTGTACCATAAACACTTACACATACAAGTGATGGCTGACTCTTTTAGAAAATTCTGCAAGGCAATTGAAAAATTTAACTTGTTTGATGCGCCATTGAATCTAGAGCTTTGAAAATTTCTTTGTCCATGTTCGACTTGGGCGTTGCTTTGCCTTTTCTCTTCCAACTTCCTTTCAAGTATTTCTAATTACTCACCCCTGATAGTTGGGATTTGGTTTCATTGGTGTTGGTAAGGTAAAATTCCTTTTGGTGCTTATATCCATACCTTTAGTTTATCTATTGTAAGGTATTTGTCATTGTTTGAAATTTTCCCTCGTAGAAAGTGTTTCCGTTGAAGAAGTGTTTATTGTTTCAAGTTAATAGAGTTGGGATTTTTTATGCTAATGTCTGTTTCTGTTATTTTGTTATAGAAAAGCAGATTAATAATTCACGCGTACGTAGACGAAGTAATGACGATGTTAATGAAAAATTTAAACATAAAAATTCCCAAATATAACCCGAAAAATGATCCGACGAGGACGTTGACTTTGGCACCAGACAAATTCTTGGAATGGACCATAACGGATTCCATGCTTCGTGAGATGAAGGAGATCTTTGAAGCGAGATGGCGCTAAAGAGGCGCGTAAACGTCTCAAATGATAGACGATGATGTTCCAGTCACCTTCACGAGACACGTAAAGAAGGAAGGACTCTGATTTAGAAGTGTTGACGTGATTGTAAAGCCGAAGCGAACGAGAATCTACAAAACGGGGAGCGAAAAACTCGACAACCGTTTACAACGACGATCACTATAAAAAGTGACGCCAGCTCCGAAAAGGTCAAATATGAAGGAGAAGATAACGATTAAGAAAAACGTAACCCGACGAAAACAAATATGAAATCGGCCAAGAAAACACCTGCGAGATCGTTTACGAAACAGACGGAGATCTGTGCAACGATCTGGACATGATCTGTGAGTCTGACGACGATGAAATGACCAATAACTTCATATAACTTTAAGCGGTATTTATATGACGACGTTAAAAAGAAGAACCGTCAAAAAGGGTAAGGAGGAGAACGTGGAAGTGAAAACTGAAGTTAAAAACGAAATAAAACTCGAGGAGGGTG